>CM061914.1:67584430-67948918 GCA_031002005.1 Vandiemenella viatica
ATATGAGAATTCATTCTATGCTAACCATCGAAAGCTTAATAATATGACACAACAACCTGATGTTCCAGGTTCACAGTCTGCTGAACAGACTGATGAACATCTCAGTAATCAAATGCAACTTAATGTCAATGTGACTGATAATACTTCAGACACCTCACTTCAGTCTACTGCTGATACTATTCCTGTTCAGGAGGAACTTGTACATGATACTCAGCAGACCCACCCTATACAGGTTGCTCATTTAGCAGAAAGAATTGCAAACTTGACTCCTGTTTCTAGTACTGAGCTTCCTATATTCCATTCAGGTGAATCTGATGTAGAAGACAATCCACAATTGCAACAGTATAATTTATTACATAATTCTGATACTAACGTACACAGTGATGGCTCACGCACTACCTCTGAGAGCGATTTTCGGGGATATGGTCCAGAAAATAATGGGGATAAATGCACACCTGAAACACAAAATACTACTCATCCACCACCTGAACCCATGATTGGTAGTGTACAATTTCCATCACACTCCACTGCAATGGATACTCAGACAACTGAAGCAGAGCCTACTACACCAATAAGCAATATACCAACTGAGTTCAGTTGGATGGCCACACTTTTTTCACGAATTGACAATAAGTTTGATGAACAAAAACAAGATTCCCAACAATTGAAACAAGAGATTACTAGTAAACTTGATAAACACAAGGATGAATTCAATGTTAAGTTGGAACAACACAATAAAGATTTGAAACAACTGGAATCAAATTTCAGAACCACCCTCAACATACATACATATCTCTGAACAGAAACTCACACAAACTCTCACAGCCCAAACTAATTCTCTGGAAACCCGCATTAATCAACAATTGGGGAGGCAAAATATCAAGTCTTGAAAAGACTTTAGCAAATTCTGAAGAGAGGTGTGAAGCAAATAGGAAAGAATTCACAAACAAGTTTCAAGAACACCGCACTGAAATGTTACAGACATTTAACAGCCATGCAGATAAGGTTGAAACACAACTGGAAGATTTTAATATCCAACTTTATTCACTTAGGGACACATGTTATAAAAATTCAAACACTTTAAGTAACAAATTGGATAATTTTCAAAAAGAAATTGTACCTAGAATTGACACACAAGATTCCACAATTGCTAAAATATCAGCTGACCTACAACAGTTTGTTTCCACATCAGCTGACTCCATTAAGTCCATTCACAATACTGTTTCTGCAGTAAGTAATAATGTGGTTCAAGTGCACAATAAGGTACAAGATTTAGCTGCCACCACTGAGACAAATGCTCAACAAATTGCAGAGGTACAACAAAATGTCTCTAGAATTGATGAGGATGTTACCTCCCTTACACAGGAAGTTGTAAATAGTAAAGTCCAGTTGACATCATTCAATGAACAGGTCCTCAACATTGATCAGCGACAACAACAAACACTGCAACATGTCTCCATTTTGGATTTGCAAGTACAAAAAGCACAAACAGATATTCAGGGTTGTCAAAGCAAGGTGGAACAATTAGTTAAGCAAGGAATAACAGCTGTTGATCTAAGAACATCGGAATTTCCTTTACTTGGAAACAATAAAATTGAGGTTAAGCCTTTCACTGAAAATGGGTCTGTCCATCCTGTCGATTTCTTACAGAGCTTTGAAGCTTTTAGGGTTTTTGATTTGTTGTCAGATAAAGAGAAAATTGAAATAGTGTTCCAACACTTAACTGGCACGAGTAGGATTTGGGCTGTAAGACATAAAGAGTCATGTGACACTTTTTCACAGTTTAAGAAATGTTTTCTAGATAGATTTTGGTCCACACACATTCAGTTCGCCATTAAGAAAACCATTTCAACAGGCCCTTTCTACCGGTCAGACAGTAATGTCACAATGACAGACTTCTTTCTCACTGAAGTTGCCAAGGCCTGCCATCTATCAATACCTATCCCAGAGGAAGAGTTGGTTAAGCATATTTTGGGAGATTACCCGTTGAAGTACAGAATTCCTTTGCGTTATTGGGTATCAATACTATTGATGCTGCAGAAAAGACTTTACACAACTTGGATATGCAACAGGCAACTCGTAATTACCACCCTACTAACCAACGTCGTTATTGGAATAATCAGAATGACTATAAGGATAGGAACACAAACACACAAACATTCCAAGAAAATAAGAATAGACCTCCTCAACAAGAAGGCAATAAAAAGTTTGATAACAAACCCTCATCTGATAATCATGATGTTCAACCTCCAAGTGGAGGACAACCTAAAACTCTCAAAACTTTAAAACTCTCTAGTGCTAGTAGAGGAAATACATTCGTGGGTTCTTTAGAGGTAGAGGCCGCGGGAGAAGTAATAACAATAACAACAACAGATCACAAAGCCACAGTGATTCACCTCAGTTTGATACTACAGAAGCAATAATTCACTGCGAACAAGACAGTAGGCAGCCAAAAACTAAGTTCTGCCAATGTCTTGGTCCAAACAGAGGCGAAAATAATTGCAGGACCACATCACGCACCAGGAGTATTCACCATGTTCCATAACAATCCTAGGGAGGATTTGCTCCATGAAAATAATTTAAATAATGATGAGGATGATTTGGTGCAGGTACCCATTTTACCAATTTTGGTACAGGGATTAAACTTGGAGGTGCTCCTCGATACTGGAGCTGAACTTTCCTGTATTTCTGAAGAGCTTTTCAATACATTAAATGCAATTAAACCTGTTCCTTATTATGAAGTACCCCAAATGACAGCCATTACGGCAACTGGTAGGAAAAGCAAGACAATTAAAATTCAGGCTTTACTCGAAGGCACTATTATGAATGTCCCATTTGATTTAAGAGTTTATGTGATACCAGGCCTTCAGCCTCAGTGTATTTTTGGCATTGATTGGCTTTGCCACACAGCAGCTACTCTAGACTGCGCCAAGAATACATTAGTCTTTTCATTGGACAACACACGGTTAACAGTTCAGTTGGTAAAGGGATGGAAACAAACACATTCACCTTCAGTGAAGATTTTATACAAGAATGTAGCAGTTAATATGGATACGGAGCCTTCTTTTCATAGCAAGGTAGTAAACTTTTGGGTTGACAAATTGAGTATTAGGGAAGGAGAAGATATTCTGGAAAAAGTTACTAAGGGAGTAGACTCACAACATAAACATAAGTTGGTGCAGTTAATTGATGAATTTTCCGATGTCTTCAACGATCAACCGGGTTTAATACAAAACTACCAATGCCATTTTCAGGTTTCCTGTACACAGCCATTCTTTGTAAAACCATACCCTATTCCCATCGCGAAACGGCAGATGGTACAAGAAGAAATCAACCGTATGCTCCAATGGGGAATTATCGAAAGGTCACATAGCCCTTACAACAATCCACTTGTGGTTGTCATCAAATCTGACCAGACAGTTCGACTCGTCTTGGATGCTAGGACTTTAAATAAACATCTGCAGACAGAAAGGGACCATCCATTGCCTATCGATGAAATACTCCACAATTTCATGGGAAAAAGTTTTTAACAAGCCTTGATTTAACATGCTCTTACTGGCAAGTGCCTATAGCACCAAATTCAAGGGAGTATACAGCTTTTCTATATCAGGGTAGATCTTACCACTTTAAGGTGTTACCGTTCGGTTTAAACAATGCCGTGGCAAATTTTATACGTGCTCTAGACAAGGTTCTAGGCTCTGAGTTGTTGAGAAAGGTACATGTCTATGTCGATGACATCCTAATCGCAAGTGAGTCAATTCAGGAACACTGGGAAACTTTAACAGAAGTACTAACTGCTCTCAGGAAAGGGGGGGATGACAGTAAAATTAAAAAAGTGTATTTTCCTAACTTCACAGATTGAATTTTAGGACACAGTCATCACCCCACAAGGAATCAAACCCTCACCAGATAAACTTGCAGCAATAAAAAACTTCCCTAGACCACAGAACAGGACCCAGCTTAAAAGCTTTTTAGGATTATGTGGCTATTACAGGAAATTTGTCCCAAATCAGGCACTAAACAGTCAACATTTTCAAGCACTGTGTAAACAGAACTCTACGTGGAAATGGACGAAGGATTGCGAACAAGACTTTTGCAAAATCAAAGAAGCTTTATTACAAAATATTACTTTACACTCACCTAACTGGGAATTTACCCATTTGCATTGCCACAGATTCTTCTGACTATGGCCTCGGTGTCGAAATTTTTCCAGGAAGTTGAAACAGAAGAAGGTTTTCAGAAACTGACCATTGCATTTGCTAGCAGACTCTTAAATAAAGCAGAACGAAATTACTCCATTACTCAGAAAGAGGCTCTAGCCGCAGTTTGGACCTTTCAACGCTTTCGATACCTGTTGTTAGGGAGAAAAGTTATTATATACACTGACCACAAAGCGTTGTCCTTCCTCCATAAATGTACACTACTACCAGGCAGACTGACTAGATGGACTTTGTTGTTGCAGGAATTCTCTTATGAGATCAGGTACATACCTGGCCAACAAAATGTCATAGCTGATGCCCTATCTCGCCTGCCCGAAGGCTTAGACACAGTACCTGATACCAAACTTGGTAGTGACGGGCCACACATTTGCTACCTTAGACAAGTTCCTTTTGAGAAAGATATAAGAAATGCATTAAGGACTATGCAACACGAGCAGGATAGAGATCCAACACTTAAGCTGATAAAACAAAGGTTACAGCAGGTGGATGATTCTGATAAACTACATACTTATTATTGTATAAAGAATGGGGTACTCTTTCAAAGGGCTACTACTTTTACAGACTGGTGGAAATTATGTATACCAGAACACTTACTGGAACCACTAATTAAATATCAACATCTAAGTCATGGTCACAGTGGACCACAAAAATGCTTTCAAATTTTAAGACAGTATGTATATTTCCCAAATTTGCTAAAATGGATTAAAAGAATCCTATTACCTTGTAAAGTATGCCAATTGAATAAAATTGATACTGTTCAGAGAGCTGGAGAGCTCCAACCCATAATACCTACCAAACCATTGCAATTGTTATCACTAGATTTATTTGGGCCACTCCCTAGATCCAGGGGAGGAGTGATGTACATTTGCGTTATCATGGATGTATTCTCCAAGTTCATTAAATTATACCCCATTAAGAGACCTACCACAGACGTTATTTTTTCTAAAATTTCACAGTATTTTATACCTCAGGTAGGGCACCCTCAGGCGGTACTTACAGATAATGGCCCTCAGTTTGCTAGCACTAAGTGGAATGATTATTTACAATCATTACAGATACAAACAATTAAGACTGCATATTACCATCCCCAGGCTAACCCTGTTGAGCGCGTTATGCGCGAGCTAGGGAGATGGTTTCGCACATATTGTCATGGGAACCATAAGAGTTGGGCGATTCAAATTCCTCACATTGAAGATGTTTTAAACTCAATACCTCATTCTTCAACTTCTTTATCTCCTTTTGAAATTATGTTTGGTAAACGTCCACCACATGTTATAAATGAACTTATTACTTTCCCATCTGCACAAAATTGTTCATATGAACAATCTCTGGAGATAGCTTTACATCAACTACAAAAGAAAGCTGAGGAACGTAAAATACGGCATGACAAAACAATTTCTCATACATCTTATAATATTGGTGACTTAGTATTAGTCCAAAAACACATTAAATCTTCTGCCATTAACGAAGAAACAAAGAAATTTTTTCCTCTTTATGAGGGACCTTTCAAAATTACAGATGTACAAAATGTCAATACATACACACTAGTTCACCCAGATACAAATAAGTTAAAGGGGAGGTATCACGTATCAGCACTGAAACCTTTTTATGCTCAGGATGACAACACCAATACAGATATCATCTGAGATAACTCCTTCAGGGACATGCACCTTGCATGCGTGGTTGGCGCCCACGAGGTCCCCAGCTGTGACTGTCTTTGCTTCTTCTAATCTTTGGGGCAGTCTCATCTTTCTTTCTTTCCTATCGGCTACTCTCAGCCACCTCTTATTCTTTCAACAAAGCTTGACTGGCCAGCAAGTTTCTGTTTTTCCAACCTAGAGGATAGTGGTGCTTAAGCTCTCCCCATTGGGTTGGGGCCTCAGTGGGTTTTCGGGGGGGCATCACATACCATGCCTGGGCATTACCTAAACCCACTCCTTTCGGGCTTTCAGCTGGGGAGTGTGGTATCTTATCTAAACAGACACATTTATTTTTTATCCTTTGAAATAGACTGCACTGCATCTCCCTAACCTTCTACCTGTCTCCTGTTTCCTTAGTCAATGAAGAGGACAGACACCAAAGTAGGTTGTTACTCTTTTGGGTGGTTGTGCTATTTTTGCCGGATATGCCAACATTACAAATTTTTTGCACATGCAATGATCGTGATTTTTTCGCGGGGAGATTCCCAGTAGCAGTAATGTTTGGAATTTTTTTTTTTTAATCTACTAATATCCTCAGCTATCTCTTTCCTTCTTGACTTCTTACTCTACTCTACACCTCTTCCACACATACATTGATACGTTATTCGCCTATACATTCCTACCAATACTGGAGTGAACTCTATTGACACATTGATTTGATACGCTGTTTTGCCTTTCAACCAGTATACTGGTTCTACGCAACTATGTTGCACACACACACACTACTTTTATACTCTCACTTTACACAGCAGTGTACTGCTGCTTGGAAACTACGTTTCCTTATAAGTTACAATTTTCCCCTACACATTTTTAGATGTTTCTTTTCTTTGGGGATAATACTATGTAAATAAATCTAATAAGTAATATTTCTTATGATTGTAACAACTTCTGTTGAGTTAAGTGATCCAATAACTTGGCTGGACCAAGTTCATTTTCATATGTTTTAATTTGATATGTTTATGCTTGTATTTTTCTTGTACTTTTATTGTTAGGTTTTCCTTTGGATAAATTTTTGTAACATTACTTACTTATAGGACTTATAACTTGTACTTGTTTTCCATTTTACTTACTATTTGCAATTATTTTATCACCGTTTACGAGGTGAATATTTCTCTTTGTTTCATTTGCCAACAACTTGTGAAAATTTCATTGTAAATACTATGATTATTGTAATCTTACTTTTGTACCTATTTCTGTATTTGATCTTAATTTTTCCTTAGGTATATGTTAGTCATTAAGAACAATTTGGCCGCCACTAATTCCCGTATTTCGTTTTCTGTTTTGTATCTTTCACAGACCAGCTAGCTGACCGAGTTTCCCCAGGCTACTCCTGCTGCGTCAGGAACCGGGGATGATGGACTGTACTCGGCAGAACTAGCCATAAGGCTGTTGGTTTATATAAGTTACGAGCCTTAAAGTCTGCGCCCGTTTCAGGACTTGGGTTTTCACCCATTTAGGGAGTTATGTAGCAAGGGTGTGAGGTGTGAAAAGGGGAAGGTGGTAAGGCCATAATAAAACAGTGTAATATGCAAACAAAGACGTTCACAGAACGAAAGACTTTCCAATATGGAATTGTAAAGAAAGATTATTTGTAAAACACCATTTTGTTCCTTATGTTTATGCTTATAAAATATTAAACCTTAAGGTTTTTCTTTCTTAAAACAGATCGAATATTCCTTGTATAATATTTGTCAATGTACTTTTGTAATTTACATGTACACAATTTATGTTTTATATTGATAATATGTTTGATAGTTCGACAATTTTGTGAGAACACACATGCTTATAATTTTGTGATCATTTTTTATATTTTTACATTTTTGTTATTTGATCATAAATTCTCAGTAATATCAATCTTTTAAGAGTGAATGAGTTTGAAAATTTTTGTAATAATCTTGTGAGAGAGAGTTAAAGTTTTGAGATTGTTATAAATGATAATATTTTGTTTTGAGTATGAATGATGGAGAGAGAACCGAACCAACAAGAGATAGTTAGATTTTGTGGGAGTAATTCATTTCATTTGGGGAATTTAAATTTTTTTTTCTCTTCTATTTTTTCAAGATATTCAGTTAGTTTTCTTGGGAAAATAACCTCAATCTTCGGGGGGCATGTAAGCATCTTAGAATTTTGGTTAAATTCTAGCCTCTCACCTTTAGACATTAGAGGGAAAGTTTACTCTGTAGTAGAAGATAGTTTCGTTTCATGGTTAGGTTATGAGAGTAAGGCTTTGTATGGCATAGAGATACCGTAACCTATCACACTAAATAAAACCTTTTAGGGATAATAAATGCACCCATAATTAAATAAAGGCTCTAAATAAACCTTTAATAACAAAAAGAAGACATCAGGTTGGGAGGAAAGAGATTAAATCCCACAACTTCAATTTCAAATAATAGATTTTGATATAAGTTAACTTCGTAGTTTCTAAACCAATTTGAATGTAGTAAAGACCTTTAGTAGTTGCTAAACGCCGAATATAAACTCTGAATAATAATAAACAAACTTTTAGTCAACTGGAAATTAAACAATCAGTAATAATATTACCTTGGACTTAGGAATTGCTAACTGGGGAACATTTTGTCATTTTAAACCAATTTTAGGAGCAATAAAGTAACTTAATAGCAAATAAACCAACTAAAGTAACTTTCTGTAGTGATATTAACACCTTTTACTAACCTTTGATATGATAATCCATAATAATCCAGTTCAGTGCACAAGTAATTTCTAATATTTGGCATTTCACTGTTTTAACATACTTTCGAACCAAATAAAGTAATTGTAGGGAAGTAATCAGGCGATTAAAAGATAAATTCACTAAAATTTCGTAGTTTCAGGACGTTTAAATAACTTAAATCAATTTTTAATGCTTCGTCAGTTGCACTTCACTCTAAATAATTTTTATCTCAAAATCCTAGAGGACATTCAAAATAAAAAGTAGATTTCCGGAAAGAACCAAAAATCTAAGATCACGTATAATTATTTCAAGTAATTACCAGCAATAGAACCGATGCTATAGAGATCTTAAAATTGCATCCACGTGTGGAGTTTAGAAATATTTTCCAACCGATCTAAAGTAGATACAGAGATGAGACAACTTTCAGAATACGCGATTTAATTCAGAGAATCTCGTGGTAATTTTATATTTGCAATAAAAGTCCTAGAAATAAAGTTATAAAATTAAAACAAAAATCACACTTTGGTTACAGCGTGGTTAATCTTTCCCTGCACCAATCTTAATAAAAATCACACCAATAAACTCGCGAATTTTTGTAGATCACAGTGAGAATAAAATAATTTGCATAAATCGTGGCATTAATAAAATGACGAAATGTAGGAATTTTCAGCATAATAGTAAATCCCCAGGTAGGAAAGTAGTCCACTTCTACGCTGGGAACTTTTAAACCAGTTGCTTAAAATTATTCATTAAATATTCACTATTTCACAATTAAATATGTCGAAACACTGCCACACTTAAAGTTTTGGATAACTGTTTAGTTACTGAGATATTTCCGATCTAATTCGTTAAAGTGTGGGCAGAAAGCGGCGTTCTGGCTCTGACGTCAGCGAAGGTATAAATTAGAGGCCGAGGTGACGCTATTGTCTTTTTCCGGGTTGCAGTCTTGTTAGTAAGATGATCTAAGCGTGTGTTGGTGTGTTGGCTATTCCGACGTTAGGTTGGAGTGCGGGAGTTATGTTGGCATTTCTGGAGTCAGCCATTATGGAAGGGGCGTGGCTTTGGTTTGACATGAACTTGTAACTTTTCTTTGGGGTTTGTTCGGTGTTACCTCTCTCCATAACCTGTAACTTTTGGATCGATTGTTCGATTAGCCTACGCAACTTAAGAATGCTGTTTGAACTTTGAATTTTCATTTTAATAAACTGGAAGAATTTTGGAAAGTGAACTGTTTCATTTCTGTAGCTGTTACCATACCTTTTCAATATTTGGGTCATTAAATATTGTGGCGACCTGTTAGCATTCTTGTTGTATCCTGGCAACATGGTCAAGTTAAATTAAAATATGCAACAAACTTTCATTGGACAGTGAGGTGCCACCAAGACTGTTAGATAAGGTACTTAGGCGATACCAACCCCAGTGTCGGTCTGGTTCCTTACAATGCTGAAATTCACTTGGTCCTACTCCCACACCCAAGCCACATTCTTGGATGTGGATTTGTCCCTATCCAATGGCTATCTCAACTCTTCAGTCCACATCAAACCAACCAACCTTCAACAGTATCCCCATTTTGATGGTTGCCACCCATACCATACCAAACGTTCTCTCCCCTACAGTCTTGGCATTCGAGGTAGTCGCATATGCTCCAACCAACAGTCTCTCATGGATTATTCAAACAGTATTTCAGAAGCATTAACAACTCGCAACTACCCTCCAGCTTTGGTGAACAAACAGCTTTCACGTGCAACATCACAACTGAATCAGCCTACCAATCATCCCAAACCTGCAAAAACCAACCACAATCCTGTCTTGGTTACGCAGTACTACCCAGGCCTCCAATCTATGAACAGAATCCTCTGGCAGGGCTATGATTTCTTACAAACATGCCCTGAAATGAGATCCATACTTCCTAAAATCCTCCCTTCCCCTCCTAGAACTTGTTTCAGCAGACCTCCTAACCTCAGTGAACTTCTAGTCCACAAACACAGTCTTCCTCCTCCTAACAGTGAGCCACAAGGCTCTTTCCCATGTAATAGGCGCCGCTGCAAGATGTGCGACATACACCATGCTTCCACCACTTTTATCAACCCTGTCACAGGGGAAAGCTTCCCTGTCATAGGACATGCCACTTGTGAAACCACCCATGT
Organism: Vandiemenella viatica; assembly: GCA_031002005.1. Classification (NCBI taxonomy): domain Eukaryota; kingdom Metazoa; phylum Arthropoda; class Insecta; order Orthoptera; family Morabidae; genus Vandiemenella; species Vandiemenella viatica. The sequence continues at coordinate 67,595,172 of CM061914.1, forward strand.
AATTTACCAGTTAACATGCAACCACTGCCTGGCTTCATTTATAGGTTTGACCACAAATCCACTCTCCATAAGAATGAATGGCCACTGACAGACGGTGTTCACACAGAACCAAAAGCACCTAGTTGCTGCCCATGACTTGAATAACTTCAACTCTTGTTTCACAGTCCGTGCTATCAGAGTTCTCCCTAATAGCAGCAGTTTCTCTGAACTCAGAAGGTGGGAACTTGCCTACCAGTACAAACTTGGCACATGGCAACCACCTGGTCTCAACTTGAGATAATACCCGGTCATTATTATTGTTACATATGTTTAACCTTTTTTTTAAATTCTCTTTTCCATTAAGGTAGCCACATACGTGGAGGCCGGGCCGCAGGGAAACAGTCCGCAGGCCGGACTGCAGGGATTTCACCGAAGTGGCGCTGCACACACACGGGGCGTTAAATCCTCAAGGGTTTCTCAGTCTCAGAGTTGGCTTCACGATGGCAGCATCTGTTGATGTGCACGCGTTTGCTACTGTTACTATTTTCTTTATTGAATCTGTCACAGTGCTACCTCTCTCTAAGTTGCCTAGTAAAACTCGAAGCAGCCTTTTTCTGTAGTTCCATATCTTCATAAAAGCTTCCTATCATATTTCAAAAATTTGCCTCGGTTAACCAGGCGGCTCGGATAATTGGAACTCTGATAACCGGACTTTTAGTGTAATTGATTTATTCCCATTCGTAAATACATCAACAACATAAAATTTAGTTTAAATGACATAAAAACTAAATTAAAATAATATTAGTTTAAAATCATGTTGTCATTAATATAGTTGATCATGTGATGTAAACTCAAATCACATGACATCATTTGCATTATAATTTGATAGAACAACTGCTGCTGTGTCGTTGTTTTTAGGTAATTTATCAAAATCTGCTGGTGGTTTATAATGATCCTGCGGTTGTTGCTTGAAAAGGTTGTGGGCTGAGACTTTCGATGAGGTTCCTGGATAAAAAAAAAAATTCAGTACTGCTGCCTACACAATAGTCCAGGCCAGAAGTAGGTAACCGTTGCTCACTGTAAGACATTCCTAAACAGCCCATTTCGACTTGAAACAGGGTATCATTAATTATTTTTTCTGCTATTAGCATTTGATTGGTCGGAAGGCCACGTAATTTTATGGCAACGGTTTTGCTAACAACGTCAAAGTGATCTTCTCGCAGCCGGTTTTTTTTAATGTTCTTCAGCACATCACTTCGCAAAGATTCATTTCCTGATGGTTTAATGTTGCTGATTTTTTTTAGTATTGATTCTTTTTAATTTTTTTGGATTTGGTTCATTCTCCTTGTATATTTAAGCCAGCTTGGCGTAGGTAGCTTCTCGTTTGTTTGTGTCGTTGTATTCCTGGTACTTCGATTCCTATAGACAGGGCGGGCTCACTATCATATATATTTATAAACACGGAACATTAGAAACAAAATCGCAACACATGCAGGCACTCACAAGAAATCCTGGAAGGCCGACTGACCGCAGGACACACGCTGAGCTTCTCACCCTCCCTCCCAGCCTTCGAGGAAATAAGAATTGTTTTTCGGCGAGGATTTGGCCGCACCGGGGTGCGGCCACGGCCTCAAGAAAGTGCCCACACACGTGGCGGGATCCCGCAAGGCTGTGACCATCCCGTCCAAATCCCGTGGGTTTCCCGCACGTGTGTGGCGGCCTTTACCTATATTGAACCACCACTAACCTAAGGTGATATTTACTTCATAAAAATTATTATTTTCTATTATTATTATTTTAATTTGTAATATTTTATATAATTATATTTTTTTCATATTTATTTCTAATTATATTTTGATCTTCTTACTGACCAGAGATTAGTTTGGATTTTTATCTTTGCTCGGGTATTAGCTCTGATTCACTGCCCCTTTACTTTTCCAATGTTTGAATTTACCCCCACCATTTTCCCGACCGGCGGTCTTTCTGTGAGGCAGTCTCCAGCTGCGCCCACCTCTCACAATGTTCTCCCGTTGACGAAGGGTTTATCCCGAAAATTATTATTTGTGTTTGTGTCTTTTCTGTGTCTTCGTGCCCCACATCCATCATCTAAAGTTAAGTAGTGGCTCATTTCCCTATCCTAATTTGATTCCTTTTCACTACTTAGCGTCTTGATTTCATTGTTAATATGTATATATATATTACATGTAAGGGTTGTTTTTTTTTGTTTGTTTTTTTTAATTCATACCCATATGGGAGTTACTTTTTTGGAACCATGTTCTTATGTTATTAGAATAATTCATTAGCTTGTATCGTTGAACCAGGATAAGGAAAAACGTGTTTCATATGTTTACTTTTTTTTTATGCATAAAGATTCTGGCAAAGGATACTAGCTGGTAGATTCTTTTAAATGCAACTTAATGGACCCACTTCATAAGAATACAACAGCAGCATTTGATAACTGCAGTGAAAGACTGACATGAAAATCAAAAGATTTGAGGTGGAGGTTGTAATAAAGCAATCACATTATGATTTGTTGCAATGGGTGTTTAATTTATACTGTGAAAACTAAGATAGCATTCAATTTCCCACAGTCAAGAGTAAAATCCACTGAATTTCCTTACTGATACCAGAGTACAAAGGAATTTAATAAATAATGGATGGCAAAAGTTGTTTGTATTGGGCAGTTAGCTAGATAATATGAGAACAAATATAATGACAGCCAGTCAGAGAAAATGAAACAGGTGCTTAGGTGTAAGGAATCACCAGGCTTTCATATCAATTTAAGAATTAGAAGTTAGATTTGCTTTTGGTGCCATTTGTCAAGTTGGCTACTAGCCTTTCCTTGCCCACAATGCTCTCCCTGATTATCTCTGATTAAAAGAAAGTTTTTATTTCCAGCCATTATTGTATTAGAATTGTGACCATTTCTTGAAGTAAAACATCACAGAAATATTCCTGAGGCTTTAACATTTTGATTTAAGTAATCTTACATGTATATAAAAAATAGTCTTATGTTTCCCTATATTTCAATTTTCAGCCACCACTACCCAGCACATATCACTGGTGTTTGTGTGTGGTAGTAGCATGGCATTTTCTGTCATCCACAATGTTGGCTGATTGCCGATAGCTGTAGGGGTGTGGGAGATAATGGAGGTTGAAAGTGTCCGATCGAGGATATTTTCATGTTTCACCAAAGACACTTGTGTCCGTATATTTAACTTTGTTGCCACAACTATACAGCAGCAACAACTGGTCCTTGTGTGTAGAAGTTGCATTGAGTTTTCCATCGTGCACTATGGTGGTTAGATGATGGTAGCTATGGGGGTGTGGTAGAAATGGAGGTTGAAAGTGGTCAACCTGCGGATTTTCATATTTCCACCAAAGACGTAGGTGTCCCTATGTATCACTTTTCAGCCAAAACTATCCAGCACAGATCACTGGTGTCTGAGTGTGGTAGTAGCTTAGAGTCACTGATCGTGCACAACATTGGCCGAATTTCGGTAGGTGTGGGAGATATGGTAGTTGAAAGTGGCTGATCAAGGATATTTTCATATTTTGACCAAAGATGTTTGTCAGTATATTTCACTTTGTTGCCACAACTATACAGTGCAGACCACTGGTCTTTATGTGTAGTAGTAGCATCAACTCTCCCATCATGCATTATGGTGGTTAGATGTTGGTAGCTATGAGGGAGTGGGAGATATGGTGGTTGAAAATGATCAGCCTGAAGTATTTTCATATTTCCACCAAAGATGTATGTGTCCCTAAGCATCACTTTTCAACCAAAACTATCTAGCACAGATCACTGGTGTTTTTTTGTAGTAGTAGCAGCATAGAGTCACCAATCGTGCACAATGTTGGCCGATTGTCGATAGCTGTGGGAGAATGGGAGATACGGTGATTGAAAATGATCGATCAAGGATATTTTCATATTTTGACCAAAGACGTGTGTCCATATAAATCACTTTGCTGCCTCAACAACATACCGCAGATTGGTGATTGTGTGTGCTAGTGGCCTTGAGTCTCCTATCTTGCACTGTGGTGGTTAGATGTCGGTAGCTATTGAGGTGTGGGAGATATGGTGGTTGAAATTGGTCGACGTAGGGCATTTTCCTGTTTCTACCAAAGACGTGTGTGACCCTTTATTTCACATTGCAGCCAGAACTGCCAAGCGCAAACCACGGGCATTTGTGTGTGGTAATAGTCTGGAGTTTTCCATCGTGCACTATGGTGATCGTATATTGGTAGCTGTGGGGGTGTGGTAGATATTGTAGTTGAAAGTGGTGGACCTGATAAAAATATAGACATGTGTCCCTATATTTCACTCCACAGCTAAAACTATCCCGTGCAGTTCACTGATAATTGTGTATGGTATAAATCTCAAGTCTCACACCGTGAATCATGGTGGTGCCATGTCGGTAAGGGAGCGTGCATAAACCACGTAGCTCCATTTTTGTCTCTTGTGGACCCCCCCCCCCCCCCCACATAGCACGTAGCTTTTTTCCATTTTGATTCAAAAAGATATTTTGTACTGTTTTCTCTTGTCAGGCGATTCTAAATTACATACGGAGATAATTAACTGAGGGAAATAAATATTTACATGCTGTTGTGAGTTCTGTTCCTCATTTTCACTGTGAAAAATGTTATGAAAGGGAAGCTACGTGGCTTGGCTTGCAACCCTCCCTCCCCCCCACGTAGCCCAGCGTAGCCTTCCGGCCAACCCCTCCCCTCCGTGGACTGAGCCACGTAGTTTGTGAACGCTCCCTAACTATGGGGGTGTGGGAGATATTGTGGTTTAAATAGGTCGATGGAGGTCAATTTCATATTTCAACCAAAGATGTGTGTCCCTATATGTCACTTTGCAGCCATAAATACCCTGTGCAGATCACTGTTGTTTGTGTGCGGTATTAGCCTCGAGTCTCCCATCGTGCAGTATGGTGGTTACATGTCGGTAGCTGTCAATCAAAATTCTTTATGATCCTGAATGAAGTTGTGGGCATCAGCTAGTTCGGAATAAATATCTAGTTCACTGTAGCCCATCTCTTTCATTTTTTAATAACATTCCAGGTAATTTACAATTTCAATGCAGATTTTTCATAGCATGTAGAAGGTAAATATGTGAAATTTCCTTCATGTAAATTTTTGTATGTTCTATTGGTGACATAACCACACTTTTGTGTTTACTATTCAATATATCTTTTGCATTTGGATAAACTTAATCAATCATATTAATATTTCAGTCTTGTTGTACTATCAAGTTCTGTTGATGGCAGGTATTTATATATATATAAAATTAAATTATAATTTGAGCAATTTTCAGCTGTATATTAATAAAACATAATATCTGGGAGTATGCATTGAAATGTCTATGAACAGTCTTTTAAACCAATGGTCCGTAACTGGTGTGACTTGGCATATCTGTGTGGACCACCACAGGATGAAAGGGGTGCCAGGAAAATTTACCTGTTATAAGGAATTAACTATTGAGTTTTTTAATTAGTTATTTTGTTCCAGTTTCTTTGTTTCATGCACAGTGAATTGTCACATATTATTGTATGGTAAGAAATTAAATGTTAATTATTTACTCACGATTGTCCATTTTATTTGATTTTACAGTGGTCTGCTGTGTTGATTCATGGATAATTTATGGTATGCTACGAGTAGGAAAATGTGTGGTTTGAGTAGAAAAAGGTTGCAGACTACTGTATTAAACTATCCTAATTTTGTAACAACAGGTGCTTCCAGATGTTTTAACTGTTTTGTTATCCTTGAAAACAACTCTTAAAATTGCAAAAAAGAAAGAATAATTTGTACAGCTTATCTGAACATGATATTCATGATATGTTACATGATATTGTGATATGTGTGTGTGTAATATGATATTACTATATTATATAACATTTGAGTTACCATTCAGTTGAGATTTAAATTCAGAAAACATTTTAGCTTTAATCATTTGATATTATGAAAATTTGAGATTTTCTCCTTGGACTGTTGTTCTCTCGCTTAATGCTGCTTTCTTTTCTTTCTTTTTTCCAGCTTACCAGATCGTGTAATACTGTCTGTAGCTTGTTAGAAGCAATTCAAGATATGGTGGTAAGTTGAATCTTTATTTCAGTTTTCATACTTGCACTCTGTTTAACAGAAGGATCTTTAGTCACTATCCTTTGCTAAACAAAGCTACGTGATGTCATATAAGTATAGGTAGAAAGTATCAAGAAATGTTGTTGTTTGATTAAAATCAAAATTCCGTCTGGAACAACTGTTGATGTTACTGTTTTTTTATTTCCAAACGTGTTTCACCCTTATGGTGTGGGGCATCGTCAGTGGAGCTAGGGTGATGGTATACATGGCGATCTGTACCATCACCCTAGCTCCACTGACGATGCCCCACACCATAAGGGCGAAATGTGTTTGGAAATAAAAAAAAAAACAGTAACATCAACAGTTGTTCCAGATGGAATTTTGATTTACAATCTATTATCCAACAACTGCGGAAGATGGCCTACAACCAGATTTGCAATGTTGTTGTTTGGTTATGAAACATGTCAAAACTAGATATTCATTTTCTGTTTGCTTTTCGTTCTTAATATATCTAGGAAAAATATTAAAATCGCACTCCTAATTTTGTTGTTGTTGTTTTTAAAGCATGAAACTGAGATATTCTACATTAAATGATATATATTGAGCCATACAATAATTTTAACTGTTTGTTTTATTTTGGAAATCTTCCAGTTGATGTTTCATACACTTTTCAGTGGCCGATCGACTTGATAATTTAGATACATTTTCATTCCCGGTGACAATAAAATATTCAATAATTATAATTACTAATCATCTTATATTTATTTCTATAAGGAATTTTTTGTCACTAGCCATTATCTCCCTTGATAACTAATCAAAATGTATGAATGAGTGTCATTTTAAAACTGAAGATCTCCCCTTTGGTCATATCATGTTTCAAGAAAGGAATTTTTCGGAAGTCAGACCCTTAAAGTGCAAAATGTCAATATTTCTAAAATGCTGTTTTTCCACCACAAACTATGTATCTCCCTGCATTCCTAACTTAAATCGATAAATGAAGTATCATTTTAAAGATTAAGATCTCCGTTTCACTGAAATCATATATTAAGAAAGGATTTTTTCAGAATTCGGCCCTTAAAGGACGAAATTATCATTATTTCCATAACATTTTTTTTTTTGTCACGAGTTATTTCTCTTCCTTAATACTTAATTGAAATAGAGACATGAGAAATTATTTTAGAGATTAAGGTTTCTGGCTTCATCAAATCATATTTTGAGAAAGGAATTTTTCAGACTTAGACGGGGGAAAATTTTCACTGTTTCCGTAACATATTTTTTTATCATAAGCTATTTATCTACCTTGATATTTAACCAAAATAGATAAATGAGCTGTCATATTAAAGAATAAGGTCTCTGCTTTGGTCATGTCATTCCTTAAGAATGAAATTTTTCGGAATTTGATCCTTAGAGTGCAAAAGTAATATCTGTGAAGTCATGAGTGTGAGGCAGTTCAGAGCCTAGCCACTAGATAGCAGTATCACATATCACAGAGATATTAATAAACTGCTTCTCTGGCGTCAACTTTTGTTACGTACGGATTACACTAAACAAATAAACAATTGAAACAAATGAGGTAGTTCTTCTTTCATCCTATTACAAACCCTCAATCGTATTATTCATTGTATTTATGAAATTTCTTGCACGGGTCATCTAGTTTATGATTAATTAGTAAACATAAGGTATATTTAGTTACTTCTCACTATCAAAATCTTTACGATCATAAGTCCAGTGTTTAAAAATAGGAATGTTAATGATCCTCAAAATTATAGGCCGATCTCGTTAACCTCAATATTTTGCAGGATTTTAGAACACATCATCTATTCAAATGTCATGCAGCTTTTGGATGAAGGTGAGTTCTTAAACCCAAATCAACATGGATTCTGAAAAGGCCGATGCTGCAAAACACAACTTGCACTTTTAATTCATGACTTGTACCTTATTATAGATGAGATATCCCAGGTTGATTTAGTTCTATTAGATTTTGAAAAAGCTTTCGACACTGTGCCTCACACTAGGTTACTTAGGAAACTTAGTTGTTACGGCATATCTAAACAAATATGTGACTGTGTTGCAGACTTTCTGAAGGGCAGAACATGGTGTGTAGTTCTAGATGGTGAGCGTTCATCACTTACTGAGGTGAGGTCTGGGGTGTCCCAGGGAAGTGTGATAAGGCCTCTGTTGTTGCTCACATACATTAATGATTTGTGTGACATAATAAGGGGGATGAAAAGATTATTTGCTGATGATGCTATTGTAGCGCCTGCTATGTGGCCGAGAGTAATGGACCAATTACCGATATATTAGCCACAGTCACAGACGCAGCCAGGATTAACGAGTGGTAGGCCGGAGGTAATATTACACTTACTTGTGGTTGTTGATGTACGGCAGCTCCGCGCTCCAGTCTTCCGGTACAGCTGCAATAGTTTAGGGTGAGCTCTGACTATTCTAAATGTAGACCAGCGGGTTGTATACTTAGGAGACAACCAGTAGTTTATTGCCACAGTGTTTGCCAAGTACAGCGTTGGTTGCGTCAAGCAGAGTCCACGCAGCAGTTACTACAATAATGGCAAGTTGACTTACAGCAATTGCGATGGTGGCTGGCTGGCTTCGGGGGGGCGGCGGAGTGCGGCACGGACCGGCGCAGAGACGGCGCGTGGTGGTGTTGAACTTGTTGCCCCTGAGGCTCCAAAACCCGGGGTTTATATAGTGGATCGTCGCGTGTCGTCACTCGCGACTTTTCCAGAACATTCGGCTCGGGCAACGTCCCGGCCGACGCCAAGTATGTCACAGAATTGCTGACGCCAGGTCAGTGACCAGCTAGCTCGGCGGATCGACAGCGACCGCTCGCCTCGGCGCGCCTTAATTCTTTATTCCATTTACCATAAATATATTATTACAAAATGCCCTTTACACTCGCCTCCTCCCCAAGCCAGCTTGTGTCCTCGCAAGCTTAGTAGTGGATCAAGTAAGCTATTAAACTATACAAGTTCAGTCGTGGACTGCTGCTATCGGCTCACAGAGTTATAGGAACAGTATTTTATACTCAAATCTTGTTGTGACGCGACGTCCATTCCCTGCGGTAAACAACCAGATATTAGTACATTTCCCGAGTCTATAGTTTACACAATTTGAATCACATTGTACACATTACTGCATGGTTGTCTCAGTACCTTTATTAGTTGTAGCACTTATAGTGGCTTTAGGCAACGTAACTAGAATTTCAGAAGCAGTAGGAATTACAGGCTCTACCTTAAATTTTGCTACACTTTTAACATGATGCTTGTACAAATACAGTGCTAATATAATCACAAATGAAGCAATTGCGATAGTAGATAAACTTATAGAGGTAACCATTGTTTTATGCTTAGCTTGGGCTAACACTTGAGTTTCCACGGTAGCTAACATATGGTTATACTTAATGGCATCTCGTGCTTGCGTCAGGTGTTTAGTTAGCTCAGCAGTTAATATAGTCGGGTTTGTTTGGTTTAGCTCAAAGAGTTTGGAACTGTGATAGATTCCTACGCTGAAGGTTGGCAATACATAATTTGGAAAGGTTATATTACTATGGATAGCTATTCTATGTATTACAGGTATAATGAAATCTTGTCCAGTAAACTGGCAATGGGTTGCATTTTTAATGATTCCGCTGCCCGAGAGAGTAAGTTTACTATCAGTCTGATTCATATGCTCATCCCAACAGGTTGCTAGTACAGTATAAGGTCGTGGCATGGTAAACAGCCAACTACCGTGCATGGCAGCTACAAAAGGTCGATCAAGTGTCAGAATTTCTCGTTGGCAGTGGTCAGAAAAACTATTATTTAAAAGCATGGAGGTTTCACAATTTGGAGAATTTGTGTCGTGCAAAGTGAACAATGGACAAATAGTAATCACTGAACGTTTGCATCTATCAAGTTCATTCTTATTTAATACCGCGTAAGATCTCTGGGTTTTACTTAGCAATAGTACATCATGGGTTTTCCATTGGATATAATATCCAGTTTGCTTCCATAGAACTGGGAATGCATGAATTGAATAGTGCGAGAGTATCGAGTCTGCGGTTCCAATGGGTACATCTACTACAACCCTTAAATTTTCTCCCATTAAAACTACATTAACTGTGGAAACTTGATAATAACTGTAAATATTTTCTAGAGTGCAAGGGAACAACATGAAAGAGCCGATTGGAAGACTCCTCTGGATTAACTGTAAGTGCTGTAAGTAAACCTTTGGACTCAGTAACACATCACTTAGTTTGCCGTTAGTGGCCTGTATAAGGGCTATTCTTAACCTCGTTAGCTCTGTCCTAGTGTTCGTGACTGCTAATACCAATTGTTGTAAAATTTGTGTGCTGTATAATTGTCGTGCGAAAACCTTCTCCAACTCCTTGAGATTGTTTCATGGCTGTTTGCAATTCTGATGCTTTGTCCATGAAAGTACGTGCTAACCGATCAATTATGTAGGTATTATTAGTTACAGAATCTTCGATGTTTTTCAACATTAAAATTTGTTTTGAAGTACTAATCTGCAAATTGTCGGATGTTTGTTCTAGGCTAGATATTCGTGTACTGAGGTGGTGATAATCCTGTTCATTCAGCGTACCAAAAATCTTACGTAATACAATACCTCCTACCCCGATCAAAGCACGCTTCGACCTGGAGTTCTCCTTGGGAAGCAAGTCTACAAGGTTCTGGAACTCCTCCCTCAACGAAGCATATAATACTTTTAAACTGGCAGCTATGGTATGAGTGATGTCATCATCAAATGAGGGTATCTGGTGAAAAGCAGACTCTAAAGAGCTAAAGATCTCTTGCAACTGTAAGCTGTGATTGCGTATCTCCTCGACATTAATTGCGGCAAGAATGGTCCAGTAAGAACTTGAGGTTACAAGGTCTGTTTCCTTGGCAAAGACAATTCCATTACTGAGTGATGTGACTTCATACATGTAAATGTTAAAATCCTATTGTCTCTTAAAATATAATTATCTACTCCCTGAAAACTACTATTGAATTATCCCTATGGAAGGAATTGTGATTCCCTTATGTTAATAAATTCTACAATCCTACTTAAGATACTGGTATTCTACGATACTTATTCCGACACAAGTGGGTCGTCGCTCGTCGGCCTTGCGTCGTCAGCGCTGACCGAAGCGTCCCTTTAACTCGTTCTGGTCACGCGCGGCCGCCGCTCCGCCTGGAGAATAAGTTACGAGCGACAGAGTTTATTTACAACTACAGAATTCCCTAGCACTATCGTACTAAGGGGAGCAGAGCTCTTTCTTATACATATATGCATTATACATATGACATGGTTAATTTTTCAGGCTCAATAGTCCTCTGAACTGAAAAACAATTAATCAAAATCTCCCAGGCTGAAGGCCGTGGTTCGGCCGACGCACTCCGTTCCCCGGCGGGTCTCCCGCGTGCTGAAAGGAAGCAGAATTAGTACCGAGAATTACTACTAGCTTACAAAATTAATTCATTTCCTACTTCTTAGACTATAAGAGTGACTAGCTTCGTTGCGAGCTGTGGCCCGCTTATCTCGCTGTTCTCGCGGCGCGGTCGTAGAGGGTTTTTTGGCCGCCCCGTCGGTTCCATTCCTCGAGCTGTTCCTAAGGTTATAGGGCGTAGTTTTTCGCTTACCTTGAGAAGGCCCCGGCTGTGGTGTTTGCTTCGCCTGAACGGGAGGGTCCGGTGGAAGATCTTGCCCCCCCACCTGACTGATTGTTACGAGGTTTCCGCCAGATGTATGGCTTAACGCGATTCTTGTGAACTATGGCTTCTCTATCAGGAAGTTTTAGTTTGACATTCACCGGACTTGGTAGGCCAATGACCTCCCATGGCCCAGACCACGAAATATTGAATTTGGAACAACTACCTGGTTTCCTAGTTGGTTTGTTCAATAAAACGAAAGAACCAATCGCGATTTCTTGGGGTCTCGCTCTTTTATTGTATTCCTTCGCCTGTGATTCAAATGCCTTTGAATTATTTTTACGTACAGTACTCCAAATCTTCTTTAATTTATGGGCTAACCCTTTTACCTCCGGACTGGTGACTTCCTTAGGTATAGGGAAAATTGTAAAAGGCGAATTCATTTCCCTGCCATATAGAATTTCAAAGGGTGTGTGTTTGGTCGAAGTATGAATTCTACAATTGTACGCCGAAACAATATATGGGAGAATTTTTGGCCAGTTATTTTGTGATTTATTTATATAGCAACTGAGGGACTTAATAATGGTTCGGTGACATCGTTCCGCTCGGCCGTTACAAGCCGGCCACAGTGGAGAGGTGCTAAGCTTCTCTATCCCTAACAATTTGCATACCTCAGTGAACAGGGTGGACATAAAATTACATCCCCTGTCTGAGAGGGCTGAAATCGGAGCACCGTACTTTAGGATCCAATGTACCACAAACGCGTTGGCTATAGTACTAGCGAGCTGGTCTTTCATCGGTATCATGACTAAGTACCTGGAAAAAGCGTCAATTATAGTCAAGACATAAGCGTAACCTTCCTCGCTTCTGGCGAAAGGGCCGACTACGTCTAAATGTACTCTTTGGAAGGGAGCAGAGGTCTCAGGTAAGGGTTGGAGCTTTTCTCTGTGCTTTGTTTCCCCCGCTCGGGCACTGCAGGTGTGACAACTCCGCACATAATCGCGAATATCCCGTTTTCGTGACGGCCACCAGAACTGTTTAGCGATGTTTCTATTAGTATTTTTGACACCGCAATGACCGCCCAAAACACTGTCATGATACAGTCTCATTACCGTCTCCCGCAGCGCCTTGGGTACCGCTACCCGCTCGCCTTGCCGCGTCAGTCGGTAGAGAACGTCGCCCCTGATGACGAAGCGCTTCTGCCCGCGCCACCGCTCGCACTCCATATCTCTGGATTGCTCGATCGGAAGCTCGGCCAGCGTAGGCGATTGTTGACCTATTGCCCGAATTTTCCTACTCAAACTATCTGCATTACCTAAGTCCTTCCCCCGTCTGTGTATCACGGTATAGTCATATTCAGACAGCAATGGAGCCCAACGCATTAATCTACTCGATGGATCGTTGTGGTTTAATAACCAAGTAAGGGCAACGTGGTCTGTGATGACCTTGAATGGCCACCCCCAAAGGTAACACCGGAAATGCTTAATACTCCATACTAAAGCAAGCATTTCACGATGTGTCGTACTGTATCGACTTTCTGCTGGGGTTAATTGCCTTGACGCGAAGGCCACAGGTTTTTCGACGTTATCGACGACTTGCGCCAAAACAGAACCGATGGCTACTTCACTGCAATCCGTAATTAACAAGAATGGCTTACTGAAATCGGGAAAAATTAAAATAGGGTGTGAGGTTAAACATTCCTTCAAGGTTTCCATAGCCTTGGCACATTCTGCTGACCATTCAAATTTTACTCCCTTGCATTGCAGTTTAGTTAAAGGTTTGGCAATGTGAGCGTAATCTTTAATGAATTTACGGTAATAATTTGCTAGCCCCAGGAAGGATTGTAATTCCTTTACATTCATGGGGGTGGGAAATTCCTTAACTGCCGAAACTAGTCTAGGATGAGGCCGTACTCCATCCCGCGAAATCATATGCCCCAGATATGCTAATTCAGATTTTACAAAATGACATTTTTTGAATGACAGTGTCAGATTAGCCCCGCGCAGCCTCTCGAGTACGCTTCTGAGGTGCTGAAGGTGTTCTTCGAAGGTTTTTGAGTAAATTATTAGGTCATCTAGATACACCAACCCGTAGCTAGGCTTAATATCTTTGAGTAAAGCGTCCATGAAGCGTTGAAACAAAGATGGAGCGTTACGCAAGCCGAAACTCATTTTTTTGCATTCAAAATGGCCATTCGGTGTTGAAAAACCCGTTTTTGGAATGTCATCTTTCGCGACCGGAATTTTATGGTAACCAGACTTTAAATCTAGGGTTGAAAAGTATTGGCAATTCCCCAAGTAGTCTACTGTTTCGGTAATGTTGGGAAGGGGGTATACGTCAGGTATTGTAACTTTATTCAACAAACGGTAATCCACGCAAAAATGGTATCGGGTCTCTCCGTCCTCCCCCTTTTTGCAGACAAGAATCGCTGGTGCGTTCCAAGGTGACGAAGAATGTTGAATTATATCATCCTTAAGCTGTTGTTCAATATCATCCATAATTTTCCGTTGGTGAAAAGGTACGCGATATGGCTTACAATATATCGGCCTTGCATCCCCTGTAGGAATGCGATGTTCCACCAAATCGGTAGTAGTTAATGCCTGCTTAGGCGCAAACAGGTTATATATTCCTCCAACAATGATTTCATTTTTGTTCGTTGTTCTTCCGGCAGGTGCTCGAGTTTACTAGAAAAGTCGAGCATAGGCTCCATACTATTGGCCCGTACCTGCTTAACACATTCGTCATTTAACGTAACCTCTGCATGAGTATCTTCTTGCACAAAATCTCTATCATTTACTACTGAAACACGCGCGATTAAACAATTCCTTGGTACCTCTACAGGACCGTTTCCAAAATTTTCCAGAATCACAGGAATACTCTTCCTTTCGTTATGTGTTTCTACTTCACAAATACAACGTTTAACATACACCTTCCTTGGGTCTAGGAAATCATTTACCGGCAAGGAATCAACCAATAGTATTGATCCCGGCTCTGCCTCCATTTCCTTAGACAATGGTAAATGAAGAACCTTGCCTGATGATCCTGGAATTGTAAACGCGGCATTGGACCTCACGTTTGACTGCTGTACCCGACCAATGGGGTGGGTGACGTCATTCCCTCCCCTAGGGTACGTTTTTGAGTCTTTGAGCGCCAGTTGGAAGGTTTCATTAAAATGATCCCTTAACCTAATCGAGCACTCTGCGACGTCCAACACTGCCCGGTATCGCTTTAGAAAATCATTCCCTAGGATTCCATGATATCTTAGGCCCAAGTCTGGAACTATATACATTGTTGCCTTGAATTTCCCCTTACCTACAGACAAATCAACTTCTTTAGTACCTAGAACCGGAATTTCATGACTTAGATTCCCGCCCGTAAGTCTACAATTCGGTGGCCTTAGGTTTTGCTTACCACACACCGACACACTTAAAAGACAACATTCAGCACCAGAATCAACCAAGAGATGACAACACTTACCTTGTATGTAGGCTGTCAAGACAAGATCTGAACCATTGACCCCTGAGTCGTCCTGTTTACAAGTTACAGGAACGTATTTCACCCTACTGGGTGACCTATCGGGGTCGCGCTGGCCACCCTGTTCTAGTTTTCCTGCTTTTCTACATTGTTGCAAGTGGAACTGCCCTTCCCCTCGTCCTTAAGGGTGTCTTTATTTCCGCCGTTCTGATAATTACTCACCTTGTCATTATTTCTGCCTGAAAATCCCCTGTTGCCATCGTTATTGCGAAAGCCGCGGTTATAGTCACTCCTTCCCTGACTTTTACAATGACAGGTAGGACAAACTGATTGATACATACCTCCTTGATTCGTTGCTGGCCCACTGGAATGAGGACTCCACTTACTTGAATTTTGCCTAGATCTATTGGGACAATTAGCTCGTATATGCCCGAAATTTCCACAGGCGTAACAGGTGATCATTTTTTGGGTATGAAAGACCTCTTTGACATGCCTCGTCTTTACTTCCCCCGATGATTTACCCTTAACTTGTTCAAATAATAAAGCATATTCACACGCCTCATCAAAACTTTGCGGTCTTTTCAATGAAAGAAACTCACTCAATTCCTGACTTACTCCAGAGAGAAATATATCTAATAGCCTTAAATCAGCTTCTTCTGTGAGGACTTTGTCCCTCTCAACCTCCCCAGTTAGCTCAAAAGTCTGGCTATTTACAAATTGAAGTCTGTCAATGAAATCAGGTAAACTTTCGCCTGCTTTCCGTTTCATATTCCTTAATTTTTCCCTATAGAATCTTGCACTAACCCTTGGTTCAAATCGTTTAATTAACTCTTCTTTCAATCCCTCAAAACTATTTATACCCCTGCAATTTTCACTATACATTACATGTCGGTAAGCTGCCCCATCCAAGCGATTTTTCAAAATTTTCAATTTAACATCTGAAGGTAATGAAATTAGATCGAATATATTTTCTAATTTAGAGAAAAATATTTTCACTTCCTCCCCTTCAGCCCCGCTGAAGCTAACCCCATGGGACAACAGAGTGGTGGCCAATTGAAGGTTTTTTGCGTCATAATTTGCTAGGCTCGTCTGAGTAGCTAGATTATGCATTTTTGCATCTAAATCTTCGATAGCTTCTTGGACCGAAGTGGTAGCTTGTTTAGCAGTTCTAGTTTCCGGCATAATGTATAAGAGAGCTCAACTCACCTTACTTTAAACGCTGCCGTAGAACCCGCTCCGCCGTAGAAAAATCGCTCCCCAGACGCGCGTAGCTCCTTCGTTGACAGCCGCACTGGCAGCACTGCGACGACAGGATCTGTAGTTGACGGCCGGTCGCTGAGTACGCCGCTAGCCGCTTGGTGCCGCTACCGTCGTGGCGATGACCAGCGATGAACCTGCACAGCCGCTCCGCGGTTGTCTGCCGCTGAATAAATTGTTTAATGCGATGTTTAATGCCTTCCCCCAGCCAGCCAGAACC
Organism: Vandiemenella viatica; assembly: GCA_031002005.1. Classification (NCBI taxonomy): domain Eukaryota; kingdom Metazoa; phylum Arthropoda; class Insecta; order Orthoptera; family Morabidae; genus Vandiemenella; species Vandiemenella viatica. Next base: position 67,611,834 of record CM061914.1, read on the forward strand.
CGCTTTAGTCAGAGCTTATTTTACCTTCCCGGCCTTTATTAATACCACCGATTATTCTTTGCTCTCGGCTTCCAATATGTCTTTTCTTCTTTCTTCTTCAAGGACCCGTGGTCGTATCTCACTTGCTGACACCAGTGTAGCGCCTGCTATGTGGCCGAGGGTAATGGACCAATTACCGATATATTAGCCACAGTCACAGACGCAGCCAGGATTAACGAGTGGTAGGCCGGAGGTAATATTACACTTACTTGTGGTTGTTGATGTACGGCAGCTCCGCGCTCCAGTCTTCCGGTACAGCTGCAATAGTTTAGGGTGAGCTCTGACTATTCTAAATGTAGACCAGCGGGTTGTATACTTAGGAGACAACCAGTAGTTTATTGCCACAGTGTTTGCCAAGTACAGCGATGGTTGCGTCAAGCAGAGTCCACGCAGCAGTTACTACAATAATGCAAGTTGACTTACAGACAATTGCGATGGCTGGCTGGCTTCGGGGGCGGCGGAGTGCAGCACGGACCGGCGCAGAGACGGCGCGTGGTGGTGTTGAACTTGTTGCCCCTGAGGCTCCAAAACCCGGGGTTTATATAGTGGATCGTCGCGTGTCGTCACTCGCGACTTTTCCAGAACATTCGGCTCGGGCAACGTCCCGGCCTACGCCAAGTATGTCACAGAATTGCTGACGCCAGGTCAGTGACCAGCTAGCTCGGCGGATCGACAGCGACCGCTCGCCTCGGCGCGCCTTAATTCTTTATTCCATTTACCATAAATATATTATTACAAAATGCCCTTTACACTATTATTTATCGTGAAACGAAAACCCAGGATGACTGCGCTTTGTTAAAAGACTATATTATGAAAATAATTGTGTGGTGTAAAGACTGACAATTGGAGTTAAATGCAAAAAAGTGCCAAGTCATGCATGTAAGTAAAAAGGTTACACCATTTAGCTCTGAATATACAATTAATGGTGCAGTCCTTAGAACGGTAGATTCCGCTACATACCTAGGGGTAACAATTTGTAATAATTTCTCATGGAATGAGCATATCAAGAATGTAATTGGGAAAGCAAATTGTATGCTCCAATTTCTAGGTCGTAATTTAAAATAATGTACTCTGGAAGTTAAATCGATTACACACGTCACTAGTGGGTCCTCACTTAGAATATTGTTGTTCTGTATGGGGTCCACATCAAAAGGGGTTGATGGTAGCATTAGAGAAGTTCCAAAGAAAAGCCGCCAGATTCGTGGATTGGAGGGAAAGCGTAAGTGCGATGTTGAAGGAGTTAGGTTGTCCTCGACAGAAGCTAATTGAAAAATTCACAACTGTATTTCAGCATGACAGTGGACAAATATTGCTAGCAGCAACATTTATACGAGGGTCGTCTCATACACTTTAAAAAAATAATAATAATAACGCCCAGAATTTGTTTAAAAGGTTATATTTGTGAAACTACATAAATTAGTTATTTTTCTACATAATCTCCTTGAATTTCAATACATTTTTGGTATCGTGGTAAAAGTTTTTTTAATCCAGCGTCATACCATTCTGCCACCAAACTGGTTAGCCATGTCTGAACTTCTTCTTTGAGAGTTTCTTCGTTTGCGAAGCGTCTTCCCCCAAGGTGTTGTTTCAGCTGTGGAAACAGATGATAGTCGCTTGGAGCGAGATCAGGGGAGTATGGTGGGTGTCCGAAAACATCCCATCGAAACTCTTCAAGCAGGTCTTGAGTTTGACGAGCAGAGTGTGGACGAGCGTTGTCGTGGAACAAAAACACTGTTTTCATCAAACTTTCCCCTCCTTCGGTTCTGGATCGCCCTCCTGAGTTTCTTTAACACCTCACAATAGCGTTCAGCTGTTATCGTTGTCCCACGTGGCAGGTAGTCGATCAGCAATACGCCCTTCGAATCCCAGAAGACCATCGCCATAACCTTCCCAGCTGATTCCACAACTTTCGCCTTTTTTGGAGTTTGCTCGTCCTTCCCTTTCCACACCATGCTTTGTCTTTTGGTTTCAGGCGTCCAGTGATGGCTCCAAGTTTCATCCCCGGTCACAATTCGGTCGAATAGGCCATCTCCTTCATCCTCAAAAAACTGCAGAAATTGAAGAGCAGCGTCAACTCTCTGCTCTTTGTGGTGGTCTGAAAGGAGCCGTGGAACCCACCTTGCACACAATTTGGACAGATGCAGATCATCAGAAATGATTCTGTGAAGCGATGCACGGCTAATTTCAACATTAGGCGGGAGTTGTGAATGAATGTCGTCGAGCGTAAGGTGACGATTGGCGTTGACGACTCTTCGGACTTCTTCGGACTTCTTCGATAATGTTCGGGGCCCGTGAAGTCGATGGGCGGCCGATTCGTTGTTCGTCGTGTGTTGTTGTCCTGCCTTCAATAAATGATTGGCGCCAATGAGAAACCATTGGCCTCGACATAACGTTTTCACCGTACACACTGCACAACTCACGGTGAATTTCAGTTGCATTTTTATTTTTTGCCGTTAAAAAACGAATCACACTGCGTACTTCGCAATCGGCAGTAGGAGTAAGTGGTAGCTCCATAGTGGCTTGATCGCAACTGTCAAATGAGTCATGGCGGCCTCTTAGGAATTTTACAGTGCTGCCACCACACCCGGACGAAAGTTCCCTGCGAATCCCAGACGTCTCCTGCCAACTGCACAGATATAAAAAAATAGTGTAACTTACTTTTGAGACAAGCCTCGTATCTCGGAATGACCACGAAAATAATATAAGAGAAATCAGGACCAGAACTGATTCATTTTTGTACTCGTTTTCTCCACGAGCGAGTAGGGAATGGAATAGAAAGGATTTACGGGTGAGTAAACTTAAAATTTGAAAGGAGTAGCTTTTGATAAAGCACTCCGGTCATTCTGATCTGGGTTTTCAATGGTTTTCCCTGATCACTCCAGGCGAATGCGGGGATGGTTCCCCACAATAACCCATGGGCGCCTCCTGCCATATTCCATATATCCCATCCAAATTATTACCCTTTCTGATAGGTGCAATGCACCCTCCGCCACACACTTTTAGTCTATCATGGAGTAATAATAACAATAATAATAATACAAGAAAATTGAATCCAGTAGGCCTTTGATATTGGTCGATGCCTAAGTTTGAGATAGTGCTTGTGTCAAGAGCACACTAGGACATTATACTTGATTGATAATTAAAATGGCAGTAACGGTGCTGCTTGCTCAGTCATCATTAACTTCCTGACTTGTTTTAGACAGAAGAGCTGCTTGCATATTTCACAAACCTGATCACAGAATCATGACGAATCGGTTTCATATTAAAGGAAATGTTACAGGGTTAGTTCAGTTTTAATAATTAAGTTTGATTCATTAGGGTGGGTATTGAGGGTTTTTAAGGATTTTAAGATTGTATGTGATTTACATTAATAAATTAAATGTTTTTCTTCAAGTTGAAAATAGTCTGTAAAGCAAAAGTATATTCAGAAATAGGTTCAAACAACTAAATTGAAAAGAAAGGTACTGATCAGCTAGTTTGAATGTTACAGTACTGTGCAAAAGTGTAAACTATTTATTATTAAGTAAATACACATGCACAGTCACATTGTCAAACATAAATAATATGGAATTATGTGTAGAGCTCATTGAATTAACACTGATCAATAGACTCTTGATATTCTCTCATAATAGTGGATTTATTCCAACTGGCACCCATATTTATGTTGTTATTCCTTATTGCAACTCAATGGCAACCATCAAAATGAACTATGTACCATTTTGGCTTCAACAGTCCCTAACCAATTCACCATATTTCGACTTTGTGTGACGCTCAGGAGATTTGCATAGTCTGGCAAATTTTGTAAAGAAATATATTTGGGTAGCCAAGCACCGACTACAAACAAGAGGAGAGATGGCAACGCCACTGTATGTTTGGTAACATGGCATCCAATTTGTTCAATCGGCTCTGTGGCAGTGTTGTATCATCAATCATTTCAGCACAATCTGGAAACTGACTTAAGTATGTGGAGTTAGTTCTGCAGAATACTTATTGTTTCATACAAATAATACAAAAAAGTAACTAATCATTCATATTACTCAAATGTTTCAAGAACAAAAAACTCAAGTATTGTTCTTTCCTATTAATTTCACATTCTTTCCAAGTGAATTTACTGCTATATGTATGTGCGACAGTATTTTTCTTTAACTATTTTAGAAGTATCTTGCCTTTCCATAGAGATGATTTCTTTTTTCTTTTTGTATGAACATTATGAGGTTTGAAAATTTCTTGTCAAACACTAATTGGCAATGGTGACATAAATTTTATGTATGTGACAGACAGCACTTGTGTGTTTTTAGATTATTCACCATCTCAGTGAACTTGTTCTATTATTGCCCATAAACTCTGTGTTTTACATGCGGTTACTTCAGTTTTTGTATTCTATGTGAAGAACCTTCTCCAAATTGTTCACTGTTAATTTGTGTCTGAAGTTATTTTTACTATAGCCTAAAAGTACAGGACCAGTGTTAATTAAACTGTTAATGAGTACACTTATTCAGCAAACTGGTTTTGTTTGCATACCATTAACATAATTTTTTCATACATTTATCAAACATACCTTAACTCTCTTGCCCCACATTTGGTAGGACGTGGGTTTGAATTCCTGTCCGGCCATCCAGATTTGGGTTTTCCACGTTTCCCCCAAATTGCTCGAGGATGGTTTCTTTAGAAGGCTATTTCAGAATTCCTTCCTGTTCCTTAGCCTCACTCTTTTCCCACCTCTAATAACTTCAATGCAAAGCCTAATCTGAATGCAAACATTTGAGAAAGAATGTTTGATTTTTCTATGCTACTCATTTTGCAATTGCCAATTTTAGTAACAAGAATAAATACTTTCCAGTGAAGTCAGTTTAGTTGAATCCATATCAGTTCAGGTAGTCTCAGAAGTTTTTGGATTTAACCTGTGTTAAAATTAATTTAAATGTAAGATACCTGTATATTTTCCTGGTCTGAGATACAAGCCGCCAAAGATGGCATCCCGGTAGTTGAACAAGTTTTAGAAAATTATTCCTCTAAAATTCTCTGAATTTTTATTTATATGTATCACATATATCAGATTAAGCCTAGTACATATCCTAATAAGTACAACATGCCACTTTGGTTCTAAAAATTTTCTAAAAATCCATTATTGGAACAATGTGTTTAATGTGGATGAATAAAAACGATAAATGAAGCTAAGTTGAAACTGTTGAAATGTTTTTAAATTCTTAATTGAACCTTCTTTATATTTCCTGAATGTAAAAAAAATTCTAGAACAATGTGGAACCATCTAGATAATTCCAGAGTGTAATAGAATCAAAATTGCCCTCGTACCTAACATTTGGGTGGATGGGAGTTAAATCCCTCTGACCATCCTGACTGCGGTTTCCCATAGTACCTCCAGGCAAATGCTGGGATGGTTCCTTTTGAAGGCCACGGCTGACCTTCCATTCCCTTCCCTACCCTTTAGATCAGGTTGGTTGAAAGGGGTTCTTGAGATCATCCAGCAACCTGCCTCCCAAGCTTTAACGGAACGGGAAAAAAAAGAATCACAGTTCAGTTATCAACAGACAAGCAAAGAGAGCAAGTATTCCTAATTTTGCTGTCAAAACGTATGTTTATAAGCTTTGGTGAAGATTTTTATTTGGGGTTTTGTGGGAAAACCTGAGTTTTAAATATCTTCCGATTGAACCATAGGAGAGTGAAGTGTGCTGACTATTTGCATATTCATAAAAAAGAATGTGAAATATAAGACTAAAAAAAATAGACTTTGTTCAGGTTGGGAATAGGAGTCATTTGAAGGCTCTGTCTTGAAGTAAAGATGTTTCCAGTAGTGACTTTCTGTGTTCTAAATGCTTTGACAGAATATCAAACATGACACTAACTGAACTGCAAGAAGTAGTCTCCCATAATATGGATGATGAAGATTTTGTATTTTCAGCAGAGGAATAAAACTTCCTGATTCAGACAGCTTATCGCATTTCTTATAAGCATTTGCTTGGTATTACTTATTAAGAAATACGCCGTGTTGTATTTAAGAATGTACTTCTATTTATATTATTTCGGAAGATATCTTTTGTGCAGTTTAATCAAATAATTAATTTGGTAGGCCTTTTCTCCACAATATGAATCACAACTTTTATTTTAAATTAAATACATTCATTAAATACATTATCGAACTTTTCCTCACAAGCTCTCCTTAGCTGCTGCTAAGTAATCTCTCCGTCTCTGTGTGTCTCTCGTTGCTATGGAAACTTCTCTAAGAGTACTCACTGGCCCGTGGCAAGGAACGCCTACCTCAAGGATGTTATTACTATCGGTTATGCTACAGCCCCCCCCCCCCCAAGTTTACCATACCATTTGACATCCATACCATTATAAATGGTTATGGTAAACTTTCCTGTAATTGTCACGTTTTAGGTAAGGAGAGCTTATTTTACATTTGGCTAATAACCCATTTTTTACATATCACGAGTACCGATGTCTTGAGGTAACTTTCCCTGGTGGTTTTCCATAAGCCGCTACTGGTTGGAACGTGCTATAGTCTGTAACACACATTTCGACAAGTTACTGTCCTTATCACTTAAAAACCAAATTACAATAGGAATATTATACTACAGAATTGTTTTTCAATAACATCATCTTTAGCTGTCATGGCCTCCGCCTGTTTACCAAGCATACCATTAAAATAATTTAAAAATTCTATTACCTGCCCTTGGTACATTATATTCTTCATAAGACTGATCCTTTTGAACCATTTTACTGTTGTATAACCGGCAACATTATTTGAATCACATATTTGGTCCCTGGACCAGTACAATCCACCCTCGCTAATACGACTGGGACACCATTGTTTCTTGCTAATCTAGCATCACCATCACAACTTCATTTTTATTTTATTTCTTCAATACATTACCTTATATTCTCCCCATAAGTAATAACTTTTCTCCACTCTACTTCATCTTGAATATATTCACAATCTAGGCTAAGAGATGTAACAACAGAGTCATTTGAAGGTTCTACCTGGACCTCAGCTATGCCTGTGTTAACCAAATCCCGAACCTTTCGGTATCATTTAAAGGCAATGCCTTATTTACAGGAACTGAGTCTTGACTGTGTTGTTGTACCCGTACCCTCTCTATATGATATTTTACTTTTTAATTCATTACACATTTATTCTATCATAGTAACACCTCGTTTCTTCTCCACTCATTCTATTCATTCTAATGCTCCGGTATACCTTACAAACTATATATTTAATAAAAGAAAGTCTTAATAGACAATAAACTTTTATGTAATGGTATGCTGTGGTAACAGCCGAAGACTGCACATCTGATCGAGATCATCAATATTGGTAATTGACAGCTTCCACTTAATGGTTATAAACTTTTACTATCATTACAGTTGAATTGTGCGCAGCCACAACAATCAGTACTATTTACAAGTGTTTTGTGGCACTGAATAATAATAATATGCTAACTATAACTTAATAATAATAGGAAATTCCAATATGATGGAGTTTATCTTTACACACCTGTGACTTGCACAAGTGTTAAATCTTTTCATTCATCTTAAACTAAGTGATCATTTTCTGAGTTGTAGATTCAATGTCCTGATTGGATTTGTACACAGGATGAGGCAGTAAGCATAGCTTACCCCTCTACAAAAAAAGAAAACCTTTTTTTTCTATATTTCCAGTTCACCTTTCCCCAGTTATTCATACAAAACAAATTTCTGTTTACAATTAATCTTACTTTGCCAGAACAGTAACATGGCAAACCAATTTCAAAAATATGTAAATAACTCTGAACACCATTATTCTTTAACTGCTTTGATTCATAATCACAAACATAATTCTCAAAAGTCCTGTAGGATTCAAAACTTATAAAAGTAACAGGGTGGATGGACCCATCGTCCCAGAATTTTGTAATTGCAACTTTATCACTGGAAGTAAAGGTTATTGTGTTCAGGTTACCCCAAGGATTTGAGGTTTGTGCCTCTTTACCTTTTGTCTGTATCTCTGATAGCTTCATGTCATGGAACTGTAACTTTTGGTGAATGGTGTTTACTTCAGTTTGCATGGTACTGAGTTTGTCTACTACTGAATCAAAGTGCTGAACCAAAGAGGTGCTATCCTGCTTTTGTTGTGTAACCTCTTTACAAGTTTCATGATGTTGTATGCTTAATGCCTGGAGGTCTGTTACTATAGTCTCTACCTGACCCCTCATTCTCGTATTATTCTGTTCAATTGCCCAGATTTTCTCTTCTGAACTCTTCACCTTAAATGTCAACTCCTCAATGGCTAAATCAGTGTTGTCAGTTTGTGTCTTGATAATGTCAATTTTGTCATTCAATTCACCTATATATTTTTCACAAATCTTTTTGTTAGATGCAACCTCCTTTGTAATGCTGTCAAGTTGATTGCTAACAGTTTGGAACTGCAAACTGAAATTATTGCATAAGCCCTCATGAGATTTAGTAAAGTGTTCCGACAACTCTCTTGTCTGTTCAACCAGTGTCTTTTGAAATTGTTTAGTCTGTTCAACCAGTGCATTTTGAAATTTTTCAGACTGTTCAACCAGTGCATTTTGAAATTGTTCAGACCGTTCAACCAGTGCCTTTTGAGATTGTAAAAACAAACTGAACATAAACTGTTTTAAGTCTGAAATTGTGTCTGAAGGTAGTTGAGTGTTTTTGTTAGTACCACTCAGTGTCTGTGGTTCATCATTAGTGATGCCTTCTATAAGTGTTGTCATATTTGAGTGCTTGGGAGAAACCATTTCGGGGACATCAAGTGTTGTCCGTTCAGTTACTTCTAAGGGAAAGTGATCTAGTAAGTTTTCCGTGGCAGATAGTCCTATATTAGAAAAAGTAGCTTCACAATCGGACAGAGTAACATTGTTAAAACTCCTGTCATTAATCGGGGACTCAGTCTCAGGAAACCCATAAAAATCCTCCGACGTATCAGTAGTGGATGTAGTTCTATCGTTAGAGAAAGTCAATGGCCTGTCTTCACTACAACCAACAGGTTCTTGCATAATATTAAAAAAAAAAATTTTTTCTAAAAAAAAAATCCCGATTGGGAACAGAAAGTTCCAAAAAACAATCAAACTGTTCTTACGACAAATTAATATTATATAAAGATTCAGTCAAAATTGGACCAAAGTCGGCAACTTTTCAACTCGTAAAAATTATTCATTAATCTACCTATCTCTTCAAGAAATTGTTTGTTAACATAAACCGCTGGGAAACTTGCGAAATTTATGCAATGTGTACATGTTCTACTTTACGCAAATTAAAATCAAGTACACTTGAAATTACTAAAATCTAACTTTACAGGTAACGTCTTGTTCTTCGTGAAATTAATTTGCAAGTTAAAAGGTCAAGAAAATAATTTACACTCCGTAAGGTTATGAACAGTGAATTATTTGAAAATTTAAAGTGTATGGTAGACTATTACACTTTAGTACTCTTTAGAAAAATCACTTAGCTGTATATACGAGTGGTTCAGTCGCTGTAGCCGTTCAAACCACCTCCATATGCGACGTAGTAAATATCAGCACAGATGGAATGCATCCAAGATCAGCTGTTCCCGACTGCGATGTTTTTCTTAATAGTTCCTGATCGTCCGCTGGAGGCGCTGCCGTCAATTTGTTGTTAGTCGTTTCCAGGATCTTTTCTCGATGAATTCTTGTTGTCGAATTGTAACTTAGTTGTTATTTTGTATCAACTGCAGGGTCGCCATATCGCATTTCTTATAAGCATTTGCTTGGTATTACTTATTAAGAAATACGCCGTGTTGTATTTAAGAATGTACTTCTATTTATATTATTTCGGAAGATATCTTTTATGCAGTTTAATCAAATAATTAATTTGGTAGGCCTTTTCTCCACAATATGAATCACAACTTTTATTTTAAATTAAATACATTCATTAAATACATTATCGAACTTTTCCTCACAAGCTCTCCTTAGCTGCTGCTAAGTAATCTCTCCGTCTCTGTGTGTCTCTCGTTGCTATGGAAACTTCTCTAAGAGTACTCACTGGCCCGTGGCAAGGAACGCCTACCTCAAGGATGTTATTACTATCGGTTATGCTACAAGCTGTAGAGACTGGTGTTGTCCCATTAAGAAACCACTGTCAGTGAAGACTAGCCATAAGCTCAAGAAAGCGCATAGAAGTTACTGTGGCTGTGGCTGAATACATCAAACGAAAACTGACCAAACTCTTTAAAGTTGAAATTCCATCCTCAGAAGAAAGTGAACCTAAAAAAAAAACTTGTGAAAATTACCAGGAATTTAAATCAATCATCAATTCAGTTGTTGAATGGTGTGAATCCTACAATGAAAAGGTGTAACTTTTCCCAGTGTCCTTTTCAAAGGTACAAATTTTGCGTCACATTCAATCTGAAACAAAACACATGGTGGAGTAAATAAGAACATTAAAGGCTTAAAAAGGAGTGTTTGGAAAAGTTTATCCGACCCAAAATAATAAGGAAGCTTTTACCATTTATAAGAAAGAACTTCCTGTATTCCACTTTGGAACATCAAATGTTATGCACTATAACCTAAATGGGCGAGTCCATACCCACAAAGTGATACCTGTTTATGTGTGTATTGTGCCAGTTTTGAACTCTGCATGTTAACTTTGAAGAACTTATTTACAGACAAGAGATATGACGCCTTGATTGGCCACATGAAGTCTTTGGTTGTCTATGATATAGAGCAAGATACCTTTCTTGTTTCAGGAATGTGATGACTGTCCCGGAAAGGGAGGCCTCTCATTAAAGATACTTGGTCTGGAAAAAACAGAAGATGACTCTTCTGAAGTTATGTATGGAAAATGGAAAGAAAATAAACTCATTAAGAAAATTGTTGCCATTGACGCCTTCATTGATGAACTTGGGAAACCAACAACACGCCAACGTCTGAAGAAATTGCACAACACCACTTTGCAGAAGTTGAGGGACATATTGAACAACTATGTTTTGTACTTCAGTTTGATTTTGCTGGGAACTGATCAGTGATTCCACCACAAGAAGTACAGGGATATCACTGACGTAATTACCAAATTTCAATTTTCACAGGAGTCACATACAGTAAAAGCTCCTTATTCGTGGGGGATATGTTCCGTAAATATGCCGCAAATATGGAAACCGTGAATATGAAATGGTGATTTGCATGTGATTATAGGGGATACGTTCCAAGGGTCCAAAAAAAGATTAAAATCGATTTATTAAGAGATTTTAAGCAACATGTTTTAATTATTGTTGTCAGGCTTAGGCACTGTTTTAAAGAATTTAGTAATCTGTTTTTTGTTTTGCTACTTTTAAAAGGTCTTTCAATTTGGATTGATATTCAGCTGTGGCATTAACAATTTATCTTTTAAAAGCAACACTTCTTTCCACAGTCGGGTCAATTTTCAAGAAGAAATCACAAATCTCATTTGCCATCAGCAGGTTTTTTAAATTAGATGTCACCATTTCAGTACTCATTGAAGCCTCTTCTTCCGTGGGTTCCTCCTAGTCGATTTCAGTCAAATCTTCGTCTTGGGATCTAGCAACCCTTGAATGTCATTTGATTCTGTCTGTTCAAAACCATCTCATTCTAATCCATTCACAATTTGAACAATGTTTGCATTTAAAGTTTGAATTCTCCATCATTTCCGACAGTGAAATCAAGCCTCGGTTTTTTCCCAGCATGATTTCAAAGTGTATGGCTTTAGTTCTTACAATGATTTTTTTATTGTAACAATGCAGTTTGCTATGTCAAAATTTTTTGTGTTAGGAGGCAAGAATATCATTTTTATATTTGGAAGTTTGAAGCTCACGAGGGTCACCTGGTGCATTGTTCAAAACTGAAATGACCATAAAGTCTCAATTACTTTTCTTTAAATAAGTTTCCGTTTCACGAACAAAATAATAGCACAATCAGTCACAGAAAATAACACTTGTAACCCACGCTTTCTTATTTGCACGCCAAAAAATAGGCAGGTTGTCCTTGTTTTAATTTTTCAAATCACGGGGATTTAAAGATATGTAAAGCATTAGGGGCTTTATAAGGCGATCTCCTCATATGTTAGAACACAGCAGCAGTGTAACTCTATCTTTTGCTGCCTTGAAACGAGAGGCGCAGTTTTCACTTTTGGATATGAAAGATTTGTTTGGCATTCTTTTCCAAAACAAAGCAGTTTCGTCTGTATTAAACACTTGTTCAGTTTTGTATCTACCAACAGCAATTAAGTTTACAAATTCTTCTGTGGCGGTGTCTGCAGATGCAGCTTCTCCAACAATTTTGATGCTATTCAATGATTGTTGCAACTTGAAGTTATTGAACCAACCTTCCGATGTTTGAAATCCTCCATTTGTACGTTCATCACCAGGTTCTTTAAAATTCGCATAGAGACGCTTTGTCTTCTCGCGGATCATAGGACCATTTAAGGGCTCTCTTTTCTGGTTATGGTCTTCAATCCATAATGATTACGCAGCTTCCACTTTTTCAGTTGCTGGACCACAAATAATTTTTGCCGAGGTTGAAGTGTATTTTGTCTTTGGATTTCTTGATGAATCATAAAATTGATTCGTTAGCATTGAAAGAACTTGATGTGGATGCAAACGAATTGTCAAGGCGTAAATGGTCAAGCATTTCAATTCTTACTCTTAAGCGGCAACACAACTTTTTTCCGTGCAGGAACTAATTTTTCTCTGCGTTTTCTAGACATTATAAATTGCGAACAAAGCAGATGAGACACATGTTATTATTGCAACGACTTACTAGTTGAAAAAATAGTAGATTCAGAGCCAATTGTGGCGGAGGGCTTTTATCAAAGGTCATAGCTGAATGTGTTAACACAGCGGTAGCGACAGCTTTTGTAAGAACCTAGCTTATGGTGGGGTTCTGCCTAAAGCTTGGATCTTAGCTGTGACCATGTGTAGCCTTGGATTTAACAGTTTTGACTTAGTAAAGAAGATACGGCCGCCAAATAGGTTTTTAACCAGAAAACTATGAAAAGGTAAAGTTCAATAAGGATAAGTAGTTCATTGCCATTTTAAATAAGTATATTCTTCCAAAAGTTCACAAAGCCAAAAACTGTACAGGCAATCAGACGACTTTTCCAAATTAATGTTTTACAAGTTCGATTAACCAGTCGAGCCAGACCACACCCCAATAGTTCAAACTTCTAGTTGTAGTAATTTAAAAAAGAGAATCACACGTTCCCATTGTTCAACGGCTTAGTAAAATCAAACAATCCCGAGGCCTCACTTGAAGAAATACTATTTTAACACGACATTAAGGTTAACTTGAATAAAAGAAGCGGCATTATTCCAAAATAAAACTTTCACTGATGTGCTTGATATAAAACTTTTCTGCCTACAGAGCTATATGCTATCATGTTCACGGTTCCTGGCAGACTGAGCGGCGAACAACTGCACGCACGGTCTTATATTCACCTAGCACTTCCTGCTTCTCGAATATTCCTAGCGGCTTCTCACGCGAAGCGTGGGAACAAATCTTTTTCCTCTTTCTCAGGGGTGGCTGATGGGAAAGTCGTCAGATATCAAATCGCACGTCTGAAGTCCTAACATTGGCTAATCTGACCTTGAAATTAAAAATATTTCAAATAACTGTGAACGTTTTCGCGGCGGCAGCACTGTAGAAAACACTCTCGGGATTCTAGCCGCGTCAAATAAAAGTCGACTGGCGACGTTTCGAGAGCCGGCACTGCTCCCATTGTCAAGCCCTGCTTAACTAACTAAAACTGCCTAGCGGTAGTCTCTTATATAGGGCTACCGGACGGGAGAGGAGGGGGACTCGCGCGGAGGGCGGGTCTGCTTGGTGACGTCATGTTCCGGTTGTTGTTATGCCCAAATATGGTCCGCTCCCGTGTGTTTCGTAATTGTCTAATAACTGGCCTCCATGTTTGACTTATGTTAAGACCTTGATCCCGATTTATCACATTGTTATTAATTCTGATTTCAATCGCCTCTTTCACGACACTATCCCAAAAATTATTAGCATGGCAGAGGCGTGTCGTCTTGTCAAAGCACGGCTCATGACAGTTTTCAAGGGCGTGCTCTACTATAGCCGATTTTTCTTTCTGCCCCAACTTAAAGTATCTTATATGCTCTTTGCGCCTTTCATCGATCGTTCTCAAAGTCTGTCCTATATAGGAAGAGCCACACTCACAAGGAATTTTATACACTCCAGGGGCCCGGAGATTTATACAATCTTTCGGGGTTCGTAATAACTGACGGATCTTAGGCGGGGGCCGAAAGATGGAGCGGATGCCTTGCTTGTTGAGCAGCCTGGCTATTTTCGATGTCACCGCTCCGCAGAAGGGCAAAAAGGCACGTGGGGTTTCTCGTTCCCTGTCATCCGTTTTGTTTTTGTTTCTTCTTCCGATAATCGCATGTCGAATTTCTTTGGAACTATAACCATTGGCCCTAAACACGCGTTCTAAGTGTCGCAGCTCTTCTTGTAGATGCTGATTGTCGGATACCGCCTTTGCCCTGTGGACCAACGTATTCAGTACGCCGCGCTTCTGAGATGGGTGATGAAAACTAAGGGCGTTTAGATAACGATCAGTGTGTGTGGGTTTTCTATACACACTGTGCCCCAACCTTCCGTTCGGCTTTCGACGTACCAATACATCCAGTAAAGGAAGTGCGCCATCTTTTTCGATTTCCATCGTGAACTTGATATTGGGGTGAACGCCGTTGAGATAGTTCACAAATTCATATAGGGCTGGTATCCCATGAGGCCACACGAGGAATGTGTCGTCAACAAATCTATAAAAACATTTGGGCTTTAAAGGGACCGCGTCAAGAGCTACATGCTCAAAATGTTCCATGTAAAAATCGGCAATCACTGGGGATAACGGGGACCCCATGGCCACGCCGTCCGTTTGTTCGTAATATTTTTCTTGGTAGACGAAATACGTCGACGTGAGCGTGTGTCTGAATAATTCCACGAGTTTTTGGTCAAAATGTTCACTAAGTAGTTCGATTGTTTCCCTTAACGGCACCCGCGTAAATAACGATGTGACATCCAAACTGACCATGATATCGTCACGCTCTAGTTTCATTGTTTTAACCACTTCCACAAACGCAGCAGAGTTCTTAACGTGGTGTGCACATTGACCCACAAACGGACTTAACTGACGTGTGAGGTATTTCGTCAAACTCGCCGTGACCTCGACAAAAATGCTAGAGAACTTATGGGACACCATTTGCTATTAGCAGCAGCCCTCTCGCCGATGGATTGGGAATGGGTCGACAACTTCACCACCGGACAACAGAATTCTATATTAAGGACGGCCACGCGCAGGCAGTGCTGTAAATTCAACCGCCTGTCGCGTGATCTGCGCGACACCCAGCTACCCGAAGACAGACGAACCGTGATTAACCTATCGGGGAAAGAAATTGACGAAGGTGCTATCTCAGCCCTGAAGAAAGGATTGAACTTCGCACCGGCTCCACGTTCCTTGCCTATCATGAACATCATCAGCGGAGTTGAACAAGCTGTGCGTAATATTCCAACGGACGCAGCGGAAGAGGTACGCCGGGAGACAACGCGCATCCTGACGAGGGCCAGACCACCTAAGCCCAATATGACCGCAGCTGAACGAGCCGGCTTACGTGTTTTACGGGAACACACCGAAATCGTGGTTTTACCAGCTGACAAGGGAAATTCGACCGTAATTATGACCAACACTGACTACCACCAGAAGATGTGTGAAGTTTTAGATGATGAGGCATATCGTGTGCTTCCGCGCGACCCCACGGCACGGACAGTCAGAAAAACCAATATTTTAATAAAAGAAGCTGGATTGGCGGAAGAAACAGTGAAGAATTTGACAGTCCGAGCCCCAAGACCACCAAGATTGTATGGCCTACCAAAAATACACAAAGAGCATGTTCCGATGCGGCCGATAGTTAGTGCCATAGATTCGCCGACGTACAGGTTGGCCAAATACCTCACACGTCAGTTAAGTCCGTTTGTGGGTCAATGTGCACACCACGTTAAGAACTCTGCTGCGTTTGTGGAAGTGGTTAAAACAATGAAACTAGAGCGTGACGATATCATGGTCAGTTTGGATGTCACATCGTTATTTACGCGGGTGCCGTTAAGGGAAACAATCGAACTACTTAGTGAACATTTTGACCAAAAACTCGTGGAATTATTCAGACACACGCTCACGTCGACGTATTTCGTCTACCAAGAAAAATATTACGAACAAACGGACGGCGTGGCCATGGGGTCCCCGTTATCCCCAGCGATTGCCGATTTTTACATGGAACATTTTGAGCATGTAGCTCTTGACGCGGTCCCTTTAAAGCCCAAATGTTTTTATAGATTTGTTGACGACACATTCCTCGTGTGGCCTCATGGGATACCAGCCCTATATGAATTTGTGAACTATCTCAACGGCGTTCACCCCAATATCAAGTTCACGATGGAAATCGAAAAAGATGGCTCACTTCCTTTTCTGGATGTATTGGTACGTCGAAAGCCGAACGGAAGGTTGGGGCACAGTGTGTATAGAAAACCCACACACACTGATCGTTATCTAAACGCCCTTAGTTTTCATCACCCATCTCAGAAGCGCGGCGTACTGAATACGTTGGTCCACAGGGCAAAGGCGGTATCCGACAATCAGCATCTACAAGAAGAGCTGCGACACTTAGAACACGTGTTTAGGGCCAATGGTTATAGTTCCAAAGAAATTCGACATGCGATTATCGGAAGAAGAAACAAAAACAAAACGGATGACAGGGAACGAGAAACCCCACGTGCCTTTTTGCCCTTCTGCGGAGCGGTGACATCGAAAATAGCCAGGCTGCTCAACAAGCAAGGCATCCGCTCCATCTTTCGGCCCCCGCCTAAGATCCGTCAGTTATTACGAACCCCGAAAGATTGTATAAATCTCCGGGCCCCTGGAGTGTATAAAATTCCTTGTGAGTGTGGCTCTTCCTATATAGGACAGACTTTGAGAACGATCGATGAAAGGCGCAAAGAGCATATAAGATACTTTAAGTTGGGGCAGAAAGAAAAATCGGCTATAGTAGAGCACGCCCTTGAAAACTGTCATGAGCCGTGCTTTGACAAGACGACACGCCTCTGCCATGCTAATAATTTTTGGGATAGTGTCGTGAAAGAGGCGATTGAAATCAGAATTAATAACAATGTGATAAATCGGGATCAAGGACTTAACATAAGTCAAACATGGAGGCCAGTTATTAGACAATTACGAAACACACGGGAGCGGACCATATTTGGGCATAACAACAACCGGAACATGACGTCACCAAGCAGACCCGCCCTCCGCGCGAGTCCCCCTCCTCTCCCGTCCGGTAGCCCTATATAAGAGACTACCGCTAGGCAGTTTTAGTTAGTTAAGCAGGGCTTGACAATGGGAGCAGTGCCGGCTCTCGAAACGTCGCCAGTCGACTTTTATTTGACGCGGCTAGAATCCCGAGAGTGTTTTCTACAAAAATATTTCAATCTGCTTGAAACTTTACAAATAGCTAGATCTTTAAATAAACGTTAACTTTAGTTATTATACTAAATATCGTAACTTTAATACTTTAGCTGAAAATAAATAATTTAGATACAAACTTCCACTCCAAGCGAATGCCGAAAACTGATGAAATTGAAAAGATTGAAAATACTATCTTGAAAACTGTAAAACTGCTTTCTAACTTGAGTAAACATAAAAAAATGACTATAAAAATGAAATGTACCAATATTCTATCCAACCTAACTCGTGTTTCTGAGAGCAAAATTTTGTCATGCAGTTACAAAATTTAACAGATAGTTTACATGCCCCTCCAAAATTGAAGTTATTTTCTACAGAAAACTAACTGAAATTTTCTAAAAAGAAACAAAAAAACTGAAAAACCTAAAAATCTCCCTTTATCTACCTACGGTTGGGGCTGGTCTGCCATTCATACTTCTTTCACTCTCTCTCACTTATACCACAAAAATTTGCAAAATATTATGGCATCAATAATATCATCAATCATATCAAATAAACATTTTAAATTGTTTCACATATTTGAAAATTTTCAAAATATTTTTGAGTTAATGTTCATTTTGAGTGTCCATTTTAAATGTTCATGTTAAATATTTTTGTCATCTATAAACATGAGAGAAAAACACAAAAAACACTCTTATAAAATATTACACAACTGAAAAAATGTTCATTTTAAGTGTTCAAGTCAAATGTTTTGGTTACCTAAAACTGACATAAAAACACAAAAATCACTTTTCACATAGCCAAAAATGTATCACTTTTACTATAATTTCACTTGACATCTTGTAAGGGGTAAAATATTCAAGTCCTGTCACGGTTGTGACCTTAACCGGGGCGAAAAGAATATAATGCAAAACCCCACAGGTTGGCTGTTGAGTAATAGTCCTGACCCTGGTGCCTGTCACAGCAGAGCTGCCATGGGACCTCAAGTCAGCCACCTGTCAACAAACAAAAAGGAAAGAATTAGTTTCTATTCTTATAGTAAATACATATAAAGAAAAATGAATATAAAATATAAGTGAAAAGTTTTGAGAAATCAAAGTTTTACAATATGAGTAAGTTCTTCAAAATACTATCTTTTACCAATAGGAAAGAAAGCATGAAAAGCTTTTATAAACTATATGTGTAGCAAATGACAAAACTTATTTCATAAGTTGTATTGCTATACTGAAAATATTGACAAGTAGTTTACAAATACATTGTGACACAAGAGTTTTATTCAAAAGAGCATTTTGTTGAATGTCTTTGGAAAATGAATAGCGTATCTCACAAAATCATTTTTCAGTGTCTAGAAAATATTAGAGCCTTATGGCTAATGACGCATTAATATTATACAAAGTTAAATTACAAAATGGTTTTACAATATACACAAATATTTTATTAATAATAGTATGGAAACACAGTTTCCTTCCAGCAGTACACTGCTGCATAATAATTCAAAATGATCTTCTTTGTTAACACAACATAGTTGTGGGGTACCAGTATACTGGAGTAAAATGAATTCAATATCAGCACTAGTTTATGGTTTTAATGTTTAAATACTGTGTATTTGAAAAGTCTTGTCTAGTTCAGGAAATATACATTGACTATAGGCATGTAGCCTGAAAAATGTCTCAAATTGTGGCACACTTAGTGCATTTGGTGCATAGAAGCACAAATAAATTCTCAACACGTGGGATATAATGAGAAAATTCACATATAAGATACATACATTGAAAGTTAAAATACAATGAAGTGTTAAAAGTTATTATTACAAAATTCAATAATGCAAAATGCTTGTAAGGCATAAACTTTTGAAATGTAGAACTGTCTTGAAGTGTGGAAAAGAAAATGTAAAAATATGTATTTATCATCCATATTATAGCGCTTTGCTTCTTTCAAAATCAGTGATGCTCCTCCATGAGTGCATTGTTTCCACAAATCCAATTCTATGGTATCTTCTAAAAACATCTGAGAAACAACAAAACCTTAAATCAGTTATCCATATCATCTTCAATGACATCAATCTTGCTTGATCAAAGCTTCCTCCATCAATCTTAATGCATCCATATCTTCATTCAACTTTCAATGTAGCTGTTTCAGTCTCCATAGACTGTGGTTCACTAATGTTTTCCTATTTTCTTTTATTATAATATTGCTACCTTGCAAGTCCACACGATGCCACTGCTAAGTAATATAGGGGGTTATGAATCTTCTTTTCTCTCTTCTTAGGGGGATATACATATGCTATCGTTGGTTGCTGGTGGTAGTTAACTCAATATTTTATAAATAATACAGGGGATTTTGAATCTTCTTTTCCTTCTCTCTTCTTAGGGGGTTATTTATATATGAATAATTCACAGGCGCTGTCTCTTGCTAGCTGTCCCTGGAGTATAAGTAAATAATGGTGGGTATCAATTAATATAGGGGGTTATAAATCTTCTTTTCCTTCTCTCTTCTTAGGGGGTTATACATAATATAGGGGATTAGGGGGTTGTACATAATATAGGGGGTTATATATATGACACTTCTTTTTCTTCTCTCTTCTTTTCTTTACTTTATTTGAAAAAATAGGAATAAACAATTAGCATCTCACTGCTATTTCAAAATTGACATTTACACTGTCCATTATATAAAGTACTTCAACTCCTTGAAATACGAAGTCATCTTCAGTAAGTTTGACTATTGTCAAATCCATTTCAATTTCAAGACTAACTTGTAGTAAATTGTCCCAGAGTAGGTGAAATTTGAAAATAATATTATACTCTATAGAATAGATAAGATTCCACAAGACACAACACTTTGGTAACAAAGTCAAAGTTGAAACAACTTCAGTTTTAGTTTTTTAGTCATTTCTGTTAGATAGACTGACTCTCGGCACGTCAGCAATACTCAGACGATGCCGACAGGTTACTAAAGGATACCGACTCTGCTGAATGTACGGAATGGATCCGGGAATAATAAAAATTTCAAGTGGCGAATACAGTAAGTTGTAACAATTACTTTATCCGCGAATACTGAAATTGTGAATACAGAAGGTTGTCACAATTATTTTATCCACGAATAACGAAACCGCGAATAAGGAGCTTTGACTGTAGTTTTAAAAGCATACCACAAGTGTTGCAATTACACTGATCAGTCAGAACATTACTGCCACCAATGACTAACGATATAAAACCATCCAGGAGATAGCAGCGTCACCTGACGAGGAATAATTGCTGGTATCAGTGAGCGTGCTATCCATGTTTCAAATGGGTAAGGCATGTAATCTGTCTGAGTTTGACTGAGTGCAGACTGTGATGGCCCGAAGGCTCAGCATGAGCATTTCGGAAATTGCACGACGTGTCGGGTGTTCAAGGAGTGTTGCAGTGAATGTCTTCAACAAGTGGCGAGACCAAGGAGAAACCATGTCCGAACGTCGAGGGGTTGGGTGGCCACCCCTCATTACAGATGTCAGGCATTACGGTTGGGCAGACTGGTAAAATAGGACAAGTGGCAAACTGTGTGCAGAACTAACATCAGACTTTAATACTGGGCAGAGTACAAGTGTGTCTGAACGCATAGTGCACCAAACACTCCTTACGATGGGCCACCACAGCTAACAACCCATGCATGTGCGGAAATTAACATTACAACATCGGCACTAAGACTGAAATGGGCACATGACCATCGTCACTGGAGTTGGTAGAGCATTGCATGGTCTGATGAATCCCAATACCTTCTTCATCATGCCGATGGGAGGGTTCAAATCCATCATTTTCCAGAGGAACAGCTTCTTGACACCTTTACTGTGGAACAGAGACAAGTTGGTGGCAGCTCAATTATGCTCTGGGGAACATTCACGTGGGCATCTATGGGTCCAGTGGAGCTCGTGCAGTATTATACACTGATTGCAGACGACATACACCCCTTCACGACGACCATGTTTCCCAATGGCAGTGGCATTTTTTAACAAGATAATGTGCCATGTCAAGGCCAGGAGTGTGATGGAGTGGTTCAAGGAACACAGTGGCGAGTTGCAATTGATGTGCTGGCCCCCCAACTCGTCAGATCTGAACCCAATCGAACACATCTGGGATGTGATTGAACTTGGCGTCAGAGCTCATCTCTCCCCTCCCTGGAATTTATGGGAATTAGGTGACATGTGAGTGTACATGTGGTGCCAACTCCCTCCAGCAACCTACCAAGGCCTCATTGCTTCCATGCAAAGATGTGTCACCACTGTTATACATGCCAAAGGCGGACATACTGGCTGTTAGGTAGGTGGTCAAAATGTGATGGCTGATCAGTGTATAAGTGATGACAGAGGACATGACTTAGCACATCCATCGCTGCCAATATGTAAAATTCAACAAAAGCTACAATCATGGCCAGAAAAGATCATTATTATTTCTGCTGGTGCCCCTAGTCACTTCAAAAATCGTTACCAGCTGTTTGAAGTAAATAAGTCACTTCTGCTAATGGAGTGGATATGCAACACTACTGGATATAGGAAGAGGCCTTGTAATGGTGTAGGAGGATTGCTGAAACACCATGTTACAAAACCTAATCTTTCCAGGCCAAGTAAGAGGAAATTCAATATGCCATTGATTTTAAAAGAATGGTCAAGTCGTACACATCAACAACCCTCATCCTGTTACCAAAAGAGGAAGTTGAAGAATTCTGTCAGCATAAAATAGAAGATGAGTTCAACAAAACTGCCCCTGTGAAAAGAATTCAGAATACAAGTGTGGACACTCAGTGTTGGGTTAACCTAGTTTTCACAAACTGCATAGAAGAAGAAATTTCATTTGATGCTGAACTCCAGCCAAGATCTCTGAAACGAAAGGAGATTATTCAGATTCACAACTTAGAAAGAGAGATGTTTGTGGCCTGTATATGCAACTGTGACTGGTGGATTGCGGAGGTCATAGATATCAGTTGTGAGTAAAATGAGACCATCGTGAATTTTAATCTCCCACACAGACCTCTTTAATCATTGAGCCACCAGGTCACTCATAATAGAGAATAAATAATGACAATGTATTATGATTAAAAACAAAAAGTTGAATTTATAACATTTAAAGAAATTAATTCTTTTGAAAATGAAAGGAGTGATGAAAGATCTGAAGTATTAGATCCCATTGAAGTTATTAATGTATAAGTTAAACTATATGATAAAGAAATTTTTGTGTTCATATATATATTTTATATCGTAACAATGAAATCAAGACGCTAAGTAGTGAAAAGAATCAAATTTGGGATAGGGAAATAAGCCACCACTTACCTTTAGATGATGGATGTGGGGCGCGAACACACAGAAAAGACACAAACACAAATAATAATTTTCGGGATAAACCCTTCATCAACGGGAGAACATCGGAGAGGTGGGCGCAGCCGGAGACTGCCTCACAGAAAGACCGCCGGTCGGGAAAATGGTGGGGTTAAATTCAAACATTGGAAAAGTAAAGGGGCAGTGAATCAGAGCTAATACCCGAGCAAAGATAAAAATCCAAACTAATCTCTGGTCGGTAGGAAGATCAAAATATAATTAGAAATAAATATGAAAAAAATATAATTATATAAAATATTACAAATTAAAATAATAATAATAGAAAATAATAATTTTTATGAAGTAAATATCACCTTATGTTAGTGGTGGTTCAATATAGGTAATGGAAAAGAGGATTAAAAAAGGTTAAACATATGTAACAATAATAATGACCGGGTATTATCTCAAGTTGAAACCAGGTGGTTGCCTTGTGCCAAGTTTGTACTGGTAGGCAAGTTCCCACCTTCTGAATTCAGAGAAACTGCTGCTATTAGGGAGAACTCTGAGAGCACGGACTGTGAAACAAGAGTTGAAGTTATTCAAGTCATGGGCAGCAGCTGGGTGCTTTGGGTTCTATGTGAACACTGTCTGTCAGTGGCCATTCATTCTTATAGAGAGTGGATTTGTGGTCAAACCTATAAATGAAGCCAGTGGTTGCATGTTAACTGGTAAATTAAATGGGTGGTTTCACAAGTGGCATGTCCTATGACAGGGAAGCTTTCCCCTGTGACAGGGTTGATGAAAGTGGTGGAAGCATGGTGTGTGTCGCATATCTTGCAGCGGGGCCTATTACATGGGAAAGAGCCTTGTGGCTGACTGTTAGGAAGAGGAAGGCTGTGTTGGTGGATTAGAAGTTCACTGAGGTTAGGAGGTCTACTGAAACAAGTTCTAGGAGCGGCAGGGAGGATTTTAGGAAGTATGGATCTCATTTCAGGGCATGTTTGTAAGAAATCATAGCCCTGCCAGAGGATTCTGTTGATGGATTGGAGGCCTGGGTAGTACTGTGTACCCAAGACAGGATTGTGGTTGGTTTTTGCAGGTTTGGGATGATTGGTAGGCTGATTCAGTTGTGATGTTGCACGTGAAAGCTGTTTGTTTACCAAAGCTCGAGGGTAGTTGCGAGATATTAATGCTTCTGAAATACTGTTTGAATAATCCATTAGAGACTGTTGGTTGGAGCATATGCGACTACCTCGAATGCCAAGACTGTAGGGGAGAGAACGTTTGGTATGGTATGAGTGGCAACCATCGAAATGGAGATAATGTTGAAGGTTGGTTGGTTTGATGTGGACTGAAGAGTTGAGATAGCCATTGGATAGGGACAAATCCACATGCAAGAATGTGGCGTGGGTGTGGGAGTAGGACCAAGTGAATTTCAGCATGCTAAAGTTATTGAGATGGTTCAGGTAATTTAGAAGTTCATTTTCTCCATGCGTCCAAATCATAAATATGTGACCAATGAAACGAAGCCAAATGAGGGGTTTGAGAAGGACTTCCTCCAGAAATGTCTGTTCCAGACAGCCCAGGAACAGATTAGCATCAGAGGGAGTCATGTGGGTGCCCATGGCAGTTCCGCAGGTTTTGTGATAGATGTTGCCTTGGAAGGAGAAGTAGTTGTTATTAAGGATAAGGTGGGCTAATTTGATGAGGAAGGATGTCATAGGAAGGCTGTTGGGAGGGCGGTTGGGAGGCCTAGGTTCCATGGATTCTCCATACTGGCCAATCTGACTGCAGTTTTTAAATGATTTTCTGCAATCACTTAGGCGAATGCTGGGATGGTCTTAAATCTCTGTGTTGTAAACTATAACATTTTAAACAAAAATACATTTATTGTACATATCACAACTTACATATTTCACAAACAAATGACAACACATCCTCTCTGCTATTAAAAAATGTGAGAGGCTTTGCAAGCTAGTAGTAGATGTTATCTTGCTTTCAAAATTAGTGTAGTCTCAGCAATAAGTGGTGGATAACCCACGAAAGTGAAAATATTCTAATGATGATGGCTAACATTTTTGATTATTTTGAGAGACTGTAACATATGAAGAAAGATATTTTTAATTGTTGAAAATTAGTTATTTCAAATATTATTTTTCCCTTGAATATTTCATACACTTTGAAAGAAAGATTCGGGAGGAAGTGGTTTTGTATCCTTGTACGGCCATCCAAATTTGGGTATTCCATGGTTTTCCCAAATCACTGCTGCACCGAGCATGGTGGGAGTTCGGTTAATGTTCTGGCCTCGCATTCAGGAGGACACTGGTTCAAATCCCAGTCCGGCATCCAGATTTGGGTTTTCCATGGTTTCCCCAAATCACTGCAGGCGAGTGCTGGACCCGCAGGGGCCTGGTACACAAGTACCAGGTACGGGTTTGGCGAACCCGCGGTGCCTGTGCTGGAAACTTGTGAGCGCCGCAAGTTTCCCACACTGTAAACTCCTACCATGCTTCAACGACCACCGTAGGGTGTGGCGGTGGAACCTTGTGTGCTTAGGAGAACGGGGATCTTGGCTTCATCGCCCGGATCGAGAGGACGGTAAAAACCTCTATAAGAAACCCCTCAACTTCAAGGTCAGCCACGTGCCGAGGAGGTGAATGGGTGATGAGGGAAATCACTCGCTAACGTGCAACCTCAGGGGCACCTGCGCACCCCTGTTGTATTAGCGCTTCTTTTTAAACTGGTTTTACTCATGGGACCAAAACTAAAACCAAAAAACCCTGCGGTACGGGTGTGCCGCAGGTTAATCCCAATACTTCCAGTACAAAGAAGCGGGCCAGGGTTGATAGCCCTCCCGCTTCAGAAGACTATAGCAACAGGAAAGTCTGTTCCATAGCGAACGCTTTTGTTGTAATGCAGATGGTAGAGGGGACATTTGAAAAGGTGTCCCCTTTTTATATTAATAAAGGACTTGAAGGATTGGTTGGAACCTTGAGATCAGTTAAAAAGCTGAGGAATGGGACACTGCTGCTGGAAACAACCACCAGTAGGCAGGCATCCCAGCTCCTTAACTGTGAGAAGCTGGGGGAGTTCGCCGTCAAAAGGGAACTCCACAAATCCTTGAATTCTTCTAAACGTGTCGTCACCTGCCGTGATGTCATGGATTTAGGAACCGAGGAACTCGTTAAGGAGTGGGAGGATCAGCAAGTGGTCGAGGTGCGTCAGATTACATGGAGTGTAAATGGCAGTCTTGAAAAGACTGCCACCTTCGTCCTGATGTTTGACACTCCAGTGTTGCCCAAGTGTATTAATGCTGGCTACATTAACTTGAACGTCCTTCTGTATGTTCCGGACCCAATGCGCTGCTTCCAGTGCCAGAGGTTCAGACATACAACGGCGTCATGCAAGGGCAACGCCAGCTGTGGTAGATCCGGCAAGGGGGCACATGAACCGGGTGTCACTTGCAAGCTCCTGCAGGTGTGCGTCGACTCCTCCAGGGCGCATCCTGCCTGGAGTACGGAGTGGCAAGTGTATCTTGAGGAGCGCAAGATACAGTAGTTGAAGACCAAAGAGCGGATACCGTATGCAGAAGCAAAGAAGAAGGCGAAATCGCTCGCCGCTCCAATTTTTGGAAGTAGCTTTGCCAAAATGGTCTCGACTCCCGTCAGGAAAGAATGTGGTGCTACGCAGACATCCTTTGCAGACATGGGCACAAGCACTACGTGCTCATGTCAATGCAAATGTGGTGCAAAATCCACGAAAGTCATGACACCTAAGACCGTGGATGTCGCTAGCAACACATCTGCTACTTCGACCAGTCCAGCAGCAGTAACAAAGTCTCGACCAACATCAAAGTTAGGACCTCCTATTCCACCACGTGCTGTTGAAATGGTAGCGATACCACTTGCTACCAGTGTAAACAGAGGTTATCAGAAGATCCGAGGTATTAAGTTTAGACAGACGGATCCGACCCAGTTTGTTAAGTCCCCCTCTTTGTCTCCTCCCAGACCGCCCAGCAGTAGGGAGAGTAAGGAGAAGAGGTAGAGGAAGAAGAAGAAAAAGGATGGGGAGGATTTTGAGGAGTCCTCTGGGTCGGAGATGTCTGTCTCCGCTTCCGGACAGGAAGAAACGGAGATGCTGGTGGATGACTCTGGCCCCGTTCCTCAGCAGGGAGTAACCGAAGACCCACCCGAACCAGGGCGGGTGAGGTTAAGTAGGTAAGAATGGCTCCCATACTTCAGTGGAACATTAATGGTTTTACAGCTCACAAAGAGGAGTTACACCTCTTAGCACAGTCTGATCCTTTGTGTCTCTGTCTACAAGAGACACATTTCAGTCCAAGACACCAACCTGTGCTAAGAGGATATGACGTTTACCGTAAGGACGATACCAAGGGTGATCGAGCAAAGGGTGGAGTGGCTGTGTTTGTCCGAAACACTGTCCACTCAGAACCTGTAGCTCTCACCTCCGATTTACAAGCAGTGGCAGTGAGGATTCATGGTCCCACTCAACTGACAGTATGCTCTATTTATCTACCACCTAACACGGCCGTCAGTTATGACGAGATGTTTAACATCTTGCGGCAGCTTACTCGGCCATTCCTCCTTCTAGGAGATTTCAACGCACATAGTGCGCTGTGGGGCTCAAACGCCGATTGCCCCAGAGGCCAAATGGTTGGTAGATTAATAGAGCAAGAGGAAATATGCGTCCTCAATACTGGTGCAATGACACATTTTACCACTGCTTCCGGATCGTCCTCTGCCATTGACCTTTCGTTGTGCTCCTCCTCAATCGCGGACTCTGTGCATTGGGAGGTGGATTGTGACCTTCATGGAAGCGACCACTTCCCAATATGGATGTACGTAGAGTTTGACCGTGGAGGAGGTAATAACTGACGCAAATGGAACGTCAGCAAAGCCGACTAACAACTCTACCGCTGCTCCATCACTCCTAAAGAGTATAACAACGTTGAGGAGAGGGTGAACACTTTACCGAAGTGATTCACCAGGCAGCTGACGTTTCAATGTCGAAAAGCTCTGGAACGCTGCGTTGGATGCCCGTCCCCTGGTGGAACGACAAATGTCGTTCCACTGTTCAGGCCCGCAGACGGGCGTTGTGTCGATTTAGGTTGCAGCCAACTTCTGACAACCTGGCAGCGTTCTTTATTGCCTGAGCTAAGGCGCGTCGAGTTATTAAGGAGAGCAAGAAAAGGTCATGGCAGAACTTTGTGAGCACTATAAATCGTTCCACACCTTCGTCGAAAGTGTGGGAGTCTATCCGACGTTTATCTGGAAGGTACTCCCGCCCACCAGTATCTGGATTACTTGATCGCGGACATGTAATTACCGACGAACGAAGCATAGCACAGCTGATGACGGAGAATTTTGCCGCTATCACTTCGTCCACCAATTTCGACCCTTGGTTACATCAACACAAGATTGCTGCTGAGAGGTGAGTGCTGTGCTTCGATTCGTCAAATACAGAGGCCTACAACTGCCAATTTACATTTTGGGAGCTGGAGTCAGTGTTGAATAGCGCTAACGACACTGCTCCAGGGCCTGATATGATCCAGTACCAGATGCTGAGGCATCTTAGTAAAGATGCTAAAGGGTACCTCCTGGAAATTTTTAATGATATATGGACCGGAGGACACTTCCTCGACTTGTGGAAAGAAGCAACATTAATTCCAATTTTAAAACCAGGAAGGACAAATTGTTGCCAGGTAGTTATCATAGTATTGCCCTTACAAGCTGCATGGGGAAGACACTGGAGAGGATGGTCAATCGCCGCCTCATCTGGTGTCTTGAATCCCGTAATCTGCTGAGCCGCTTTCAGTGTGGATTCAGGAAGTTCTGTTCCACCTTTGACAACATGATCCTCCTGGAGGCGGCAATACAGGATGCGTTTATCCGCAGCCAATACCTTGTGGGTGTCTTTTTCAATCTCGAAAAGGCCTACGGTACTACCTGGTGGCATGTTATTTTAAAACAGTTGCACGAATGGGGTTTTAGAGGTAACCTATCCCGTTTTTTAAAGTCATTTTTATCTGGTCGTTGCTGTTGGTACCGATTTGGTAGTGAAGTGTCTGATCTTTTTATCCAGGAAAACGGTGTCCCTCACTGGTCAGTTTTAAGCGTTACGCTTTTTGCCATTGCTATTAATAGCATTGCGGCCATTATAAGGAGTCCCATACGGTTCTCCTTATATGTGGATGACTTTTTAATTTTTATTGCATCATCCAGCCTGAGAAGCGCAGAGCGGCAGTTGCAGCTCCCGTTGAACAGGCTGGACGAATTGATGTCTGTGTGGCAGGTCGTGGGGCGCTGACCGCTCCTGCCTGCTACAATTTTACAGAGCCTTTGTACGGTCACGCCTGGAGTATGGCTGCATTGTATACGGTTCGGCATGGGACAGTTATCTACGCATTTTAGATAGTGTCCACCATGCAGGAATCCGGCTTGCCAAGGGTGCCTATCGCACTAGCCCAATACCCAGCATTTGTGCTGAGTCTGGCGAGCCGCCGCTTTCCACCAGGTGGCACCTCCTCATGGTGTGGCACTATGTTCACATTGCCGCAACACCCGGTAGTCCCAAATTATGGTCAGCTATATGATAATCGCCATAGAGCGACCAGACCGTTCAGCCACCATACAAAGGCTATTTTAGAAGAATATGGTTGTGAACTACCAGCTTTTTATCACCAGGGTTGAAGTAAATCTCCTCCCTGGCTTTTAAAGAGGCCTGGAACGATTTTAGAAATGTGAAGGTTCAACAAGCTGTCTACATCTGATAGTGTTTTTAACAGATTTTTTAGTGACATTTTAAAGCTGTATCAGGATTTTACCCCGGTATATATGGATGGGTCTAAGCAGGCTAACGGAGTAGGCTGCTCCGTAGTGTTCCCTCTAGCGACTTACGGATACAAACTGGATAGCAGGTGCAGTTTTTACACTGCCGAGTATTACGTCTTGTTTAAGTCGCTCCAGCATATGAAGTTAAGTCGCGATAGGAATTACATAATATACTGTGATTCCCTAACTTTCCCTTCAATCTCATGGAAAGGAGATAATATTCTGCTGGGTACCCGGCCATGTGGGAATCGGGGCAGCCGATGTTGCTGCTAAGTTAGCCTGCGACAAGGTCAGAATCAACTTTGAACCGGTCCCAAAGTCTGACCTTGCCTCGGCGGTGAAGAGAGTTGTGTTTGATGGATGGCAGAGGCAGTGGCTGGAGGTAGAGCATAATATGCTCCGGCTGGTCAAACCGACCGTTCAGCCGTGGAGCAGCTCCTTCCAGCGAGCGAGGAGGGATGAGGTTCTCCTTACTCGCCTCCGTATAGGGCACTGTCCTCTGACTCATGGTTTCCTTCTCCGCCGAGAGGACCCTCCAGAATGTGATGCTTGTGGCGTACCTTTGACGGTGCCCCACATTTTAACTGACTGTAAAGTTTTTAAACGTAAGGGCAGCCGTTGGCCTAGCTAACGATCTGCCCGTAATTTTAAATAATGACAATGTGCTAAAGGTTTTAAAATTTTGTATTATGGCTGGGCTTGCCCCCAAAATTTTGGGCAGGTCGGCCTAGGTTTTATAACGGATTGGTTGTCTGTCCACAACCACCAATCTGTATAGCGTATTGTTAAATGTTGCTTTTGAGTATGACATTTCATATCTGGCTGGACCCTTTACAGCCAGCCAGTTTGAATGTGTTTTAATGTTTATCAAAACTGGGTGGCCCTTTTACGGCCAACTAGCAAGTATTGTGAATTTTATATTTTTTGGTTATTTTACAGCCATCGTTTTAGTGTTTTATTTTTTTACTTATTTTGCCGTCCGCATGGCCGATCTCTTTACAGTTGGTCATTCTGGCGGTTTTCCAGTTGGTATTTTACTATTTTATTCTGTTGTCTGTGTGGCCAACCCTTTTACAGTCGGCCATGCAGGTGGCCATTGAGGTACGTTTTAGCCACATTGTCATTCCACGTTTTTGTTAGGGCGCTAATGACCAAGTTGTTGACGCGCCCTAAAACCCTAAAAACAACAACAACAACAACAGCGAATGCCGGGATGGTTCCTTCAACAGGCCATGGCCGAACTCCTTCCCCTTGTAAGGATGCAAACCAGTATACCGGGGTGTAGTATAAGTTTAGTCACCTTAAATTAATTTTGACTTGTTGAAAGTTCTACTAAATTTGCATTAATAATTTTAAATGACCACGTATTAGCCTGCATAATTCAACTATAAAACCTATCGGTCACCACAAAGCTTATTTAAACCAAAAGCTGAGGAAAGGTTATTGTTCACTACTAAAACATTGATGAAAAATTCTGAATTTATTTCACAGTCACATTTGAAAAATAGCATTTACAGTCGAATTGGCAATCAAACTAAACGTTTCCGAAAATCACAAGTCATGAAGAGGAAGAAGTACCAGCCTAAACCCCAATAGAACATTCGTAACTGGCGAAAAAAGTTAGTATGACCGATCACACATGTAGTTTCTCAATGTTCAAACCGACCGGAAGTCAGCTTGGCTGGACCGAGCGGGGCGGTGTTACGGTTAGCGTTCTCGCCTCGCATTTGGGAGGACGGTGGTTCGAATCCCCGTCCGGGCATTCACCTATGGGTTTTCCATGGTTTCCCCAAATCACTCCAGGCAAATGAGGGGATGCTTCCTTCAAAAGGCCATGGCCGAATTCCTTCCCCATCCTTGCCCCCCATCCTTTCCCGTCTCTAAAGACCTCGATGTTAAAAAGAGACGTAAAGCAGTTACAAAAAAAAAAAAAGCTTGGCTGACCGACAAACGCACTACCTGACGAAACACTAGCTCATGATTACTCCATGGCTTGAAACAAAAGGCTCTGAAGACCAAAGAATAAAGAGAAGACTCCCAGATACAAGACAGCCAGACGGCCTTAGCAGCTCAGTATATACTCTCAGCCACATGCTAACGGTGACCTACCGCTTACTAAAAAATAGTCTGACAAAATGTAATTATAATTAGTGTTCAAAATTTTATTGTAGGCTGGCCCTTAAGGTTTATTAAAAGTTTGATGACTATAATTCTAAAATAACGCGTCTTCTTGTAAATAATTAAAGTATGTAAGCGCAATGGTAATGAATTTCCTAAAAACAGTTGGTAAGTCCCTGATTTATATCTTAATTTGTGCAATTTTTTGAGACGTCCCCACTGGATTACAAATTATCGTGTTTAAATTAATGTCAACGTGTTCTGTATTTGCTCCTGATTTCAAAACTGTAACTATTATTATTATTATCATCGGTGGTGTATTAGCAAAGTTATGTGTCTTACTAAAATCTATGTTCAGACTGCCTAGACGACTTTTGGTTTCTCGTTAATAATTATTAAAGTGCTGTTTATATCGAATAAGTGTTATTAGCTGAATTTTCCTATTCTTTAGTTACGTGTTTTAAAAGTTGTTTTGTTTACAGAAATGGTCTAGTTTAATTACAGTTTAATTTCGAAAACAACCACGTTCTGGTTTATGACATCATTACTTGAAAATTAATTTAATATTTGTTCTACTGCTTGGAATGTTTCAAAATTTTAATATGTTATACTAGATTCTTTACTCTTTCAGGAAATTTGACTGGATCCTCCTGAAGGAGACGTACTAAGATGGTACGTCAGAGATGAGAACCGTTTCCTTTCCTACAGGGCGTGTTGTTTAATGTAGAATCTAAATCATGGAGTGACTCGGCATGACTCAAATGAACCAAACCCATAATAATTCGTAAGTTCACCACGTTTCGAACCTAAAATTATAAATTCAGTACGTAAGCGCCTTACCCAGAGAGCTACCAGATAGCATTAAAATCATTTTCTTTTGTTTCTGTTGATTTTTTAAAAAGTACTAACCAATTTTGACAAAACTGATGTCACACCAGTCCTAGAGTATCGTCTTTTAAATTAAAAAACATTCCTGCTAAAAGGTCTGCATAAATAGAAATTATACCCTTTTTTTAAGTTATTAAAAATGTACTGGGCCAAATATGAAAAAATTTAAACTGCACCAAAAAAGATCGCATTCTCTTTTACATAAAAAAAAAACGATCTGCGTAAATTGATAGTGTAGTTTTTAAGTAATACGTGTAATGTCATTAAAAGAAAGCAAACGGGTCGAATTGAGAAACTCCACAGAAGCCGGGTAAAAGGTAGAAATTAAATCACTGATAGCGTCAAACAACATATTGAAGTGCGGATCTTTGACGGAAAACAATCTTGAGTCGTATATTACGGACTATTAAGTCTACAAGCAAAACAAAATATGCAAAGTTGACAGGTATACAGAAATACCGGAAATGATGACGGGAATTGTGGCCCAATGAAAGCAGTTGAGGCAAGAGGTTAGCCAAACCAATTGCCAAAACAACGATAAAACTGAAACCAACCTAACGAGCGTATTATCTTTTCAAGGTCAGGCATTCCCATAGTTTGTACATAATACAATGAACAAGCTGTGCAGTTTCACCAGACATGCTAGATATATATATAATAACAAAGAGCAGGAAAAAGCTTTAAGGCAATAAAACTAAGGAAGGATAGGGAAATATGACCCAACACTTACCACAGACGAAGGCGGCTGGGATGACAAACAAAAAAAAAACACAAGAGAAGCGCGAAAAACTTCCGACAACAGTTTGTTTTTTGTTCGTCGTCCCAGTCGCCTTCAACTGTGGTAAGTGTTGGGTCATATTTCCCTATCCTTCCTTAAATATATATATATTCCTTATATAATAATTCCGTGTGGTCGAGTGACCTCGTGACATAGTTTCATAGTTTCTATTGGCTTCGCATTCCGCCCGTCGTAGCCGCCAGAACCTAACCCGGCAATCCTGCCAGGTACAGGGGGCCTACGGTTTGACGTGGAATCCGAACCAAGGAAGCGTTCTGGCTTACATCACACCATATTTCTTAATATTTATAAACAACCTAGGTGACAACGTCAAATGCTGGTTGCAATTGTTTGCCAATGATGCAGTTATCTATAGGGAAACAAGGTGCTCCGACGATTGCTTAGAAATTCAGTGCGATTTGGATGCTATTTTCGATTGGTGCCGTAAATGGCGGGTTACACTTAATTGCAAAAAGTGCAAGGCAATGCGGATAAGTAACAAAAACAATCAGTTTGTTCACGAGTACAAAATAAACAATTCAGCTGTTGAGACGGTTGACTCCCTGAAGTATCTGGGGGTGATAGTACAAAGCAACATGAAATGGGGTATGGACATAACTTCCGTCGTAGGTAAGGCTAATTCTAAATTGCGATTCATAGGTCGTATTTTGAGGAATTGTAATGCTCATACAAAGGAGATAGCGTATAAAACACTAGTGCGTCCGCATCTGGATTACTGTTGTGGAGTTTGGGATCCGTATCGCAAGGTTCTGATTGATTCAGTGGATAGGGTGCAGAGGAGAGCCGCTCGATTTGTGAGTTATTGCTACAGGCCTTATGAAAGTGTCACAGAATTGATACATAGATAGTTTGGAAGACAGACGACGTAGCTTGCATTCGAATTTATTGGAGAATATGCGAAAAAATTTAAATTTCGATTGCAATGAAATACTCCTTCCGCCAATCGATTTAGGTCGCAAAGACTGGAGGGATAAGATTAGAGAAATAAGATGGCGTACTGATGTTTTTATTCCTTCTTTCCTCGCGCTATTCGGGATTGGAATGCGCGGGTTTAGGATTGGTTCTTAGCACCCTCTGCCACCCACAATGTTTTTAATTTGCAGAGTATGGATGTAGATGTAGGTGTTTACTTTTTAGTTCGGGAAATTATCGAAAATGTGTTATTTAATGCTGAAACTGCAAGTGTGTCTAACAAAGTGTTTTAAATTTTATTTTCTCTGTTTACACAGCTTGAAACTACTGAATTTTAGTGAATTTAACTTCCTTTCTGATTCTTATTATTATAAAATTACTTTACTGCATCAAAAAGTGTTGAGAATTAGTTAAATTATAACGTAACCAAAGTTGACTGTTTACAAATTGGATAATAATTGATTACCCTGTTTCAGGTTAGTTTAAAGGTTATTTACTATTATAAATTGTTTATTTAGGACCTGTATTGTATTTTGAGTGACTTTACTGTTTTTAAATCGGTTTATTTACTGAGTTAGGTTGCAGTATCGACTTCTGCATGAAACGTGTCTCTCATATCCTGTAATTGTGAAATGAAAAATTTTATGTTTACTGGAAAGCTTACTCCCTCCCTTAAGCTCTATAGCCAAGAAAACTAGAATTTACCCAAATTCTAAGGTGCTTACCCTCCCTTTTCCTGCATCTAATGCCTCAAAGTCAATCTGGCGTAAGGCCATAAAAAATTGAAAGAAAGAATGGATAGGTAAAATAACCTGTCACTTATGACAGATGAAGACGGGAGCACCAGAGGAAAGGAAACAAAAACAGCAAACACACTTCACAATAGTTTTTTAATATCCTTAAGAGCCGGGATTGAACTCATGGTGGGGGAAGTTTATCAACAATAATTGTGAGATAGAATAACATCTATGACAATCAATTGAGGTAAAATAAAAATTATAATTTCGAACTGTTATAAGAGTGAATAAGTAAAATAAGAAAGAGACATAATAAATATATATATAAATTAACTGTAAATTTGTAAAATTTTGATTACAGGTTGGGATTTAACATAGGTAGTGGCCAAGGGAATGTGTGGTATCTAGGATATGCTGATAGTCCATCTATGATATTCTGAAGAGTTAGTGGTGTTCAGAAAAACTCTTGACAATTCCAACCAAAAAACAGGTGTTACAATTGTTGCAATTGTGCACGCCGACACGGATTTCAATTGTGCGCTCTGACACGGATTTCCATTAGGTGGTATGGTTGTTTTCATATGATAATATGATAATGAATAGTTTTTTAAAGTTATAAGCAGGTTCTGTCATGATCTCACACCTGATTATTTACTGTATATGGTGAGCTGAGGTTATTGGATTTGGGAATAGAGTTGATGAGAGATTTTGGGTACAGAGGAGATGTGAGGAATTCTGAAAAAGGAGGAGGGGAGGAGTTTGGGGAAAGGTGGGAGGATCCAGTTGCGATGTTGGTTTCAACTGCTCTAGGCTGGACTTAGTCTCGCCCTGCTGGTTGTCACTCTCCACTGTGGTAGCAAAGTGATAACGCCAGTGGAGCATCTGGCTGAATGCTAATAGACCAGGACAAGAGCAGCATGGTCAAACTTTGAAGTAGGCACAAAAGAAAGTCTCTTGGGAAGGATAGAAAGTTGTGGTTTGGACAGAGAAGTGAATGAGAGATTTACCTGTCTATTTTGGCTTGAGGGGTGGGTGGTAGAGGAGATGGGTGGGGGTATTAAAAATGTGGGAAATACAAGGAGATTTGCCAATTGGGAAGAGATGGTGTATGCTGTTGGTAAGGGAGAGGCAGGCTAGAAGGAAATAGCTTTTCAATAAATTAGATAGTTTTTACAGATGTTTTTGAGGAAATTTCTGTTCCAACTGCCTGCAATCAGTAATAATTTGTTGAAGGTCTTGAATTTGGATGGGATATGACAGGCAGAGGATATTATGGAGGGTGGAAAGTTGAGTAGAATGTTGGAAAGCAATATGAGTAAGAGTGAAGGATTGTAGAACACACTGGGATTCTTTGTCGTGACACATTGTCGCCGTTCTGCGTCCCAGGAGAATCTACGACAATGAATCCAACCACAATACCATCTTAGACATTGAATATTGAGTCTCACGTGTCGCGGAGCTAAATATTTGCATCCAATCCAAAATAGGATTCCTTGTCGGACAGCAAGTGAAGTGTGGACGTGTTCCTAACTTTGGATCAGGTTCAGTACCTTCAGAACTATCAGACTGTGCACACAGAAAGTGGTGTAGGTTGTGCATAATTATATCAAA
Organism: Vandiemenella viatica; assembly: GCA_031002005.1. Lineage (NCBI taxonomy): Eukaryota > Metazoa > Arthropoda > Insecta > Orthoptera > Morabidae > Vandiemenella > Vandiemenella viatica. Next base: position 67,648,533 of record CM061914.1, read on the forward strand.
TGCTGTTTAATTCATTCAAATTTCATCAGTTATTATGTGGACCACAGCAGTAACCCTTCAACTGACCTGCAAACTATTCATTGTCTTTGGGACATGTCATCACCTTGGTATGAAAACATAAATATGAAAGTAGATTGTATGAAGGAGCAAGCTGAAAAATTTAAAATTTTAATGGCGAAAATAGATTCACATTAAAAACTTGGTTTTAGAGAAGAAAAGTGGAACTTCACCAAAAAAATGTTCTTGGTTTGGATGTGAACCTTTGTTGTTCCTGTTGCCCATGTCTCAAACTCATGAAATCCTACCTCACCAATGGTACATTCTGTCATTATTTGTACTTCGGAACATACAGTTTCATCACCAAATTCTGATTGCCAGGATCCTGCCATAAAATGCAATTGTCCCTTGCAATCGTATTTTACAAACTTCCCGGGACATTGATGGATATTTTACTTGTACTTAGATTAATGTTTTATTAGGGCAAATATGATGACCACAGACAGTTCTTAAACAAAATTTGATATCAGTCGCTTTGAAATTTTGAAGGTATACATCAGACTTGTGTAAGAATCTCTACTTTGTAAGGAATCTATGTTTGGCAGCATGCTTGATGTCAGGAGAAATAGTTTGTTTGAAGATAGTCACCCATTTGGAAATCTGGTGCCTGACCATTCTCAAAAGGAATTGAAAATCAGTTGGAGTCATCCTATAGAACACGGGCATGAATATTTCCCTCCTTAAATAACCGACAACTCCACCAGCACCTTTTTTGTGTTCTGCAGGCTTTTTGAGAGAAAAAAACTGCTACTGAGAATCCCGAAAGTGTAAAATTCTTGGACATCTTAATAGCAAGAAAATTATCTTCAACCTGAATCCTGATGCTTGTGGCAGTGTGGACATAACTCTTTGTTGCGGGGCAGCATTGCGACATTGAATCATTGAATTGAGGCAGCATGGACGCAGCCCTGCAACAGCGAATCATGACAAAGAATCCTGGTGTGTACTAGGCTTTAAACGAAAGGCGTGGAGCCTTTAGTGGAGTTGTGGGTGGCAGCCACAGACTGTTTGTTTTATGGTCAGACAATTTGGGGGGGATGTTGAAAAAGAAACATGATTTAAGAGAAAGTATATGGGAATTAGAATAAAATTATTTAGCATTAAATTGTAAAACATAGCTCATCTGGCTTAGAGAAGCTGCATTCTGAAACAAGGATTGATAAAGCTATATATATATATATATAAAGGAATAGAGTCTAATGAGGCTTATTGGCATGAAAACAGTATTGTTTCAAGTTGTATTCAATTGGAGACATGTTTATGAAGGAGAGGGAAAATTGTTTACTGGAGGAATAACCCAACTAAACAAAAGATGATGCCAACTGGGCAGCAAGAGTGGGAAAGGATGATGACTATATATATAGACAAAAATATACATATGTAAGAAATGCAGAAGTATTAGTCAGCAATAATATTTCCTGAAACAAAATTGATGGGAGAAAGGTGAGAGTACAGAAATTTAAATTTTAACTGCTGCAAGCACCATGAAAACAGTAAGAGTTGACGTTAATGTGACATAGATGGGGGATGACGATATGCTGATTCAAGTTTCAGTTATAAGTTTTACCATGCCCTCAGAATGGCTGTTACCACTGAGGACTAAAAGTATGAGTCATTTTGTTCAGAAATTCGGCTTGTTAAATTTATAGTTCCTGGTCTGAATGTACAATATTGTTTTGCAATCGTAGCTTTAATATTTGTCAAAAAAAACTATTCAATAAATCTTGATCAAGTTGAAGTTCTTTTGACAAATTTTTTTTAAAAAAATTCTATTTGCCTTGAAAATAATTCTGAGCAGTTTTATTTGACATTATATTTTTGTCAACCTCTTATTATTATTATTATTATTACTACTCCTCCGCGATTCACTAAAAGTATGTGATGGAGGGTGCATTGCACCTATCTGAAAGTGTAATAATTTGGAAGTGATATGACAGGGGTTGCCCATGGGCTATTTTGAGCTATCTGGGAAAACCACGGAAAACCCAGATCGGAATATTCGTAGATATTTATCAAGAACTGTTGCTGTCGGATTTTAAGTTTACTCGCCTGGTAAATCCTTCCTATTCCATTCCCTAATCACTCATGGAAAAAATGAGTACAGGAATGAATCAGTTCTGAACCTAATTTCTCTTATCTTATTTTCGCAGTCATTCCTAGATATGAATGTTGCTGGCAGTAGTATTTGTTTACTATCATTCCGAAATAAGTCAGTCGTAAATTTTTCAATTAGTTTCTGTTGAGAGCAATGCCTTCGGTGTTCCAGGTCTTCTCAACCTAACTCCTTCAACATCACACTTAGCACTTTTCCTCCAAGTATATATACCTGTCACAAATTGGGCAGCTCTTCTTTGGAGCTTCTCCAATGCCTCCATTAACCTCTTTTGATGGGGACACCATACAGAACAACAATATTCTAAGTGAGGACACACTATTGACTTGTATGCAATCAATTTAACTTCCAGTGTGCACTGTTTTAAATTATGGCCTAGAAATCTGGGCATATGATTTGCTTTCCCAATTACCTTCTCGCTGTGCTCATTCCATGAAAAATTATTCTGAATTGTTATGCCTAGCTATTTAATGGATTCTACCATTATAAGGACAATGCCATTAATTGTATATTGAGAGCTAAATGGTGTAACCTTTTTACTTATACGCATGACTTGGCACTTTTTAGTGTTTAACTCCAACTTCCAGTCTTTACACCACGCAGTTATTTTCATAATATCATCTTGTAACAAAGTGCAGTCATCCTAGGTTTTGATTTCATGATAAATATTAGCATCATTGGCAAATAGTCTTTTCTTCCCCCTTATTTTGTTGCACAAATCATTAATCTATATGATAAACAGTGGAGGCCCTATCACACTTCCATGGGAAAACCCCGACCTCACTTCGCTAAGTGATGAACTCTCCCGTCGAGAACTACACACTGTGTTTTGCCCTTCAGAAAGTTGCCAACCCAGTCACATATTTGTCCAGATATGGCATAAACATGAAGTTTCCTAAATAATCTAGTGTGAGGCACAGTGTCGAAAGCTTTTTTTAAAATCTAATAGAACTATTCAACCTGAGCTTGCACATCTATAATATGGCACAAGTCGTGAATTAAAAGTACAAGTTGTGTTTCACAGCATCGACCTTTGCTGAATCCATGTTGATTTTGGTTTAAAAGCTCCCCGTCATCAAAAAACTGCATGACATTTGAATAGATGATGTGTTCTAAAATCCTGCAAAATACTGAGGTTAACAAGATCAGCCAATAATTTTGAGGATTATTAACATTTCCATTTTTAAACACAGGACTTACAATGGCGGTCTTCCATTTGGCTGGTATTTTTCCTTGATCCATCGAGGCAGTTGTAAGCACCTTAGAATTTGTGTAAATTCTAGTTTTCTTAGCTCAGAGCATAAGGGAGGGAGTAAGCTTTACAGTAAACATATAATTTTCATTACAAGTATAGGAAGTAAGAAACATTTCATTCAGAAGCTGATACTGCAAGCCAATTCAATATATAAACCGATTTAAAAACAGTAAAGATCCATATCACAGAATACAAGTGCTAAATAAACATTTTTAATGGTAAAGAACCTTAAAACAAACCTGGAATAGGGTAATCCATTATTATCCAACAATAGATTTTTGTTACATGATAATTCCACTAATTCTTAACACTTTTCGATGCAGTAATTTTAAAATAATAATAATTCAAAAGAAAGTTAAATTAATTAAATTTCCGTAGTTTCAGGCCGTGTTAATAGCTTAAATAAAATTTTAAACACCTTGTGGAGAACACTTTCACTTTTAACATTTTTTATCATATGTTATCAATAATTTCTCGAATTAAAAAGTAGAAATCCTAAAAGAACTAAAAATACAGTATAACAAATTAAAATTTCTGAACATTCCACGCAGAACAGATTTTATATACATTTTAAAGTTATTTCGTCATCTACCACTTCGTGGTTTCATTCAAAATTCATTTTCGACTAAACCAAGCCACTTCCGTAAATAAAACAACTGTTAGAACATGTAACTAAATTCAAAGAAAATTCCGATAACTTAACCTTTTCTATATAAACAACACCTGAATAGTTATTAAACATAAACCAAGTATCTGCTCAACAGATTCAAAATCGATTTGTTGACAAACTAATAACTTTGGTATTACACCACCGATAAGAATAAAATTGACACCACTGGAATCAGGAATTAGGGTAGAACACAATGTCACTAATTTTATCGTAATAATTTGTAATTTAGCAGGGTCACCTAAAAGGTGCTTAAATTTAGAAAGAAATCAGAGAATCCCTCATTAACTTTCGGAAAATTTTTACCAATGTGCTTATAAACTAAATTCAATTACAAGAAGCTAACCATTTGAGAATTTTTGCTAAACACTTTTTGCAAATCTTGAAGACCAAGCTACCCACGGTTAATTTTAAAATACATTATATTATTACATTTTTTCACACTATTTTGGATAAGCATCTGTACACATATGGCATGCGGGTATATAGGTAGTGGCCCAGAAGAGGCGGGTTGTCTGTAACTTGGGAATGTTGTGCAAAATTAACCTGCAATGATATGGTTCATGTGTGTCGGTTAGACCAAGCAAAAGCCGGAAATCATTGAACTTTGAGTGACCACATGACTGACGTACCACGATGTTAAATTATCTGACAATTGACTGGCGATGATAGGGACTATAAACTTTTAAATTTTCAAAAGGAGTTTCGGTCGGTTTTCTTCCTCTTCATAATTTGCATTTTTTTTTGGAAATGTTTGATTCGATAGCCTATTTGACTGTAAATGCTGTTTTTCCAAATGTGATTTTGAATAAACTTTAAATTTTTCAACAAGTGGACTTTTAAATGTTTTAACCTTGAACAGTAACCTTTTCTTGGTTCAAATAAGCTTAGTGGCGGCCGATAAGCTTTACAGTTAAATATTCCAGGCAGGCACATGGTCAATTTAAAAGTATAGATGAAGATTCAGAGAACATTTTATTTCAAGTAAACATTCAGTTAAGGTACTAGGCCCTATACTTCACCCCGGTATAGCAGCTTGGGTCCTTATACGGTATAGGCCTATAATTTCATCAAATATGGCACAATTTCCTTTGCATACCTAGAGTAGAATCTTGTAGGAATACCATCCGGACCAAGAGCCGTATTGGTTTTTACATTCATAAGCAGTTTAGTTATTCCTTCAACATCAAGAATTAGATCTTTCATAATTTTGTTGGTATGATTGTTAAATATCAGAATCTCCTCTACATTTTCTGTCGTGAAAGCTTTTTTTTTATATATATTATTCAAAATTTCTGCTTTCTGTATGTTATTTATTTATTTATTTTTTTGATAATTCCCCATTGTCCTTAATCAGTGCTGGCATGACCTTACGAGAGCATTTTATTACTTTTTTGTATCACAGGGTGGCCACAGACCTGGAAAACCTGGAAAATATGGAATTATCAGGGAATTTAAAGCAACCTTGAAATATCATGGAAATATCAGGGAATCCAAGTAATTTCAAAAATTATCAGGGAATTTTAATTGCAACAACCCAAAATTTGGAAATTTTTTGATAATTTATTTTAATATTGAACTTTTGCATTAAATAATTCAACTTATATATTTTTGACATAAAATAGCTAACAAATGCCATATTTACACTAGCAACTTGCATCTCGTCTTGCGCCTCATCGAGATAGGATGACGAGATGTTCGTACGCGAGCACTGACATGAACTCTCTCTGGAACTCAGCATTCGAAATTATATTTTAAAAAAAGGTGAATGACATATAAATCAGAATTATAGTACTACATGTAAACTCAGAAGTTATACTTTTTACTGAATAAAACAGCAATCATAGAGTAGTAAGTTTATAAAGATGTTTTTATGTTTCACTAAACAGTTTTACAATTTCAAGCAAAGTTTGAAACAGATGTTCCAAAAATATTGAATTTGTGGAGAATCTTCGAAGTCCTGGTTTTGAACTTCTTTTGAGTAAAATTGAACCTATAATATCAAAACAAAAGCCTAGATTCAAGATACCAATGCCAGCAAAAATGTGAATAGGGATAATTATACGGCTTTATAACTTTTTTGTATTAATGATATAAGGCGAATTAAAGTAGGAAGAAAATACTAACCAGAGGTCTAAATAGGTAGGATTTATAAAGTTTTGTGTCATTCAGAGCTCTTTCAAATGCTGAATTGATGCGATAGTATAAACATTGTGCTCGTGCCTTTGACTTGCACCAAATAAACTTCTGCCAAAGCGAGCGGCACACCCAAGCAACCACGCAAGGTGAGCCTACACGATTGCATGGTTTCTACAAACTCGTGTTCAGGCTATCTTGCGTAGACTCGCGGAAACTTACGCGTAAGTTTTAACTTGGCAACAGAAGAAATTGAAGATGGAACAAAAGAAGCTGAACCAGAAGATTTGGAAAGAAAAGTGTAGCAAAAGATGAAAGGCATAAAAAAGCTAAGCTTTTGACTGAGTCAAGTTACTGATGAACAATTTAAAAATCTTCAATTATTTTATCTACCAAATATTGTTCTAGTCCATATTAGTCATTATCTTATTTTTGTGCTACTCATTTTTAATTATGCTTCATAAGATTACTAAATTAGTTATAAAATTTTCAAATAAACATTCTTAAACATGTTTCTTTTTCTAATTTTTTGAGTTTTATACCAGATTTAATTATTTACAATCAAAATCTAATTAAAACTTTAAATATCTTAATCATGCAAATAAACTTTCTAAATCAGGGAAAAAGATGGCAAATTTTTCTGGAAAACCTGGAAATATCAGGGAATTTTTAAATTATTACCTTGTGGCCACCCTGTATCAGTAATCAGATCTTCGGATAAGTTTGTGGCTTAGAATTCCTTAAATGCTTCACACATTGCCTTACACACTTTCGCTCGCAACTTGACTAATTTATCACAATTACACGAGTCTCCCGATTTCTTCACTGTGGGATGTAAACACCTTTGTCTCCTGAGCAAACGTTTCACTTCCTGATTGAACCACAGAAAGTTCTTACCAATCTTAATAAATTTCTTAAGAACTAATTGATTGAAACCGGTCCACATTATTTTTTTCAAATTAAACCAAAGTTCCTCAACATTTTTAAATAAGCTGTATGTTTCAAAATTTTTCGCTAACCATACCCGCCTTATCGAAGCAATGTACCAGTTTGTCTTTTTCATGTCTCAAATTCACACTTTATTTTAAAGTTACCACAACCACCTTGTGATCACTTATACTGTCTTCTAGAAAAACTGTATCTACAATATCCAGAAAAAGATCCAAAATGGACGAAGAATTTTTGTCACACCACGTCGGATCTTCAACTGTATGTTCAAGAGATCTTTCTGCAAATGTTTCTAGGAATGTTTCAGTTATTAACCTATCTCTTCTCCTGACCTGAACGTATATGTGTCCCACTTAACTGACAGTAGGTTAAAATCACCACCCATGATCAATATATATTTGTAAAAAATTTTTATAAATATTACTTAGTGACATTGTGATATATTCTGCATTAGCCAAACCAGAATCCATATGTCAATAAAATGACCCTTTTATGAATTTTAAATTTCCTACAATTTTTACCTTGACGCATATTAACTCACAAAAATTTTCCATTTCAGTTATGATGGAGTGATTAATGGTTTTATTAATGGTCACTAACACACCCCCGCCCATTGAGACAGTTTCTGTCTTTCTGAAAAAACATTGAAATGAGGGCCAGTTAATTCGCTAGATTGAACCTCTTGCATCAACCAGCTTTCGGTCCTTAGTATTTTATTGATATTCTTAGTCACCACTACAATGTGGAAATCAGCTACTTTCCCTCTAATACTCCAGCATTTTGGATCGTTATTTCTGGAGTGTAAATTCGCATTTTCCGCATACGCATTCCGAAGGGAAGAAGGTGAGGTATTTAGAGCTGCAATATTTGAGTTTCTGGCTCCATCGCTCCAGGACAAAGATCTTGGTTATCAGTACACTCTCTTTGTTGAATTGAAGGAACCTCGGGCCTCACGCTGTTCCTAAAAAATAATTCATATCAAGGTGGTTACATATTTTTGCAGCTACCTTGGACACCATTCTCAGTGTTTAGTGGATGCCCAATCTTTCAAATGCATCTCAACTGACAGCTATCATCGGTCGAAGGTCAACGAAGCCCCCAGTTTTTTCTGCGATTCAGCTCTTGCAAGCTACAATTCAAATTAAAATATTTTCACCATAATAATATCACAATCAGTAGCTATAGTTGTAAAGTATGTTGAAGATGATGCATTTGGTTAACCAGAAGGGATGGAAGCAGTATTTAATGCCATAGGGTTTTGGTCTTCATCATCTGCCTCTTTGTGCGCTGGTTTTTGTATCAGCTTGTTCTTGGAAGAGTGAGATTTTAAAAATTTATCAAAAAGTAATAAATGTGGTCCCAATTTATAATATTCCTACAGAACCTGATAGTAGAATGTTTTTATTTTATATTTTGATTATTGCCATGCAATACTTTCAGTAGTTATATTATCACTTTTTTAGGCAGTATTGAACTGAATACTCATTCAAGCATTATATTTTTATTTTCTGAATGAGCAATCAACAATTCAGTGAATTGTTCATGAAAAGTCAGGTGATATGGGAAAAGCTACAGCTAGAGTTCATACCAATGTCTACTACAGTGAAATGGCTAAATGTTGCTACACACTGTGGAGTTTTCCAATCTGTATTGGCTGGCGGTATTGTTGAGAGGGATGTGAGAATTAAAACTCCATCAAAATCAGTTTCAACCCATTTGAATTATAAATGATTATTTTCTATGCCATCTAGATGCAAATGGTTTATTTCTGGCCGTGGTCATCAGAGATTATGGAAAAACAGTGATGGTAGAACTTAATCATAGTGGATTTGCAATGTCAGATCCTTGATTAATCCATTCCAGCCCCACTTCTTGGAGATATTATGTACATTCCTTTCAGTTGTGAAGCAGATGAAGCATAATATGATAAAACATTTTTCTTGTACCCAGTATTGCAGAATACTCAGCACCATGTTGTATAGGAGAAGAAAATCCGTATAATGCGCTTACAGTATAATGACTTAATAATTTAGCGACTTGAATACTACACATTAACATATTTCGCTCCATCCAGAATTGATGTAATTTAAGCAATATGCATGTTGCACAATATCATATGAAAGTACAGAGGGAAATATTCAACATCTGACACTGATTATGTTAGAATACGAAACTCAGTTGCCAAAGAAAAACTATCAAATGCATTAGGCAGTACCTAGCTAAATACTTCATTAAACACGCAGTAATTCCTACTCAAGATAGATATTGTTTGAATTAATAGCAATAGGTTTTAAGAATATTCCCCCTTGGAAATAAATAATAACAATAAACTTTGAGATAAACTTTAAAATTTATCTGCTTCATTTAATACTCTAGCCATCTTCTGTCAGCCTATGTTTGTACACTGTGATTGTGATGATATAAATTTTTAAAATCATATAATTCAGTAAAATTCTCAATGACTTCAGAAAACCGCAAGTTGAACTCAAAATTGCCAAAAATTTCAATAATCATGAGAATGTGTCACTGATGTCCATGCCATATGGTACTTCAGTGCACCACTTGAGACTTTAAACAAACTTGGCAAAGACCTCAAATGGACACACCACTGCCCTGCTACCACTATTTGTTAATGTAGGGGCAACTTCACAAAGCACCATGTCTCCACTAAACATCCATGCTACGTCGTTGTTGTATGAATATTGCCAGGGCACAAAATAAAAGTTTATTTTCTTTGGATGCAGACACAGATTGTGGTACCAGGAAAGAGGTTTGTCGCCATATGTTACAAATGTTAAGGGTTTCTCATGTGTTTGAGGTAAAGGTAAGTATGGTTGTGAGTTTGTAACAAGTACTACAGATAGGGGGAGACCAGAACATGCTAGCCTTGTGTTCCTCGGAGGAAGAGAAGAGAGAGTTTAGCAATGGCATCTATTGTCCATATTGAACATTCATCTTATACAGTAACATTATAATGTTACTGTTATTACCATATCAAGTGTAAGCTGCAATGCATTTTGTTACTATTTAAATGTAAATTTTTATTATTTCAGCGTAAGCGAATGGCTGAAGATAGGGAAAAAATATGTGAAATGCCAACTGAGTTGTACTTGCAAACCCTCATGGAGTTAGCAGCCTTAGGATCAGGCTGCGTTGCTCAAATGTCAGCAACACATGGTCATGTTGAGTTGAAGTGTTGTGACACTGCTGGGAGAGTACATTATCTCAGTATTTCTGGAATTGGAAATCCTGCTGGACCTCGAGTCACATCAGAGCTACCTCTACAAGCAGCTGCTACTGTGCGGGCCAAGTAAGTTTCCAGCAGTTGCCAGATGATTCATTTCCTTTTACCATTACAGGAATTTGTCTGTGACAGTTGAAATTCTGACTGCATACAGTATTCATGAAGTTACTATTGCATTCCAGCTAGTGTAAAAGCCAGTATAAGCATTTGCAACAACTATCTGACGCATTAAATGAACCTTACTACATGTACATCCGTTAGTAGGATAAATGATTTTATTAATGTTAGAAAGAGTATAGGTTTCATTAAAGAGAGAGAATTATTGTATGGTAGCAAATGTAAGCCCAGTAGTTAATTTTATGAATACAACTTCTTGAAATATGAGAAGTTATTATGATAATTGTTTCAAATTCTTCATCCCAAAGTTTCAACATACATCTCTCAGATTTTATTGATTTATTATAACTTTAAGGCCAATAACAAAACAGGTACAGAGAACAGTGCTGTAAAAATAACTAAAATGGAGGAATAGTAAAGAAGTACAGTGCCAAGTTTCAGTTTCTACCAGCCAAGATTTTTTTGGGAAAAAGTGGGGGGGGGGGAGCTCTTTAAAAGGTCATTTTAAATATAAGCAGGCTAAGATTTATACAGAAGACAGTAAAAACTCACTTATTGAACAATATAAATTGCAAGGAAAGGGAAAATGACTCATCACTCACCAAAGAAGAAGGCAGCGACGGGAGAAGAACATATATCACGAACACACAAATATACACAATATTTCGGTTATTAAACCTTATTCATGTTGGAGAAAATGAGTCATGAGGCTCGGGAGGTGTGCACACGCTGTAGGTTGCTACATGACTGGGTGGATTATCAATATGACGGTGGGACTGAGATTTTGTATATTGAACAACAAGATATATCTTCATGTGGAGCATTATGTAATATATAGATTTAGACCTGTAATATCCCCATAAATATGCACACTAATCCCATAATCTGTTGTGGTTTCTCTACTGCTTTATTGCAGTAAAGAGGAATGGGTATTATGACTGAGATGCTAATGTTTGCTAAAATAATAGAAGGGAAAAAGTAGCTTGAAGTGATTAACATTGAAGGAAGTCTAATGTTGGTGTAGTGGTGGCTCAGTTGTTTATTTTGGTTTGGATTGTATTTTTTATTCTAGGCATTGATTGTGTAAGTTATTGAATTTATTGAAGTTACAGGAATATGTTGGAAGAGGTTAAGATACTGGTAAACCCTATGACAAAAACAGAGATATATGGATGATTAGTGTAATATCTTCTTCAGTTAAAGTAATATTTATTATCCTGCTTAGCTTAACTTTTTATGTTATAGAATCATAGGATAATTCTTTCCCCATTTAATGAAGAATTTAAAATTACTTCTAACTGCTGCTCCTTCCTCTTCCTCAACCATATTTTATTTTGTGTTCTACTGTTTTTTTGTTTTAGTCCAAATCATCATTTTTTTTAAAAAAAAATTTTGAATGCTTACAATGGCCATAGTGTCATGAATAATATGTTTCATTCAGCTATTGCAATTCTTTTGCTATAAGGTCAATGTACAGTGCACTAAGTTTTAAGCTTTTTAGCTTCTAATTGGTTCATTATTCTCATTCTTAAAATTTGTATTGTTTTCTGTGACGCCTCTTGTTATTAAGAAATGTCACAAGTTACGTGTTTGTTTTAAGTGGCTTCAATATCTTCAGTTTCCTTTCAAATTTCCAGTCAAATTAGGCAAATTTAGTTTCGAAGAAAGTGCCAGTGATGAGTAACAATCAAATAGATCTTTCAAAACGGCCAATTTTCCTTATATTTTGTCTTGCATGTGGAATGCGTGTTTGTGATAACCATCCTACCGTTTTCTCTTTTTATTGCTCGATTTAATTCAGAATTCATATTTTTGTGCACAGTTAAAAACTCACAAATCAAGTTACTTACTTCGCATTGCTTCTTTAGAGCTCTACATCTTTATGGCATAATTTGAGTCGTTTCTAGCATGTGTCATGTGATACTCTTATAACTAAGATTTTAATAGTATTAAATGATAAGCAGTTCTGTGGTTCACAGAACAATTTTTAATTTCATTAAGACATTAGCAAAATATGTTCTTTTTCACAGGGCCCTTCAATTCCACCAATGTACCGAACATTCTGTCAGCAGATTGCTAGTCTTCAGAAATTTTGGTCGGCAATGGAAGATTTAGATAGATGTTGCTGGGTCATTGATCCTGAAAAACCTCGTCATTGTGATGTCTCACGTAGGATAATCATTGGTAAATATTCAGAACATGCAGAGTATTTTTAAAGTACTGAATTGGAAATAATAATAGGTAGTACAAAGAAAACATGTTTTTCCTAATTACTTGGCTATGTCAAGATCCCACTGTGTTCTGTTGATCATCCTAAAGTTTTCAGGAGTAACTAATACATCAGTGTCTCAGTACTTAATAGTTCTACCCTTTCAGACCTACAAACCTAAAGACAGATATACTTCTAGTCTTGGCTGCAGCAGCGTGATAATCTAAACAAGTTATATCATATATATATAATAGAAATATCTAACCACAGTGCAAGGATGAAAGAATATTGGGCCAAAAAGAAAGCTCACCAGAGTTAAGAACCACGTGGTCCATAGAGGCCAAAACGAAAAAGAAAAAGAAATGTCTTAGTAGAAAATTTCATCTTAAATTGCTGGCGAGTAGAATATATGAGTTGGGATGGTTGGTACATAGCCACTATCAACGACACAAATAATTTTAAACTTCAAACTATTGGATCACAAACTCATCTAGATTTGACACAGGGGAAATTTTTGTTGTTTTTATTGAAAATGTTTCAAACCTGACATTTCAGCAAAATGTGTTTGTACAAGATTTTACCCTATTTGGAATGGTAGTAGGTGCTATTGACAGTGTATTGGTGAGTTTTCTGTTGCTTTAGCCATTCCATTTGAGTGCCATTGTGTTGTGGAGTATTGAGTGCCATGTGTTCGTACTGGAAACTTTTTCAAAATGGCGACTCTGGTATTGTAATGAATCAAGCAGCCCATTTACAGTTCAACTTGTAAGACCTTTAATGATCCTGTTTTTCAGTGTAGGAATCTTGTTGTACAGTACACTAGATTGGGGGACAACATATAGCTTGCTTGGGTCGAGCTGATCGTGTGTCAGTAATTTAGAATGCTCAAAGGCGAGCCAGTGTGCATTCGGCATTCAGTGTGGATGGCAGTTTGGTGGTTTTTATAATGAGCGTGAGCACGCAGAACAATGACATTTGCTTGACAATAAATTAATTGGTATGCATCAAAGAAGATGGTATGGGATGGTTCATATGAACAGTATTTATAATGGACATAAATGAGAGGATGCATGGCGTGAAATAGTGAGGTATAAAACCATGGTATTGATGACACAAAGAAAAAACATAAAACAATCTTTGAATATCCATTGGCAATAAAAGTCTATAAAAATAATAAATAAGGACCAACCTAAATATAATTTTGGAGCGACTGAACAATATCATCAAAGACTACAAGTTCAAAATGGCAAATGCTTTGTTTAGGTATTTTGAATATATGGTTTGTATAGGAATCTCCAGAATCAGCAATCTTAAAGTTATCATTACTTTATTTCCCCGTGGGATCGCCTCGCGCAAAGGTGTACAGTATTAATATGAGGTTCAACTAAACACAAAAATGTCTGAAATCGATCCTTAACATTCTCATAAACTTTTGAAAAGGCTCACTACCTCCTCCAAAAGTCTATTCACTAATTAAATTACTAAGATAATTTCTTTACTGACTATGACTTTCTCTAATCCACCACATTGGTACTTTGCTTTTTTCCTTGACATTGTATGGATAATAATAAAGGCCGCAGCTGCCACATGCACACGTAATGACTTTTTACTGAGCACTGTAGTTATTGGAAATCAGGCTCGTTCAACCAAAACTTCCTTATGAGTGGCTCATTTGCCTTAGTGTGCTCAGGTGGATACGAGGCCTAGGATGTATTGAATGTTGGACTCCTCGACCATCCAAAACAAGTTTCTCCTATCCACCATGCAACTGCGTTGGTTTGTGAAGGGGTATCATCCTACAGTATGTCCAACAAGCTTGTGATGAGAACATTGGTGTGCTTCAACAAAGTATGAGGAAAGTCTACTGGTAGGAACATCTTGTTGAACCCTTTGTTGGAGTGTGAATGGGTGAGAGCATCCAACGGAAGTCCTATAGGACCTATAAGTTGGTCTGCCATAGAACCAATTTGCTTTGAAGCCATTTCACATTAGGTCTCTAATGAGAAAACCATATTCAGCTGGATAAGTAATTTCAAATAGACAGGTTCAGCTTTATAGAAGAAATAGAGTGGTAGACGTCACGTTGCTCAGACACCATGCCTTCCAGATTTCCACAGAATTGAGCCAAAATGGTGACTTAAAACATGTCTGATCAGAGAATGAGAAAACTTTTACAGTGAAACCTTTCGTACTTGCAAACTGATGATCATAAATGAACTTAAGGAGCGTGATTGATTTAACCACGAAGCCTGTTGTGTAGCCAGGTTGGAAATAAGGGAACCTGGTTCCTTTATTTCTTAAAAACAGTTATCAACATTTATTTTCAAGCTAAATAGATCATTTGAAAGCTTAATCATAATTACGAGGGTTGTTTTGTAAGTAAGGGCCGTTCGCGCGTATAGTCCCATAGTTCGCGCGGACGCCGCAACAATCCACCGCGCCACTTGCCGGCATCCTTCCCTTTCACACTGATGCCAGTTGCAGCTCTGTAGCTGACATGTACGCATCGCTGTGCTACTTTATAATGTTTATGATTATTGAATCGCCCGCCGCGTGTGAGATACAGTCAGTGATACGTTTTTTGACCGCGAGAAGCCTATCAGCTGCAGAAATTCATCGTCAGTTAACAGAAGTTTATGGCTTGAATGCAATGAGTGAAGGTAAAGTGCGTCAATGGGTTAGAGAGTTTAAAAATGGCCGTCAAAATGTCCATGACGAAGAACTCTCAGGCCGGCCCTCTGTGATCACTGATGATTTGGTGGCTGCAGTCGAAACAAAGATTCGTGAGGACAGAATATTCACAATTTCCACTCTTTCTTTGGAATTTCCACAAGTTTCAAGATCAGTTTTGTACAAAATTGTGTCTGAAAACCTAAAGTTTAAGACACTGTGTTCTCGGTGGGTACCCACACTCCTCACAGAGGACCACAAAGGGAAGAGATTTGCCACTTCATTGGACTTTTTGATTCGTTACGAGAAAGAAGGGGATGACATGTTGAGTCAAATTGTCACTGGAGATGAAACATGGGTATCCCATATCACTCCCGAAAGCAAGCGAAAATCAATGGAATGGCGACACACAACCTCACCCGTCAAGGTCAAAGCCAAACAGACGCTGTCAAAGCGCAAGATTATGGCAACTGTGTTCTGGGACCGGCGCGGTGTTTTGCTAGTGGACTTTATGCCATGAGGAACGACAATCAACTCAGATGCCTACTATGCAACTCTAAAGAAGCTCCGCAGAGCAATTCAAAACAAAAGGCGCAGCATGCTGACAAAAGGAGTTTTGCTCCTGCACGATAACGCTAGGCCTCATAGCTCTCAAAAGACTCGGGATTTGATTGATTCTTCTGGCTGGGAAGTTTTGCACCATACACCCCCGACCTTGCTCCTAGCGATTTTCACCTTTTCCGGTACCTGAAACACCATCTTGGCGGGCAGCGCTTCAATGACGACGATGAAGTGAAAGCGGCCATGAACTCTTGGCTGTTGGAGCAGACGGCCGAATTCTTTGAAGAGGGAATTAAAAACTTAGTTGTACGATATGACAAGTGCTTAAATAAACAAGGCAACTATGTAGAAAAATAGGGAAAAGTGTGTAGAATCAGAAAATAAAAGTTTTTTTTACAAAAGTATTTGTATCTTTTAAAAAAAATAAAAACGGCCCTTACTTAAAAAACAACCCTCATATATTTTTCAATATAATCGCCATTTCGATCCAAGCAGTTTTGTAGACATTCCTCTAGCTTCTGTATGCCTATAGCTTAAAATACCACTGCCATTCCATTGAGATAGTGATTCATCTCTTCTTTAACTTCGTTGTAGGTTTTGAAGCATTGTCCACCTGAGTGTTCCTTCAATTTTGGAAACAAGTGGTAATCGCCATGTGCTAGGTCCAGACTGTAAGGGAAGGTAGGGGGCATCCAAACTGTCTCCAAACTGCAGGTACTGGGTTTGAAAAGAGACATGGTGTTGAGTGTTACCGTGAAGCAGCGTGACATCTTTGCTCAGCATTCCTCACCAGTAGTTCTTGATTGCCCGTCTCTGTTTTCTTGGTGTGTCTCAATACCAGTCTGAGTTCATTATTTTCCCAAGAGGCACGAAATCGATTGATAAAATTTATTTTTGGTCCCAAAAGACAGTTGTCACAAGTTAGACTGCATTTGTTTAAACTATTTTGGCTTGGATGAAGTTGAGGGGTGCCACTTGTGCCAGTGGTGTTTTTTTTCTGAAGTGATCTGAAAATGGAACAATGGAATTCAATAACTACTCCTTCTTGTCTTCACGTTGTTGAAGAAAATGGTGGTAACAGTCGACACATATTTGCTTGTGATTTTTTGTGAGCATTCCCAAGACCCACCATGCTTGCACCTTCCCATACCCCAAATTTCAGTCAATATGTTTTGAATTGTGGTAGGAGAAACATCAGGAAGCTGAAGAGAAAGTTCACAGATAGTGATCCTGCAGTCTTCCAACAATATTCCTTTAACTTTTTTGATAATCTTGTCTGAAATCGAAGGTCTTTCACTCTGTTCTTCATCATGAATGTCCATACAACCATATGTAAACTTGCTAGACTATTTGCTGACTTGCTGAAGAGCCATAAACTTTTCACCCTACCCCTCCATGAATTGTCAGTTAATACCTGTAGGTGGAACCCATTTCACATTTAAGAAACAAATTATTGCACGAATTTTGCACTTGGCAGTAGTGGTGATCAGCACCTCCATCACAAGTAGAAGATCTTCCTCATACGTATCCTCCTGATTTATTATAATATGTACTTTCCACTATAAAGGAGACATATGTGTTAAGAATAAAAACTTGATAATTCATGTATTTACTCAAGGTATATGTTTGCTTTTAAACTTTGAAGTTGCAAAAAATGCTTTCAGTGTGTGTGAAATAAAATTGTTAATGTGTAGGTGAGAATGTATCTGTGCAACTAGTTGTAAATCCATGGGATCCATTGTCTCGGCCTGACATCAAATTTCTAGGACCAGAGAGAATAATTTCTACTTTCCGTGAAAGACTACTTGAGAATCTTGAGGTAATTTATTTTTCTTCCCAGAAATGTTTTTCTTTCAAATGATTTAAAAAATATATTCTCTAATCATTGTTGGAGACTGTTACATTAATTTATATCAGTAATATCAAAAATATTGAATTCAAACAGAGATTGATAAAATAAATATATTATTTTCCAGGAGAGCTTTAATTACATAAAACCAAGACATGATGGTTCAGTCACGCAAGATAGTAATTGAAGCATGAAGTATGTTATACAGATGTGAATGTGGACTTGACTACAGAGTGTATGACCTGTGTGATTGACTAAGGATTCACACAAAATAATTGTGTTTTATGTCATCTCTCTTCTCACATCCACTACTTCACTATGGTGTGGGTTTATTTTCTCTGTCCTTGTTCGAATTCACACTGCCTTATAGTACTGTTGTAGTGTTGTTATTAACATAAGAATATTATAATGTTATAAAATGACTGAATTCACCCAAATTTTCTCAAGTTACTTTGGAGGCATATCACAGCACTAAACACACAACTCACTCTTCAGACCAAGTTACTGTAAAATGGATTTTTCTTTAAAAATTATTACCTAAAGTGCTCCTCCTCCCGGGCTCATTCAGCTTGCATCCAATGAGTACCAAGGGAATTTGGAAGTAAATCAATCTGAAATTAGTTGCTTACCAAAAAACCTCCTGTTAAGATTTTAAAAGGGAAAATGAGGATCTTCCTTTGTCATTCTCACATTATATGGCCTCTATGGAAAGAGGATCTAACTACCAAGCCTGGTTGATAAGCAGTAATAAATACTCCAGTCTAGTATTTGGGAGGATGTATGTTTAAAACCCCGTAAGCCTATAGCATAACTGACATTGTTTCCTGAACTAACCCAACCCCTGTTACAAAATAATTTTACAGTTGTTTGGGAACAGCATATCAGAGTGTAAAGTTTAATGAAAAAGAACTTCATTCTTATTATTGTACATGATTACTAGACAATGGAATAATCTTATAAACAATTGATATATGAACTACAGAAAATGCTACATGGATACCGTTATTTGGCCTAAATACAGAAAAATCTAACTGATTTTTTTAAATTGTTTTTTAGGGAATATACTTTTATGTTTCTTTTAACTTACAAATTTTGTTTACTCTGTGTTTAAATGAAGAAAAAATTCAAACAATCAACAACAAAGATTCAGTATCACTTCATAGGAATACTTGGTTTCTGTTATCTTCTGATGTCTTCCATCCACTCAGCACAGTTCCCAGGAGAGCACTTCAACTGGTTCGTGTGATCTTCGTGTAACACAGCAGTTTTATTCTTCTTCTGCATTGTTTCGTCAGAGATGAGCAACTAATCCCCTCTCAACAGCATTCGTTGTACTTAAATTTCAATTTCTGGCATTTTAATATTTCCGTTTAACAAGCTCCTTCTTCATCAGTGCTTACTTTTATTTAAATCTCTGCCACAGGGAAGATTGTTTGAGCTGAACCCAATTTCTTGTGGTGTGGTCATTATGCCCCTGGTGTTGGATTTAGATGCATTGTCTCAAAGCCATCATAGGTGACAATCATAGCCACCTGCCACTACTCTATATTGCATGCTTGTTTATTCTTGATTAAGAGTTAAGAAATTGTTACACTCTAACAAACCAACACCAGCAGGTTACTACATCCATTTATTCTTAAAAACCTCTAGAATTGCTTAAAAAAGGCCAGTGATTTATTTTGCTTTGTCACCTAACAGAATTTTGTTAAGAATGGATATGGCAGTCTTCTGTCACTTTAGTAAAGATGGAGAATCATCATTAGTTTAAAAAATTGTATACAAGCTTTTAACAGATCATTATTGAAATTGTGCTTAGAGAAATCAGTTAAAGTGTATAAAAAAAGTGTGTAACAAATAGATTCAGGGAGAAAAGTTCAGTGTGCTACAATTAGTTATTTTATTTCACTGAATCTGAATGAGCTAGGTAATAGTCAGGGGATGAATTGTTAAATGTCATTAGCAAATGTACACTTGATTCCAAATCTGGAATAACTGAAATAGAAGTAGTAATAGAAGGCTGTATTTATTTAGGAAGTGAAAGTACAGGCACACGGTCAAGTGAGAAAACTTTTAAAACAAGACAGTTTTAACAAAAAGGAAACTTGTTAGCACCAAACCTTAACTAATTCTTAGAATAATTTTTCCTAGGCATAGGTGTAAAACAAAGTTTTGCATAGAAAAGAAGTGGGTCTTTTGGGAGGTTGGAAAGAAGAAAACTATAAGAATTTGAAATATTGCTTTGAAACAAAAGTTGAAAATAAAGCCTGATTGAACTAAGTCTGCAGATTAAGTGATTGCAGAGTATGTGATTTCAAAATAGTGTCATGGACTCCTGTTAACCAATATGTATCATCATCTCCAGATATCAACTGTTCTCTGTATTGAAAGAAATGCATAAACTTTAACTTCACATTTAGCATGACTGTTGTAATGCTTCCTCTTTTGGGTTTCACCACTGAGCCTGGTAGCTGAGTGGTTAACGCTCTGGCCTCACATTCGGGAGGATGTAGGTTTAAATCCACGACCAGGCATCCAGATTTGGGTTTTCCATGGTTTCCCCAAAATCACTCCAGGCGAATGCCAGGATGCTTCCTACAAAAAGACCATGGCCAAATTCCTTCCCATTCCTTGTCCCCCACCCTTTCCCACCTCTAATGACCTTGATGATGATGAGGTATAAAGGCATTATCAATAAAAAAATGCAGCTAGAGACGTATTGTTCCCATTTCACTGCCCAAGCATAATCAGCATGTCGTCACACAAGCAACCAGAACCCAAAAGCAGATAGACAAGGATTGCTTGCCACAATTTTTCATGACACTGGGTACCAGTACGAGGGCAGATGGGTAGCCTAGACTTGAGTTCCCTTATTTCTTAAAAATAGACAGCAGCACTTATTTACAAAGTCTAATAAATCATTTTAAAGTGTAAATGTAGTTTTTTCCCCAACATAAACATCTTTTCAATCCAAGCTTTCTTATGCCTGATCATTGAATTCTGTCACCAAGCTGTTGAGATAGCAATTCACCTCTTAGACTTCATCATTGGTGTTGAAGCATTGTCCACTCTATGCTTCCAGAACCTAGTAATCATGACTTTGCCAGCAGACTGTATTTGTTTAAACTTTTTCAGCTAAAAAAAACAGTTGCTGAACCACAGCAAAGCCGAGCAGGGTGGTATTAAAACTGGGGGAACTACTGCATGTGGCATTGTTTCCAGATTTCTCCTGAACCCTCTTCCTGAGGCTTTAGCACTATTGGAATATGGAATGTTACTTTACAATTTGCCCTTGTATAAATTTAAAGGTTTCGGAATCATTTTGCATAGTCTACACATTAGTTAAGAATTAGCAGTATCTTAATTTTATGGAGCTTGGAATTCAGTAATGTGTTTTGTTTACTTGTAGGAGTGGGATAATGAGTGCACTTTGTCTGAAAATCTGAGATTGAGCTTAGGACTGCAGTCATTTCCACAGAAGCCATTAACCAGTGGAGAAGAAGAAGAGAGTGTCATGGTTCGTCCTGGAGAATGTTTTGTGTGCTTTTCAATTCGCTTGGAAGGTAGCTTACCCTCAGAAGCCTGTGAGGGTGAGCATTGTGGAAGCATTTTCCACCAAGACTGTCTGTACCAGGTTTGTGTAATTGTTTTTGAATTGATATATGCATCACTGGTGAATTGTCTTGTAATATTAAATATTTTTAGTGTGTTTTTACTCTTGTACAGTGGTTGATGTGGTTTGATTTCATTAAATAATACATGTAATTGGTTTGCTTAGATTACCGTGGTGATTAGAGAATATTCAAATAGTGTTAGGAATTTTATATAAGGAAGGTTAGAGATGAAAGCAGGAGGGCCTTGACAAACTTGTAAACACTAACACACTTTAAAATATTTACGTTTAAAGCCCTATTCAAGTGTAGGGATGAGACATAAGACAAGGGGATTAGATATGTATTTACTGAGTGTTATATCTCTATTATCTTACCTAAATCATTCAGCAGGAGGCCTATTACATATAATGCATATAGAAAATAACTTTTATAATCATTTTCAATAGTAAAGCACTTTTCATCTAAGAACATAACCTTGTTATATGTCCATTATCTTGCTAAAACTATTTAGAAGGGGTCAAATCTCATATAGTTGTATAGGAAAGAACTTTTATAACAATTTTCTTAACAAGAAAACGCTTTTTAAATTGATTCTAAACCATTTTCGTAAAAGACATAAGACTCAAATAAGGTTATTTTCAGTCAAATTAATTTTTGTCGCATTCATTTCCACTAAGGAAGCAGATCGTTTTAAGGTTGTTTTTGTATGCTTTCATATTTAAAAAATAAAGATTTTGAACTTTTTAAAAAGAGCTAGGAAGATAACAAAATGAGAGGGAAAAATTCATTTAATAACAATAATTTAACAGTTCAAAGAGAACTTGAAATTTAAAATAAGAAAAACAAAGTTCTAGTGTCAACATGTGATGGCATCACCATGTGTGACTTTTAGAAATTAATAACTCTTAAATGAGAATAATTATGAGAAAATTTGTCATAACTTAAAAGATTGAAAATAAATTAAACTATGACATATTAAAATTTCAGGAAAATCCGAATAAAATTGTTGTACCACAAGAATGGTGAATTTAGGTAATTTACCACAGAATAGTATTTCCCCACAAGAATAAAAAAATTTTATGTGGCAATTCAGCGAAAGATAAGCCAACGCTATAAAAAGCCAACTGACGCAAGCAGTCTGGAATAGTTTTTGAGCAGTCTCATATAGTCTCGAGCAGTTTTTAAGCAGGCAGTTTTGGGAAGCAGCATCGCGAGGTAAAATTCAAAATGTAACTACTGAAAGTTTAACTATCTCACATCAGAACAAGTTCGTGGACTTTCTCATTCACTTTAAGGAAACTTTAAGCTAAACTCAATTTTACGATGGTTTAAGAAGTCATTAGTAGCAGTGGTTAAAACTGTCACTAAGCTTACTCTGAACTTTGGGGTGCAAATATAAATATGTTTGCCAGAGTAAATGCTTCCATACAGTGTTGTGCCTTGGAGGATATGCTGCATCTTAATATGTGATTTCGAAGTTTGATTTGCAGTGTGGACGCCTGAGCATGCTCGCAACGAACGACAGCGAGCACACTCGGGGCGAGCTGATCGGTTGTCGGTATTTTGGAATGCTCAAAGGCGAGCCAGTGTTTGTTCGGCGCTCAGTGTGGACGGTATTTGGCGGTTTCTACAATGAGCGCGAGCACGTGGGACAGTGAAACTTGCTTAACTCTAATTGATGCGTGTGAATCAAAGTGGGTGTTATGGGATAGCTCCAGTATTATAATCGAACTAAAAAATAAGGTGCATGGCGTGAAATCAGTGAGATATTAAACTTTAGTATTGATGATGTAAAGAAAACAATAACTAGCCAGCTAGGGTCATTCAGGCGAGAACGATCAAAACAGAAGAGAACTTCTACAATGGGAAGTGGTAAGTCTTTTTTAATAGTATTTCTCACAGCTGAACAGATTTTGATTGAATTTGGTGTTACGTAATTCAGATCCTAAATGCCTAAAAACATATTGATTTTGTGTCAGGATAATTCATCTGTGACAATATAATTGTTTTACCTAATTTTTATGAAAAACTTGAAATCAGTGCCATAATAAAAGAACATAAAAATAACCTTTAAATCCATATTTGTAAACACAAATTAAAAATAGGTACCAGCCTTTATTTAATTTTGGAGTGACTCAATAGTGCCATCACAGACTACCCGTACTAAATAGATGATGCTTTGTTTAAATACTTTGAACATATACTGCAGGCTTGAGTAGGGACTTCCTGAGGTTGGGAATCTTAAAAGTTATTATTAATTTTATATCCTGGTGGGATCGCCTCACGCATAGGTGTATCGTGCATTTTAATATGAGGTCCAACTAATGACAGCAAATGTTCAAAATCGATCTCGTAAAGTTTTGAAATAGCTCATTGTCTCCTTCTAAAGTCAATTCGTTAATTAAATTATTAAGATAATTTCTTCGCTGACAATGACTTTCTCTAATCCACCAACTTGGTAATTTTCTTCTCTGCTTTGACATCGTATGGATAATAATAAAGGCCACAGCTGCCGCGTGTACACATGACGACACGTCAATAGCCGAGCGTTTTCTGTCCACTGGCTTCAGGCTCTTTCGTCCAAAATTTCCTTTTCCGTGAGCACCTCATTCACCTGAGCGCGCTCAAGTAGATAAGAGGCTTAATATGCTGACTCTTCTTTGCATTTATCTTCATCCCATGTTTACCAACCCAACTATATATACAGTCCAGATGACCCTGCAGTTCTCTTATCGTTTTGATACTTTTATATAGCATTATGTCATCTGCAAATAATCTAATTTCTGATATTAAACCATCAACACAATTATTCATTAGAATAATGTATAGCAATGGTACCCATATTCTAACCTGTGGCACTCCCATTTTTATTCCAGTTCTTTTGATACTGCATTTCCTACATTAATTTTTTTTTCCTACCTTTTAAAAATTCGTCAATGATGTTATGCTGCTATGTACAACTGTCCCAGTGGATTCGTCAATGACACCTTTCGCACGAAAGTGACTGAATTGTGATAATGCTTCCGCCTATGTAATTTTAACGTATGTATAATGTCATATTTTAAAGATAAAAGCTGTATGTATATATTTTATCATAGTGCAATTTTAACATGAATTTTTGTTTAGGTGTCATACTTCTGAAGAAGGCAAACCTGTATTTGTCGAAACTGCAGTAAAGTTTTACAGAATAAAAAACTTTTAAGCAACTGGTGGCGTTTTTGTGGCTTTATGCTAATATAAAACCTATACATGCTTCACTTTTGTTTGTGAAAAGCTTGACAAGTTCTACTTCAAGTCCTCCAGTTTGGGAGCAGTAGCCATAGGCCTATTGTTCTAATCTATAGTGTTTAATATTTTAATGTTGCACAATAGATGGAGGCACTGGACAGTACTCAACTGAAACCATCTTTATGGCTCTCTTAATTAGATGAAACATTTATGATTTGGTCCCACTGGTTGTATGACCTACAAGAGAACCTTCAATACTCCAGCTATGCTTAGTATCAGATAAAAATTTATGATGGAAACTGAAGAATGATTCCAATTACCATTAAAGATGTTTTAGTAGATCCCTGGAATCTCATTATAGATTAACCATGCACACAAATAGAAATATTTATGCTGTGTCACACCACCATTCTACAACAAAAGGGAATTCACCAGAGCTGCAAATACAAGTGATCCGAAAAGTTTAACTTTGTACTCTGAAGTGCATATTCAGGGCCAATAAAAACAAAAACTATGTAGTTCAATACACCAGAAACACAGTAATTTTTGTTAATCGCCACCATTGACACAAACACCACAATCTACAGCCAAACTAGGGTTCCAACATGTAAATTTGCCGTTTCACCTTTTATGAACGAGATTACAGGTCACATTGGTAAGCTTTAAATTAAGATGAATGTAAAACATGTGTACAATATATATACGAAGACAACAGTCTCCTGGTTTAAATCAAAAGTCAGACAACTCAACTGCAAACTGTTGGAATCATGAGATCCCATATAGTTTTCATAGGTGTGTATTGTAGAGATGTACAGTAGATTACAGGCTCAAGACATTATCTTCCACTAAAAATCAAGCAATACAGGTTAACTGGTCATTGCATGGTTTGCAGTGGAGACTGTTTATGCCAAGGCAGGTAAAGGAGGTGCTGGATAGTGCTAAAATCCCAAATAACAAGAGTGAGCGTGACAGGCTTCAGTTTCTTGACACATGGCCCACACTACCATCAATCGTAGAGAACAACATCTAACTAATTATGCTAACCAAGTATGAGCCATGTTATTTATCCAAACCAGTTTGGTTTAATTTTACAGATGGGGAGCATATTAGATCATGCAGGGCTTGTCGGTACACAGTTCTGTATATTTTAGTCTCGACCAAAATGTTGGCATTTTACAGGATGAAGTGGCACTGCCCTGATAGACTAGGAATCATAATAAGTAATATTCTTTCACTTGAAAGAAGGAAACGGAAAAAAATCAGTAAGATAATTTAGCCATCTAAGAAGTTCCTTTGCATATTTTAGCAATCGGTATTAATTAAAATTGCCTGGCTCATGAAAGAAAAAGAAATATTCATTTCATGACAAACTGGTACATCAACCAGCAATTGTCATAGCATTGGTTTGGTGACCACGTGTTAAAGGCATTAAAATTGTATCAGCTTCCATAAACTAAATGGTTTCAGTTGGATTCAGAAAGTTGTGTTTCACCTTAGTCATTCTAGCACTGTATTTGGGATTACAAGACACCATTTGTGTATTGCCAACATAAATTTCTTGGCTTCTTATGGTTGCATATCTTGGAATTAAGATTACACTTACTCCTCTTTCTGCAGTAATTTTCGGTTGGTCATTGCTTTCCCTACTGAACATTTTTTGTATCTTTTTATTCATTAAATACTGTTTTGCAGTGCTCTGTTTTAAACATTTCATCTGGCCGTTAATAGGCTGTATCACCTTCACTATTTGAGTTACTGAAAAATAGCTATGTGTATTACCTTATCAGCTGGAAGAGTAGTCACAGTATGTGGATCTCCAATTGTGAAGAAAAGGTTTGTTCTTGTTCATTAGAAAAATAAGTCTAACAGTTCCACAATTGATTTGCATGAAATTATTCCTAAAGCTTCAGCAGTCACTGTATGTATTATCTTGGTTCTCTGGGTGGAGCAGCGTCAATTCATTAAAACCTAACATTTCTGCCATCATACATCGTCCTCTGATGAAAGTCACAGCACAATGGCAGAAACGTTAGGTCTATCAATACCCTGCATCTAAACTTGCACTGGTATGAACTTGTAGCGTTTTAGAATAACTGTACTAAATGATGATAATTTTGTGCGGTATTAAAATCCTAGTGGCAGTATTTTTTACTTGCAGGTCAGTTCTCCTCTACCATGGCCATCTAAATTAACCCAGATCTTCAGTTTAATCTAGAATTGAAACCACAAAGTATACGAGAGGTGAATATCAGTTTCAGTCCTTAATAATTTCCTTTCAGTTCCAAATAATTTAACACCATTGGTACATATACCGGTAAACATTTAAATGTGAAATGTGTTTTTAAATGAATACACATTTGTGGACACCTTAATGTTAATTTCTCAGCTTTACATCACACCAAAATGAAAGATACCTTATTTTATTACATTGACCGAAACCCCATTAAAATGTGACCAGTAACTCTTGCCTGAATCATGTTCAACAAAATTTGTGAACACTCTTGTGTTAATTTCTCAGCTTATGGAACCAAAATGAAAGATACCTTATTTTTGTACATTGACCGAAACCCCATCAAAATGTGACCAGTAATTCTTGCCTGAATCATGTTCAAATGTTAATTTATCAGCTTATGGATATCACATAAAATGAAACCTATCATACTTAACCCCGGGACCCACATGCTGTACATTGTCTAAAAACCATCATCAAAATCCAACCAGTGGTTTATGCCTGAATCATATTGAACGAAAAATTGAAACTGATTTGCAGACACATTTGATTAATTTTACAGTTTACTATAGACTTGGACATATCCAGTTTTGTTCTTGGGAACATGGGGTATACATTGTAAAAATAAAAATAAAAATAAAAAAACTCATAAAAATCGAATGAATATTTTTTGTATAAATCACAGTTGTACAGACAGACACGGAGACAAATTTTCCTTTATTTCTCCTGTTCCCGGCATCAAGTGAAAAAGAAAAATACCTTATTTTGTTCCTGTGACTCTGGGATGCACAATATTCAAAACCACATGTGGAGTCATTTTTATATGAATCATAGTCAGTGAAATGCAGGTTGCTATTATAGCCTAGGATATGAAGAAGTCCAACTAAAGCCTGGTTCAATAATTGTGGTTAGTTTAACTGTTAATTTTAGTTGTGGAGTAGTTCCTTCCACCTGGTTAGAAGCATATGGGATTCCTTCTCTTGATCCATGATTACCTGTGCCAGCAGTAGGATCTTCCAGAGTGATAAATCACATGCCTCTTTAATAATAATCCCACCTTACACAGTGCCACATTTTGGGATATGTATTAGTGTAACCATTAAAGGTGTGCACCATATGCGATTACCCAGTCATTGGCAGTTGTCATGGAATATCATCTGCTCATTTATACTAAGATGGTTTTCCCTAGCTTTCATAGTGTAAATAGTGCTGTTAAATATCCCATTTGAAAAATGAATCACAATCGTGTTATATACCCTCACTCTATATTCATTGGGGGGGGGGGGGGGGAGAAAGGCTTGGGATTTAACCAGTGCATATGGTACACAACCTAGTGTCAAGAACCGTGCACCAACATTCTATTATCTTGCTGACCAAGTATGAAATTTTAATTGTTATGAATTACAGGCTGAAATTCAAGAAAATAAAGAAGCAACACAGACTTGAAGTGAACAAATTGAAGGAATCTCACAAGAGAGAAAAATTAGCAGAGATTGCAGACATTGATCTAAGAAATAATTTAATTCAAAAAGATTGGATTGCACCGAAGAGAAAAAAAATCAGAACTGGTAAAGAAACATTAGAAATTAGGAAATTAGTTCACGAAATTTGTAGGATCACAGAAGAAATTTTGGAGTTGATGGATCAGAGGGCAAGGCACAAAAATACTCAGTACTATTCAGGAAGAGAGTAATACAGATATTTTAGAAACAAATGTACAGGAGATTAAAGAAACTAAAGAAAAATGTAAAGAAGTAGAAAAGAAAATAGTAATTGGTAAAGTAGAGATACAGGAGGATCAAACAGAATTTTGGTGAAGTAAAGAGAATATTTATAAACATTAGAGATGTTGATGGGGAAACCTCTTTTAATCTCGGAAAATAGAGCTGTATGATGGGGACAACTTGAACAACAATGTGCTGGAAAGAGAAGGCAATGTCAACATTGATAATACAGGGGATCCTGTTTTGAGGACAGAATTTGACAGAACTTTGAAAGAGTTCAATTTAAATAAGGCGGTTGGAACTGGTGAGATTCTTGTAGAGCTAATATTAGTTGGAGAAGAAGGAATATAGTGATTATAAAAACTATCAAATAGATACAAAACAGGAAAGATTCCACCTAATTGCAATAAAAATATTATTCTCAGCTTGTCTCCTCTTTTCACTTCCTCTCCTTTACTGCTCTCAATCATCTATCACTTAGTATTTCTCTGGGGCATTTATCCTCGTTTCATATATCTTCCTGGTATTTTGTATTCCCTAATTATCTTAACATGTTCATAACATTAACCATAAGTTCACTATTTTATCCAAGTGTTTCTCTTTCACTGAATCTCCACTCTTTTCATTCCTTATTCAGTCCATTCTGACAACTTCTATTCAGCTTCTTAGAAATGTCTTTTCATTTGACTGTTTCGTACTAATATCCCACATAGTTGTGTTGGTAACAGGAACAAGAAATAACCCTTATTTTTATGGCACATCCTTCTTCTATATCAGGCTTGTGACATTTCATAAAACTGTGTGTCTCCTGCTTTCACTTATGTTTTCATCAATTCTTCAACTGTTTTTCTGCCTTTATAATTTCCCTGGTTAGTAACTACTTTTTTTCGGTTTGTGATCATGTAATTACTTTTCTTTATAGTAAATTTTATCACTTACTAGCTGACCCGGCAATGCTTCACTATTGCTGGACTTGAGTAGGCACATAGATTAAATGAAAAATATTTACATATAAATTTTAAACTACTGTTTCATTCATTTTCAGTTGGAAAGAGTGAGAGGGGATGCGCTTTGGAAAACATATGGAAGCAGTATTTTTTTGTTTGTTTCAAAGTATAAGTGTACAAATTCTTATCTAAATCTGATAAAAATGTGGTTTGCCTAAATTATGGGGTAAAAACGTAATGGGGTTGGAAAGGGGGAGAGGGGATGAATATTCGGAAACCATACGTAGGCAGTATTTTTCTGTTTGTTTTAAAGTATAAGTGTACAAATTCTTATCTAAATCGGATAAAAAATGTGGTTTGCCTAAATTATGGGGTAAAAATGTAATGGGGTTGGAAAGGGGGAGAGGGGATGAATATTTGGAAACCATACGTAGGTAGTATTTTTCTGTTTGTTTTAAAGTATAAGTGTACAAATTCTTATCTAAATCGGATAAAAAATGTGCTTTGCCTAAATTATGGGGTAAAAACGTAATGGGGTTGGAAAGGGGGAGAGGGGATGAATATTCAGAAACTATACGTAGGCAGTATTTTTCTGTTTGTTTTAAAGTATAAGTGTACAAATTCTTATCTAAATCGGATAAAAAATGTGGTTTGCCTAAATTATGGGGTAAAAATGTAATGGGGTTGGAAAGGGGGAGAGGGGATGAATATTTGGAAACCATACGTAGGCAGTATTTTTCTGTTTGTTTTAAAGTATAAGTGTACAAATTCTTATCTAAATCGGATAAAAAATGTGGTTTGCCTAAATTATGGGGTAAAACGTAATGGGGTTGGAAAGGGGGAGAGGGGATGAATATTCGGAAACCATACATATGCAGTATTTTTCTGTTTGTTTTAAAGTATAAGTGTACAAATTCTTATCTAAATCGGATAAAAAATGTGCTTTGACTAAATTATGGAGTGAAAACGTAATGGGTTTGGAAAGGGGGAGAAGGGATGAATATTCGGAAGCCAATCGTAGGCAGTATTTTTCTGTTTGTTTTAAAGTATAAGTGTACAAATTCTTATCTAAATCGGATAAAAAATGTGGTTTGCCTAAATTATATGGTAAAAACGTAATGGGGTTGGAAAGGGGGAGAGGGGATGAATATTCGGAAACCATACGTAGGCAGTATTTTTTTGTTTGTTTTAAAGTATAAGTGTACTAATTCTTATCTAAATCGGATAAAAAATGTGATTTGCCTAAGTTATGGGGTGAAAAAAATTATGGGGGTGGAAAGGGGGCGAGGGGATTAATATTCGGAAACCGTATTTAGGCAGTATTTTTATGTTTGTTTTAAAGTATAAGTGTACAAATTCCTATCTAAATCGGATAAAAAATGTGGTATTGCCTAAATTATGGGGATGGAAAGGGGGCGAGGGGATGAATATTCGGAAACCGTATGTAGGCAGTATTTTTATGTTTGTTTTAAAGTATAAGTGTACAAATTCTTATCTAAATCGGATAAAAAATGTGGTTTTGCCTAAATTATGGGGTGTTATGGGGAATAGGGGGTGACTTTATGGAATTTTTTTTTCACAGGAACCTTCGCAGACGCACACTCGAAAACTCTCCAAAGTTTCATTGCAATCTGATAAATGGTATAGGAATGCATAGAAGACGAACAAACAAACATTGATTTTTATATATAAGATTGTCCCATAATGTCTGCCGATATATCTGTCACTGTGTTTCCTCTTCCCAGTTCCCCTAGACCATAAGGTCACCTGAAAAAGTTGTCAGCCTCATATTTTCTACTTCCGTTTTTTCCTGTTATCTTTTACATTATTTCATTCATTACAAAGATGAGGTCAGTTAGAGGACACTTCTTGTTTAAACCTATTCTTTGTAATAATCAATCTGTCATGCAACCTCCCACCTTACATTTTTGTAGCTCATGCTTCGCTGCTACAGTTCTTTT
Source organism: Vandiemenella viatica (assembly GCA_031002005.1). Lineage (NCBI taxonomy): Eukaryota > Metazoa > Arthropoda > Insecta > Orthoptera > Morabidae > Vandiemenella > Vandiemenella viatica. Next base: position 67,680,060 of record CM061914.1, read on the forward strand.
GCTCTGTTTATTCTACATTCTTTCATTAGGGTACACAGTCATATATTTTCATAATAGCCAAGGAAAATGCAAACAGATTTTCTCAGTATTCCTAGTGCTGTGCCTGCAATGATTTACTACATAGTTTGAAGCAGTACTTCTGTTCTCTTAGATTTCATTCAACCTTGCTCACATATTCTTTTCTTTACGATTTTCTCATAAACTTTGAGGCACAGTGTGATAATTCTGTAATTTTTAAATCATTCTGCTTCCTTTTTTGATGATGGGTACAATTATCTCTTTCTTCAATGTCTGACCTTTCCTTTAAAATTAGCTACAAGTGATAGATTTCTGAGACGGCAGTATTAAGTTGGTACTAATTAAGAATTTCTGTGCAGTTTGTGATGTATCTGGCCCATGCATGTAATATTAATTATAATCATACTGTGATGTATAGAAGTCGAGAAGTTTAGTGTGGTCTCAGGCAGGAGAAATGCTGACCTGTTCAGGAAAATAACTAATAACGGGAAATAATTTGGTGTAATGTATTGATATTAGAAACAACAGAATCATAGCAGTAGTTTATGTAACTTTTCTATATGTTACAAGAATAAATTGAGTCAGTGAAAGTATATTTTTTGTTTATGTTCTTGCTGGTAACTCAGTACCTAGTTTGCTTGTATTAGTGACTTGTTGTTCTCATTAATAAGTGTATGAGCTTCCAGAAATAGCCCAGAGCAAAATGTTGAATATTATTCTGCTCAAGGTGTGCCGAGTTATGTAAATTAATTTACAATTGGTGATCAGGTTGTATAACTGATATCTTACAAAAACCACTTGCCCTTCCAATACACATATATCAAAACAATATGGAATGCTTCCACAGTTAGTTCTTTGGCATCTGTTGCAGACAACAGTATGTCAGTCAAAATATCTTTAAGTTACACTGCTAGAATGCCAAATACTTTTTATTGACGATTTCTACTCAATAAACACTGTTTTTTGCATTTTCATCTGAATAGTGACATGAAAGAGTGAAATCATTATTAATTTAAGAAGAGTTACTGGGCTGTAGATCTGTTGATAATTTACTGCAAATTTGTATGTACTTAGTCCTTTTTATATCTAAGTAATTGGCAGTATTTTAAATCTTTTACAGATATCGTCCCCCCCCCCCAAAAAAAATGCATTCTTTCCAGAAATATTGGATTAATACTTTGATGAATCCTAATAGATCTTTAGCCCAGAAAATTCAATAAATATTTCAAGTACAGACTAGGATTGGAAGATGTGACATCAAACAGATTTTCTTATTACATTTGTGATACTAATCTAATAAATTCACAGTATAAGTAACAAAAATAAGAAATACATACACCAATGGTATATTGTTCAGTTTTAAAACTAGCATAAGCTTTTTTTTCTCATAACTCGTGAGGCAAAAGCATATTCAATGTGCTGCAGCTACCAATTATGTGGTTTTTGCAGGCAGAGTGCAAAAAACTGAGTGGACCAGTTTTCTTGGTAAAAAGTTCTTTGAATTATTACTATTTGTTGATGTATACCAGCATTTGGACACTATTCTTGTTGCAATGAAGTCTTTGCACCTGTAGGAGTGTGTTATCGAAACACGAGGTATTATAGTTGGAACTGGTGAAACTGGTCAAAATGCCGACAAGAACTTACCATTGCTGGTAAGCGTTGAAGTAATTTCTCTTTTCTAAACCCAATATTTTGGTAATGACCTCTGACATCTTCATCTGGTGAAGTGTGGTTTGTACTATTTGTCACACCAACAGCTGCTGATAGTAGTATAACCATGTAATCACTTGGTAGCATTAAAGCGGTTAGAATTTCAGAAACTACAGTGAAATTGACTGGATGTATATGACAGGGTAACCATTGAAATATTGTGTATCGACTGCCGCCGCTCTTAAGAAGGCTCCATTCTCATAGTAATAATATAAAGTTTCCATTTTTATTATTTATGTTTGTGTGTTTTATTATTTTTGTTGATATTTCATTGCAAGTGTAGTGTTTCATTTTTTTTTTTTTTTTTTTTTTTTTTTGTTATTACAGCTCATTTACTTTGATTTAATGTAATAATCTATATTAAAAATTAGTTTGTTACCAAGCTAATATATATATATTATATTTTTAATTCTAGCTGCTTTTGACTCTTCCAAATCACCATAGAAGTTTCAACCGTATTAGTGGAGAATGTCCCAACTGTGGTACAGTAAGTAAATTTCAAAGCAGTATTTGCTTCCACTGAATATACATCAGTCATCTACGACTATTAATATTACTCTGTGATTCACTAAAAGAGGGTGGCAGAGGGCATGTTGCACTTATCCTAATGTGTAATTCTTTTATGCATTGGAAGGGATATATGGGATATGGCAGGAGGTGCTCATGAGCTGTTTTGGGGAACCATTCCAGCTTTCGCCTATAATAATATAGGAAAACCTAGATCAGAATGGCTGGAGTGACTTCTCGAGCTCTACTCCTGTCGGATTCTAAGTTTCCTCGCTTGATAAGTCCTTCCTACTCCATTTCCTAATTGCTTTTGGAAAAAATGAGTATAGGAAAGAAACAGTTCTGGCTCCGATTTCTCTTATTTTCTCGGTCATTCTAGATATGAATGTTGTCGGTAGTTAAATGTGTTTGCTGTCATCTTGAAATAGATCTGTCATACATTTTTCAATCGGCTTCTGATGAGAGCAATGCCTACGGTATTCCAGATCTTCCCAACCAAACTCCTTCAATATCACACTTTCCCTCCGGCTATATATTTGTGTCATGAATCGGGCAGTTTTCTTTTGACCTTCTGCAATGCATCTATTTACTCCTTTTGATGTGGGTCCCAATATTCTAAGTGAGGTCGCGCTAATGTTTTGTATGCAATCAATTTAACTTCTGATGTGCACCCTTATAAATTGACTTATGAATCAGAGCATATGATTTGTTTTATCTTTTACCATCTCAACATATTTCTTCCACAAAAAATTAATTACTATGAACCATCTGACCTGACAGATGTTGGCCAGTCAAAATTTCTATAAATTTGTTCGTGATCATTTTGCAAAATTTGTGAAAGCTATCGAAAATGTGTAAACAAAGTAAAAATGAGAAAAATAAATTTCTGTGTAATCAATGTGTTTATTAATGATTATGTCCATGGATATTCAATTTCATGAGGAGTATATTCGCAAGTATGCTAAAGGGAAATTTTAAATTCGAGCTTAATTCTATTGGTAGTACACCACTGAAATGAGGGAAATGTGTAATGTGCCCGGAATGTGATCAGTTTGGAAGCATGCAATTTTTTTCCAAAATTCATTTAACTTATTTCCATCTGGGGAGCATAAGGAACAAAACAAAATAAGAGTTATGTGTATCCATTGTTCAGGTCGTGATTAATGGTCTTGTGTTCATCAAAAAAGCCCATAGAAAAAAGGATTTTCAGTTTTTCCCCATTTTTCCTGGCTATTGTTCCAATTTTTCTTTCTCTAGAAACCTTATTCGGACTATAGGAATATTTAAAAAAAAAAAAAAAAAAAAGAGCCCCATATCAGCCTATAGAAAAAGCACTTTCAGTTTTCCCCAAATTTTCCTGGTAACTGTTTCTATTTGTTTTTCTCTAAAAACTTTATTTGGACTTTTATGAATATTTCAAAACAAAACAAAAAATTAACAAAATTGTTCCTTGGAAAAAAAAACATTTTCAGATTTTCCTAAATTTCCCTGGCAGCTGTTCTGACCCCCTCCCCCACCGAAAACCTCATCTAATTTAATTTTGGATATCTGTATAAGTAAAATTGGTTCCAGAAACATTTTATATATATATATATATATATATCCTGGTACATAATAGCCCAGCACCTAGTTTCTACTCTGGGCCCATATTTCCAATATATTACAAGAGGTACATAAGATAAAATTATAGTTTGCAGCTAATAGCTAAATATTGTTCAGGATGTAAAACAAGTTAGTAACGCATAAACTTATCAAATTTCACAAAAATTTGTTACATAATTAAATTAACAATGTGTAAGAATGTATATGATATGTGTTAGTGTTTTTTGATATATACTGTAAATTAGTAATTTGAATAACATACATTCACACACAATACTACTATATATAAATTAAACAAAGAAACTTTCACATACACAAATCACTTATTTCACTGTTGTCCCACTGTTTCTCACTTTGTATATTTACGACACTTTTACACAATTACCTGTACTCCCAGCACAGCCACTTCGGAGTAACTTACCTCCCTCAGGAGATGACTTCTGGAAGTAGAGGCGTCCTCCTTCGACCCATCGGGAGTTTCTTTATTCGGGAATTATCACTGCTCAGTCGCTGGTCACTGTCGGTTGAAACGGTTTCTAAGTGCCAAGAACCTTTCTTTGGCTGCTTGTGAGGCCAGATTGCAAGCTTCATCAAGATAGTACCACAATTCCTGGTCACGCAATATGTCAAAAATTTGCCTGCCCTGTAATATTTGCTGATATGGGGGTCTTTGTTCCGCTGTTGAAATACACTCCTATACAACATGTTCCGGAGTGCCCTCGCTTCTGCAGTCACAGCTACCATTGTCCACTACTCCTCTTCTTTGCAATTCACTGTTGTAAGGGCCATGACCTGTTATATAATGTACCAGCCCAGGCGATGGGAGAAGATGCGACATTTTTAGCCTTTCACAGACACTTGGAAACATATCATATGTCCTTCTTCCTGTTGTGCTATCATTCCACCTTTGCTGCCATTCTTCCAATAACAATTTGTTTACTTCTGCAGCTGTTGTTGCTGGTGCTCCCGTGATTTTCTCTACCTGTTCCGGATTCCCTTTCCTGAGCCAGTATAATGCTCCCTACTTGCGAACTTCCATGTCCAGAGGCCACACCCCCAGTGCCACGGTAAGGGCATCAGTTGCTGTTGTTTTGTAAGCACCACTCAGCCTGATTAGAATACTTCGCTGTGTCCTCCTCAAAAGTTTGCTGGTTTTACTTTTCTGAGGTGTTTTGCCCAGACGCTGGCTGCATACCCTACAATTGAAGTTAATATTGTATTGTGGTATATTCGAATAACAAGCGGTGAAAGTTGGAAACGCCTTTGTCCCATACTGATTAATTTATTCATGACTGAGGTGGCTCTCCCACATGCTTCCTCCATATGGGCCATAAAATTTAGACTTTCGTCTAATTTCACACCAAGGTATCGACTGAAGGGACTTCTTCTTATTGTAACTCCGTCTATTTTAATGGTTGGATTGCTCTGTAATCTGCCTTTCAGTAACATATAACAGGTTTTTTGAGGTGCTAATCTTAGTTTGACTTGTCTGCACCATCGACTGAGTTCACGCAGAACCTTTGCGCTTTTAGCCTCAATTTCGGCTCTGGTTTTACCCTCTATAATTAAGAATAGGTCATCTGCAAATGCAACAAGTCCCAGGAGTTCCGGCATTCTTTGCAGCCTTGCCATTCCCGGTTCAAGCCCAATGTTCCAAAATATCGGACCAAAAATGGATCCCTGTGGGCAACCCTTTGTTAGTTTTTTATCAATGGATACTCCAGGACACCTAAGTTTAACATATCTGTTCTTACAGTAATCTTTAAAGGTGTTATACAAGTTCTTTGGACAATTAAGTTCCTTAAGCCGTGCAAAAAGTGCAGGCCACCATAGATTATCAAATGCCCCAGATATATCACCTAATTCTGATTTGAGTTCTGTATCAGATTCATTGTCCGGTTGATTGCATCTTCTGTGGATCTCCCCGCTCTGAATCCGTATTGGTTTGGATTCGTCCCTTCCTTCTCCCAATGTTCTTGTAACCTCTTTCACAGCACCTTTTCTTGTATTTTTCCCAGCACGTTTAGCAAGCAGATGGGTCGATATGATTTAGGTAATTTTGGATCCTTGTCACCTCCCTTCTTGATGATTAATATCTCACTCTGCTTCCAGATGTTTGCTACTCTTCCCTGATGCAGGCATGCATTATGGAGCTTACACAGAGTGGGGGGCTACTGGCACTACCAGTTCTTGTACTACTTCAGCTGGAATACCATCCGGACCCGGAGCTTTATTCCTGGACAAGGCATTTATTGCTTGTACTACCTCCAAGATGCTAATATCAGGAGTGTCGGTTGTACTTTGCCTGTGTTGGTCAATTTCCAGACGGAGCGCTCTGTGCTCCATCTTGTCATCTTCCATTTCATCTGGAAGGAGTTCCTGGAGTAACACTTCTGAAGTAGATTTCCAGCTCGTAGTCACGGTTCCATCTTGTTTCTGTACAGTAGACAGTGTAGTTGGGGGTTTACCTTCCCTGCTGCAATTTTGTATGGGATACCCCAGGGGTCTGTACGCAAGTTTGTTTCCACAAATGTTTCCCAACTTTTTTGTTTACTTAGTATTAACAGTTCTCGGAATTCACTCTTAATTTGTCTATATCTTTCCAGGAGCTGTCCTCTAACGTTGTAGATGAGGCAACTTGGTAATCTTTTCTTGCTTTGTGCATCCTTTGTCGTAGTCTTTGCAGTCTATCAGTCCAAGGTCTGTCGACTGTGCCAATGGTTCTCTTAAGAGGAATAGATCTCCTCATTGATATTTGGAGGGCCCGAGTAAGGTCCTTTGCGGCTCGATCTACATCATTATCATCTAATAGGATTTCTTGTTGTGTAAAACTTTCCCCCAGCCTGTTCCAGTCTGCCTGTCGGATGTTGTAATGCACCTTGGAAGTCTGCGCCTCCGATGTGTCAAAATCATTCCTCCCTCTGACCAACTGACCCTCTTGAAGGGGGGTTTCCTTTCGTTTTTGTAGTCTGCTTCCCAATTACATCCTCAACTATTTTCCTAATTACATTAGCCAGTTGAGAGTATATGTTGTTTCCCATATCTATTCCTTGTAGTAAACTATCCATAATCAGTCCTTGCTCAAAAGTAATAACATTGTGATCACTGGTAGTTAAAAATTCTAAAACGTTCCAATTCCTCAACAACTTCCCACCTCGCAGATTGGTCAATGTTACATCGATGTTTGACCTAGCTCCTGCTCGGTTGCTATATGTGTAGGGTTTATGTGGTAGATTTCTTACTTCTAGATTCAGTTCACTAATAGCTTCCACTAAAAGCTAACCTCTCATATTTGTCTCCCCGCTATGCCAGAGTTCGGATCTAGCATTGGCGTCAGCCATTATCACTATTGGTCTGTTGTCTAGGGCAGTGCACACTTCTCTTATCTTCCCAATGTATGTTTCAATGGGATCACTATATTGAAAATACATGTTGACGAGAATTACACTACCCTAGTCAGCAATGAGTTCCACACATGTCGTATGTTCATCACAGATCTGCACTATCTTAGTTACAGTAACTTGTCTGGATAGCACTACTATTGCTGTCATAGGGTTTCTACCTGTTGAGATTATCTGTGACGATACCGGCATGTAAGGAATCTTCCCGAAGCATGAATGTGTCTCCTGAAGGCATATGACATCCCATTTATGTTCCTCTGACAGCTTCCTCATCTCCTGCAAAACCAACTTGCTTCTCCTGGCGTTTAGTTGTGCAATTCGTAGATTACAAGACATTTTGTGTTTTATGGATGTCTGGTGTGGATATTGCACTGTGGCCACGGGAGTTTGGAATCGAAAACTATATGCCCATGAGTTAATACGTACTGTTTATATATTTGATCGGGATCAAAAGTTTCATTCCTTCTTTCGAAGACTTTATGCACAAGAGAGAGGAGCTGAGAAGTCTCTGTAGGAAGATTGATAGATTTTAGATGTATACGATCAATCGCTTCTAGCTGAGGGAAGGTTACATATTTACCGGCCGGATGCGCTATTCGAGTTAGATGCCTCAACGCCACATTGAGTCGACCGCGTTTTAAATTAGTTTCAAAATCACTGTATATTGTTTTAGGGTTTATAGAACTGCGTCTGTCTGCTATGTTTCCAAGATTCAGTGGTTGTTTCACCAATTTTGGACTCGCTACAGGTCATGAGTAATGTTCAGCCCAATTTGGTCTGTCTGTATTCCAACCCAAACCAATCCTTTTGACATAAGGGTTCCAGGGATGACTGGCGGAACTCGAAGAGATTTCGTTAATCTGTAATAAGTGGTCGTCCGTCTGCGTTCCAACATCTTGTTTCTTACGATTCTTCTCCATTTTCAGTTTCTCTCTGAAGCAGGCAGCCCTTTTTGCATTTCTTTTTTGTCTTGAAGGGGGGTTTCCTTTCGTTTTTGTAGTCTGCTTCCCAATTACATCCTCAACTATTTCCCTAATTACATTAGCCAGTTGAGAGTATATGTTGTTTCCCATATCTATTCCTTGTAGTAAACTATCCATAATCAGTCCTGTTTACAGCTCGTTGTAGGAGTAATTGGTAGGTAGGACACTCTTTGCCCTTCTTGTTGCAGCTTTTTCCCCGTCTGTTACATGGAATGCATATTGAAGGTTGAGAACTTTTCTTGCACTGATCCCTTTGGTTGTTTTCTTCTCCACAGTGTGAACAAGAACTATTGTTCTTCTTACAATGCTTACTGACGTGTCCTAAATCCAAACATTTATTGCATTTTGGAACGACAACGTAGTCTTTCACTGCTATAGCAGAAAATTCTATGAAGACTTTCTTTTGCTGTAACAGAAGTTTCCTAACAGAAGGACTCACCTCCGCAACCTGATGAACTGTTGCTCTTTCCCTAGGTCCAGTCTTAAATTTTGGTTGAAAAGCATCCATAAATTGTCCTTTCTCTATTTTATCCTCAAGGTTTTGCTGGTAGACAGCATCAGCAAGGTTGTCTACATGAATTGTTATACATACATAAAAAATCATGAGTGGCGTTCGTTTTCTAGGGAGTTCGCATCACATCTTATCAGCCAATTCCTTGTTATTTAGAATTTTTTGCGAATCCTCAGGAGATTCTGTTTCCACTATAATAGCATTGTTAGTTATGCGAATTCTGTTGATTCTAATTTTATCCCTCCCAGGTTTTATGATTTTTGTAACTTGTTCAGCCACTTGCTTCGGGTTCTCCCCTCCCCTTTGGAAGTAATGAAAACTGCACTTTTTGTGGACTGAGTGATTTTGGGATTCACACCAGTCGATCCTCCAGATTTCGCCATTGCAGCATAGCTGGGGACTATTTCTCCTCTATTTTGTTTGAGTTGCTCATTTTCTTTTTTGAGTGTTTCATTTTCCTTTCCTAGCTGAGACAACTGGCCCTCCAATAAGGCGATGTTTATTGCCCAACAGGCTAGCTTATCTTTTATTTCTCTAACTCTAACTTCAGTGAGTTTTTGGCCACAAAAATCGTTTAGATGCTTGACTAGTTCCACATACTCGTTTCCAATTTTTTCACTACACTGGTTTAAAACCCTGTCAGAGTTTTCTTCTGGTGACCCCATGTTGGCGGCAGCAGAAAAGTTGTTTACTGTAGTGACTCACCGCAGCTGATCGCCGGCATCAGGTGTCTGGCGCAGCGTGTGCGCCGCGCGTAGCCGTTGACTCGGCAGAGCACCGCTGGCAGGTTGGAAGGCGCTGACTCAGCTCGACGACAGCGCTCGCGGCGAGGAACTGTTCGCACGTCAGCCACGTACCAATCAATCGATTATCACTCGATAAAAACTCAACGTTTCGAAAAACTTTACGTCTTAGAATACTTTCTTAAACATTGTGTTTTATACTAAACACTTAAAGTTTCGTTTTTCCACAAGTATCGCAATCAAAAGTGAGAGTCGACCCGACTGGTGACACGACGCGGCGGCCATCATGTTCCAGAAACATACAAAACTTGTTTACAAATTTTGAGTTTTCAGTATATTAAAAGTTAAGGATGACACTTAAAATACGTAGTATGTCTTCTGTGTTACCCGGTGTGGCAGCAGAGCAGCAAAAAAACTTCTTGAACTTGACATCAGAAAAACCAAAGATGTAATTCCTATTACAGCTTTCATGCTCCTTCACCACAATAAACAAACATCCTTCATAAAGATATTAAACAATATACTGGTTCTTTACTTAAATATCTGCTATCTTTAAATGCCACAGATGCCTATATAGATTGGGAAGAAATAATGATGTAGTAGGAATAGTAATCGGGAAATAATAGGTGCTAAGTAGCGAATAGGAATTACAAAATAGGATAGCGAAATGAACCACCACTAACCTTAGATGATGGTTGCATGGCGTGGACACATAAAAAGAGGTATTACAAAATAGAATAGCGAAATAAACCACCACTTACCTAAGATGATGGTTGCATGGCGTGAACACATAAAAAGAGGTAAGACGGTCCCTACAGCACCCACCCTCCATAGTATTCTATTGACAAAGGGCCAAGATCCAAAATATTCAATATTATTCATGTTCTTGTCGTTTTTTGTGTGTTCACACCATGCAACCATCGTCTTAGGTAAGTGATGGTTCATTTTGCTATCCTATTTTGTTTTATATATATATACCTGCATCATTGTCAGGTGATGTGGCACCTTAAGCCGTACCTCACATTTTAACTTTGACCACAAGCTTTCAGATTGTAAAATTAATTCAAAATTTGTATTTTTTGTGTGATGCCAGAGCAAACAGACACATGCAAGATACAGATTTATTTGGGGTGTGTTAATGTGCATATTGTAAATGTTTGGATTTTTAAGCAGCAACGTTAGCAGATGTGGTTAGGTTGAAATGCTGCCTGGGCAACTGAGATATTCAGTAGCACAACATCCAACCTGCCCCATTCTGGTAGGGGCAAGTGATACAACATTTTTCATTAATTCTGTAAAAACTTGGTACATGAGTTTCTCATTGGATGACAGAAAGTAGTATATGGTTAAATTAAATCTCATCAGACGAATAAAAATAACATAAGGGTAAATCAACTACAACCCACCACTTTCTGGATATGGAGCATGTGACTCTAGGTTTGCTTTAATTCCAGAAATGTCTGTTGCAAATTTAATGAAGGTCTAGTGTTGGCCCAGTGACATTGCCAGTTATGATTACATGGGCACAATATCAGTGACACTGAATTGTGGATCAGAGGAACTTTGTAGCTTGTTTGGATGAATGATGTTTCTCGTTATACCAGGTAAATGGTCATGTCCAGATATGCTGTCTTCCAGCAAACAACTGCTCATAAAATGCACCACACCATGGTTACAGGCGAATGCAGGAAGTATTGTGCTACAGGGACTTTCACATGGGATTCCATGGGACTTGAGGCAGTGCTCAAAGGCACAATGACAGCTGTACTACATGATTATTATTGCAGACCACCTTTCGTCACTTCATGCTCTATGTCTTCCATCTTCCATTAGGATCGTGGCCAGAATTTTACTACGGTGGTTTGAGGAACATGATAGCAAACTTATGTCTTGGTCAACAAGTTCGCCTGATCTTGACACAATAGAATACATCTGGGACTCTATCGGTCGTCAGCTACCCTACCGCAAACCATCAGTGCATAATTTGAGGAACTGCATGACCTGTGGGTGGAAATCTGGTGTGGTGTATTTCTAGAAACCTATGAAGTGTTGTTAAATTTATGTCTGATTGCTGCTGTACTGCATTCCGAAAGTGTAACAACGCACTATCAAACAGATGGTCATAATGCTTTGGCTAATCAGTGTATGCAGACATTTTATAAAGTTGCTGTAGAAAATTCATGAAATCAGTTTTGTATTGATATTGGTTGGGGTACGACATGTCTCTAACCACTTTGTTTTTATGATGACAGTTCTTTCATTTGTTGTAATTACTTTCCACCAATACATCCACGGCAGGGAATTTGTGAGAACAGCTTTATAGTTTTTCGGATATACAATTCAGTTCAAAATAGAGACGAGTCTGTACATTTCATGATTTGAAGAACAAGGTTATTGCTATAACCACAGTAACCTACAATATTGATGATTTGATAAATTATTTGAGGCACCTTGTTAATAACAAGCAGCTTATCATTAGGGCAGACAAAACATTAACACAGAGATGAAAAAAAGTTTGTATGAAAGCCAATCAGAATTGAGATAAAAGTATATTTGATATCAATAAACTTGTTTGGATAGTGTGACATATTTATGTTGACATAAGTTTGGGGGGGGGGGGGGGCAGGAAGAAAAAACAAGAATAGTCGCATAGAGATTTAATAACTTGTGTGTTCAAAAACTAATTGTAGTACTTCATAACTTCAAAGACTCCATGACTGTTTGGTGCTGATGTCTCTGGTCACTGCAGGTAGAGGGTCATGCATGCTCTTCCTTGTTGATTCTCCAAGAAACATGCCACAGGCAGGAACATCATTGCTGAAAAACCAAAGAGTTTTTGCCACAGCCATTGTTTGGAAAGAGACTGAGCTCACTAAGTGTAACTCACTATTGCTAAAGAATCCATAAATTGTATTGACCACATAGATCTGTACTTTCTGTTCTTCATGTTTATGCGAAATTTCATTGTACCCAACATTTTTGAATGTAACTACTGGTTCAACATCCTGTTTCAGAGCGCGATGTGTTAGCGGTAACACACTGGCCCTCACTTCGGGAGAACTAATGGCATCAAAAACCATCATACTTGGTGTTTGTTAACTGTACCACTCACAAATACAGTCTGCGCAATTAAGTTTACCACGTTAGCTTCTAACACACTTATGGCCATCACTGTAGGACAAGTTTAAGCTGGATTGGTTTGAAAGCACTTCACTTAGCCACTCAACACACTAGTGACAGTGTTAACATGGCCATTGCAGCCTCAGGCATCGGTGGTTTCTGGTCAATTGAAGCCATTGCGGTGGCACCAATCCAGCCCTCAGCAGATGGCATTGACATATCCACACCCTTTGCTGTACTCCAATGTTGAGCCAACACTGTGGACAAAACTGTTCTGTCATTACGGGATAGCTGGCAATATGACAGTCATCCCATGCTGTTGTCAGATTATATGGTCCAGTAGCCAATCATCACTGTGTACAGCCCTCTTCTTACACATGAATCACTGTTGTAGCAGCGTGTCCTACACTGGCCACATTGTCACAGTATGACAAATCCCTTTCCTGAAGGCCGATCATTTGACCACATGGCACAATACTGACCTTTCCAGTCACTCAAAAGATGGCACTGCTTGGTCTGTGTGCATGCCATCTATCTTCTATCTTATGAATTGCTTATTATGGTTCAATGTTCTACACATCCTCCGATTTTGGAGTGATTGAGGCTATTCCTTCTGTGTGTTTCAGTTTTCGCAAGTATTATCCACATCAAGTCCTTTACAGTTTTTTTATATTTTTTTGTATAGATTCTTTAATAAAATCCTCAGGATCTGTTTCAGATGTTTTAATCTCTTCATTTCTACTTATATAGGAACGTTTCTCCTCACATTTTTCTACTGCTACCCTTAACTGATGGTCATAATGGTTTCATTAAACCCATTTTAAATACTTAATGTATCTGGTGTTTCCATTCCTTGGCAACTTCCTATCTTTTCTTACCCACAGTTGCCTGTGCACCTTCTCTTCCCATCAATTCTCTAATATGCCCATTGAAATTTCTAGAAGCATCATTGAATGGTGCACCTGCACCAATAATAGTCTTCATAAAACCATCTGTAGTTTCTATTTTTGCAACTTTTAATTCCCAATATGATTGTTCGAAGAGTTACCTGCAGCTTTACTATCTATTACTTTAGCCTCTTCACCTTCCTATTATGGTATGTAAGTTCCACAGTTTTCTTTATTTTCTATTTGGAAATGAACATTTCTCCCCCCATTCTTTTTATCTCTTGAACTCTTCCCACCTCCTCTCCACTGTACATGCAGAACCTTTACCTAATTCAGACACGTGTCCCTTTTTAGAACTGTACCTTCAGTTTTTTTATGGTTTTCCAAAGTTGCTGCAACAGCATGTCAGGATGTTTCCTTCAAAAGTTCATGGCCAATTCCTTCCATTTCCTTGTGCCAACCCTCCCCTCCACCCCTCCCCAGCCCTCCCTCCCCCCAATAGGCCATCAGAACTTGTAAGAAACTAGATGTGCACTGGGGTTGGCGCACAACCTTGCATCTTAACTGTGATCGTGCAAACCTAATGAATTGCAGTACTGACTAAGCTCTTAACACAGTCGCCACCGTAGTTTTAACCAAGAAACTAGGGAAAGGTGATAGTTCAATGATGAAAGTTCACTTCTGATATGATGAGTATATTCTTCAAAATATTACAAAGTCAAAGTACTGCACAGGCAATCAGACAATCTTTTCCAAATTTACTTTACAGATTCGACTGACCATTCGAGCACGACCGAACCCCACGCTACCACGATTTCTTAGCTACATGAGTTCTTCAATTAAAGCTCTTCCCATGATGACAAAGTTTCTACCGCTGTTAAACAAACTAGCAGTTTGCCGCGCCACGAGCCCAGAGCTGGCCACCTTACTACATAATGCGTCTACATTGACTAACTGCTGCTTCTAGAATGGACGCGCTTAGGCTATGGAGGGGGTATATATAGGATCGCCTCTTCTTGGACCGTGAGAATTTCCTTATCTTGACTTTCCAGGGATTTGATACGATCGCTGATCAGTTTCTGACAAATGTTACGAATCTAATTTGATCATGACAGTAAAAATAATCCTAGCTCTCTGAAATTTTGGTAGTAGCAAAATATTATTACAAACGTCAAATTAAGTTATAAAAATTTTTGTAACTTTAATAGTTTAGCCAGAAAAGAGTTGTAAAGATGTGATTGCCATAACTTCCAAAATATTGCTCCTATCGAGCTGAAACAATTTAATTCTACTCTCCTATTGCTCTTCTATACTCCGATGTTAAATAAAGAATTTTACCTATTTTTGAAAGTGGTCTAAAACTCGAAAATAAAATTTAATGTCTTGAAATATTACGAATATCGACTTGAAAATAACTCTAAACAAATTTCCCTAATGAAAAACTATTACTTTAAAAATTTGGAATCTCTAAGTCCATTCCCTGATTTATTACGAATTTTTATAGATATCACTCCAAGCGAGTGCCGAGCAATTGCATCATTTTGGCCAAGCGCTTACTCACGCCAAAACCCATTTTTTTTTATTACTATTAAATGCTTTAATATTTTGAAATAGAAATTTTACAGAAATCTTTCTATTTAAATAAACTTTATCCTGAATATAATTTCTTTTCATAAATCCCCGAAAGAGACTGAAATATCGAACTTTTACCTGAATCACATGTCTAGCTATATCAAATTAAATTCAAAAACAATCTTTAGAATGCATGAATCTTTCTAAAATTTTAATATGTTATTTAAATCGAAATTATGATGCTTTCTATCTATCACTTGACTTCTTAACTGTTTTCTAATACCTAAATACTTCGAGATTGGAGTGGAAAATTACGTGATAAAATTCTAAACCAGCAAATCACTTTTAAACATACTCAGACTCTAAGTAGGATCTTTTAACAGAAAAATTAATCATCTTCTGGCTATATATTTACCTAAACATCTTTTGAACTAAAGAAATATCTTGATTTAGTGAACTTAAATGAAAGTCAAATACTACCTATTCAAATCTGAGGTTAAGTTTCTGAACAGCTGTTTAAATGAATTTAACTATTGAATTTACTGTTAACACTCGAATAAATGCTTATATAGGACATATTACTGGGAAATATGATCAAAATTAACTATAAAAATGGCTTTAAAAGGGTGGTACCATATACTTCAACTGAACTCGCTATCTTAGCAACTAATTTCGTTATGCGAAATTCTAAGATGTGTTACAAACTAGGTTGGTTCTGTAGGAATAATTCCATTGCCACCTTCACATTGCTTTCAAAACGTACACTTGTGGATTTTTTATTATTATTATCGTAATGGTGGGGGAAGGGACATGGTTTCATTTCAATTTGACCTGCAAATGTGTATCATCTCAGAAATTGAGTCTACCACATTGGCTGAGGTGGTAACCAGTGCGCCATATTGATGTTGCCGGAAAAAGATTTTTGGTAGTGCGTTCCACTGGCAGTTCCCTTGCTAAAGTTGTGTGTTAATGCAGTTTCTTCCAATTGGTTACTTTTGATGCTTAACTATCTTGCTGAATATTTCAATTAACTAGTCACCAAATGGTTACATTTCTGCTGGAGTTTTTGGCTTTCTCAACCTTTAATGACTGGGTAAGTTGTAAGTGGGTAACCTAAATAACAGATTCAAAAATACACCTCAGATTCTTTTCCATATTAGTCAGGCATGTTAAAAGATAAACTTTTGTAACATCTTAACAACATTCTTATAGTCTCTGTTGGTTGTTCATGGTGCCATATGTTATTAAACAACTGCAATTATTATAAACCAGGGATTTCCAATGTTTTTCTCCCTTTCTGTTGAAAGAAAAGTCCTGATACATTCGTTCAGAGCCATGTTCTATAATATATATTTAAAAAAAATACCACATATGGACAAACCATGTATAACACTATTCAAAATAATTACCTTTGAAGAAAAAGTAAGTCAGAATCGGCTTGCTGCTGAGAATTTCCTCCATCACTATGTTGTCTGAGCAACTCCAATGTATCATCCAGAGGGAAACTTGTAAAAAATGACACCACATTAATGGTGAGCATGTTGTAATTTGGTCTTACTTGCAACTCGATCTGCATACCAAAGAATTCTGTTGTATTTAGCACATGGTGAGTTCAAGCTCACACTAATGGGTTCAGAGCCACAGAAAGACATTTAGTATGTTGGTGTTCTTAGGACACTCACTGTACTTAACAATGGGACTCCATCCTTGTGTATTTTTGGCAGCCCATTTAGGTACTGCCACTATGAGCTGAAGTGTTTTGATGGAATCCTGTGGCAGACATTAAGTTTTCAGAAGTGAAATAGTGTTTCTACATATGACTGTTGGATCATGGTTCAACCTTGTATAAGATTTATCTGTAATTGGGAGAATAATGGAGTTTCCATCTTATGTGGGAAGAATTACAGTGTGCTCATTCTTCCATAATTCATTTAGCATGCTTCACTTTAACACAGATTTATTCTTCTTATCAGGCTCATTCTTATGGAAGATGTGACAAGTTCCCTGCCTTACTTCTTCTGTTGAGTCTGCTGGTAGTTTTCAAATGGTCTGTTTAACTCTACTGATGATGTATCTCAAGATATGTGTGAACTGCAAACCCCGTGGAAGTTCTGCTTCTGTGAGTGGTATGGTGGCTCAGTGGATAAGTTCCCCGATTAGAATCCTTGTTTCGGTGGGGATTTTCATAGACCCCTAATCTGACCTTCAGCTGTGGCACAGCTTGCTGTGTAATGTGAAGTATGCCAGAATGATTCCGTGGTTCAGATTCCACGTTAAACTGTAGAACCCCTGTAACGAGTGGGACTACCGGGTTAGGTTAAGGTAGGTTACGACGGAAAGAATGCACAGCCAATAGAAACCCTGTCACCACATCATTACAGTCACACGGAATTATTATTATTGCATCTATGACCACATCATAAGTACTAGATAAAATGAGCAATAGTTTACTGTATACCCAGGATGGTAATGCAGGGCAAGCTGCAGACATCCAGCTTGGGACCATTAGGGACCGTGCACAAACTACGTGGCTTGGCACAGGGTGGTGGAGGGGTTGGCTCAAAAGCTACGCTGGGCAACGTGGGGGGAGGGGGGGGGGTTCTGAGCCAGGCCACTTAGCTTTCTTATCATAATATTTTTCACAGTTAAAATGAGGAACAGAACTCACAACAGCATGTGAATATTTATTTCCCTCAGTTAATTATCTCCGTATGTAATTTACAATAGTCTGACAAGAGAAAACGGTACAAAATGTCTTCAGGAATCAAAAGGGAAAAAAGCTACGTGCTATGTGGGGGGAGGGGGGGTTCACAGAAGGCCAAAATGGAGCTATGTGGTTTATGCACGCTCCCTTACTTATCATTAGAATGTGGTCCTTCCAATTTCCCCCCGTCATTCAAAGAGGAAATAAGTAAATCATTTCCTTTACCCTACATACATTTAATTAGTTAAAGGAAGGATAATTGAATGGTAAGAAAGTGATAGAAACATTACAATGTTTTTAATTTGGGGATTGCTGTTGACAGTATGGCAGTTTGATGTAAAAGTTGCGGTTGTATGCCACAAAATGAAAGTTTGGCCAATTTTTAAGTCATCTGATTAAATTTCTATATGCTCAACAATAATGGAGCAGGAAGCAGTGCTATGAAGCAATTTTTTACAAGGGAAAGAAAAGATATAGTAAAACCATTGCTTACTGAAAACTAAATGAAAGATTCTAAAGAAAATAATTTTAAAAAATCTATCCCCAATATAAAAAACTTAAATTTCTCTTTCTTGATTTTCCATGTAATATTTACTAACTAAAGATTGTATTAGTGCTTTATGTGTTTGAGGGGTTATGGAATTTGCGAATTCAATAGTTAAAGTATTTGTGTGTGTTCCCTCTTAAAATTTTTTGTAGTTTCTGGTTTCTCATTATCTTTTTCAATTTTGTATCAATATCTCTAATTACAACTAAAATATAATTAGAAAAGCTTATAAACAAAGTCAGTGAAACATTGTATTTAACTTCAATGTGGTGATCATGATTTTCATAATAATCCTCCCCCCCCTTTTTTTTGATTCTTCAAATCAGGCTGCTTCTATATCCATATACTTGTGTTTTTCTTTCTTGGTAGCAGATTAAAAAATACACATACATTTCACATTGGTTGTCAGCACTGCTTGTTTTTAGCAGGTGTTTACAGCACTGCCTGTAGAATATCTGATAAGAGTAGCACTATGATATGTTCTCTCAAATGCCTTATTTCTTCACCTGCGTCCCAATCAAAGTGCAGCAAAGGGCACTGTCTATATTTTGGTTGTTTATTTTGACCAACAAAAGTTTAGCATTGTCACGAGAAATTCACACAGTACCAGTTAATGTTACCACACTGTTGTTGTTGGTTTCAATAGGAAAAGATAAAATTGAATTCTTTTTGGACAGACTTCATATTTTAATTTAAAACTGACCTTCATTTCATAAAATATGTAATTTTTCAGGCAATTTCCTGTCAGATACCTGGATAAGTTGTGAATGCCAACATTCACGCCTGACGTGGATATATTTCTGGCTGATAATTTATCGAGAAGATGATGAACACCATTAAAGTTTATTTATGCTTAGTTTGCTCTGATTTCATCCAAATGTTGTAAATCACACTACATGGAATTGTTCAAAATACGATGTATTGAAATTTTATCAATCCATAGTTTTTTATAAAGAATTCTTGCAATGGCTGTATTTTTCAATTTCATATTGTTTTTAATTTTAATAAAATCAGATTATAAACAATACTGAATCTTTTTTATTGGTAAAAAAAACCTTATTTGCTGGACTTGCAGGTTGTTAGAATTGAAGTCAAAGCAATAAAAACATAGACTCTGATACATATTGATAAATTTTTCAAAGCTAAGATCTTGATCTTGCTAATTCTTTGACAGTAATTTGCCTGTAAATTAAATGAAAAATATTTAAATGTTATCAATTAATGCGTTAACACTGCTTTGATTTCAAAACATTGCCCCCCCCCCCTCCAAATAAAAAAAATACATTAAAGTGTGTGTTTTGAATGTGGTATTGCTTACTTCTGATAAAACCTACAGTGTACATAAATGTGCTTGTTAGGCAAATAATTTTCCTCATTTAAGTAACCATAATTCTATGTCAGTTCTGCAAATTCTCAAATTTTTCTCATTAAAAGTAATCACAAGAGAGAAAATTCTTTAAGGTGTATGTTGACCCTCCCACTACTTCACAAAATATAAAGCCATTTCAGTGTAAAAGATTTAAATACATATATTAAAACTTTGAGAAGTCAAACTTGATAAAAATATTATTCCGTTGTATGGCATAAATTTTCATTTAATGTCACTAGATAACATTTCGATGTGGTGATAAGTAAAGTAAAGCAGATATATTAGTGTCAATTTTGGTGGAGGATTACTGGTTAACAAGTTTTTGTAAATTGAAGTTTCTGATCCAGACTTCTGTCCTATCTTTCTAAAGCTTGAAGTCACAATCAATTAATTCTTATTATTTTGCATTTTTGTTATTTAAAACTATGAATTATTAAAGAATTTACAGTTTTCCATGTGATTTATTTTGTCAACAACATAGATTATAGTGCAAAGGTTTCCAGTAATCCATTTAAGTGCAGTTATTGGAGCTGGCAAAGCTGCGACAGTATAGTTGGTATAGGTTAGCAGTATAAACTGTTTGCCTGTGGCCCTTCATCCCAATGGACACTTGCTGCTAGTGAGGCCTATAAAAGAAGCTGTGCAGTGAAGCAAGGTAAGCTGGAATATGGTTTTCATTGGAAAACCTGCATGGGATATTAGATGAATGCAACGAGGAATTGTCTAGCATCTATTTGGAACTACCCTGACTGATGCACTTATGGCCATTCTTGGGATGTCCTTTAGACTTTAGACTAAAAGTGCAGCATGTTACTGGTTATTAAAAGGAAATTCTGTCAAGGTAACAAAGATTCTGTTTCAAGTGGCTTCCAAGAAAATAAACAGTAAAAACTGCATTTTAAATAAATGGCAACTTCCTTCAGGAACAGGAAAGAGGCTATTTTAAATATTTCATAATATCAGAGAGAGGATGCATATGAAACATTTCAATCCTTCCTGAGGGTTGATATATTACCTCACCGATCATGAACATATGCAACACGTCACTACAGGATCAATAAGGCGTATAGTGATCTATGTACGTGCGGTTCCCCAGGAACACCTGATCATATACTGATTAAATGTGCATTAGTAGGTGATTTAATCAAACAGTGCAGAGTGAAGCTTACAGGATAAGCTACTTCGAAAGTACTGAAAGGCAACTTCCTCTAGGAAGAACTGGACAAGCTGGAAAAATGCTGTGTCAGATGCAGCTTGGGTGCTAGCTTCAGCATAGCTAACCACCTCTCATAAGCCATGTAAGGAGTGAGTCAAGATACCCAAAGTGCACAAAAAAATGTTATAAATTACTAGTGGGAACACTGATGCCAGAAGTGTGGTTTCTGGCATTTTTCTTCAACGGATGCCAATGATAAAGAAACTAGTTATTAATTATAATTGGGTAATAGTTTTAGTATTAGGTTGTGATAACTTGTGGTGTGTAGTAGTAACAGTACATTAATTGTACCACGTCTGTAGTAAACAGGATTCATGTATTTAAAAAAAAAATTCATTATAAAATATTATTATAGTACTAGCTGTTACCCGCGACTTCGTACGCGTGGACTTGGAGTTTCATTGCCAGAATTGGATATAGAAAACTGTTAGTAACGTAAGATTTGTCCCAAACACCACCGAGTCGACATAATATGATGGAAAGCCATCATTATATCATCCTATCGTCTAATCTGTCTCATGAAGAGAATCAATTTACAACATATTTAAAAACAGAAAAGTAAGCGAAGGTGCGGGGATGTGTGTGTGGGGGGGGGGGGAGGGGGGGGGGGTTAACTGATGGCAGCTATATTTCAGCTTGGTTTTTTTCTTCTTTCTTCAACCTGAGCATCTGAATCTTATAATCTAATAGCAGCACATTGTCTTCTAGACCTGCACCTTAGGCCAGGTTTACGTCCGTAAGGCATGTCAAAAAGGAAGACAAATTGGTGCCAGAAACTTTTATACAGACACAAATGAATAGTACAGTGCAGAGCAAATTGACTTCTATACCAAATAATAAGTTTTGTTTCTTATCGAAATTTATTAACAAATCAAACACTAACAGACTGCGCTACTGAGCAACCAACGTAACATTACAGACTAACACACGAATCTGTCTGTCTTTCATCATTCGATAAGTTCTTAAAATTTCGTGACTAAAACTGTTATTCATATCGAAAAAATGTCCTGTGTCCTTCCTACACTATTTCATTGTTAAATTCCATCAATATTGATATAGCCATTTAGTCGTCAAAACGTAACAAAAAGACAGAAACTTACTTCCACAATTATAATATAGTAGCTGGTATCCACAACTTCGTTCGTGATTGTAATGTATTCATATTCACAGCTGTAGACATCTAACCACCATAGTGCACGATGGGAGACTGGATACTATTACCACACACAAATACCAGTCTTCCGCGCTATGTAGTTCCGGCAGCAAAGTAAAATTTACGGATATACACAAGTCTTTGCATGAAATACGAAAATATTCATGATCGACCAATTTCCAACACCATATCTCACACACTCCCACAGTTACCGACTTTCGGGCAACGTTGTGATCGATGGGTGACTCTGTGTTACTACCACACAAAAACGCCGGTAATCTGCGATTGATAGTTTTCACTCAAAACTGATACACCGTGACACATGCGTCTTTGGCAGAAATATGAAATTGCCGCAGGTCGACCATTTTCATCCCCCATATCTTCCACACCACCATAGCTACAGACATCTAACAACCATAGTGCACGACAACAGACACGATTCTACCACCACACATAAACACCAATGCTCTATGCTATGTAGTCGTGGCAGGAAACAGAAATCTGCGGAGACACATGCCTTTCGTCGAAATACGAAAATATCCTTGGTCGGCCACTTACAACCACCATATACCCCACACAACCACAGTTTCAGAAATTCGGACGCTGTTGTGATCGAAAGGTGACTCTGTGATTCTACCACACACAAAAGCCAGAGATCTGTGATCGATAGTTTTCGCTGAAAAGTGATACACCATGACACTTTTGTCTTTGGCAGAACTATGAAATTGCCACAGGTCGACCACTTTCAACCCCCATTTCTCCCACCCCCCCTTAGCTACCGACATCTAACAACCATAGTGCACTACATGAGATACGATTCTACTACCAAACACAAATACCAATGCTCTATGCTATGTAGTTGTGGCATAAAAGTGACATATGCGGAGACAGTCGAAATACGAAAATATCCTTGGTCGGCCACTTACAACCACCATATCTACCACATTACCACAGTTTCTGAAAATTGGCCGCTGTTGTGATCGAAAGGTGACTATGTGCTACTACTACACACAAACGCCAGTTATCTGTGATCTATAGTTTTTGCTGAAAAGTGATACACCATGACACTTTTGTCTTTGGCAGAAGTATGAAATTGCCACAGATCGACCACTTTCAACCCTCATTTCTCCCACACCCCAATAGCTACCGACATCTAAACACCATAGTGCACTACATGAGATACGATTCTACTACCAAACACAAACACCAATGCTCTATGCTATGTAGTTGTGGCAGAAAAGTGACATATGCGGAGGCAGTCGATATACGAAAATATCCTTGGACGGCCGCTTACAACCACCATATCTACCACAGTACCACAGTTTCTGAAAATCGTCCGCTGTTGTGATCGAAAGGTGACTCTGTGCTACTACTACACACAAACGACAGTTATCTGTGATCTATAGTTTTCGCTGAAAAGTGATACACCATGACACTTTTGTCTTTGGCAGAAGTATGAAATTGCCACAGATCGACCACTTTCAACCCCCCTTTCTCCCACACCCCCATAGCTACCGACATCTAACAACCATAGTGCACTACATGAGATACGATTCTACTACCAAACACAAACACCAATGCTCTATGCTATGTAGTTGTGGCAGAAAAGTGACATATGCGGAGGCAGTCGATATACGAAAATATCCTTGGACGGCCGCTTACAACCACCATATCTACCACAGTACCACAGTTTCTGAAAATCGGCCGCTGTTGTGATCGAAAGGTGACTATGTGCTACTACTACACACAAACGCCAGTTATCTGTGATCTATAGTTTTCGCTGAAAAGTGATACACCATGACACTTTTGTCTTTGGCAGAAGTATGAAATTGCCACAGATCGACCACTTTCAACCCCCATTTCTCCCACACCCCCATAGCTACCGACATCTAACAACCATAATGCACTACATGAGATACGATTCTACTACCAAACACAAACACCAATGCTCTATGCTATGTAGTTGTGGCAGAAAAGTGACATATCCGGAGACAGTCGAAATACGAAAATATCCTTGGTCGGCCACTTACAACCACCATATCTACCACAGTACCACAGTTTCTGAAAATCGGCCGCTGTTGTGATCGAAAGGTGACTCTGTGCTACTACTACACACAAACGCCAGTTATCTGTGATCTATAGTTTTCGCTGAAAAGTGATACACCATGACACTTTTGTCTTTGGCAGAAGTATGAAATTGCCACAGATCGACCACTTTCAACCCCCCTTTCTCCCACACCCCCATAGCTACCGACATCTAACAACCATAGTGCACTACATGAGATACGATTCTACTACCAAACACAAACACCAATGCTCTATGCTATGTAGTTGTGGCAGAAAAGTGACATATGCGGAGGCAGTCGAAATACGAAAATATCCTTGGTCGGCCACTTACAACCACCATATCTACCACAGTACCACAGTTTCTGAAAATCGGCCGTTGTTGTGATCGAAAGGTGACTATGTGCTACTACTACACACAAACGCCAGTTATCTGTGATCTATAGTTTTCGCTGAAAAGTGATACACCATGACACTTTTGTCTTTGGCAGAAGTATGAAATTGCCACAGATCGACCACTTTCAACCCCCATTTCTCCCACACCCCCATAGCTACCGACATCTAACAACCATAATGCACTACATG
This sequence comes from Vandiemenella viatica, assembly GCA_031002005.1. Taxonomy (NCBI): domain Eukaryota; kingdom Metazoa; phylum Arthropoda; class Insecta; order Orthoptera; family Morabidae; genus Vandiemenella; species Vandiemenella viatica. Next base: position 67,704,755 of record CM061914.1, read on the forward strand.
AGATACGATTCTACTACCAAACACAAACACCAATGCTCTATGCTATGTAGTTGTGGCAGAAAAGTGACATATCCGGAGACAGTCGAAATACGAAAATATCCTTGGTCGGCCACTTACAACCACCATATCTACCACAGTACCACAGTTTCTGAAAATCGGCCGCTGTTGTGATCGAAAGGTGACTCTGTGCTACTACTACACACAAACGCCAGTTATCTGTGATCTATAGTTTTCGCTGAAAAGTGATACACCATGACACTTTTGTCTTTGGCAGAAGTATGAAATTGCCAAAGATCGACCACTTTCAACCCCCCTTTCTCCCACACCCCCATAGCTACCGACATCTAACAACCATAGTGCACTACATGAGATACGATTCTACTACCAAACACAAACACCAATGCTCTTTGCTATGTAGTTGTGGCAGAAAAGTGACATATGCGGAGACAGTCGAAATACGAAAATATCCTTGGTCGGCCACTTACAACCACCATATCTACCACAGTACCACAGTTTCTGAAAATTGGCCGCTGTTGTGATCGAAAGGTGACTCTGTGCTACTACTACACACAAACGCCAGTTATCTGTGATCTATAGTTTTCGCTGAAAAGTGATACACCATGACACTTTTGTCTTTGGCAGAAGTATGAAATTGCTACAGATCGACCACTTTCTACCCCCATATCTCCCACACCCCCATAGCTACCGACATCTAACAACCATAGTGCATGACAGGAAAGACGATTCTACTACCACACACAAACACCAAAGGTCTATGTTATGTAGTTGTGGCAGGAAAGAGAAGTATACGGAGATACGAATTTTTGGTCGAAATATGAAAACGCCCTGCACTTACCAAATTTAATCATTATATCTCACACATCCCCACAGCTATCGGCATTCGGCCAACGTTGTGCACGACAGGAAACTCCATGCTACTTCCACCCACAAACATCAGTGATCTGTGTTAGGTAGTGTTGGCTGAAATGTGAAATATAGTAAAAAACACGTCTATTTTTATATATATATAAGATTATGAATAAATGGTTCATTATAGACTCTAGTGAATGAACTATCTTAATGTACAGATAAATAAATAAAATTGTGCAACATTTAATATACCTTGTCATGGGAAAGGTTTTCCCTTGTTGTTGTATTGGAATAGGTTATGGTAGTGAGGTTTGTTGCATGGAAAGGTTCTATATGATTATTTGGGAGACCTCACTCTGAAACTTCAAGCATGAATCCAGCTACCAGTACCTATTTCACTTCTACCACAGGGCAAATCTTTCCCATCATTGAGAATGCTGCATAGACTTCAACACACCTCAAATACCATCTTATTTACCTCCACTGCATTAGTTCTTACATAGACCTCATCAGCAAGCAGCTTTCAATTAAAATGTCTATCCAACCAGTGGCAGGCGATGTCAGTTTTCCACCACTCTAACAACCTCAACAACTGTTTTACAGTGAGAGCTGTCGGAGTTTTCCCAGAAACTACCTTTCCTCACGAACTTGGTGGATGGGAACTAGCTTCTCAAAATATCCAATATCTTACCAGTGAATCCATCTCTTATTGCTTATTTGTTTATTCTTTGTATGTTTATTCCTTGATTACTACCTTTATTATAATAATAATTTTTATATATGAATCTATATTTTTGTATTCTGCCTCTGCCAGCAATATTTTTATGTACATACATATAAGGATGGATATGGAGATATGACCCAACACTTACCAAAGATGAAGGCGGCTGGGACACAAAAAAAAAAACACACACACACACATATATATATATATATATATATATATATATATATATATATATACCAACTGGGGACCAGACAATCTCCAGGTCTAAATTTAAGATAGCACCAATTTTCCTCCCCACCCATCCCCCTCACTTCCACCTTCCCTCACAGAACCACCGCTCACCAGAGCCTATCTTTAGGTATAGATTGTGATTTCGAATTTTAGTTTCAAATAAAATCCCCCCCCCCCCCACTTGTGTCCATTACTTGATTAACTGAGATATACTACCCTTCCGCGTCAGGACCTTGTACAGTTTTGCTTTATACTTGCCATTCATCTCCGTTTTCCGGCCTGTACTCTTCTACCCCCTCCCTCACTTCCTGCCATGATGTATTTCCCCCACCATGAGCCACCGAAATTGTGGCTCACGCAGTTGGCTGCCAGCAGCGCTTGCGTGCAGCCATCTCACTTCTACTGAGGAAGAGCCAGGCTCGAAAATTTTATTCTTTGTGTGTTCGTGTTTTTTTCGTGTACCAACGCCGCTGGAATCCCCTTCTTTGGTAAGCGGTGGTTTTTTATCCTATCCAATGTTCAATATATCCGCTTTTAGCGTCTTTGTTTCCTAACAATTCATATTGCCTAACCGGCTTTCCTTTGTGTTGTCCCTTTGTTATCTTTCTTTATGTTCTTTCATCTGTAGTTTCTTTCATTCTTTCTCCTTCTTTGTGCTGTGTTTCACCTTGATAATCCGTTGTAAATACTTTTTATTTCACTTTCTCTTTTCAAATATTTACATTGTCGAACACATTACCTGCTCGCGGAACTTTCCATTGTTTCCCGTTCTTATTCGAAATTTTTCACGTTGTATGAAAACCTTCAACCCAACACGTTATATGAAAACCTTCACCCCAATATGGTATCCACAACTACTTTTCGGAAACTTTGACTACATTACTGGGGTCCCGTGAAACAGAACTTTCTCCAACCGTCCTACCCGAGTGCGTCTCGACTGGAATTTTCCGCCGCACTTGTGTTTACGATCTATTTCACGTTTCTTGTAAGTAACTGTTTTTTTGGGGGTTCTGCTACTGTCACTAGAACCATTCGGTGTTCCATTTCCGTTCATTCTGAAACCGTGCCATTTATCAGAATTATCTCTCTCTCCCCCCCCCCCCCTTTTTTTTTTTTTTTTTTTTTTTAAATCTTCCACACCATAAACAAAATGTCTCTTGTATTAAAATATCTTGCTGCATTCCGAGGACATGCCTTCCAACTAGCCAAATTACAGTCACACATCCTCTTCTTAAAAGCTTGTCTTAACCTCAATATTCCCCCTAATGGCCTCACAATTAAATTGCCAATATCTGGTTGCCCCCCCCCAACTTCACCCCTACTTACACACATTCCGGTACAGGCAGTCCTTAGCCTTGACTGCCCTAGTGCTGCAACAATACAGTGACCTGGCCAACCAACACTCAAGACATCTTATATCTCTAAATAAAATACTGCTGCTGTCAACCCCACATGTACTTCCTCACCTTCAACATATTTTGCAAAAGGCTGTAGAATCTATGGATAGGCATGCTCAAAATCATCTAGGCAAATTGTCCACTCTGTATCTTTCCCATCTCAAAGCAGGACAACCTCTCCCCTGCAAATTACCAGGACACAAACCCAGGTGTCAACCACCCCTCATTTCCTCACAACCATCTGTTGCTCAGCTACTCAACATACCTCTACCACCTCCCTTAAAACCCACACCTCACCCAGTCAGGCCGAATCAAGCTGCCAAACCCAAACTGGCTGTTATTAATCTGTCCTCTTCTCCGCTCTCAGAACCACAAATCTCAGTACTCTCCAAGGGTCTCACTTTCTCACCCACCCCCAAATTTGATCAGACCACCCTAGTACGTGACTCCTTAGCTTTCTGCCGCACACTCCGCTGGAGGTATCACTTTGCCTCAAAGAGCAACAATATTGACAGTCAGAATGACCTGGAGCCCAGTCTCCAAAGGTTCCAACCACCCTCAATTCTTGATCCACCACCTCTCCCACAAAACCACCCTCTCCAATTGTTTCAAGATCTTGTTTCCACCAGTTTGGCTTCTCCTAGTTTCGCAAAATCACTACCCTGTGACACCAACCTGACTCGTGCCGAAACCAGGGCCATCAGGGAACTCTCCTCTGATCCAGACTTGATCATTCTACCGGCAGACAAGGGCTCAACTACGGTGGTCATGAACCGTTGTGACTATGTCAGTGAAGCACTGCGTCAGCTGTCTGATACCAACACTTACCGCCCCCTCAACCATGATCCCACACCTGCAGTGAATGATAAAATAAAAGTGTATATACAGGTCAGTGGACCCCTCCAAGGACTCACTCCCCATTCTGTCTCACTCCTCACTCCAAAAAAGCCACGCACACCTTCACTATACCTGCTTCCCAAGATTCATAAGCCTGGCAACCCAGGACGTCCCATAGTTTCTGCATATGGCTCACCCACTGAGCGTATCTCTGCCCTGGTTGACCAGCATCTACAGCCCATTGTCAGCCAGCTTCCCTCCCACATCAAGGACACCCGGCACTTCCTCTCACGACTGGCTACAGTACCCACACCTCTTCCCCCTGACTCCCTTCTAGTGACCGTAGATGTGACTTCCTTATACACAAATATTCCCCATTGCCATGGGCTCAGTGCCTTGGAACATTTTCTAGACCAGCGTCCGCCCAATAGCCTCCCCACCAGATCTTTCTTGCTCACCTTGGCAGAACTAATACTTAACAACAACTTTTTCTCATTTGAGGGGAAAATCTATCACCAAGTGAGTGGCACTGCCATGGGCACTCGTATGGCTCCCTCATACGCTAACCTCTACCTAGGCCGCCTAGAAGAATCATTCATAACTTCAGCCCATCTGAAACCCCTCTTGTGGGTCAGATTCATTGATGATATTTTCATAATCTGGACCCACGGAGAAGACAACCTACTCAGTTTCCTCAATAAACTTAACACTTTCAGCTCCTTGAAATTTACATGGACTTACTCCCATACACAGGCCACTTTCCTGGATGTCGACCTTTCCCTCACAAATGGCTATATACACACAGCTGTCCATATCAAACCCACCAACCTACAACAGTACCTTCATTATGACAGCTGCCACCCTCATCACATCAAACGTTCCCTCCCCTACAGCCTAGGCATTCGAGGCAGTCACATTTGTTCCAATCAACAAGCCCTTCAACAATATGCCAGCAATATCTCTGAAGCCCTGATTTCCCGCAATTACCCGCCAATTTTAGTTCACAAACAGGTTTCTCGTGCCACATCACAACCTATCAACAATCCACAATCCTCTAAAACCCACCATAGCCCTGTTTTGATCACCCGTTACTTCCCAGGCTTGGAGTCCGTTAACCGAGTCTTGAGACAAGGTTACGACTTCCTTCGAGCCTGCCCTGAGATGAGAAACCTCCTTCCTAAAATCCTCCCTCACCCACCCAGAGCCTGCTTCAGCAGACCTCCAAACCTCAACCAACTCTTGGTCCATAAGCACGGGGTCCCCCAGCCTGCAAGACAGCCTCAAGGTTCATTTCCTTGCAACAGATCCCGTTGCAAATTATGCAGTATGCACCCGCCTTCCACCACCTTTACCAACCCCGTAACTGGGGAAAGCTTTCCCATCACAGGATTTGCCACTTGTACATCCTCCCACCTCATATACCAACTCACTTGTAACCATTGCCCAGCCTCCTACATCGGACTCACAACCAATCCACTTAGCCATCAGAATGAATGGACACCGACAATCAGTACATACCAAGAACCCTGACCACCCTGTATCTCATCATGCCACTATACATGGCACCAACGATTTTAATACCTGTTTCTCGGTCCGCGCCATCAGAGTCCTCCCAGATAAAAGCAGTATTTCAGAACTTAGAAGGTGGGAACTGGCCTATCAGTACCAACTGGGGACCAGACAATCTCCAGGTCTAAATTTAAGATAGCACCAATTTTCCTCCCCACCCATCCCCCTCACTTCCACCTTCCCTCACAGAACCACCGCTCACCAGAGCCTATCTTTAGGTATAGATTGTGATTTCGAATTTTAGTTTAGTTTCAAATAAAATCCCCCCCCCCCCACTTGTGTCCATTACTTGATTAACTGAGATATACTACCCTTCCGCGTCAGGACCTTGTACAGTTTTGCTTTATACTTGCCATTCATCTCCGTTTTCCGGCCTGTACTCTTCTACCCCCTCCCTCACTTCCTGCCATGATGTATTTCCCCCACCATGAGCCACCGAAATTGTGGCTCACGCAGTTGGCTGCCAGCAGCGCTTGCGTGCAGCCATCTCACTTCTACTGAGGAAGAGCCAGGCTCGAAAATTTTATTCTTTGTGTGTTCGTGTTTTTTTCGTGTACCAACGCCGCTGGAATCCCCTTCTTTGGTAAGCGGTGGTTTTTTATCCTATCCAATGTTCAATATATATATATATATATATATATATATATACAGGGCATTCGCCACGAAACGCTACCCTCCCAGTCTGTTGCCGTCGGCAACTTGCTGGGACAGTGGAGCCAGCAACTTCCACCACACAGCGCCGTGAATCACCGCACTGTTTAACACCTCCGCTGCCCCAACAGCGCAGTGACGTAGTATAATGGGACCCTTACATTGTTAAGAACGGTTTCTTTGCATTGTAGCTAGTTTGTGACTTCAGTCTCTTATTAATCAGTGTTGTAAATAAACGTTTCTTTGCGGTTTGCCTGGTTTGGGGCTTCATACTCTTACTAATCTGTACCGTGTTTGAGTGCGAGTAAAATTATGGTACGTTACAGTTTGCAACAAAGAATATTTCTCTACGATACATATGTGAAGAAGAAGTCGTTTAAAAAGTGTCGCAGTAAATTTCGTCGCGAATATCCTGGCGCTTTACTGCCAGCTAAATCAACAAATCTGCGTCTGGTTAAAAAAGTAAGAGAAACGGGTTCATTTTTTAACAAAAAGAGACTGTCGGTCAACCGTATTCTCACAGAGGAGAAAATTGACGATACCGCTTTTTGACTAGAACAGTCACCCAAAAAATCATTAAGTCAGTTAGGGCAGCAGGCAGGCGTATCTAAGACGTCAGCTTGGAAAGTAACAAAGCTAGTTCACTTAAAGCCGTACAAAACAATTGTGGTGCATAAAATTACAGAATGCTTAGCACATACAAGTTTATGAAGCGTAATTATTATGAAATAGTCCGCGGCCGACGGTCGAACAATGCCGGAAGCTCACCGCTCGCTCGCCGGGAGCAGTTTCTTCCTTGTAGCGCTAACAGTGGGTAGCGTTTCCCGGCAAATGCCCTGTATATATATAACTGCCACCCCTGCTATTCCCAACCAGTTCTCCATGGCCTGTTCACTCACACGGGAGTTCGTGGTATGTGCACAACTCCTTTGCCAAATGGCTCGTATCTCTTTGCATAAATGAAGTTTTTAGCAACTTATTGCTGCCATATTTCCAGAGTTCAGCCACAATTGAGTCCTCCCTAGCTACATTGTTGTCACTGAATAATTTGATGAAGTTCTTACAATGAAGAGAGGTGTTGAATCTGGTGTCAGACCTGATAAAATATGTTCCTCTGAAATGTATAAATTATTTAGTATTTCAGACCTATAGATGCCATTTGTTGTGACAACAACATTGGCATGTTACTTATATTTGGCATATTACATTCAGTATTAGTGTGATGTAGAATATATGCCCTACTATGGAAATGTTAGCTGTTGTTAGTAGTTTACTTATTTATTGAAATATAAAATGCAAAATTTAAATAAAAATAAAAAAAACTCTCACACACACATTGAACTTGAGAAAAAATATTTTTCTTTTTTCAACAGTCTCCTTTGATCCCTAATCAGTTTATCTAGTGATTCTCAGGCTTCTGAGCTTGTTCATGGAGTAGGATATGTCCTAAACAGACAGCTGTTTTGACAATCGTCTAGTTCAGTGTTTCTCAACCTGTGGTCTGCGGAGCACTAGTGGTCCGTAAAGATGGTTCAGGTAGATCGCCGGCAGGATGCCAGAAACTGTAAATATTTCAGTGGCCAGGCAAAAATCTGGGCAGCATTGTCCCTACAACAGTCTGTTTATTTCCAGTTGTCATCAGAAAGAATGGTGTTTCTCTAGGGATTAAGTAATTTACCATGGGTCTTGTAAATAAGTGTGAGGGGCTGCAGTACTTGGTTGAGTTGGTAACATAAGAGTGGTGAAGTAAACAAAACTAAATGATTTAAAGTTTGTGTCTTTTAGTTTATTCTACGAATGTAGGTCTGTGATATAGCCTATAGGAAAATTATTATTAATTTGGTTCCATAATATTAAGATACTGGTTAATTTGTAATTAACTTTTAATTGTTCACTTCCAGTTTTGTAAATTTATTACCATAGGAATTCAAAACATGGTTTTGTATTTACTATATTATAATGATACAATAAAATATGTACCAGATGTTAATGATATATGCATAGGTAATAAATTAGGGCTATATAAGTTAGTGGACCGCAGCATTATTTTTAACAGCTTAGTGGTCCTCGAGTTGAAAAAGGTTGAGAAATGCTGAGATATGTATGTATGTATATTCGCGCCCCACATCCATCATCCTAATTTGATTCCTTTCCGCTACTTAGCGTCTTTTTTTCATTGTTATTATATATATATATATATATATATATATATACTACAATGAAATGAATAACCGCAGTGGTGGACTGGCAATCTCATGCTATTGCCTGGAAAATTTTGTAGGGGTACATGGAGATAAAAGTTTTAGATTATGGCTGCATGGCATGAACACACAGAAAAGACAAGAACACAAATAACATTATATATTTTGGGCCTTGAACCTTTGTCAGCAGGAGAACATTATGGAGGGTGGGTGTTGTAGGAGACTATCTCACAGAATGACTGTTATTCAGGTACATAGTGGGGGTAAATTCAAAAATTGGGGGGGGGGGTAATTGTGAGTTGGAGCATGCAAAATGTTGCGAAAAGAGCAGAATAATACCATAAAATTTTCACAACATAAATCTGAGTAAACAAAAATAAATAAATGAGTAAATAAAATAGAAAAATAAATAAATTAAAGAATCTATGCAGTTAAACATCACATCTGGTGCATGGTGGCTCAATTTAGACAGTGGAGATGTAGGCAAGGAGAGGACAGTCTTGGTGTTCTAGGCAATTGTATATGCTCTAACCAGAAATCCTTAGGGAGTATTCAAACAACATCTCTCAAGCATTGGTATCCCTCAACTACCCCCCTGCTTTGGTTCACAAGCAACTTTCATGAGCCACATTACAACTTGCTCAGCCTATTAACCACCCCAACCCCCAGAAACCAACCATAGTCCAGTCCTTGTTACACAATACTTTTCTGGTCTTGAATCCATCAATAGAATTTTTTGGCAGGGATATGATTTCCCTGCTAACCTGCCCAGAAATGAGATCCATTCTTCCAAAAGCCCTCCTAGAACCACCAAGGCTCTTTCCCATGCAATTGATCCTGCTGTAAGATGTGCAACATACAGCTTGCCTCCACCACTTTCACCAACCCTGTCACTGCGACAGCTTTCTTATCATAGGACATGCCACCTGTGAAACCTCCCATGTAATGTACCAGCTAACTTGCAAATACTGCCTGGCTTCCTATATAAGTTGACTAACAATCCATTAGCAATAAGAATGAATGGCCACCGACAGACAGTAATCACTTGGAAACTGAAACGCCCAGTAGCTGTCCAATGCCATCTCCCATGACACCAACAATTTTAATTCTTGTTTCACGGTCCATGCTATCAGAGTACTCCCAAACAGCAGCAGCTCCTCTGAACTCAAAAGGTGGGAACTTGCCTACCAAACTGGTCTCAATTTAATATAATACCCATTCAGTACTACTCCTTCCCTCTATACTCTCATAGCCTTCATACCCACTCTCTAAATTGAATCAATACATACCAGAGGTTACCATACATTTAAGTGCATAGTTTTTTATTATTTATTTATGTAGTTTATTATTATTTTCCTTTGTTTACTCAGATTTATGTTTTGAAGATTTTGCTGTATTATTCTGTTTGCTCAGGTACTAGCTCCAATTCACAATCCCTCTGTTTGATTTTAACCCCACCACATTCCTGACTAACAGTCTCCTACAATACTCAACCTCCATAACGTTGACTAAGAGTGAAGACCTGAAATATTCAGTGTATTTTTTTTGTGTTCACATCATACAACCATCATCTAAGGTAAGTGGTGATTCATTTCACTATCCTATTATATATATAAGTTTAGACATTTGAAAGAGTAGGATAAACATTCCCAGCCTTGCACAGAAATGGCACTGGTATTATTATGTTTTTGCAGTGCTGAAGACTTATTGTAATAATGAACATTAAAGTCCAATTTGATCTCTAAATTAGTTTTCTTTATTTATAAGATTAATTAAAATATATGTATTGTGTATGTCTTGATGAAATGGATAAAATGTAATAATAGTTCATTTTGTGACTCATGGCCATTCCATTGATACACTTTGCTTCTGGTTGCAAGGATGTTGGATGAGCAGAGTCCCCATAAATCTAGGCTTGATCTACCATCTCTTTCCTGGAGCCATACTCTTTAATTATTTCAGGATCAAAATTTTACTAGTTTTTTCTGGCACAGTTTCCTAAAGTCTCTGTGACACCTGTAATTTAAGCCCTGTCAAAACTTGTGCTGTTAAAGAACTTTCCACCAACCCTAAAATAATCATACTGCTAGCAGATAAGATCTCAAATGCATTGGTTAAGGAACTGGGTGACTGTATTGCCCTTCATCAGTTATCCAATAAGAACACCTACTGCCTTCTCACTTCTGATATCACACAAGAAGATCCAAAGAATTTACATGAATCTGTTGACTTTCCCAATGTCTTCACAAAATTCATAAGCACAGTTATGCATGATCTACTATACTCACATCATACTGGTCTCCTACAGAACATTACCGCTTTTGTACAAAGTCCAGTCCTAATTGCACAGTTCTTCCCAGGCCTTGAATCCATCAATCACATGACCCATCCTACAATAGAGCTGTGATTTCATGTAACCCAGTTCGTAAGTGAGATCCCTCCTTCCAGAACTCTCCATTCCATTTCCCAGAACTCTCCGTTCCATTTCCAGAACATACTTCAGTAGACACCCTAACATCATCCAACTCCTAGACCGTAAGTACCCTAATGTTTATACCATTAGACAGTCCCATGGCTCCTTCCCATGCAACAGTCCATGTTGTAAGAAGTGTAACAAGCACAATGCTACCATCACCTTCACCCACCCCATCATCGGTGAAAGCTTTCCCATCATAGGGGCATGCAACCATTATATACCAGTTAACTTGCAGTTATTGTATGGATTCTTACATTTGTCTAATCCACTGTCAGAAAAGACGAATGGCCACAGAAGAACAGTATCCACCTAGAATCCTGACCATTCAATAACTGCTCGCACCACTTCTTGTGATATCATTAATTTTCAATTCCTGCTTCACCATTCGTGTCGGGGCGGATCCAGGGAGGGGGGCTAGGGGGCTCAAGCTACCCCCCCCCCAAAGTATCAAGGTCCAACTCTGACATTTTTATTTTTTTTGATCTACGGATATGAGGCTCGAGGAGACTATATATACTACCTTTTGCCCAACTAAAGGCCCCCCCCCCAAAAGCCAAAATCTGCTAAAGGCAAGTTCCCCCCCCAACCAAAATCCACTCAAGTCAAGCCCCCCCCCCCAACCAAAGTACTCAAGCCCCTCCCAAACCAAAATCTTGGATCCGCCCCTGATTCGTGTTATCAGTATACAGTTTTCCTTTTAAACATTATTAATTCCAAATATGAAATCTGTTTTTGTCTTTTGGCTCCTTATTTGTCAATCTCATCACTGTTGTTCTTCATTTTCTTTGTTTCTTTAAAAAGGGGGAGGTTCTCAGCTCAACATGAAATGACTGTTTTAAATACATGTACGAATGCTCCAAAAATGACCAATAATTTGTTTGAATCTTTTTTTTTTTTTTTTTAAGTGAAAGATAGTAGCTTGAAATGAGTCACATTTAAACTTCATCACTTTCTTGAAGCCACAGTCCCGTGAAAGGACCGAGTGGGCGTACAGAATGGAGGTATAATGCTCTTGTACAAAGCGTACCTCGTCGGCGTGCCGGCCAATGACCCATCGTAGACCAACATGAAGTGGTAGCCATAAACATTCTGCTGACTTATAGTTATAAGCATCTACTGTGTAATGTGAAGATCACAATCGACTGAGCTCTTCCGCCATATAGAGAACACCAAGCCTGGGGCGGACCCCTACGACAAACGCTTCAGCCTCAATGTTCTGAGGACTATCCGCCAGGTGGAGCAGATTCAAATCCCGGGGCTCACGAGACTGCAGCATATAAGGGGAAGACTATCAGAAACATCCCCGGATAAAATATTCGTGAGTCACGCTGTTGGCCGGCATATAACAACAGTAGCTACGGGCCCGGACATTAACTCAAACCACATTCCGGCGCTGTCTACTGTGCCATCAAACTGACCGCATATAAAACAGCTCCTCCCCGCAGGGGCCTGGTACGCAAGTGCCATGTACGGGTTTGGCGAACCCGCGGTGCCCGAGCTGGAAACTTGTGAGCGCCGCAAGTTTCCCACACTGTTAACTCCTACTATGCTTCAACGACCACCGTAGGGCGTGGCGGTGGAACGTTGTGTGCCTAGGGGAACGGGGATCTTGGCTTCATCGCCGGATTGCGAGGACGGAACAAACCTCTATTAAAAAAAACCTCACCTCAAGGTCAGACACGTGCCGAGGAGGCGAATGGGTGAAGAGTGAAATCACTCGCTAGCATGCAACCTCAGGGGCACCTGCGCACCCCTGTTGTATTAGCATTTCTTTTTATATTGGTAATACTCGTGGGACCAAAAATTCAGCCTCACAAGAAAACCAAAGAACCCTGCGGTATGGGTGTGCCGCAGGCTAATAAAAATACACCCAGATCTAAGAAGCGGGTGAGGGTTGACAGCCCTCCCCCCCCCCCCCCCCCGCTTCGGAAAATAACTGTAACGGAAAGGTATGTTCAATTGCGAACGCCTTTGTGGTAATGCAAGAGTCAAAGGGTTGTTCGAGAAAGTTGCACCGTTCTACATCCAAAAAGGCTTGGAGGGTCTCGTAGGGATCCTAAATTCTGTAAAGAAGCTGAGGAACAGGATGCTGCTGCTGGAAACATCCACCAGTAGACAAGCTACCCTCCTCCTTAACTGTGTGAAGCTCGGGGAGTTTGCTGTTACTTGTGAAAATCCACAAATCCCGTAATTGTTCGAAAGGCGTTGTCACCTGCCGCGACATAATAGAAATTGGAACTGAGCAACTGGTTAAGGAGTGGCAGGATCAGAAAGTGTTAGAGGTACAACAGATAACGCGAAGGGTTAATGGCAGTATTGAAAAAACTGCCACCTTCGTACCTGACGTTTGACACTCCGAGTACTGCCAAAGAACATCAAGCAGGCTACATAAATCTGAACGTCCCATCCTTATGTTCCGGACCCGATGCGCTGTTATCACCTTGGTAGATGCGGCAAGGGCGCACATGAGCCTGGTGTTAGTTGCACGCTCCCACAGGTGTGCGTCAACTGCTCCGGGTCACACCCTGCCTGGAGTAGGGAGTGTCAAGTGTATCTTGAAGAGGGCAAGATACAGGAGCTGAAAAACCAAAGAGCTGATTCCCTATGGTGAAGCTAAAAAGAAGGCCAAGTCGCTCGCCACTCCAATTTTTGCAACTAGTTTTGCTAAGATGGCTTCAGCTCCCGTCAGGATGCAGAGTGTTGCTACCCAGACGTCCATTGCAGACATGAGCACTAGCACCATGTGTTCATGTCAGTGCAAATGCGGTGCAAAATCCGCTGAGGTCGTTACATCTAAGACCGCGGACATTGGTAGCAACACGTCTGCGACATCGACCACACCAGCAGCAATAGTGAACGTTCCACCAGCATTACCAGTTAAAGTCACTGCACCTCCAATTCCACCATGTGCAGTGAAAGGAGTAGTAACATCATCTGCTACCAACGACTAATGTAGGCGATCAGAAGGTCCGGGGCCCGAAGTTCAGGCAGACGGTCCCGACTCAGTTTGTGAAATCCCCCTCTTCGTCCCCTCCCAGGTTACCTGGTAGTGGGGAAAGCAAGGGAAAGAGTGCAAGGAAGAAGATAGCCAAAGAGGTGTTTGGTGAATTCGCTGAGTCGGAGATGTCTGTCTCTTCGGAGCCAGAAGAAATTGAAATGCTGGTGGATGAGCCAGTCCCGTTTCTCAGCAGCCAGTGACCGAAGACCCACTCGAACCGGGGCGGGTGAAACCAAACAGGTAGTATGATGGATGGGTGGCCTCTTTACAGCCATCCATCCACATGCATTGATTTTTTTTCACTGACATAATTCATGTCTCGCTGGCCACTATACAGCCAGCGAGGCATGTAGAGTTTTTAATCCTCTTGCGAACCTGTCTGGCCTCTTTTAAAGCCATCCAGGTGTTGCACTTTCAAATCCTGGTGGCCCCTATAAGCCACGTCAGATTTTATGATTTATTTTATTTGCTCTCTGTATGGCCGACCCCTTTACAGTCGACCATGCAGACAGTAGTTTAGTACAATCTTAAGCCACAGTAATAGCTGGTAATTGTTAGGGGGACGCTATTGACCCCGCTGTCGGTGATCCTAAAGCAGCAACAACAACAATGTTTTTAGACTTAAGGGCAAGACGTTGGCCTGGCCAACGATCTGTCTCTTATTTCAAACATCCAGCAGTGTGGCGAGTGTGATGGGTGGCCCCTTTACAGCTGCCCATCCTTTTGCATTTTTTTAAATTTTTTATATCATTTTAATCCCCGTCTCACTGGCCACTATACAGCCAGCGAGACATGTAGTGTTTTTAATTATTTTGTGCACCTGTTAAGCCCCATTACAGCCATCCAGGTGTTCTATGGTTTTAGGTCCTGGTGGCCCTTTTAAAGCCATAAATTATTAGTGAATTATTTTATTTGCTGTCTGTAAGACCCACCCCTTTACAGTCGACCATGCAGACGGCATTTTAGTATTCTTTTTAGCTAACGTATTAGCTGGTCATTGTTAGGGCGGTAATGACCTGGCTGTCGACGCACCCTAAAGCCATAAAAACAACAACAACAACACAGCTCCTCTGTCTGCGTAGGTACTACAACGCTTCTTCAAGACTAAGTTTGTAATAACCAATAATAAAAAGAGGAAAAACATTTATACTGGGGTAATTTGATTATTTTTTTAATTAATAACTTTTATGTGAAGGTATTCCTTCGCATTTTACATTGAAAAATATAATGTTTAAAGTTTCCCAATTTATCATTTATTGAACGTTTGTCGTATGGAAATCGAGCATCATTGACACATAAGATTATTACTGTAAATGGAAATACATGAGCAAATTAGAATTATGTCTTTAAAATTTAGACAGGTACCAGCCTCTGGTATTACATAAAATTGATATCTCTCATCATTATCAAAAACAAACTTAACTGTCGGGCGTCACTCAGGTTTAACTTTATTATAATATCAAATATAGAGCCTCTGAGAAAAACTCTTATCAACAAGTCTTCCTGTCGGAGCGTTTCGGGTCGATTCGAAAAGAAGTAATGCATTGGAATATTTGTGATACATATATTACCGTTATGATGTCATAAAACAGCACCGCTGCTTTTGTAACATTCACAACCATCACTCCCTCACAATGCCTCGTCACTGTGTGGATATGTTACATCGATGTACTACCCACTTTCAATGTATCACGCTGAAATCAGCAATGCACTGTATGCGCCGGAAAACACAATACAATACAATACAATACATTCATTTTCCATTGATCCCAATATAAGAGACTGGCTCTGTGGGATGTGAAAAGTTATCAATTTACAGATAAACAGTTGCATAACAAAATAATAAGTACACCACTAGATGTACAGTCATAGTATACATGGTACATTAAACACTTCCATTACAAAATAATACATACACCAGAAGATGTACAGTCATAGCATATATGGTACATTAAAAAAAAATCCATAACAAAATAATACATACACCACAAGATGTATATAACATATATGGTACCGTAAACAATTATGTAACAAACTAAATACATACACCAGGAGATGTACAGTCATAGCATACATGGTAAATTACTTATGTGAACTATATTTACACAAGATACTGGCAGTTATTTTTTTAGATACCTTAGAAATAAATTCTTCGACAGAGTAGAAAGAGTTGTCAATTAAATATTCTTTCAATTTTTTCCTGAATTTATTCTTATCATCTACTAGACATTTAATATGTGTTGGGAGCATATTGAAGATATGTATCCCTGAATATCGGACCCATTTTTGAAAAAATGACAATGACTTGTAAGTCTTGTGAAGATCATTTTTACTTCTAGTGCCATAATTGTGTATTTTACCATTTGTTTCAATCAAAGTATAATTTGTGACTACAAAGGACATTAATGTGTATATATACTCAGATGCTAATGTTAAAATCCCCAACTTCTTGATCAGCTCTCTACATGAAGTTCTATTGATAACCCCACACATAATTCTTATTACACGCTTTTGGGCTCTGAACACTCATACGGAGATCACCTAAAGCTGAAATTGTATGAATTGCAAATGTGGCTGCTCCCAATCGCTTTAGTAAGTCAGAAACATGTACTTTCCAATTTAAATTATGATCAATATACAAACCTAGAAATTTCACACTATCCACCTCTTGAATGGACTGGCCTGCAAATTTTATGTCTATGTCAGGTGTTAATCTGTGTGATGTACTGAATTTCATATACTGAGTTTTATCAAAGTTTAAAGACAAGCCATTAGCTGTAAACCATTTATTAATCAGTTCAAAGACATAATTTGAAATATATTCTGTAGATAAATCTGGAGTGTTTTTAATTCCTATGTTTGTGTCATCTGCAAATTGGACAAATTTTGAGTTTTTAGATGAAACACAGGGTAGATCATTTATATATACTAAAAGCAATAGTGGCCCCAATATAGAACCCTGAGGTACTCCACATCTGATTAATTTCCACTCAGAAAACAGTGGACCTCTTAAGGCAGCCTTAAAATTCTCCATTGACACTTTCTGTTTTCTATTTAGAAGGTAAGAACTAATCCATTTATTAACAATGCCATCTATACCATAATACTTAAGTTTCTGTATCAGAATTTTACAGTCAAATGCTTTAGATAAGTCACAAAAAATTCCCACAGGAATTAATTTATGATTTATTCCTTCTAAAATATTGTCAGTGAATGCAAATATAGCTTGTTCTGTTGAATGACCCTTTTGAAAACCAAATTGTGATTTAGTTAGAATATTATTGTTTTTTAGATGTTCATAAACTCTATTGTACATTGCTTTCTAAAAAAACTTTGGAGAAGGCTGTTAGTAATGAAATTGGTCAGTAATTCGATACGGCTGCCTTATCTCCCTTTTTATAGAGTGGTTTAACTACAGCATACTTAAGCCTTTCTGGAAAAGTACCCTCAAGTCAGTAGCGGATCTACAAATTTTTCGAGTCGGGTAAAAAACTTGAGATTGCCGCCCCTTCTATCATGAATTTGGCGCCCGGGGCGGTACAGAGCTATTCTTTGATTTTGCCGCCTCCTGGTGGTTGCCGCTTGGGGCAGTAGAGCTAAAAAAAAGGTCGCCACCACACGAATTTGCCATTTACCGCTCCTTCAAACATGATTTTTGCCGCCCCCCTGAAATTGTCGCCCGGGGCAAGCGCCCCGGTTTGACCCCCCCTAGATCCGGCACTGCCTCAAGTAAAGATATCTTAAATAGATAACTTAGTATATTACTTAATTCTGTGGAGCACAATTTAATTAATCTGCTGGAAATCCCATCATTACCACTTGAGTATTTGCTCTTAAGGGATTTGATAATTTTTCTTATTTCTTCTGGAGTAGCACATAGAGTTAAATTTTTCTTGGAAGCCTTTTTTGACAAAATCCATACTGTGTGTCACTGAGCTATTAGCAGTCAACTTATCAGCAACAGATAAAAAAATGTTTATTAAAATTATCAGCAATTGAGAAAGTAGATTCTATTGAATGTTCTTTGACAAAAATATCATTACTTGTTTGATTACTCTTTCCTGTTTCCTTTTTACAATGTCCCATATTGTTTTAATTTTATTTTCAGAATCATGAATTTTTTGTTTGTAGTACATACTTTTAGATTCTTTAATAACCTTATTCAGTATTTTGCAGTACTGTTTGTAATGTGTTTTAACATTAGCATTCTCACTGTTCCTAGAGGCAATATACATCTTCCTTTTATTAACGCATGATGTTCTAATGCCAATAGTTATCCAAGGCTTTTGTTCTTTTTGAGAAGCACGACACTTTTGCAAGGGGAAGCAACTTTCAAAGAAATTTAATACACTGTTACTAACAATGTTGTATTTTTCATCCATACCTTGAGCACTGTATACCTGTTCCCAGTTTGTGGTATTCAGGCACTTTCTAAAACAAGTAACTGACTCATCATTTATTACACGCTGAAGTTTAAAGACATTACTCTTAGTGCTAGTTCCTATTGAAGTGTTGATGGTTAATAACTGGGCATCGTGATCAGAAAGTCCATTGATGGATGGCTTGATGGTATAACTGAATTTTGAGGTATCTAGGAAAACATTGTCTATAGCTGAGTGACTATTATTCATTATTCTAGTTGGAAAATTAACTACCTGGTTTAAATTGAATGAACTGACTAATGATTCTAACATGACTTTACAGGGTAAGTTATTTAGAAAATCTACATTAAAATCACCACATACGACTGTTGACTTCTTTTCTGCTTAAAAATGTTAATAAGAGTTCAAACTGGTTCATAAAAACAGAAAAGTTTCCCGATGGTGTTCTATATACTGTTACTATTATGAAAATTTCATTATTGAAACTTAGCTGTGTAGCACAGGCTTCTAAATGTTGGTCAACACAATATTTGCTAATACTTATATCCTCAAAACTATAACCATTTCTAACATAAGTGACAACTCCTCCTTTCTCCAAGTTCGTTCTACAATAATGAGAAGCTAAATTAAAATCAGTTACATTTGACATACCTATTCCTGCAGTTATATGGTGTTCAGACAAGCATAAAACATCAATTCTATTGATATCATTTAATTCATTTATGTGGACTAGCAATTCATCCACTTTATTTGTTAACCCTCTGATATTCTGATGTAATAAATTAATCCCTACACAATTTTTAATTTTGGTATCTGAAAACTCATTATTGTTTAAACTAATTTCTTTTAAAACTCTCTGCCTAATACATGATCCTAATCTAAAAAAGGAGGTGCCCTAACACCATTAACAACAGGTATCTTTTCATGTGAATTTGTGGCCCCAATTAATTGTTTTGCTATGAGATCTGAAAGAACCCCCTTCCCTCTACTATTGAGGTGTAGCCCATGCCTAGTATAATCCCACCTATCAATAGCGTCTACAGGTACCAAGCCCATGCCAGAGCCAATAGCAGACAGATAAAACACTCCAGGGTTTCTGGAGTAGTGGCAAACACAGACTCTGCGGCCACAAGTACTGCCCTCAGCATTTATAACAATCGTGTACGAGCCAGTGGTTTACGCCTGCACACCCAGACGTGAACTTGCCGCTTACGCAGCCACCACCTGTCTCTCGCTTTCGTTTTCCATCCAGTCCAGCCGCAGAAAACCAGAAACAGAGGAAAAATTTCATTGGCTACATATTTTAGGTATCGTGTTATTGTTTGCACATTAAAACTGGCACCCAGTTCGTTTGCACCAATCTTTTCCACACGTACCCAAAAACTTACCCGCTTATCCACCAAACAGTTCTCAGGAATCTCCAATTATTTATTTATTTATCGTATGATTATTTATGAGGTACAAAATAGGAGATATACATTATACATATCACAAGCTTGTACAATTTCATATCTCAAGATCTAATGTTTTAATCCAGTCAACTGCACTGATCGACGCATCATGGATTTCCGCCATTGTTCCCTTGTAGGCCTGAAGAGGACAGTCAGAAACGATGTGATTGATTGTCTGTAAGGTGGCTCCACAGTCACAATTTGCACAATCTACCCAGCCCCATTTGTATAATAAGTAGGTGCATCTGCCTTGTCCTGTTCGAATTCGGTTGATGATTCTCCACTGCCGCCTAGGGAGTTCGAAACCTTGTAACCTTACTGAGGGGTCCTCAACTAGATTTTTATTGGCTACTGATGACTGCTCCCACTGAGTTTTCCACAGCTTATTGGTGTTGAAAGATGACTCTGTGAGGTTGATTGCTGTGCGCCATGGTGGTTTTCTTGATTTCAAGCGTGGTGTTTCGCTTGAATCATGTCTTGATGTATAGGCAGCTGAGAGTTCTTCAGGATATTTTTCCAGATTTTTAAAAGAGCTTCTGATCTTCTTAGTGCTGGGGGTGAGATGTTGCATAGCACTGGAAGCCATATGGTGTTCGTACTATGAATACATCCCGTAATTATCCTCATTGCCTGATTGAGTTGCACATCTACCTTCTTTGTATGGACACTATTGATCCAGGATGGGCAGCAGTATTCAGCAACAGAGTATGACAGAGCTAAGGCTGTGGATCTTAGAATGTGAGCACTGGCTCCCCATGAAGTACCAGCAAGCTTATGGAGAATATTGTTTCTCGTTTTGACTTTGGCAGCCACATTTGAGAGATGCTGTTTGAAAGTTAGAGTTCTGTCCAGTGTTATACCCAGATATTTTGGTGTGCCACAAAAAGGCAATAGTTGGCCTCTGAATTTAACTTCTGGTTTATAGTGTGCTTGTCTGTTGCGCAAATGAAATGTTGAAATAACTGTTTTCTGAGGATTTAGATGGAGGCACCATTTCTTGAAGTAGTCATCTAACTTTTCCAGATCAGCTGATAAAGTTGTTTCCGCATCAGAAAAGTTGGGGTTCTGGTTCACCAAACAAATGTCATCAGCGTAAGTAAATTTTCTTGAAGATGTTTCCGGTAAATCATGAGTATACAAATTGAATAGAAGGGGTGCTAAAACAGATCCTTGGGGTAAACCATCATTTAGTATAAATATTTTGCTTCTTTCGTTATCAGAGTATATCTGAAAGTATCTATTGCTCAACATGTTGTTAAGTAGTTCTGTAAGTTTTCGACATGGGATGATACTCAAAAATTTCAGAAGAAGTCCTTCTCGCCAAACAGTGTCATAAGCAGCTGACAGATCCAAAAAGGCAGCCACACTTACTGATTTCTTCTCAAACTCATTTTCAATATGAGAGGTGAGAGTGAAAACCTGGTCATTACAACTTCTCCCTGGCCTAAATCCTGCTTGTTCTATGGGAATGTGTTTATTGATCACTTCAGAAATTCTATTGTAGATCAGGCGCTCAAGGAGTTTGTATGTTACACTTAGAAGTGCTATTGGTCGATAATTTGCCACTTTCGTGGGGTCCTTATTTGGTTTTAATATGGCTAATATTTTTGTTTTCTTCATTAACAGTGGGAGATTTCCAGTTTGTAGGATATTTGAGAAGAAGTTAGTAAGCCATCTTACTGTAGCTGGTCCACAGTGGGCCAAAAGTTCAGGATATATACCATCAAATCTAGCTGCTTTTCCCAATTTCATTTGTTTGATTGCATCTTTGGTTTCTTCTTCATGGAATGGAATGGAGAATTCAGAAGATTTTGGGGCTGCTTTTTTCTTGTTGTGTAATTTTAATTTGATATCTCTTTTGGTTTGTTTATCTTTTGTGTTCTTAGAAACCGATACTAGATGTTTGGCAAAATCATTCAGATTGATGGCAGTTTTTGATCTTCTGATCACAGGGGTTGAGCTGTCTAATTTTCTAATGACTGACCAGGCTTTTCTGCTAGAGTGGGTGTAATCCAAGGATTCTACTGTGCGATGCCAGATATTTCTACGACCCTCATCTAGTGATTGAAGGAGGCGTGTTGCATTATCAGAGGTTGGATGTTCCTCATATTTCATTAATAAATTCTCACTCTCTGGGCTCCAACCAGGGATGTACTCTTTGCGATATCCTCTAGGAATGCATCATCTAGCTACACTTTTAATGATCCAAACAAATCTATTATAATTATTGTAGGTTGGTTTAATCCAATTTATTCTGCCACACATCCCGCCTCTACAATAGCCAACCACATTCCCAACGCCGGCGTACAAGGCACACCTCCCGCTGTTACTCTTTCAGCGTCGACGACACTGAATGAATCGGCACATTTAAGCATCTAAAGTTTTCCTTGATGTGGCTACCTGTCCACATTATTTATGGTGGGATGATCCACAGCAGCCAAATATTTTTGTATTTACGTTGCACTTAATTCTATTGTAAACAATGTAGGCTAATGAGTCGATATTATTACACGTTATCTTCTTTTTACTTCAAAATACTGTCAGTTGTTTACAACTAAGAGCATATATTCTATTAAATTGGAAGACAGGAGGATGGTGAAGAGGATCATGGGGGCATATAAGGTGTATATTTATGATGAGGCGTGGGAAGATATTGGTGTAAGAATTTAAGGTATGGAAGGGAAGAGAGGACCATGACCACAAGCTGGCACTCGATTTCAGTGAGAAGATTTTCTTTCTATAGGTAAGGGGGTCAGGGATTGGAATAAGTTACCAAGAGAATTGATAACTAATTTACAAAAAAAAAAAAAAAAAAAAAAAAAAAAAAAAAAAAAAAAAAAACAGTATAATAATGTAACGTTGAAATTTGTAGAGGGCAAAAGTAGGCGTGTAAAGGAAAGGGGAAAATAGGTGAGTAGGGAAATTGATACCGGAGCGTGTGCTCCATCGCAATTAAATTATCTCATTTTTTTTTTAAGTTAACAAATTTTCTATTAATATTCTCCTGATACTTCTGTATAGACACCGTTGTTCGGTATTAAAGCTTTTTAATTTTTTCAGTTTGGATTTCTTTGATTTTCAATGAGTTTTTTGATACATCAGCTCATTAATTCTTCCTGTCTAGATATAATGTCACTCCCAGTTTTTCGGTCACCTTCGGAGAAACGTGTTACATCCACAGTGAAAAATTAAGTGTAGTGTCTCAGGTAATAGCTATTTTTCGCCTGGTCGCTGTTGATTTGTAGTCATTTCTTAGGATCTTTATCTTTCATCGCAATTTTCTGTTAGTATTTTCGCCGTCATTTTCCATATTGCCAAACACCATAATACTAAAAGTTTTGGCAGATACAATTTCCGCATCTATCAGTTCTATGACCTTATTTCCCACCGATCTATCTTTTCGCAGAAACAAAAGTATGTGTTGATCCTCTGTCAATAACTTAGATACATGTTCCTCTATTCGCGTAAACCATTTGATCGGTCAGACAGAATAAGGGTGTGGATTTTAGAAACCTTAGTGGTGTGTATGCTCTGAAGGATGTCAGGGATTTGAATGAGTTACCAAGGGGAATGATGAATAACCTACCGAAAACGTTAAAAGAATTTAAAGTTAAAATTTGTAGAGGGCAAATGTAGGTGAATGAAGAATAGCGGGAAGTTGGGTGTGTAGGGAAATTGCCACCGGAGCGTCTGCTCCATTGCAATTAAATTAAATTAAAAGTTGCTGTTTGGTCCAATTCTAAATACAGAAGATTTACAAATGTCTTCTTTACAAGAATTTTAATCATTTATAGGAACTTGCTGATGCAGTCCATACAATCAGGTCGCACTCGTTTCCTCTGTCGGAAACTGAAATACAACCAAGCAGCATATTTCGAAACGGACGCCCGCCTTCTTGAGACGGTATTTCTAGAGTTGTCATTTTTTCTTCTTTGTCGGTTCTGAGACAGAATCGAACTTGCAGCAGGTACGGATCCATTCTCCCAACAGAATTTTTCTGACTTTTAGTTCTTGTTGATATATAAAAGTTCTTTATGAATCCTTCAAGTGCTCCTTTAGTAATAACCTCCTCATCGTCATCGTTGAAAGATTTAATAATTTTGCAGTCCATGAATTCCCAGCTATTATTCAAGATACCTACTGATCTTCAATAATTACGAGTTCCACTGCGTCTATCAAGTAGTTGGTATTCTATGATTTTCTTATCCCAGTTCTCCTCACTCGGTTGCTGCATTATAATCGATCAAATCTTGATATCTTCTTCTTGCTCAATTTCTGACAGTATTTCGGTTGCCTTCCCAGGCTCGATTGGAAATAGAAACGACATTTTCGTGGTGGATTCATTTCTTATGCTCGAGCACTGAATCGTACACTTGCAGTCTTTTAATTCAATAGCTTACTGGCACTTTCGGGTTTAGTGCTGTGTAATCTGTTGGGAGCCTAAATTTCTGTTCGTTCAGAAATTTACGAAAGTGGTTGAAATTTTTTTAGCAGTATCCTTATGTCTTTCCCTGTAAAACATTATATCATTTTCGAATTTCGAAATCTTTTGATGAAGTAAGTGATCTTTCGTTTCTCTGCGACATCTTTTTACCACTTTCAAATTAATTCGTTGTTTTTTTTATCTCTGAAGAACCTCTTTCCTGACAATGGACAACACAGCTTGTTAACATTTCACACGCTTGATGTTACTTCATTGTCAATTTACATTGAATGGCGTTGGTAGTTAAGTCATGCAAACAAGATGCAGTTCTGAATAACACCAGAAAAATCTCAGAAATCACCGTCGCTTAGTGCTGGCACTGACTATTCCTTCCTCAATGGCACTGACCATTCTTTGACAGCGTTGACCTTCTCCGGGGTCAGTCGAGTCACTACTACATTCAAACTATGTGCTCAGTTAATGAACTTTCTCTCGGAACAATTAACTTAAAAAACGATGTTTGAAGTTGGTGTTTCCGAACCGATGGAACAGGACTTTAAAATACCTGAGATGTAAAAACCATAATATTAGCAGATATACGTGTTTTTCAGATGATGGTTGTCATAACCTGCTCCATTAACCACTTAGAAGTAGCTGGAACTTGCCAAAGTATGGTTTCTGAGCGAAATGCAGTGACGAATTCATCAGTAAAACTTTTTGGATACAGCAGTTGTAAAACTTTAAAATTCTGAGAGAATTACCAACGCGTCATAACCATCAATCCTTGTTAGTGACTAATTAATTTTTCTTTCCTTTCTTTTTTTAAAAAAAAAAAGAAAATTGATTTTACAACGCCTAAAAAACAGAATAAAAGCAAAAATAAGTATATATATATATATTAGAAAAAAATGAAATTTTATTTAATACAACATAACATAGCTCATATTACGTAATTCTTGATCCGTAATCAACGATTCGTGGATATCGTAATTTACAATTTATTGAGCTGTACTGTACTGCTCCTTCTAGAGATGAAAATTTACTATTACGAGAAATTACATCTGTCTTTATTTTCAATAATTAATTGCTTTGTTTTGCGTCAATAATTACAACTTGGTGGCTCACTCCGTACAATGTCATGTTATTTAGATGGATAACAGTCTACTTGATAAACCTTTTTTTTTTAAAATCTTAATAAATGCAAAGCATGAATCGTGAAATAAACATTGCATTAAAAATTATAAGCCAAACTAAGTTTCATAACCATTGTACCCTAACACATTTTCATTTTAAATTTCTAAACCTTTTCTGCTTATTCTCATTTCTAATTAGTACCTCTTTCCCTTGTTATAGTAATATCGTCTGTTATATTGTGATTTTTTATTATCGAGAATGATGGGTGAGCGGTAACATTCGTGCTTGATTTTTTAAATTTTTTCTTATTGGTTTTCGATAAAATACTTTACAGGAAAAAATAGATCGAATCACAAGTAATAAATCACAAACCCATGACTGCAAAGTTTGGCACCTATCAGAGGTACGTGGCGAATGCTGTAGGCTGTAGTTAGTGTAAGAAGTGGTTTCACTGGGCATGTAGCGAAAGTATGGGAAATAAATGAGGCTCTCCCATGGTTTTGTCCGCTTTGCATTAGGGACGAAACGATCAGGGAGGAAGACAAAACGAATAGGGAGTTGTGCGGATAGTTCAAGGTTTTTGAGGCTCGGCCTGTGAGGGCTCAGCCTTTGAGGTCTCAACCTCTGGAGGCTCAGCCTATAGAGACAGAAAATAGAGATGGTGGATGTTGTGAGGAGGGTGAGAAGTATGGCTGGGTGCTGATAACAGATCATAGGGGAAATGTGGTTAACAGAATGAAGAAACGAGTTCAGAAATTGTGGGGGAAAATAGTTTGTCGTGTCAACAGCGTCAGGAAGAGAAAAGCGTCAGGGAGATGTAATAATAGATAAGATTCAGCAGGTCTTTAGGAATAGGGGCATGCAAGGAAAGAATAGGAAGAAAAGAGTAAAGCCGCTAGGAAATAGCAATGAGAGAGGTATAGGCCTTCTTCTGCAGAATCAGTTAAGCACAGTTTACTTTTTCAAACCTAGTGCAACATTAGGACACGTAATAGAGGTTTTAGGTTCACTAAGGACGATAGAATAGTGATAGCGGAAGATGCGGGGAATAGTACTGATAAAAACGCGAGTTATAGTATAGTGAGTCACCGAGGAAGGTGGTGAAGCAGGCGGAGCATACCAGGGTTGAACTCATGCTTGTTCTAAGTCGCTATGACTGACGACAATTGAATCACGCTGTGAGATGGGTAAACTTGGAAACGGATGTGCTACTGGGGAAAAACATTAATTTTGTCTTGGAGGTTATGACTATGGAAAAAATTGATAGATGGGGTTTCACAAGGCATGTCCTACATCTAAATAGAAGGGGCAATGGGGTACTTTCTGTATTTTTAGCTAAGGCTTTAAGGGAGTCCACTTCCAATGATGATGGAGTCAGGAGTGTGTCTTTGTTTAGGTTTTGGGCTGCTGGTGAGCGGGTTTAAATAGATGACCAAAGGGACACTAACTGTAGGTCCACAATGCGAAAACTCACAAATGCTGAAGAAATAGGTGAAACTGTTGAAACTATACCTGAGGGGGCAGAACTGGGAAGGGGAAGGTTAATGCTGAAAATATCACATAGCCTGCAAGGAGAGTGTTGTTGGTGAACTGTAGAAGTATAATGAACAAATTAATGGAATTTGCAAACTTAGTAGAGATATATAACCCACCAGAAATTATAGGGATAGAGTCTTGGTTAAAAGAAGAAGTACGAAACAATGAGATTTTTCCGATGGTTATATAGCGTACTGCAGAGGAGGAATTGGTGAAGGGGTTTTCATACTGGCTGGCAAAGATTAAACATGGTATTTATAGATAATGACCATGAGTGACTTGGGATAGATTTCTAGGGTAATAGAAAAGAAAAAATCAGGGTGTTGGCTGCTTACTGTAGTGGAAGAATGAATGATGAAGATGAGGCTCTAGGGGGGGGGGGGGGACTAAATTCATTCTCGGAGTTCAGAAGTGAGAGTAGAATAGTCATTATTGACGGGGACTTGAATATGTCAGGTGGCTACTGGCTAGGAAATAAAATTAATAGCACAAGCGAACAGAGGTTTGCAAATACCTAAAATGGGGAAGGAGGCATTACAAAAGTGGTAAAGCAGAACACAAGGGAACGAAACATGTTATAATTCTTCCTAATAAAGCGCGAAAATAGCCTCGTCGGGTGTCAAGTAACAGAAGGAAGTAGTACTGATGGATGTTATAAGATTCAGTAAACCATTGTTTAAAATTGAAGGGGAAATAGGTACAATTATAAAAAAAGACACAGATTACAAAATTGAAGAAATATTTCAGAAAGTATGGCACAATTACAGTGGAGTTGAAGTGAGAAAAGTTCACGGATAAAATAAGAAAAAGATGAATCAATATATATTCCAAAATAGAAAATAAAGAGAAGTACAGAACCTACATACAACGTATAGTAGGGAGGTCAGGCAATTAAAGAGGTTGGTGAAAAGAGAACATACCACAATTAAGAGACGACAAGACAGTAGGGAATACTTCAAACAGCTCAACAAGGAATTAGTAATAGCAAAGAAGGTGGTTAAAGATGGGTTTATGAAGAATGTTATTGGTGCAGGGAGACCACGGACAGATGCATCTAGAAATTTCGATGGCTATGTTAAGAAACATAGGGGAAGGTCAGGTTTTGAGACGATTGTAGATAAATATGGAGAAGAAGTTACTGAAGATTCGAAAAAGACAGATATTTTAAGTAACTTAACTGATTTAGTGATACCATTATTGACAATGATTCTGGAATGGGAGCGTGTTAAACACAATTACAAAATAGCAGACTAAAAAATTTGAAACTCATCCTGAGGATATGATGAAGAAAATAAGAAAGTTGAAAAAGAATAAACTGGCGTAAATAATATTACTACCGATGTCTTAAATACTGTCTGAGATTAAGAGCAATATTATCTTTGAACTAGCAGTTACGATTATCTGTGGATTCTGTTTATAGTTACTTTCATTGTTACTCAGAGTGCTTAATAAGAGTTAAAGCACGTTTGTTTTTAGTATTCAATACGCAACATTTATGGTGCCGAAATCACGGGTAAAAGAAGCTTATTATTAAAGAAGCACGACTTCCATACGTTGTCTTCGCTACAAAGATATTTGGCAGGAAGTAAATTAAACGACAGCTTCTATCCGGACCTACGACACGAAAATTCAAGACGCTATAGCGAGCTAACTACATTACAAGCATTCAGTAATTTAATCGTAGCGCATACTTCAATCGCTTTATTTTAAAATACGCGTAACCTGCGATAACACATTGTGAAGCAATACAACGCTCACGCTATTAGTAAATTTGCATAAAACAACGTCGCTACCAGCGCCATCTCTTGGCTAACTGTAGAACTGTCAGGACTGACTAACGAACTGCAGCTGTTAAATATGTCAGACGAGGATGAACCATGGAGGAAGGAAATATATGGAGGAGAAGTGACGTTAAATCTGTGAAGCTGGCTCTAAACTCTCGCGCATACGCAGTGGCGGCGATATTGCGATCCCAAACAAATGCGATGTTCACATTGTGTTAGATGCTGCAATTATTTCATTTTGTAATTTGTATAAGTGTTTCATAATGCCATCTTGTGTTGCATACAGTTGCACAAATAGGCAAGAGAGGAAAGAATCTGGAATATCATTTCATAAGTAAGTTGATTCTAATTATCGTTGTTGAAGTGGGCGGTAGGTTTTGCAAACTTCGGTGCCTGTCTATAAATATTTAGTAATAGCTCTCAATGGGATGACTTTGTTCTTAAATTTTTGTTGGTGTTGTGTAGAAAATCAGCATACCTTGCTATTTTGCACATAATAGACTAGCATTAATTTTTAACAAGTGTTGAAAATGAGATTTAAAGGGGTGTGTTTTACATCGCGATTCAGTGAATTTAGTATTGTGCTTTCTTTCGTCACGTTGCAGTTTATACTGACAGTGTATGAGGAAATTAAATGTGTTAAATTGTGCTATGATGAAGCAAACGATGTTGTTACTGCAAATACAGTTTGCGATTTAAATACGCGTGTGTGGGTATGTCTACATAGTTTTATTCTGTAGCGGCTATTTAATGGAAATTGTCGTTAGGTCTAAATGCAGTCTGTATCAGAATGGTTTTGTTGTTCCATAAGGGACAAATAATTTATCTATTACTGTTAGTTTTTTAATGAGATCCAAGTTGGTGACAAAACGTGTATCGCGATATAAACTGCTTTCAGGTATTCCCAATTAAGCTTACGATGTATGGTAACAAGATAACTATTTTTATTCTGATCTAGGCCGCATTTCAACCTAACCACAAGTGGTATTAAAAAAACTGAAATATCCATTCTGAATGTCCACCATTGTGGCTCTGGCAGAATTAATTTTTGATCCAGTATATCCGAAAATTAAACTAGATATCGAAAAATTTTATTCTTTATTTTCGAATTTGTCTCGTCGTGTTACATAAGGAATCGATCATTAAATTTGACTTTTGCCAAAAAAATTCTGCATTTCAACTCAAGACACCTCACTTTTGATACAGTATATCTCTAGAACAAGGCGAGATATGGAAAATTTTTATTTTTTATTTTTCTCGTCTTTTTAAATAAGAATCCGTCATCTCATTTGACTTCGACCAATTTTTCTTCTGAATTTCAACCAAAAACATTTCACATTTGAGACAAATATCTCGAAAACTAAGCATGATATCAAAAAATTTATTCTTCATTTTTATTTGTCTCATCGAGTTACATATAATCCATCACCAGATTGCGGCGTTACGTTTATCCCAGAATCCCCTTGAGGTTTTGGGGTATTCGGCCTAGCCCCCCATTCCTCCTCCGCACGGCTTCACTTCAATGAGTGGCGAAGGAAGGTCCCTTGCGTCGTCTCCATACATTTCCTTCCTCCATGGGATGAACAGCAGCTAAGCATTTTAAGGCGGAAACTGGCGACAGAAAGGAACTTAATCAGGAAATTTATTACTGCAATTAGTGACGAGACTTCCCAAGATGATCGTGTATATAATCTATCAAGACTTGAAGAAGTGTTGAGAGATCTTGTCATGCTTGATGACAAAATTCATAACTATTTGTCCGACGATGAATACAACGAGGATGCGATACGTTGCAAAGAATACGTGGACCTCGCTAAGAGAGCGATCCTCAAGGCAAAACGAGTGATGGGAGAAAAACTAAACGAATCGCGTCTTATCTGAGACGCCTGGTCTATCTTTTCCAACTCAACCATCGAACTCTTTAGTAACTCACACTATCAAGCTACCGGCCATTAGACTGGAACCATTCCCTGGTGATGTCGAGACGTGTTCAAGGTTCTGGGAACAATTTCAATCATCAATAGACACGAACCCGTCGGTCTCTGCAGTCGATAAACATGTCTTCCTTCGTGGATACTTGGATGGAGAGCCTAAGAACTTGGTTGAAGGCATTCCAGTAACTGCAGAAGCCTTTGAGGAGACAAAGAGAATTCTTGTTTCAAGCTATGGGGACAAAAATCGAATCATACAAGCCCATCTTGACTACTAGGGTTGAAGCCTATATTAATTGCATCCCCTGAATCATTGAATACGACATATATTGAATGTAACCGTAGGATTCAAGCGTTGCGAGCTTTGGGCGAAAAGGTTGATAACAACAGAAGAATGTTGGCTCCAAAGATTTTACGGCCCTTCCCTGTGGATTTGTCAGACGCTGGATCATCTACTCCAGAAGACAGGGGGTTCCTGAAAACCACATCACTAATCTGATGCAATTTTTAAATGAAGAGGTGCAGGGATCTATGACGACACAGAAGATAAGAGGGGATCACGTCTTAGGAATGTTTTCATCCACAGCGGCTGCCCTTCAAGTAGCCACGAAGCAGGAAAAGAGAGGAATAAGGCCAAAGAAAGTACTGCCAGTTTGTGTCTTTTGTGAATCTCAAGTGGGCGCAATATTGTAGAAAAATCTCTGACGTAAAAGAACGATTATATAAACTGAAGTCTGAACATAGATGTTTCTTGTGTCGCAATCGAGGACACGGGATGAAGGTCTGCAGCAAAAGGAACAAAGTTGCTTGTGTCAAGTGTAAGAAGCCACATCACGTCTCAATCTGCAGTGACAGTCAGCAGGTGACAGTGAGAAAAATCGACGTCGAATCAGCACAGTTCACGCATCTGCAGACTGCTTCTGTTCATATAACCGGCCCAACAGGACTTTGTGTACGTATCCGCTGTATATTTCGTCAGTGTGAAACTGGTGGTACAGCTCAAGTTAGATGTGATTGATCACAAAGAACTATCTGTAACTGGGATTGAGTCAACACAGGCAGTGATAAGAAGTCGCAGACTTGTCGCTCCAGCATCGGGGTGATGTGGACTAATGCGTCACTAAATATCACTGGGTTCGAAAGCGGAAATAAGTATTCGTCACATCCAGTAGCTCCACAAGACGTCCTGTTTCTCACCAGTAAGTAACCTTGTGGATATTTATTGCGCCATGTGCGGCTTGGTGGGGAGGATTGTGGGAGCGAGTAGTTGGCTGTACTAAACGCTGCCTGCAAAATGTGCTTGAACGCTCCATAATGGACTGAGTGGGCTTGCAGACTGCACTGACCAGCATTGAAACTGCACTTAATTGCAGACCCCTGACGCAATACGAGGAAACAGGAGACGTACTTACTCCGCCTCATTTCCTATTTGGAGGACGACTCACATCATTGTCCTCTGGACCAGAACTCGCAACACGCGCGCCTATAAAGCAATTTAGATTGCATCAGCAGTTGGAAGATCACTTTTGGAAATGGTGGAATGAGGAGTACCTGTTACACTTTAAATGTTTCCACAAATAGGAAATCACAGAAAAAAGGCAGAAGAATTCAAAGTAGGAGATATTGTCCTTCTTAAGCAAAATGTACGATTGGAAAAGGGCAAGAATTCATCAGTTGTACACCGGAAGAGATGGCTTCATACGAACTGTTGTCGTCTACGCCAAAAAGGAAACTTATCACCTGCTGGTTATCCCTCTGGAGATTGACCAGGGTGGGGAGGATGTCTGGATTAAGAGCAATATTATCTTTGAACTAGCAGTTACGATTATCTGTGGATTCTGTTTACAGTTACTTTCGTTGTTACTCAGAGAGCTTAATAAAGAGTTAAAGCACGTTTGTTTATAGTATTTAATACGCAACAAAGACAGCACGATGTGACATTGTACCTTATCTTGAAACGTTATTTAAACTGAGTCAGGATACATGTTGCTTACCAGAATACAATACCGGCACATAAAGGAGGGGTGACAAATGGGGTAGAAATTTATAGGCCAAACGATTTGATATCAGTGGTGTGTAAATTAATAGAGAGAGTGACATGTAACCACATCAACAATGTGTGTGAGGAACATAAATTTTTTCAAGTTGAAACATGGTTTTAGACAAGGATATTCATGCGAATCTCAGTTAGTAGCCTATATGCAAGATATTTCGGATGAAATAAACAGCAGATGCCAAATGGATAGTGTAGCAATGGATATTTCAAAGGCTTTTAACGGAGTGAGCCATAGAACGGTTGTAAATAAGGTAAAAACCATTTGAGGAGTGATCTCCTGGGTAGCAGAATTTTTAAATGGTAGAAACCAAAAAGTCGGGGTAGGAAATGCAGTATCAAAAAAAGTGAAAGTAAAAATGGGAGTGCTACAGGTTAGTGTATTGGAACCACTGCTATTCGTGACTGGATGTATTTACGGTTTACTGTCAGAAATTAGGTTGTTTGCAGATGGTATAATGCTATATAATTTGATGCGGACTATAGAAGAGCGGGGAGTAAGGGTTTGGGAGAGACTATACAAGCCTTTTCCAACCAAATATCAACCTCTCCTACATGTGGTGCACCCTGTTTGCACGGACGAGGCTCTGGTGAATGAATGATTCCCGGTATAACTCACTGCTTGCCAACGGCCTCCGAAAGGAGGGCGGAAGAGCGGGGATTGGCCCTGGACACCCTCTTTCCCTTGGGGTTGGAAACGGCCCCTAAAGGCAGATGAATCAGAAATTATCAACGGCATGGGGATGCAGAAGGCAATGGCAAACCACTGTATTAAAGAACCAAAGGGTATACCGAGGACATGTAATCCTCTCAAATTGTATATATCATCATGGCTTCTTCCTGGGTAAAATATTCCGGAGGTAAAATAGTCCCCCAATCGGATCTGCTGGTGGGAACTGCTCAGGGAGGAGTCATCAGAATGGATACAAACATTATACGAGTGGGAGCGTGGAATGTTAGAAGTCTGAATGGTGCAGGTAGATTATAAAACCTAAAAAAGGGGGTTGGAACGACTTAAGTTAGATGTTGTTGGGATTAGCGAGATTAAATGGAAGGACACACAGGATTTCTGGTCTGGGGAACACAAGATAATTAGCACACAAGCTGTCAATGGAGTCGCTGGTGTAGGATTTGTAATGAATAAGAGAGTAGGGAAACGGGCGAGTTATTATGAACAGTTTAGTGACAGGATTATTTTGATGAGGTTATAAACTAAACCCGTCCCAACCACGTTAGTGCAAGTGTACATGCCAACGTCACAGGAAGATTACAAAGAAATAGAGAAAATGTACATTGAAATGGAAGTATTAATCCAATATGTGAAGGGGGAGGAAAATGTAAAAATCATGGGTGATTGGAATGAGATAGTGGGAGAAGGAAAAGAGGGGAATACTGTAGGAAGTTTTGGTCTATGAGAAAGAAATGAGCGAGGAAACAGGTTGTTAGAATTTTGTGAATGATATAAGCTAGTAGTGGCGAACACACTGTTTAAGAACCATGCAAGACGGATATACGCCTGGAAACGTCCTGGGGATACAGGAAGATACCAACTAGATTATATCATGGTCAAACAGAGATTCAGGAATCAAGTTTTAGACTGTAAGGCGTACCCAGGAGCAGACATAGACTCTGACCATAATGTCATAGTGATGAAGTGCAGGCTGAAATTCAAACGAATAAGGAAGCAGCATAAGCAGAACAGATTGGAAGTGAATAAACTGCAACAATCTATTACGAGAGAAAAATTTGCAGAAATGGTAGACTTAGGTCTAAGAAGTAACTCTGAAAGGAGCTGCACCGAGTACGAATGGAATGCATTAAAGACCGAAATAATGAAAGCTGGTAAAAAAACATTAGGCTTTGGGGAACAGGCTGCCCGAAAACCTTGGATCACAGAATAAATTTTGGAACTGATGGATCAGAGGAGAAGGTACAAAAATGCTCAGGTTGATGCAGGAAGAGAGCAATACAGGCAATTTAGAAATCAAATAAGCAGGAAATGCAAAAAAGGAAACAAAAATGGCTGCAAGAAAAGTGTGAAGAAGTAGAAAAGGAAATGGTCGTAGGTAAAGTAGATGTTGTATATAGGAAAATCAAACAAAATTTTGAAGAAATGAAGAAAAGAGGTATGAACATTAAAGCTGCCGATGGGAAACCTCTTTTAATCTGAGACGATAGAGCTAACTGATGGAAGGAATACATTGAGAAACTTTATGATGGAGACGACTTGAACAATAGCGTAACGGAAAAGGAAGGCGATGTCAACATTGATGACTTAGGAGATCCCGTTTTGAGGACAGAATTTAATAGAGCTCTGAATGACTTGAAAGGAAATAAGGCAGTTGAAATTGATGAGATCCCTGCAGAACTTCTTAAATCCCTAGGAGAAGAAGGAATCGAAAGATTATTCAAGCTGATATCAAAAAGTTATGAAACATCAGAAATTCCAAATGATTTTAATAAAAATATCATCTTCACACTTCCAAAGAAAGCACAAGCCGACAAATGTGAGAATTATCGCACCATTAGTATATCATCACATGCTTCACAGTTACTGACCAAATTAATATATAGAAGAATGGAAACGATAGTAGTAGGCATGGTAGGTGAAGATCAGTTTGGGTTTAGGAAAAATCGCGGTACAAGGGAAGCAATTCTGTCTTTAAGATTAATACTTGAAGGGCGGATCAAGAAAAACAAAGATACTTTTATGTCATTTGTTGATTTAGAAAAAGCTTTTGATAATGTTAGGTGGGACAAGATGTTCAAAATTTTAAAGAAGTCAGGTCTAAAGTATCGAGATTGAAGAATACATTATAAACTATATCAGAATCAAGTGGCTGTAATAAATGTAGAGAATCATGAGAGATAAGCATTAGTTAAAAAGGGCGTGAGACAAGGTTGAAGTCTCTCCCCGATAATATTCAACTTGTATGTAGAAGAAGCAATAAAGAAAGTAAAAGAAAACTTTCCATGTGGCATAAGTTTTCAGGGAGAAAAAATTAGTATGCTACGATTTGCTGATGCCATTGTCTTGTTAGCAAGAAGGGCTGAGGACATTGAGAAATTACTGAATGGCATGAACAATATACTGAAGGAAGATTTTGGACTGAATATAAATCAAAGCAAGACTAAAGTGATGAAATGTAGCAGGAATGATACCAATACTAGTAGATTAAATGTAAAAATAGGATCGGACGCAATTGGAGAAGTAAGTGAATTCTGTTACTTAGGAATCAAAATTACAACCGATGGCCGAAGCAAGAATGATGTTACAAGCAGAATGGCACTAGCAAAAAGAGCCTTCAGGAAAAGAGAAATCTTTTAGTTTCAAGTATTGATCTAGGAATTAGAAAAAACTTTTAAAACTCTATGTGTGGAGCACAGCACTTTAGGGTAGCGAAACATGAACTTTAGGAATACAGGAAAGAAAGGTAAATTGAAGCATTTGAAATGTGGTGCTACAGAAGAATGCTGAAAATTAAGTGGACAGACAAAGTAAGAAATGAACGAGTTTTGGAAATGATGGGTGAGGAAAGAAGTTTAGTGGAAGAAGCTTATAGAAAGAAGAGACAGGCTGATAGGTCATATTTTGAGACATGCTGGATTAGTTAATTTGATGGTGGAGGGAGCGGTCGTAGGTAAGAACTGCAGAGGAAGACAGAGATTAGAATATATGAAGCAGATAACTGAGGACGTGGGTTGTAGGGGATATGTAGAGATGAAGAGGTTAGCACAAGATAGGAAGGGATGGAGGATTGCATCAAACCATTCGAAAGACTGATAACAGCAAAAAAAAAAAAAAAAAAAAAAAGAAATAGAAGAGCTGCTTTAGGGTTGTCTGGAAATTTTATGTATTTGGTAGGTCACCATGGGATGAAGATAAATGCGAAGAAGAGTCAGCTTTTTAGGATCGCAGATATGAAAACTAAAGGTTGATTATGATTATTAGGTGGGGAAAGAATTGCTTCTTGAGGACTTGAAATGAAAACACCTTGGCATAAAATTTGATAACAAATTCAACAGGCAGGACAGAGAGATTGTAGGAAAAGGTTACAAAATCGTTCACTTGTTGAAAAGAATGATTAGGGGATTGGCTGGAGAAGTAAGGGAACTGCTTTACAAAACTTTGGTCACACCATTGCTTGAATATGGTGGTGTAGTATGGGACCCACATTTTGGGTATCAAATCAGGAGTTGGATGGTGTGGAAAAGAAGGGCTACTTGATATGTGTCTGGAAATTACCGCAGAACACGATCAGTAACTGTTGTGATAACGGAGATGAATTAGGATTCATTGGAAGACGTTGAAGAGGTTCATCAGAGTGTACAAGGCGTATATTGATGATGATTCATGTGTAGGTATTGGTGTAAGAATTGGGAGCAGTGCTTGGAGGGGAAAAAATTACCATGACCACAAGTTGGCACTCGATATCAGACACGAGGGTGGGTGACGATTTTGTTTCGTAGTAAGGGTAC
Source organism: Vandiemenella viatica (assembly GCA_031002005.1). NCBI lineage: Eukaryota > Metazoa > Arthropoda > Insecta > Orthoptera > Morabidae > Vandiemenella > Vandiemenella viatica. The sequence continues at coordinate 67,741,885 of CM061914.1, forward strand.
CAGGTATTGTTATAAGTTATCAGTAGAAATGATAAATATATTACCAAAAACGCTGTAAGAATTTAATGTTTAAATTTGTAGAAATCAAAAGAAGGTGGGTACGGTAAAGGGAAAGATGGGTGTGTAGGGTTATTACCACGGGAGCGTACGCTCCATCGCATTTAAATTAAATTGATTATTTATACAAATGTAGGTTGGTATTTTGCACACTTCGTTCAGTCGTCTTCAGCACATGCACCTAATAAAGGCTGCCACACACGAGCAGTCCATCTGGCGCCAGGCCATTTCGCACCATTCCATTTAGACTCGGTCCAAACCAGGGGGTCACACACGACAGAGCCGCACCAAGCCAGGCCAGTGCGTGTCTACAATTTTCGCCAGTCCGGCTCTGGCAGTGTAGAGGCTAGCACGCTGGCTCGGCATTTTAAGGGTCACCCGTTCGAGTCCGCCCTGGGGCTTGGTTGGCTTTATTTTAGTGTTGTTTTGTCTTAAAAAATGTGTCCCAAAATTACATGAAAGAAGCCTGATACAATATTTAGTAAAATCTAAACTGGAGCTGGCTAAATGATCGCACAGACCGAAGGCCTTTTTTTCGCTAGGTTTTGGAAAGTTTTTAAAAAAAAAAAAAAAAAATCAGCAGTCATCTAAAACTTTTTTTTCGCTCTTAATTTTTTTTACAGGGAAAAAATTAAATGCTTCTTAAATGAATTCTTAAAAAACAATTGTCTTAAACGATGAAAATTAGTAAGAACGTATAAAATACAAAATACGTAAAAACAATTGTCTTAAACGATGAAAATTAGTAAGAACGTATAAAATACAAAATACGGTGGTATAAGTCAATTTTCCTTGCTTCAAAGAAATTAACATACTGCAAAAAATACTGTAATAAATTCTGGAACATTGCCGTTGTAATATATTCATTTTAGTAATGTCATCTGGAATCAAATTTAACACCATGGTTATAATTGAATAAAGTATATAAAATGGTTACATTTTACTGCTGAGAAAAAAGACTGAAACTAGTATTTATTAAAAAACCGAACGAACATACTAGAGTGTATGACTTACACCAGTGTATTTATAACCAAAACTGATACATAGTGAGATTGCGTAATGTATCATGAATTGTAAGAAAGATCTTGAATGGTTTCTTTAGAATCAATTTATGTATTTAGAAATCCTATTCGGAACTGCGCTATCAGACAGCATGCAGGATACGTTTACACAGTGAGCACGCAGGATGCGTTTACAAACACAATGATTTAAGTCTGACTTATACCACTTTGCTGATAAACAAAACACGTATTTCGTTCATCAGTTGAATTTTCAGTTTCTCCTGTTGGAAGCTGAATGAAAATCTGACTTGCTTCATATTTTTAACTAACAGATTGAGAGACTGATTTATCTATATACGGTTTTGGTGTGTTTTTTTATTGAAAATGTGACTGACCTACACCATTGTGAGCACCCTTCAAAATCGAACCTATCTCCGTGAAATAAAAAACTTCGTAATCTTTTTTTGAAGCCACGGCCAAAGCTCATATTTTTCATCTTTCAGAATTGCTTTTGGCGTTGCACTAATTCGTTATTAATACCGATTTAAAATAATAATAATAATAAGTAAAAATCTCTGTGTACAAGGACTAGGGTGAAAACGACGAACAGATGAAATTCTAGGAATTTATTAGCCGTTCTAAACTAACTATTGGGTTTAATCTATAGATATAATAAAACTATAAACGGGAAAGTCTGCACATATGAGATACTCTCTCTTTAAAAAAATGAGTTCGGGTACTATTAACACGCTGCAGGAAAGAAATGAGCTGTATTTTTTTAATTTGTGTCTTTCAGAAAATTTTGAACAGGATTAAATAAAAAAATATTTGTCAGATTTTATCCGGTTTTCGCTTAATGTACAGTCCGTGGTCCCGCCAGTAGAATAAGGCAAGTTTCATTTTGATGTGAAGTCGGAAAGCTGAGATATCTAAGACAAAAGTGTCTACAACTTAGTACCCACTTTTCGTTGCACGGGTTATCCCACTCCAGTCGTGGTGGGGATAGTCTACCAGACCCTCGGCTACCTGCGTTGGCTCGGTGGATTTTGGAGCGGCCGAAAATCCAACTCTGCCAGCCGAGCCACGCCAGTCCGTCCGAGCTCTCCCACACGCGACGAGTTTTGGACCGGCGCGAGGACATTTGGCCTGTTGGCTCGTCCGTGTGTGGCGGCCTTTAAGACGGCGAATGCGCATCACCAAAATAACAGTTTTTAGTATTTAGAATGTTCTTCCAAAATGTGTGGAGTGCTCTCTGAGACCACTCTTCTTGTGGCATGACTTAGAAAACTGAAAAATTATGCTTTCGGCAATTTTCCGGGGTATCATCAAGGCCAGGGGTGACCAATCCATGGCCCGCCTTCAATACTTTTGCGGCCGGCGAGATTCATCACACTTTTAAAAAATATTTCTATTTTATAATGACCAAAGCAGTAAAAACCAATGTATTAAAAAAGAAAACATTATTTGTGCATCCAGATATTTAAAAATTAACTCTCTAATTTATGAGATGAAATTAAATTTGATTTTAAAATAATTATCTTCGAATATATGACGGATATTACCTGTTTTATGAATTTACAGTTACGAGTTCGCAGAGTATTTAAATTATATTCACTCCAAAAAAATGTCTATAGTGGGTCTTAATCTAATATGGGGATATATTATTTTATATGGGGCCCGCGGAGTTGTGATGTATTTTCAAAGTGGCTCGCAAGATCATTTAGGTTGGCCTCGCCTGATCAAGGCGTTATTAGATATCTACCCCAGTCAAGCAAATGGATCATATTGCTATATGAATTTATAAAATAGGAAGTTGTTATCGTAGTTCTCCATTACTGAAAGGCAAAGGATGTATTTTTTTTCATAGATACTGCTGACAAACGTTTAATGCAGTATGCCCCACCAAATACGTTGCAGCATTATGTTTTCAAGCTCGTCGATGGACATTACTCGGGTTCAAATTTCTGTTGGGTGATCCAGATTTCAGTTTTCCATGATTTTCCGAAATCGCTCCAGGTGTAAGACCGATTTGTATAAAACGCCAAGACCGAATTAATTCCCGTTCGATATTCCCATCATCCCTGGTCTCTAATAAGGCGAAAAGCCTTATAAGAAATGCTGCTTACTAACAGTCATTTTCTAGATAGTTCTTCACAGTTGCAAATGTACGCTAAACTGTAGCAGCAACGATTATATTATTTTTCAGTTTCAGATTTATTCCATACATTGTGTTGTCTTGTGATGTCGAAGAGCTCAAGAACTAAATACCGACTTCTTTAGTTTCGTCTTAAGGATCCCATTCGAATGTAATCATCCTGTGATGTTCTCACTTCTCACCAATCATTCAATTAAATAATATTTGTATCATTTGTAATCCGAGGTTCCACGTGCGCAGTGGTTTGTTTATTCTCTGGGTAAAGCCAACATGGTGTGAAGAAAATGAAAAGAAGAGTTAACTTATTAGGTACTCAAAAAAGTAGGTGTCGTTTATGATAATAGGGTGAAGGAATTGCTTGTTAAACTTGAAATGTAAATAACTTGACACAACATTCAATAATAAACTTAACTGGGCAGGAAACAATGGGCAGGGGGTAGAAATTTTTTTTTTTAAATCCTTCACTTATTGGAAAGAGTGATCAGGATATGTACCAGAGAAGTGTGGGAATTGTGTTAGAAAACTTTGGTCAAATCTCAAATCACCGATTGAATATGGTGGTGTAGTATGAGACCCACATTTTGGGTACGAAATACAGGAATTGGAGGGGGTGCAAAGAAGGGTTGCCAGATTTGTCTGTGTAAATTACAGCAGAACACAAACAGTAACGAATATGCAACAAAATCTTCTCGGGTGTCCAGCCGGATGGTGGTGTAAAAGCACGACGTTTCAACAGCTGACTCTGCTGTCTTCATCAGGTGTCTTGTAGTTGTTCTCAGTTAAGTAGTCAAGGATATAAGTAAATTACCAAGAGAAGTGATGAATAATTTATCAAAAAAGGTGAATGAATTTAAAATTAAAATTCGTATAGTGCAAAGTTAGGCAAGTAAATGAGAGATGCAAATTGGATGTGTCGGAAAAGTGCCACCGGAGTTTGCGCTCCATTGCAATTAAAATTATACACCATAGTTTTTAAGTTGGTAAAGTGTAAGATTCTGTGCTGGCTGTGCTATGTATTGGACGCACGTAATGTTTGTTTTGCAACAGGTAGCATAAAGAAGTGTTACAGAATTTCGGAAGTGATCGTTGGTACGCAGTACGCAGGCAAATGCCTTCCTCAGTCTTTGAATGAACAGAGAATTAGACTTGTTTAAAATAGCTAAAAGCACGGCTTTGTGGTGGCTAGCGAAGTTTTGAAATAATTTTTTTTATATACAACTAAGGAAATTACTATCATCAAAATCTGTGAGTTTAGTTTGTTGAAAAAAAAAGGCACGTTTTGTAATAAGACGCAATTTTTCAATATTTAATATATCAATTTATTTAATTTGTTTTAATCAGATAAAAAATTTCTTATTCAAGTTTCTTCCTGTTTTCTACATTTTAACACACCGTACTCCAATTTTTATATTACTAATTCTATCATAAGGAAATCTTCTATTTGCTGCTAGTCTTTCTGAGGTTTTTACTCTCTATAACCCAACATATGTTAAACCAACAAAAGTTTCTTTCTCTCCAATATCAACCGAAACTTTATTTAATATTAAATCTTGAGCTTTGTGAATTCTGATTGTGGAAGCTAGTTGTAATGGAAAGTTTTTCCTTGTACAAGTCATATTCCATATTTTACAAATTTTTGCTGTCGCTGGAATCGGAACACAACCACTATTTTCATAAGTTGAATGAAAATAATTTTCAAAACGAACCATTATCACTCATGGCATTACATATATATGCTAATAAAAATTATTACAATGTTTTGCAAAAATAATGATTAATGACACATCTAGAGATAACTCTGAATTATTAGGGCGAGCTAATTTATGTTCAATTTCACGTCTAGACGTACATTAGTTTTTTTCAAAACGTTTACCACAAAAATCTAAATATTGTCGGCTAGTTTCACTCGCCCTAATAACATCAGTGAAAGATTCTGACTTACAAAGTTTATGGACACATACGTCTAGATCGGAAAAATTTTAGCGGGACATAATCGATGAACGAGATTATATCTATTTTTCAACACACGAATAGTAGTAAAAGAACGAAAATAACATTTTACGCGCTTCCATTAGGTATGAATTCATTGTGAGAAATGTTTCTTCGTTTTTTCGATCTGAATAGTTTGAATTAATATTTAAGGTAATTATGTACAATCTGTATTTATTTTCATAGCAAAACTTTCGTACCTTATTTCCATCTTAAAGGAAACCTCGACTGATCAAAAGAATTAATTTTTCTTTCTCAAAAAATGTTTTTTACTTAAAGCGATGCAAACCTGACAGTGAATTACTGTTAGCCGTTTTAAACACCTTTTAACTGCAGGATTAATTATGTTCATTACAGTATGAAGAACGTTCGCCTGAAAAAGAATTCACAGAATTGAATTTTGGACTTCGTATCCAACCCACGTCCTATGTAGCCTAAGTGGAGAATTATAGAACGTGTGTAATATGAACCACGAACACAAGGGTAAATGCACCAGATGACCGAAATTTCATCACACCAATTCAACTACTTAAAAAAAATTAACTTCAATTCTGTTCAGAAATTTCCTAAAGTTTTCATTTGCTTTCACCTTCAAACATTTATACACAAGTTACGGAACGTGTAACCTTATTGTAATGCATATTTACTGTTAGTTAAACGAAATTCCCTACCAAATGATCTATACGATTTCTTGTAGGAAAAATGCAGATACCGTACAGTCAACTGAACTAACTGTGGATGCCAATTATTTTTCTGTTTTCAGTGGACAAATTAAAGTTTCTGCTTGAAGTGTGGTTAGGACAGGCAATATACATGTGCCTAGTTGCTCCTACGGTACAAATTTTGTTCGACAATTCCTCAAAAAGTTGTGAGCAGCAGTGGCGGATAAAGATGGAAACCACCTTGCTTGCATTCCATTGCCTGAAAACTGAATATTTACCAATATATTGCACGCATATAAGACAGAAACTGCTGCTGTTAAAGAAAATCGCCAACTAAAAATAATTAGCTGTTGTCACTTACCTAGATCTGAATCGTTTCGTAAAACTCGAATATCTTGATCACAACTCGTTTTTCCACTACATCAAAAAGCTATGACAAACAATTCTATAGCAATATCAAAGAATAACGCCCTTCTTCCACATTGAAGCACGCGGTTGACTGGTTGTGGTTGATTGTAGAAGGGACTCCAGCAAGGACAGAGGGCAAGTAACAGGAAGGAATTGGGCCACGGCCGTATTGAAGGAAGCATCCTGGCATTTGCCTGGAGTGATTTGGCGAAACCATGGAAAACTCAAATCTGGATGCCCGGACGGGGATTAGAACATGCGTCATCCAGAATGCGAGACCAGAGCGTTAACCGACTGAGAATTCGTGGTGAGAGTGGAACAATACAGAAAATTACGGAATATTTTTATGGTGATTAAAACACCTTTCGTTGATTCGCTTCACTGACAGAAACTGGTCGATATCAGAGGCTTGGTGATCTTGGAGACGTAGCCATTATCTTTGAAATGCAGACGTGTTGTTGGAGCGGATTCCGAGTGATTCCATTGCATAGTAAGACCTCTCGTTTTGCTAAACATTTTATGGTTCTTGTGTTTGCCTACATTAAACTTCCGGCTTGCATACATTTTTGGGTTGTTTCAGTTACGTGGAAACATATTTCTCCCGATAAACAGTTCTTAAAATGTTTATGTAGAGTGCGCTTTAATTTGTAATATGGTGACTGTTGATTGGCGAGTGACGGCTGGCTCGTGACCGTTCTCTAGCCAATAGCTATAATAGCTATAGACGACGTACGCATACTCCAGATTAGCGTTTTATATAATAGGACTAGCTTCGAGCCGGTGAAAAATGACGGATTGAAAGCTGTATTATGGCAGTTAAATTTTTATTTTCGGTTGGTTAATTATACGGTATTGTTATTATATAACTCTAGTGGCCTTGATTTGGTAATGTTCTACAGATCTGATGTGCTGTTCACATAGCAATACAGCAATAACTTCTACTGTATTAATGACGACGGAAGTAAAGAATCAATGAAATTAAATCAAATTAGGAATCCAAAAACCTTTTGTTATCCATGTAATTTCAGTTTTAAATCCTTGTCCAGGCACAATTCAGCATGTTAAACATGGAACTACTTCCATAGGAATTAATTAATACCATTAGTAACGGGCACTTATGAAAGCAGTTTAATTGGTTTGTAAAACTCATTTCAGAGTGAATTATGCTGTAAAAAAATTTGTCAGTTGCGATTCTGGCCAACTTAAGCACAACCTCCACTAATATTGCGTTCGAAAATCATAGCTTCTATTCCCTCAACGATGGGTATCACCTATAGTGAAAGTAGGAACTTATTCAGGAAAAGCTTGTAAGGAAAAATGAATAACGATCGGGTCTACTGGAGATCGCCATTTCACCAAAATAACATTCAGTAATGGCGTAATAATACTGCAGTAGTCAATCGCAAGACATATTATTTTCAAGCAGTAATTCCGTTGTGATACAGCATGTACCATTATTTTCAAACAGGAATTAGGTTCTATTACAGCCTGGACCGGCATAATCCACTTAAATGTACTTCGGTAAGTATTTCTAGAGGAACCTTGCGTTTTGCCATGGCAATTCCTGGCGGAATTGCGATCTTCTGTAATCATGATTTATTTACTTTACTTCATTTTACCTTAAATGACGGAAAGTATAATATCAAAAACGGATAAACTTGAACATATTCCACTAACAAAAGTGTTCAGTAAAATATGTAAAAAAGAAATAAACCGTAATAAATAAACTTTTTAATCAATCAGCAACATTAGCGAAAGTTTTAATTAAATTAAAATTGAGCATAGGCTGGAAGATTTGGAATATACCAATAGCAGAGACCTTGGGTAAATAATCTCTAATATCTCTGCTCACCACTATTTGGTTGCAAGAATATCGTTGTTAAATTGCCATTTATAAATTAAGCTTATAAATAGGTTATCTTAAAATCATTTAATAGCTAACACGTTTATCAAATACTAATGGTATCATCTATGATGGTAGAAGGAATTTATTCTGGAAAATCTTGTAAGGAAAACAATCATTTTAAATTATATCTTTAGTTATATGAATACGTTAATCTGGTTAGATTATCAGAACACTTGGTTAGGATTTGACATAAATAAATGCATTTTACGTTAGATGACGAAGACTATAATTTCGAAAACGAATAACTATTATTTATTTGACTGATACATTTCGCAATTACGTATGTACGATTCTCTGAGTTTTTAATAAACTTCATTGTTTCTTATCGTCTGCCAAAAAAATTCTTAGGTTATGTTTTAACCTAGTGCTTACAGCTGATACAAATAAAATAGCGTAAATATTGAAAATCTTTCTCCTTACATTAATTTCTGCATCTGGTTGTCGTAGATAAATAAAAATCAATATGTAAAGGTAAACGAACGTACTGTAATGTCTCTTTTTTGGGGACAGTGATTTCTGGATCATACTGTTTCATTAATAACAAAATTATCAAGTTTGAATATAAAAATAATAATTAATTTTCAGCTAACCACATGAAATATTATTGGAATTAATAGGAGAACTGAAAAGTGGGTGTACAATTTATTACAATTGATCATAGTGCAATTATGCAAACATGAAGTGTGTTTTTATTCTGATATAAACACTTACATATCATTGAATGTCTTTAAAGTCAAACAGTTAGAGCAAACTCTCAGGGTCAATTTACTGGGTGGAACGATTGCATTAGTTTCCGTCGTGATCGTAGATTTTACCGTTGTTCACGGGCCAGGACAGCAACCAGGCACGAATAGCGCCACATGGGGTCGTCCAGCTTTCTCGTCCGGCACCGCGTGGTGGCAGTCTCCAGCCCCTGGCTCGTCCAGTTCTCCAGCCTCAGTGAAGGTCACTTGCTGCTGTATCAGATGAGGATCCCAACCAGAGTGTGTCTTCGTCAGTTTTTCCGCTCCAAGCAAGAGTCTGTACATCTCGCAATGCGATGTCTCGTCCGGCCCTTGGCGAACCACAGGACTCCGCGCCAAAGTACCTACGATTCATTGGCTCCCAGAACAAACAAGAAAAAACACCAACACGTCAATAAATTGAGGCTGCTTCCACCCCTCTCAGAAAACTCTTCTTTACTAGGAAACGGCACTAAGGTATATTTTCACTCGTCGGCACCAGTTTTCGACGGGTATTTTTCGAAACGTGCGAAAATAAAAAGCGGGCCTTAGTCATTTATGGTGGCTATAAATCCCCTTAATGTCCAAGTTGGCTAGTACGTTGTCAGTCCGCCAAGATGCGTGTAAATCTGGACGCTTTTGTTCTGTCACGTATTTATTCGGTTGGGCACGCCGCCCCGTCAACATTCACACATACCGTGGGATCACTTGTTGCCTAATAACAATGTACTTTTCAATTCATTACAACTATACCCTCACCTGTACAATTGAAAATTATTCTTGGGGATAATTGTCAATTCACTTTAATTCACTATAACTTCACTTATTTTAGGTCTTTGGGTTAATGTTCCTTGTGAGTGAGATTAGTTCATTCTAATATTCTCTAACTGTCTGTTATCCTTATATATGGCTCAATGACAAACTTCTTAAGATATACCTATCTTCAGTTCCTTATTTTAATGTAACATGTGATAGCTTTGTACTTCGCGAATTTCTCTTGTGCACTACATGATCCCTAGTGATCTCGCGGACAATCCAGCATGTCTTAAAACTACATATTACAGATCTTATGATTAGCATGTGACATATATCTTTCTCTATACAACTAATTTAAAATATTTGTTAGATTCCTTTTTTTTAATTCCTAATTGAGTCGAGATATACAAATATTCAATGAGAACAAAATCACATCATTTTATTATTATAATAAGCAAAATTTATTATTATCTATGATTTAAAAAAAACAATGATTCTTATAATTACTTATTAATTCATCTTTTCATCACAAAAGGATCCTAACAGTTATATTTTTCTACTCAATACGTGATAATAACTAGCTTTTAAAACTTAACGTTTGTAAATAATTTAAAAATTTTATTACACTATTTTTTTTTACAAGGCTGTATTTCAATACGAAAAACATCCAGTACTTTAATAGAATATTTTTAGGGGGGAGTACCCTTAACAGCTTCTGTTGAAATCACTTCTCAGACTGGTATTTTCTTTCCATTCAATAGTCACAGAGACAATAACAGCGTCTCTGATCAGCACTGACTCGAGAAATAAACACCCTGTCCCCACAGAACGCTTTCAATTTTGAAGGGGTAGGTATAAGAGACAGTCTCACAACAGCTTCTTGTTCTCGGCCAAGCGAAGGGTCGCCTCCACTCTTGTTTGGGTTTGCACAAAAGGTTACAGGTACGTGTTGTTCGATTTCGGCTGTATTCGCCAAGTTTGACAATCAACTTTAGCGTTCTAATTTTTGAAGGTTAACTTCTGAACATCCTTAGCTGCTGGGTTGACTACCATCGTTAATTAAAGAATATTTCCTACGATTATTTCGTATTGTTAATTTTTGTTACTACTATTTATACGTTATTTTAACCATAGACTTAAAGATAATGACATATTTCCAGCGGCAACCAACATTTTCATACTTCCTAATTAAATTTTCTTCCATGTATACAAAAATTTATTGTTTTTCACCATATCCTCTGAATATATACGCAGTAATTTATTTTCATCGCAGTTTCATCAGTATTTCATGTTTCTTATCGTACCATGGTTCACCCAACACTTTATTTTTAATCAACAAACGATTACATCTTCAGCCATTTCTATTTAAATAACTTCGTATCATGAGTGTTTCATCTGTCAGTGGTTTCGACCTTCCGCTTCTTAAAATTATTAGCGTGCTGGAACAATCTATATTCTCATTTAATAAAGTACTTGTTTCATCTAGCCTAGACTACTATGTTCGATCATCCCCTAAACACTCAAATTGACGATTCCTTTCATCATTAAAATAATATTGGCCTATACCTTCCTTGGTTTAACGGTCCGCAATATTTTTGTTTCTTTTATATTACCTCTTCATACACGATCATTTCCTGATCTACATTTAACAAACTTTTTCTATTCTGCACTATCGTGAACACGTCATTTCTTTTAGCTATTAATATTTTAACACATCAACACACTGCTAAGATTTATTCCTCTCGTAGGTCAAACTCCCGGCAATTATAAATCCACAACTCAATGACACGGAATATTAATGATTTTACAATCTTTGCAATCAATTCGGCAAACGCGTTTCGAATTGAAACTGTAATCAAACACGATCGTTTTCTATAAAATTCTCCGAGGATTATTATTATTATTTTTATGATAACCTTTCCTGCTTATGGATGTTTTATATTAATAAACAGTAAACGTTTCATTTTCCACACTAGGGTTGTATTAGTATTGTTGCCGCTCGTCATATGTTTGAAGTAATTTATACAAACAATCTATACTGTTATTCTTAGACGTCAACTCCGTCTATTTTAGCAGTTTAAAAATTACTTCTACGGATTCCGATACACTTCCTGAGTTAGCATGACAAAATTTTAAAACAACGTCATCTATACTCCATTTACATTTTGCTTATAACAAACTTAAACCAAAATCTTACACGGTCATTTACATAAATCTGGGGTTTCAAAACCGTCTCCGTTATCCCTTTAATATTTCAAACGGCCATGTTATCTTTGAATCCATTTTTCGCAATCAAAATTTGTGCTCTCACGCACATCGAAACTAAAAATCAGTCGATGCATCAAACATATTTGTTCACCGACGATCAACGATCTGTTACAGTTTTGTTGGTCACTTGTTGTCTCTATATCTACACAAACATTCTGGCGGAACATATATTCTGGCACTGCAGTCGTGTCGGTAATTCCTTTTAGCTCACTGTGAAAGGCCTGTTGGGTCGTTAGGCCGGACTCCCTGCGGTGTTCTACCAGGTGTCTATCGCAATATTTACGGTTCCGTCGGATATGCGAAGTGCTAAAATCTCCTCGCATCGCCTCAAATGTTCCTTACACATGCAAAAATTTTACATATTTCACATATCCTCTTTCGCTATATGGTTTTATTTCTATTAATTTTCCTTTTCCTGGTTTGGGTGTGATCGCGCCCAGCTGTTGCTGGACGGACTTGATTTCCTCCACCATCCTAATTTTGGTAAATTCGGTAATTGAAAATGCAAAACTGTTATTTTCATGCACTCGATGTTCTTGTTTCCTTTCAATTTTAACCAATTTTCTACCTTGTTCTAATGTGCACACATCATATTTAGATTCTCTATCCATATCTCTGGTTCCTATGTATTTATAACTTTCCTCTTCAGTCATTTGATTTTGTTGCAATTTAATTCTTGCTTGTGTTTCCGTCCTGACAATCTTTATTTCACCATTACGAAAGACTGCAGTGTTTCGGAGTGGCCAAGAATCATTTCCGACATTCCTTTCCGCAAATCTACTTTAAATTTTTTAATTATTTCGAACTGTTTATTCCCGAAGTCATCCAATTTTGTGTCATTATTTTGTCATTTAAGGCACTGAACTTCTCATTAATGTTCGCCATCACTTGCTCTTTAGATACCTTTTGCTGTTCGCTAATGGCAGTAAATTTTTCATTCATTTCCGCTCTTTGGGCAGTAAATTTTTAATTTATTTCGTTCATTTGCTCTTTGAATCCTTCTTACTATTCGGTAAGAGCAGTAAGTTTTTCGTCCATTTCCGCTCTGTGGGCAATAAATTTTTCGTTCATGTGTTGTAACATTCCCAAAATCTGGCCAGAAATATCTAAATCATTTAGCGGTGGCGCTCGAATTTCGTCTGGCTTGCTTTGCGATGGGTTCGTTGATTCACCGTGGGAATCATTGATGGGAGGGTAAACTATAATACCCGTGTCACTAGGCATCTGTTCGTAATTCACGATCGCGGTGTTATCTATCAAATTTGCGTGATTTGCATCCATCGATGCCTCAATATTTCCCGATTCCATTTGATTCAAATTTTGTCCCATACTAATACACTTTCCACTCCGGAGGAGCATTCAGTTTAGTTTTTAGCGATCGCATTTGAAATCAGTGTTAATTCAAAGAATCATTTACTCGCAAAAGTTAGTCAAACTTGCCTTTAAATTATCTTTACTGCTCTCGTCCTTGCAATCACCATGAATACTCGGCGAATACCACACCGAAAATAAAGTAAACATTCAGGCCAAACTTCTGGATCATCAAAACTCAATACAAATTTTGATCAAAACATGATATCGAAGCAAACACACTTACACCAACATCAGCATATTTCCACAAGATATTCAAAACTCAATCACAGTAATAACCTTTACAGGCATAGTTCTCGTATTATTGGTCATTGGAAATTGTTTCAATAAAACTCATTCAAATGAAAAAAAAAAATCCATCATACCGCGAGAATTTCGTGCTCAAATGGAAAGAAATCAAACAAAAAATTATACAACAGCCCGCTTTACTTTTAAAAAATCTCTGTTCAATTTCGACGGCGACTTCAAAATACTCAAGTTCAGTAATACCTCTTGTGAAATATGATTTCCAGCAAACGTAATTTTAATCCCATTAACACACATAAAACACAATGAATATTCTCTCGGCACGTCAGCAAGCATTAAACACGAATGCGTAGTATACCAAAGAAATAAAAAAATAGCTGTCCCAGAAGACATTCAAAAATCAAACATACAGTTCTTCAACGATGATCAGACGAAATAATCTTACCATTAAAAAAAACCAGTCATGAGAAATTGTTTCAACAGATCCATTACCATTCAGTACCAAAATATTGACAAAACAACGAAAATCGAAAAAAAATAAAATATTTTCATCTTATTTCGCCAAAGCTACATCACATCGACGAAAGACACATCATATTTCCACCACTGACAAACAAAAAAAAATTTTTCAAGATCGATTTGAACATGTATCAACATAATATTTTTCAGAATGTTTGATTCCAGATTCCAGGACTAAAATAAAATAGTTGATACATTATAACATTTTAACATTTAACATATCATATTAAATAAAACTTTCTGCTCGTTCAGTGGTTCCTCCCTGAAATAATGATTAAACATTTGATTGCAAATAATAAAAGACTGAACACTTTTGCAATAGTTCTATCTTCGAGAGCTATACGTTTAGGGCGTCATATTGTAACGACTCCTTTTTGGGGACAGTGATTTCTGAATCATACTATTTCATTAATGCCAAAATTATCAAGTTTTAATATAAAAATAATAATAAATTTTCAGCTAACCACATGAAATACTATTTGAATTAATAGGAGACCTGAAAAGTGGGTGTACAATTTATTACAATTGATCATTGTGAAATTATGCAAACATGAAGTTTGTTTTTATTCTGATATAAACACTTACATATCATTGAATGTCTTTAAAGTCAAACAGTTAGAGCAAACTCTCAGGGTCAATTTACTTGGTGGAACGATTGCATTAGTTTCCGTCGTGATCATAGAATTTACCATTGTTCACGGGCCAGGACAGCAACCAGGCACGAATAGCGCCACATGGGGTCGTCCAGCTTTCTCGTCCGGCACCGCGTGGTGGCAGTCTCCAGCCCCTGGCTCGTCCAGTGCTCCGGCCTCAGTGAAGGTCACTTGCTGCTGTATCAGATGAGGATCCCAACCAGAGTATGTCTTCGTCCGTTTTTCCGCTCCAAGCAAGACTCTGTACATCTCGCAATGCGATGTCTCGTCCGGCCCTTGGCGAACCACAGGACTCCGCGCCAAAGTACCAGCGATTCATTGGCTCCCAGAACAAACAAGAAAAAACACCAACATGTCAATAAATTGAGGCGGCTTCTCTATTGGCTGGATCGTCTTCCACCCTTCTCAGAAAACGCTTCTTTACTAGGAAACGGCACTAAGGTATATTTTCGCTCGTCGGCACCAGTTTTCGGCGGGTATTTTCCGAAACGTGCGAAAATAGAAAGCGGGCCTTAGTAATTTATGGTGGCTATAATCCCCTTAATGTCCAAGTTGGCTAGTACGTTGTCAGTCCCCCATGGTGCGTGTAAATATGGACGCTTTTGTTCTGTCACGTATCTGTTCGGTTAGGCACGCCGCCCCGTCAACATTCACACATACCGTGGAATCACTTGGTGCCTAATAACACTGTACTTTTTATTCATTACAGTACTAATTGTAACTTTGCATTATTTTTTTCCCTACTCTCCGTATTTCTAGTATCTCTGCTCACTGCTATTTTGCGGCAAAAAAAAATCGTTGTTGAATTGGGTGTGTCACATCGCGTATACAGTAAATAGTCTTACCTTTGATGGTTTAAATCTAATAAAATGGTTATCTTAAATCTCATTTAATAGCTAACACATGTATCAAAAACTGAGGATATCATATATAAAGGTAGTATGAATTTACTATGGAAAAGCGTATAAGGAGAAACAATAAGTCATTTTTAATGATATCTTTCGTTATATGAATAGTCGTTACTCTGGTTAGATTATCAGAGTATTTGGTTTAGGATTTTAAAATAAATAAATGCAATTTCACTTTAGATGACGGAGACTATAATTTCGAAAACGGATAACTGTTTCTTATTTGACTACTGCCTTTCGCATTACGTTTCTCCGAGTTTTTATTAAACGTCATTGTTTCTTACCGTCTGCCAAAAAAAATTTTAGGTTATGGTCCTTATAACTGGGACAGATAAAATAGGGTCAATATTGAATCCCCTTCTACTTATATGAATTTCTGCGTCTAGTTGTAAATAAACGAAAAGCAAGATGATGGAACGAATGTAATATGGTGGTTGTTGATAGGTGAGTGAAGGTTGCACGTGACCGTTCTCTAGCCAATAGCTACAGTAGCTATAGACGACGTAAGCAGACTCCAGATTAGCATTTTATATAATGGGATTTGAATAGCATTCATAGGTCTAACATCTGTTAAAATGTTCAAATTGGAGCATAAGGGGTGTCTGTTAGTAATGTCTGTTTATAATCCTCATATTTCACCACTCTGTTCTTAGCTACTAAAAAATCATGGTAGGTTTTCTCATGTGTTCATTACTTTTCCCCTAAAATAGCTTTTAAGGTTAAAGAGTTTATTTGTATAATCTAAGATGGGATGCTAAATTCTTTTATTCGAGATTTTAAATCAATCCTCTTTATGTGGCCTTTCTGCCACCGTTAATCTAGATTCTAGCAAAACTTGAATTCCTGGGTATTATTAGTTTAACTCGATGCCATCTAACCCTGCTAATTTGACCGATTAAAATATTCTAAAGTTTTCTATAATGCCAAGTTGTGCTGCATATGGTTACACAAACAGACGAGATAGGAAAAAACCTGGAATAGCGTTTAATAAGTAAGTCAAATTGTAACTATCGTTCTTGAAGTATCTGACAGGCAACTGCAACATTAGGGCCATTCGCTATAAATTTATTCATTGCTCTCAATAGGATCATATCGGTCTCAAATTTTTGTTGGTGTAGTGTAGAGAATTAGCATATGTTACTATTTTGCACCTGAAAAGTTAGCCTTATTGTAGACAAGTGTTGAAAATTTAGCGGGTCATGTTTATATCGCGACTACAGTGAATATGGTATTCTGCATGCTTTACTCACGTTTAAGTTTACACTTAAGGTGTACGACGAAATTAATTGTGATAATTTGTGCTGCTGCGAACTACTAAACGTGATGAAATAAACTTTGTTGTCCGAAATGTAGTTCGCGATGCATTTCTTGTGTTTAGATGTGTCTACATAGTTTGATTTTGTAGCAGCAATATTAATGGAAATGTTGGCAGTTTGAAATGCGGTGTGAACCAGAAGAGAACAAACAATTTATTTATTATTAGCTGTTAGCTTCTGATTTATGAATGCACCGATTTTTCTAGCAAAATTTTATAGGCCACTAACAGTACAATATGTTCTAAGTAAGCTCAGAAACTATGAGGTTTTTGAAGTGTTAATTTTTTTTAAAGTTATAAACATTGACTTATGCTATTTTTAAAATTTTAGATATGACTTGTTCCTGTTCGTAAATATGTCTATAACTATATTTCTATATTTTGAAATCTTCCTTGTCAATTACTGAAATAGAATGTGAAAATATAACCTATTTGAACATCAACTAAAATGTAAGGACTGTAGAAGTAAACAGTTTGTTATTCAAGTTAAAAAGAATTATCTGCTCATTAAGTTAGTCCGAATTCATCATGAAATATGCATATAGCAAAAGTTTTCTTCGGGTCCAGGCCGCATTTCAACCTAACCACGTAAATTTTAAGGTACAATTTTTCGAGAACTAAGCGAGATATCAAAAAATTTTATTCTTTACTTTCAGTTTGTCTCATCGAGTTACATAAGAATTCGTCATCAAATTGCGGCGCCACGGTTATCGTTGAATCCCCTCATAACCTAACAACCCTACTTTTGAGACAGTATATCTTCGCGAACTAAGCGAGATATCGAAAAATTTTATTCTTTATTTTCGATTTGTATCGTCGTGTTACATAAGAATGTATCACCGAATTTGACTTTAGGGACACGTTTCTTCTGATTTCAACCAGAAACTCCACTCTTTTGAGACAGTATATCTCGAGAACTAAGCACGATATCAAAAAAATTTATTCTTAATTTTTGATGTGTCTCGTCGAGTTACATAATAATCCATCATCAAATTGCGGTGCTACGGTTGTCTTATGATTCCCTTGAGGTTTTTGTGCCTATTTCCCGTGTTTCTCATGTCAAGCAATAAGGCGGCCTCCCCTTCCTACTTCTCTCCACCCGGTTTCACTCTAGTATTTGGTGAAGGTCCCTTGCGTCGTCTCCATATATTCCTTCCTCCATGGTCTGAACATATTCAGTAGCAGTATTACCAATTGCGTCATTGCATCCAAACGTTCTCAGTTCTTCAATCAAGAACACAAATATATTGTTATCTTGGAAAGATTCATTTTGATATGAGATTGAAAATGTTGGTTTCATTTGTAGTTTCAATAATAAAAATACATATCTATAAACTAACACATGCCGGCGACATCGCCTGGTTGACTAAACGGTCAAATGGGACTTCTGGTACTACTCGCCGGGAATAGTTTCCACTTTCATGTAGCACCTGCTCAATCCATGTACTCAATAGTCACATTCAGAGACACATTGAGCTGCTGGTTTATAGGAGTTGGTAGTGGCTAGCGAAGTGTCGTTAAAACCTTATTCGTTATTTGTAATATTGAACAAATGACTTCATATAGTTTTGAAAGGATTGAGTCGTTAGTCTTGTGATGTGTTGGATTAATACTTATTAAGTGAAATATAGGTCCTCGGCTGAATTAGTCGTAGGCAGGGTCGGCGCTAGAATTTTCGGGCCCCGGATAAGCGTTCTTAAGGCCCCCTCACTCTTCCCTCCACCCAGCAAAAATTTTTCACTAAACTTTGATTTTTTTATGAAGTCAGAAAATTTTAATGCAAAAAATTAAAAAAAACTCCTTTATTAAGAAAGTTTTTAAAGTTTATTTGTATTTAGTTAGTCACCCCGGACGAAGGGCCCCCCTTGGGATGCTCGGGCCCGGGGTACTTTTGCCCCGCTTACCCCTCCCTAACGCCGGCCCTGGTCGTAGGTACTACGGAGTCTTCTGCTTTGCTATTGAGAGAACTAGCTTCGACTAACTGAAGGAAAGTTTGATGAATTACTTGAACTGATTACTCCTCATCTTAATGAAAAAAGAATGCTGATGAAAAATGCTAATTGGTCAGGGTCAGGTGCGGCTGACAGTCTTGAGGTTAAAGATTCTGTGGATCTGTGCGATTCCATGTAAGACCATAAAGGTAAGTAGTGATAGCCTGAAGTCTTTGCAATATTCAGAGTTTCTCACAACACAATATCTATCTTTTTTTGGATGTTTTTCAAGTCATCTACAATGCCCCAGAAAGAATGTTCAATCCAGTTTCATTCAGTTATGCAAGTAAAACCCTAAAATTATTTTGCCGCGCATTCTTCATCTTAAAGTTATCTTTAGTTTTGTATCACCGTCCTTCAGATTTCAGATAAACATAAAAAAATCATCACTCCCTTGCCTGACCATTTGCACACATTTCCTTCCCTCTTTTGCCATAATGATGACAAAAAGCTAAGAAAAACAAATGAAAAACACTGAACACCACTTCTGACAACAATAAAATTACTAGCGCAGTGTTGGCAATATAGCGACTTTGTCGCTAGAAGTGACGACTTTTGCTTAAGTCTTAGTGACCAAAAAAACGTTTTAACGACAAAAATGGTTTAACGACTTATCTGGCGACTTTTGGAGTAGAAGTGAAAACAATTCTAGAACCAATAATGGATACATTTTTTGTCAACTCGACACAGAATTATACAGTGCCAAGAGATATATATGGAAAACGACAAACGCGCTTGCGCACCAAATTCAAACTTTATTAATTAAAGTTCCATTCATGTTTGCTCTAGATTTAGCTATTTCAAAAAAATTTCAAATCAAAACATCCAATTTTCTTTTAAATCTAAGGTTTACATTTATTTGAAAAAACTGTAGCTGTAATTAAATGTTAAACTTTTTTGAGTGAATTCGGAAATCTAATTTAAGATTTAGTTAAAAAGTCAACTTTTTTAAAATAAAATTTTAATATAAAGATCTTCATGTTGAATTTGAAAAAAAACTAGGCGCGATTTGCGCGCCATATTTAAGGTACACAAACAGAATACATGTATACAAGGTATACTAATCTAATCTCAGCCAAGGTTACTAGGATTTAGTAACCTTGATCACAGCACCTGCTTAGCATTTAGGGCATTTAGTAAACCTGAACGCGACCATTGGCTCTATAGTAACAATTCAGAATTCACTGACTATTGAACAACGTACCTTATTATCGTCGATAACTCATCGATATATACTTGAAATTTTCAATTTTTTAACTTAAATTTTTTTATTGATAAAAAACATACGTAATATTAAGAAATAATGAAATTTATTTTATTTCTGTCCAACTACATCTTATTTTCGAAATGTTAACTTGTAATTGAATTATTTCTACCAGTAGTAACAAAAGAGCAATGTGGTCAGGGAATCCTCGAACTTTTTGTAAACTGAACAATCGGCTACTGGTGGAATTAATTTTAGCGACTTTCTGACGACTTTTGATCTTGAGTCTAGCGACTCGAATTTCTAGGAGTTGGCAACACTGGACTAGCTATTTAGCTGTCAGACGAGGCGACAACGGTGTAGCGAGGTCATTTTACCCACAATTGAACACTACTGACCGCTGGAATTGAACATGTTCAAATCAATTTTTGGGATTACTGGACATCGCGATTCCGCCAACACTGCAGTGGTCAAACGCAAGACTCCGCTAGAAATACTTTCGGAAGTACATTTAATGGTTTCTTGCTGGTCCAGTCTGTATCACAACCTAATTCATGATTGAAAATAATGGTCCACACTATATTACAACGGATTTACTGCTTGAAATTTTACGATTGACTACACAGTATTATGCCGTCATTACTGAATGTTGTTCTTGCGGAATCGCGATCTCCAGTAGACCCCAACTTCTTAATAGCTGCTAGCCGAGTCAGCAATTACCATCAGGGAAGGTGGATAATATATGTGTGGGTATTTTTACTGATTAGAGAGAAAGAAAGAGAGAGAGTTTTTACCCCCATGATTTTTTTCTTAAGAATTTATTTGAATATCATTATTATTTGGTAAGATAACCAATTTCAGGGAGATTCCTCTTTGTCTGAATCCCCAGTCAGGGCTAACATGATCTGCCAGTCCTGAATATTTTGTCACATGAAGCGATTACTCGCTGTTATTCAAGTAGTAGCCTCAAAAATCAGCCAGCGTAATTAAGCCTTAAATGCACCTATGTGATATGGTAGATGGTTGTTTTTTTTAAGCAGTGATACTATTGGAAGCTGTGGATACATTGATCTACAACCTGGACCAGAATTATTTTCTAAATAGCCGCTCAATACAAATACATAAAAACATAAACTAAAAAGTCCAATTTCTCGAAATAGTGCTCTCCATCTGTCCATGAACTGTGTAAATTATTTGCAAAGGCGTTTTGTATTGTTTTCTTCATGTAATCTGTAATTTTGTGAGGAACTTTTTCGATTATCACTGACAAACTTAGATGTTTTGTCTGCAAGCTGCAATCAGAATTAAACACTGTGTCAATCTTGATATATAGGTATGCAGTACAAATAGGAAAAAGTTTGAACTGTGTCAAAGGCTACTTCTTGTAATTTAATTCTTTAATGAGCGTAATTAATTGAGCAATAAAATAACTGTGGGCATGACAACAAACAAATAAACAGAAAACACTTTACAGAATTTTAGTTTACTCCTTAATCATGTTCAGAGGTGTGACATATGGCTATATGACACTGATTCACCACATGAATAATGCCAGAGATGAAGAAGGTGGGAAGGATAGAGGCAGAAGTCTTACATTTGAGCTGGACAGAGCATGTCATGAATTCATAACAACAGCAGTGCAGGCAGACAAAAAGACATTTTGACATCCAATGGGAAGCTTGGCACAAGTTAAGGGTTTGTTTTGAGCATCTGGAAAGTCTGATAGATAATAATCATGTTGATCACGCTCATGAGCACCGGCAGGATTACTTTAAGGTAGGTGCATCTGTTTTTTTTTTTTTTTTTTTTACATTATATATAACACTTATTATTTATTGACTATGGATATTGAATTTATTGACAAGGTGTTGAACAAATCTGGGGAACCTACACGCATGAAGTTATTATTCAAACAGTGAATTTAATAATAAAATTTTTGTTTCTTAATCTTTTGCTGTGTATTTTCTTTCATAGCAGGGGAGAGCAAGTGCAAGTGAATGACTCTTCATCTATGGGTCTGAAGATGACTGTGGAGTCTAATGCGAGAGGCACACAATTTACCGCAACAATGCTGGGAATTTCCACGAGGGACAGCTGAGGTGCTGCCATTTTTCCTCAACTGTTCATTTCCTTTCCTGTGCTGCCTCTTCTCATTTGTTGATTGTCAATGATTTTCTTCAAATAACATGGTTCCACATGAACAAGTGATCTCCAGGATGAGTGGTCAAAAGACAGAGATTTCCCAATTGTTATGATCAATGTGACACATCTTCATGCTAGCCTTGATAACATCTTTAAATTGTTTCCTCTGACCACCAGCACATTTCCCACTGGTAGCTCTGAGTAGAATACTTGTTTAGGAATGCAATGTACCAGTAATTTGCAAAATTAAGACAAAATAAGGAAGGATTATGAAGGTTGCACAAACACTGATATTAGAAGACAACTGTTCATGAGATATAGATAGACCAATTAAACACAAGTTCACAGAACTGCTAGAAGCAACTGAACAAAATATTTGGGAAGCTTATGTGAAATTAAACTTGCTTAGATTCACATCCTAGAAAAATCCTTTACAAAATTGACGCAGGAAAAGAAAAACTCAAACTGTACTCTCCCCCATGCAAAAATGTAATGGCACCATCATTGCGGAACCAACTGAAGACATCGGTATCTTGTTGCTAGTAAAAAAAAAAAAAAAAAGGTCTGTGTTCAGGGACAAAGCCCCAGATCGTGCCTTAACTTAAACACTTGATAGCTCACAATTCTCAGCACATATGCTAAATAATTTTGATTTGACCATGTAGCCAGGATGACTCAACTAAATGCCTAGGTCGCCACAATATTTGATAACCCCAAATATTGAAAAGGGTTTTATGCTAACAACTGAAGCACACAAGTTCACTGTTAGAAAAATCCAAAGTTTTATTTTCAAAGTCAAAAGTTCAAAAAGTGCATTTACAGTTGAGCAGGCATATCGAATTATCTTTCCCAAAGATCTACAGATTGTGGAGAGAAATCTAACCGACCGAAACCCCTTTAGTAAATTTACAAGTTCTTAACAGTCATTGAAGTTATGATTTAACACGACACGATCTAACATGGTTGAACAAGCCCGCATGGCGAGTTACAACCAGCGCGACGAAAGTCAGACCGCGGACAGGAACAGACGCCAGGCAGGAACAGACAGACCGGAACAGACCACAGGCAGGAACAGACCACGGACAGGAACAGACAAACCATAATGGTGGCGGGGTCTTTTTTATAGAAACGCTAGAACCAGTGACGTCAGCAACTGTATCACATCTTTTTGCTTCCGCGTAGCTCAAAGTATGTGTAATTTATCTCCCGATCCCGACTATTAAAAATGTTCAGACTTTGACAGTATCTGGACTTATCCACTAGAAGTCCGGCGGCAGTCTCTTGAGAAATTTAGAGTAATTAATTTTAAAGTTTTAGCTGTTTAAGACTCCGCGTAGTGATACATTCAAATTTGGGTAAAATCCCTAAGTGTTCTAGAACTTTTTACGCGCGTGCACAACAATCCGCGACAATCTACTTTACAAAAACTTAATTTCCGGACAAATGCTTAAACTTTTGATGAAAACCCATATATGTCTGAAATCGTCTTAATTAGGGCTATCTGCTAGTATAATTTTAAATTGATATCTCTTTTAATAAAAAAGCTTATTATTTTCTCTTAATTAAAATCACTAATTAAACTTTGCCAAATTATTTCATTTTATTACCAAAATATCGGGGATAGTGCTGACTACAGCTGGTGATAAAAGTTCGGTTGTAGCTTTACTGGATTTAAAGATATTGCAAATCTTAGAATTTCACTATTCTGATCGCGTGCTTCAAAACTTGAACAAACCGGAATAACTCTTAAACTAAACGTTTCCCGATATGATAATTACACATTAAAATGATTATTATGACGAATTGCAACTGTGAGCAAGATTACAGGGAAATTACTTAAAGTTGAAAACTGTACTTCACAAAATTTCTAAGTCCCACCTAAGCAAAACTAGAATTTGCCAAAATTCTAAGATCCTTACATGCCCCCTGAAGATTGAAGTTATTTTCCAAAGAAAACTAACTGAATATCTTGAAATATAGAAAGAAAAATTTAAAATCCCCAAATGAAATTAACTATCGCATGTCGGTTCGGTTCTTCCTCTCCACCATTCATTCTCAAAAGCAAAAATTTATGTTAACAATATCAAAAACTTTAACGTCTTCATTCAAAATTATTACAAAATGGTTCAAAAACTCATTCACTCTTTGAATTAATATTACTGAAAAATTATTAAATGTTATAAAAATTATTACCAAATAGCAAAAATGTGAAATTGTCACAAAATATTAGTATGTGTAACATAAATAATCACAAAATTGTCAAAATATCAGACATATTATCAAAATAAGAAACATAAGTGGTATAAATACAAATTACAAAAGTACATTGCAACATATTAATGCAAGAAATATCAAATTTGTTCTCAGAAAAAGAAATAGTAATGTGTATTATTTTACAAATATAGAAATGAAAATTGTTGTATTTTATAAACAGTTGTATTATGCAATTCCATGTAGGAAAGTCTTTCGTTTTATAAACGTCTTTGTTTAAATATTATTTTGTTTTGTTATGGCCTTAAATTACCACTTTCCCTTTAAACACTGATCACAGAACTCCCTAAAATGGGTGAAAACCCAAGTCCTGTTACGGGAGCTGACTGTAAGGCTCGCAAATTATACAAAGCAAAAGCCTTATAGCTAGATCTGCCGAGAAATGTCCATTTTCCCCGGTTCCTGTCGCAGCAGGAGTGGCCTAGGGAACTCGGTCAGCTAGCTGGTCTGTGAACATACAAATCAGAAAAAACAATGGGAATTAGTGGTGGCCAAACTGTTCTTAAACTCTAACATGTACATAAGAGAAAAATTAAATGAAAATACAGAAGTAAATGTACAATAGGTTAATAAATACAATAATGTTCCCACAAGTTGTTGGGAAATGAAATACTGAATAATGATTTTCCCTAGCAAAGGGAAGTAGTTACCAATAGTAAGAACTAATGAAAACATTATTCATATAATGCACTAAGATTCAAGTTATAAAAGTGAAAAAATATTCTTATATGCGTAAAAAATATCAAAGTAAAGAAACACAAATTGCACTTGGTTCTTGCCAAGTTAATGGACACTTAAGTATAACTGAGTTATTACAATAATAATAATTACAAAGTATTGTATTTACAAAATATTGTCCCCAAAATAAAACGAAACATCCTAAAAAATGTGTAGGGGAAAAATTATAAAGGAAACATAGTTTCCATTCAGCAGTACACTGCTGTGTAAAGTGAGAGTACAAAAGTGATGTATGTTTGAAACGTAGTTTCACTTCATCAGTATACTGATGACAAAATTTTACAAAATATCTCTCTTTAAGTTATCACAACTCCAGTTGTGTTGACCAGTACACTGGTGTAAAAATGTTATATAACCTTTACAATTGGTATATCATCTTCTTGTTAAGAAAAATAAGTAGGTCCTAGTAGTGTACTCATAATGGGATCTCTGTCCCCTGGACCAAATATATCACATAATAATGTTACAAGAGAAAAAAATTATAGATTCATGTCAGTTATATTTTATCAAATCAATTCAAGTGGTATAGTTTATTGTTTATAATAAACATTGCTCTCTAAATCTGGTTGCTTAAGGCCACTATAAAGTGCCTAAGGTGCGACAAAGCACAAAAATTCCTCAACCTAAGTTGGGTAAATAAGACAATGTATAAAGCAAATTACGTAATGAAGTTAAAAGATTCAAAGAATTTTAATATTAATATTATAAATGTTGAAAGTATGTGTTATTATCATCACATTACAAAACACATCTTAATTTCTTCAGTGTAGAAACAATAGGTATCACTGACCCCAAAACTCTCTAAGGTACATAATATAAACACTTAAGATAATGCAAAACTCCAATTCGAACGTCAATTCAATCTTTAACAACCAAAAGATGAAAACTTCTATCAGTTTTGACGTTACATCTCTAAGAATCCATTACATGTTACAAAATTAGTCATATCTGCGCATATCGCAATAGTATGTTGATGGAAATGTTTTCTATGTTATATATTTTATGTTAATTAATAATGTAACTACATCAGTGACGCCTTTGAGAAAAATATAAGGTCAACCCAACTCTTGTGGTGAAGCCTATTTTATATATATGTATGAGTGTCATGCCCATAGTGTAGAGGAAGTTTATTTGTGTAGGGTCATGCACTAAGTATTGGTCGCCCTGTGTGTTACTTGAATGTATTGTACATTTAAATTATGGTCATCCTCTCTGTGGAGTGATGCCTAAAGGGTGGTAATGCTAATATTGATTATGGGATACTCAGGTGACTCTCTTCTTCCTGGCCCTATTAATTATGGGATTCGCAGGCAAGTCTCTGCTTCCTGGCCCTAATAATAATAATAATATGGGATTCGCAGGTGAGTCTCTATTTCCTGGTCCTATTAATAAATAATAATAATGATATTGCATTCCCCCAAAATGGTACTATCTTCTCTTCCAGCCTCCCCCATAAACATAGAAAAACAAATCACATCCTCACACATACTTTAATAGGAGCATTTACTTCCTCTTCTGTGCACATAACTTCCTCTCTTTGACATTCCATCTCTACTTCAATCAGTTCCATCCCTGATGCCTTAGAAATCCTATCTGATTCAAATTGTTGTCTGATTTCCCAAGGTAGATGGTAAATTATTATGATACAGTACACAATAGAAAAGTGAAGTGGTAGCAACACTTCATGCTCCCTTACATCATCCAAAATCAACATCTGCTGTGCAACAGCTTCAAATAAACAAATACTAAAAATCCCAAAATAAAATAGAAAAATATTAAAATTGACAGGAATTGTCTTATATATCCTCAAAAGGCAGGATAATTGTGATGGCACCTTGTGAGGTGTACTAATTTTAAGTTTAAGAACATTCCTCCTTTCTGCAAAAAGACTTTGCCTTCTGTTTGATGGTAAGGGGTTCAACAGACTTTTCATCTTTATCCCCCTCCCAAAACAATCATAAGTCAAAATGGTCATATTTTTGTTTAGTGGTGAGGGGTAGAACAGACTTTTCATTTTAGTCCCCCTCCCAAAGCATTGATAACTAGAATTCAAAATAAGTTTCATTTTAGCAGTCTTTTTGTGCTGATACAGCATAGGCGAGTGAGTTTGTGAAAAAGAAACCCTGTTTTCTTTTACCATACAGAATGCAAAGGGTTTCCTGAAATTATCAGGATAAAATTTAATGAAGTACCCACTGCCTGAAAAATCTCTTACATTCTGAAAAAGAATAAAGCTGAAAAATTGTTTATTAAGACCACAGTGTTCCCAATTAGGAATAGTAATTAGTGGCCAATCAGTAAGGGTGTTGTCAGGAAACATTTTCTGAAATAATTGATTTTTCAGCTTATCCACAAATGTAGGCTTATATCGCCTTGCCAGCTGTTTAGGTTTGGTAATATTAGGCTCATATGAGCAAACAGCCTGTGGTGTGTGAACAGCTGATTGTATATTATGAATCTGATCATCAACATGTACAGTAGTGAAATCAATTAAATCCTCACTGTCTGATAATACTACTGGTAAATCTTCATTATCACCAAAAATATCACTAAGTAACTGTGTAGGGCTAGGGCCTGAACTATCAGTAGTTGTAGTTTCATGCAAAACATCTGTTTCGATATCAACAAGGTCAGTTACAATACAATCATTTACAATAGGTGGTTCAATGACATGTGAGAGATCAGCTGATGGCTGTACAAAAATTTCAGTTGTGGAAAAATCATTTGTCTCTACTGAAATAGTGTTTAATTGTTCACTAGTTATGCAAGAATCAGCTGATACATTAATGCTATGTTCTGTCACCTCTGTTGGTACAGAATAGTTCTCAGAGTTCCCAAAATTATTTACAATGTATTCAGCTTTAGGATCAGCTGATGCATTAATGCTAGGTTCAGTCACCTCTGTGGGTGTAGAATCAAATACTTTGTTTGGTTTTTGTGTATGTTTATCAAATATTTTATCAAGATGTCTGACCAATTCGCTGTGTTGTTGGGCAAGTGCCTGAAAGAGAGATGCAATGTCAGTCGGAGGGTTTGTAGGTACTGTCAGTACATTACTAATGATTGTTTCCGATGTGGATTGGGTAATACTAGTTGCAAGATGTGAGTCCATATTTTAATATGTAAGAAGAAATTGAAATGAGTGGGAAACCTGCTCAAAAACCAAATGAGCATACAATAATTAGTCTCCACAAGGGCACAGCAAACAGCTGTTTTGAAATCGTATCACTCTTATTTTTTTAAAAAAATTAGTAATCCCCATTCCAAAATGCACAGAAACAAATACTTAACCTAACCTGAAATACACACATTAATCAAAAAACCAAAAAAACATATAAATATGATGATGATCCTTCCGGAAAGGCATTGGTTATCACAACAAAGCAAAGATGAACACTGTATCAGACAGCCAATACTTGAAAATTTTTACCAAAAACTGTCTGTGGTGCGATGTATTTAACCTCAATATACTCTTTGCACTAAATTTCAACAAGATGAAAAATGTGGCGCATCTACAATCCGAAATTCGTTGCACACAAAGTAAACAAAAATAGAGTTCAAAAGTTACGTTCGCGCGGAACAAATAAAAGACCATTTACTGTAATAGTCTGCCTCAGTAAGTATGAAATGATTGCAACGCAATAATATAGTGCACTGTATGCAATGCTGTTGCATATGTGGAGGCAGTATAATAAAAAAATTCACTTGAAGGTCTCGAAGAAATGTTGGAAAAAGTTTTTACTTAACTTGGTTGGAAACTGCGTGATGAGCTGCCGCATGTTGGTCTGCCGTTGTCGGAGCCGCGGGAAACAGCTGTTGGTGTGGTAGTCCCCCGGGCATGTCTCGTTGATCCGCTATGCCGGACCGGACGGAATGTTGTGAAGTCGTGATGCCCCCGCGATGTACCATGGCGAAGCGACGCTCATCTGGTATCGGGAGCTGCATCAGGCCTCAGTGAGCGGGCGGTGTCGTAGTCGTCGAAGTCATGATGAGGTAGTTGCACTCGTGCCGGTTATTCCCCGAAGTTCCAAAATTTTATCGTTGCACAAAGGTCGGCAATTTCTCCTCCACCGTTTGAAATTAATCAAACGCGAGCCTTACAGTCCCATGTAAGGAACCAGGCCGATACTGGGGTTATAGTATCGCCTAAGTGCCTTAACTTAAACACTTGATAGCTCACAATTCTCAGTACATCTGCTAAATAATTTTGATTTGATTTGACCATGTAGCCAGGATGACTCAACTAAATGCCTAGGTCGCCACAATATTTGTTACCCACAAATTTGAAAAGGGTTTTATGCTAACAACTGAAGCACACAAGTTCACTGTTAGAAAAATCCAAAGTTTTATTTTCAAAGTCAAAAGTTCAAAAAGTGCATTTACAGTTGAGCAGGCATATCGAATTATCTTTCCCAAAGTCTACAGATTGTGGAGAGAAATCTAACCGACCGAAACCCCTTTAGTAAATTTACAAGTTCTTAACAGTCATTGAAGTTATGATTTAACACGACACGATCTAACATGGTTGAACAAGCCCGCATGGCGAGTTACAACCAGCGCGACGAAAGTCAGACCGAAACAGACGCCAGGCAGGAACAGACCGCAGACCGGAACATACCACAGGCAGGAACAGACCACGGACAGGAACAGACAAACCATAATGGTGGCGGGGTCTTTTTTTTTATAGAAACGCTAGAACCAGTGACGTCAGCAACTGTATCACATCTTTTTGCTTCCGCGTAGCTCAAAGTATGTGTAATTTATCTCCCGATCCCGACTATTAAAAATGTTCAGACTTTGACAGTATCTGGACTTATCCACTAGAAGTCCGGCGGCAGTCTCTTGAGAAATTTAGAGTAATTAATTTTAAAGTTTTAGCTGTTTAAGACTCCGCGTAGTGATACATTCAAATTTGGGTAAAATCCCTAAGTGTTCTAGAACTTTTTACGCGCGTGCACAACAATCCGCGACAATCTACTTTACAAAAACTTAATTTCCGGACAAATGCTTAAACTTTTGATGAAAACCCATATATGTCTGAAATCGTCTTAATTAGGGCTATCTGCTAATGTAAAATTTAAATTGATATCTCTTTTAATAAAAAAGCTTATTATTTTCTCTTAATTAAAATCACTAATTAAACTTTGCCAAATTATTTCATTTTATTACCAAAATATCGGGGATAGTGCTGACTACAGCTGGTGATAAAAGTTCGGTTGTAGCTTTACTGGATTTAAAGATATTGCGAATCTTAGAATTTCTACTATTCTGATCGCGTGCTTCAAAACTTGAACAAACGGGAATATCTCTTAAACAAACGTTTCCCGATATGATAATTACACATTAAAATGATTATTATGACGAATTGCAACTGTGAGCAAGATTACAGGGAAATTACTTAAAGTTGAAAACTGTACTTCACAAAATTTCTAAGTCCCACCTAAGCAAAACTAGAATTTGCCAAAATTCTAAGATCCTTACAAGAATTACTTCAAGAACTAGTAGTACTAGTAACTCTATGGGAGATGTGTGCATCAGGGTAGAGTACTGAACAACTAAACAACTAGAAGCTGAGTGAGATCACGAAGGGAGTCAATTAGGATAAAAAATCACCAAAATTCTAGTTACTTATCTGCCTAATGAATGTATTGGGTAAAATGAAATAAAAGGTATTGTGCAAGAGGTTACAAGGACATTGGAAGAAGGAAGGTATGAATCTATAACATTTTCGGAGTGTGAAGATCAACTGAGGATGAAATCAATTAGATCATGCATCTGATACAGTGTTAAAATCAGAAATACACATAGTGATTCTTGTGAATACATCCTTATACTTTTCGCATGTATAAGGAAATCAGTTGTCCAGGTAACTTGTACTACACATTTGAAAATTACTTTAAGTCAGGTATGTTAATGTAAGATGTCTGGGAGCACCTATTGGAAAACAGAAGACCAATGGTTACCCACAGGTATTAATTTGTTGTTTGATATTTTTTAACATTTGGTTGGAGCTGGGTACGTTGAGGTTGCAAAGAATGACCTAACTTCTGGGAGTTGTTATCTTTGCTGATGATCTACACTTGCTAGAAGATGGAAAATCCAGATCTAAAGTTTATTCAAAATCGTAAAGGCATTTCATGTTTGCAACTGATGTAAGACCTTGTAATGGTGCAGACAAGTAAAACTATGATTAGCACTGCACAAAACTTGTACACCATCCACCCTCCATAATGTTCTCCTGTTGACAAAGTGCCAAGACCTGAAATATTCATGTTCTTGTCTTTTTTTATGTGGTCACACCATGCAACCATCATATAAGGTAAGTGGTGATTAATTTCACTATCCTATTTTGTAATGATTAATTACCAGTGTTAATAACTGGTGACAGGTAATCCTGATTGTTAATTTAAGTAAATAACCAATATTAATTTAACTGTGATTAATTAGTCATTCAGTAGAAAACTAACTAGTAACCAGCTAATTCATTCACTCTAATTTTAATTTAGATAAATAACCAATATTTATTTAATTCTGATTGATTTAATAACATTAATTTTGCCAGTCATCCTGAACATTATTCACTTGTTATTTTTAAACCAAACATATTTTGTAATAAATTGAAAATATGAGCACAAAATAAACACCATAGCTGGGCTATGCTGTAACAGGATATAATAAATAAATAAAAGATGACTCATGAAAACAGGAGAACTGGGAATTGAATATGGGGCTTTAGGAGGTGTAAAACGGAAGTTGAGGAACAGAGAGTGTTGGCATGAGAGATTTTTCTGGTAAAAGAACAGGGGCTTAGCAATAGAAAATGAGGGTTTGTGTTAGGTTTTTGGAATGCCTAGAAAGTGATTCATGATTGGAAGAGATGTGCCTATCCAGATTGTGAGGCTACAATGAAGGGAATATTTGATATGGAAGGGATGGCAACTGTTGAAGTGTAAGTATTGTAAATTTGATGTTCACATTGAGTAAGGTGATGTGTGTATGGGAGTAGGTCTAGATGAAATTGATGGAATGGCTATTATTAAGGGAATTTAGAAATTCTTGGAGATGGTTTTCACTGTCGCTGCTAACCATAAATGTATCATCTATGTATCTGAACCACACAAGGGAGCTAAGTGGGATTTTGTGCCAGGCCAAGATGTTCATTGGGGGGGGGGGGGGGCCGTTAACACTTTTGCCTGAACTGTGAACAGCTAAGTTCATGACCATGTGTAGACATTCTGAATTTGGTACCTTAAGTATTTAAGAAATTGGCCACCATGCATTCGTATTAAGCCCCAAATGCGAAGGGAAATTGAAATAAAGTCACTTGACACAGTTTCAGAGTAACATAATACTTATATTCTTGATAAAGTTCACTTGGTACCAGATAGGTAGATAAAGCATCAAACAACAGTTTCATTGAAGATCACAGGTTAAGCACAATCATACGAGAAGACAAAAACTCACTAAGTCCCCCTAACATTAGTGAGTACACTACCACGGCATGTTGGAATTTGCCGAAACCGCTACCGCGTGGAGCAATTCGCTCTGCTAACTAGTGTGAAGTTGCACAATCACTTTCCGGTGAAAGAATGAGATCCATCATGGTGACTGCATGGCCTTTTATAAGCTTGCCATGGTCTTTTTTCTTTAATTAATATCTCCCAAAGTATGAAATAGTTTAACTTGCAATTTATACAAGGGCTTCCTATAGTCAAGTTCTATCTGTTTTAATTTAATTTAGGATTCAAAAGGGTTTCTATAAGCTTAAAATCACGTCTATCTTAAGTCTATCACGTGACCAACTTGGCGGAACTTTTATACGCTTCAACAACAATCAGCGACTGTTTATCTTTAAAAACTTAATTACCAGACAAATGCTTAAACTTTTTACCAAAACAATTATATATTCGTGATCCACTGAATTTGGGCTATCTACTGATATAAATTCCAAATCTGTATTCCTATTAGTTCAAAAGTTCATTTTTTTCTCTTAATTAAAACCACAAATAAACTTTGCCATAGCTGGTGATAAAAGTTCAGGTGTAGCTTTAATCATTTCAAAGATATTTCAAATCTTAGATTTTTACTTTCCTGATCACGTGTTTCAAAACATGAACAAACCAAAATATCTCTTAAAATAAACTTTTCCCGGTATAATAAATACACTTTAAAATTATTATAATGATGAGTTTTCACTGTGGAAATGAATACAGGGAAATTCCTGCAAGTTGACAATTAGTCTTCTCAAAATTTCTAAGTCCAGTTTAAGCAACTTAACAACTGATCTATAGAATACTTTACTGCTGGGGATGACTAATGGGAGTGCTTTTGGGGAACTAAAGGGTGACTTACATTTGTTCAACGATGGTTTCCTCTAGACTGTGCAGGAAGAGGTTTGATAAGGTGGTGTCAGTGCTGCACATCTGATAATAATTTTGGGAGTTGAAGGAAAAGTAGTTTTTGAAGATGTTGAAGTGAGCCAGGCATTTGTGTATGACGAGCCGGGGAGGCTGTATGGGCACCACATATCTAAGGAGTATTCATAGGAACTGAGGCCCTGAAAGTTGGAGATGTTGGTTAACATGAATGGAGACAAGGAAGGGGTTTAGATGTAAAGGTATGGGGGCTGTGGACAGACACCCAAGGAAATGAGTCACTCCACACTTCCTCAGGCATTTGTTCACAGTCTCTTACCCTAAATGTCAGAGTCTAAATTGACCCTGTATACATTCCAAATGTGCACTCCCGTTCCCTCACCAACTGCAGCCTCCCCAACACACCCTTATTCACATCTATGGCCTATGGCTCTTTTCAACCTTTCAAAATTTACTTCTCCTTCAACTTCCAAGTTTATCATAGGATACGTGGCACTACTATAGGTACACGTATAGCCCCATCATATCACAACCTCCTCCTGTGCCATTTGGAGAAAAAGTACATGAACAAAATCCCACTCAGCTCCAGAATTTGGTTCAGATATATATATAATAATATAATAGTATATATATGATGTACTTTTGATGATACACAGTTATGATAACCTACTAGATTTCCTCAGTTTTCGTAACAATAGACATTCCATCAGCTAACACTGATCTTACTTTCACACTTCTCACCTTCTTCTTTGTGGTTATTTTGCTATGACAATATGCCCTTCACACCTCTAATATGATACAAGGGATGGCTATAGCTACGCGCATGGTTCTAGCTTGTGACAACCTCTTCCTAGGCCATCTGGAGGAACAATACATGAACAAAACCCCACTCAGCCCCTACGTTTGGTTCAGAAGTATAGATTATGTGCTTTTGATGACCAACAGTGAACATTACCTCCTAGATTTCCACAATTTTCTTAACAATAGCCATTCCATCAACTTACCCTGGTCTTATTGTCTAACACATATCACCTTCTTTGATGTGGACATTTTCCTGTGACAGCATGTCTTTCACAACTCTGTGCTCATCAATCCCACAAATTTACAACAGCACCTGCATTGCAACAGTTGCTACATACATTTTCTGGTCCCTCGAGGCTGGGAATGGGATCAGCAGCTACAGCTATTTGTACTGAACCTTCTTTCATACTTCACTGCTTCTTACTACATAGAATGTCTGTTCACAGTTGCCATCCCTCTATCTTCTGATACTCCCTATTCTCTATCAAAGTCACTTTATACAAAATCTCACTAAATATTTCCTTGGAATGTGCCACTTCTCCCCTATGTTTCTCACAGAATTCCCTTTTTCTGTATTTCTATCTCACTTTTTAATTCTCCCTTCTTTCCCTTCAACTTCCAAATGGTCTTTAGAAGCACAGTACTTCCATATCTACCCTCATGCACCTGCAAGCTGCTTCTGTGTTTTAGATGTAGTGATGAAATATTTATGATTTGGACTCACAGTGAAAACTATCTACTTGACTTCTTCAGTTCCTTCAGCAATAGCCAATCCATTTTCTTGACCTTGACCTATTTCAACCTAAACACTACCTT
Source organism: Vandiemenella viatica (assembly GCA_031002005.1). NCBI lineage: Eukaryota > Metazoa > Arthropoda > Insecta > Orthoptera > Morabidae > Vandiemenella > Vandiemenella viatica. The sequence goes on from CM061914.1 coordinate 67,777,159, forward strand.
ACTGGATTATAATGTATCCTCTAGGAAGATAAGTTACACAAACCCACAAATTTGTAGTAGTTCCATCACTTACCTTTCCATTACCTTTTCTTTTCTATAGCCTAAAAATCTAGTGCAGTTGCATCTGTTCTGACCAAGAACACCTTCCCGAAAAATCACCAATTCTCTCAAGCTGTTACCCACTATCAAATCACTGTTATCATTCTGCACATCCTGAAACTAAATGTGGCTCTGTATTCTGTATCTAATTCTCTTCCGGTCTCAAGTCAGTTAGTAAAATCCTTTTCCTGGGCATGACTTCCTATGGTTCTTCCCTGAAAAGCATATCACTCTATTCATTTATTTCCTTCTGTATATGATTCATCACACCACTCAACCTAAAAAATGTTTTGGTTGATGACTACTCACCCCCTTACTCTTCCAAACCAGTAGACTAATCGTAAATTTTGCATCTGGCATCCAGCTACAAAAATACTTACTATAATCCTTCCCCATTATTAGACATTCCACATACACAACAACACACCTCAGTAATGCTAAACACTTTACTACTAGGGTGGTCACTCAATGAACTCGAAGAAGAAGTTGAAGATTGGCTTCAAAATGCCACATCAAATTGCATTGTTCATATATTGGGTGGTTCAAGAAAGTTTTACAATTATCACTGTATATTTATTTTTCTTCTGGACTTAAATTGACCACAAATATTCATACTTCCCTCACTTGTGTAACCAACAGCTAAAATTTGTTTTATTCTTGCTTTCATCTTTGTAATTTACTTTATCTACCCTTCTTTGTTTTTATGTATGGACTCAGCAACTTCTTAATTTTTACATAGAGGATAACATTAACTTAATATTTTTTTTTTTAAAAAGACTAGAAGATATCTGTATAGATACCGATGAAGTACCATGTATTACTTACATATTTACTTATTCACCATTTGCCAAATTGGCATTTAGAGGTGATAATTTGACACTCATTGATCACATGTGTATAAAAGAAAAAAACCATGGCCAAAACTGCAGCAGAATGATTGCATTAATTTCAGCACTGCCAGCTTTAATCAATGCAGTGTGCTGTAGATAATGAATATTTCATTTATGTTTCCAAATGTGCCGGTACTTGTCTGAAATGCAGAGCAGGCAAATTAACATAATATTTTCAGCTGCTTTACTGTCATCAAACCAACACAGCAGTACTGTAGTTACTCCAGGAAAATCTAGTCTTTCATGAAGATAGAGGGTAAGTAGTTTAGAAAAATTAATAATTATTATTTTTTTAACAGTTCTAATGGCTGAGTGAATTGATTTGTGATAACATGTTAATCCTCATTTGAACCATTTTAGTTAAGAATCCAATAATATATTATGAATTTTGTATTTTACCTGTAAATTACAGGACCACCAGTATATATGCATTGTTATTGATGGGGCACTGAGCACAATATTTTATTTAAATTTATGAATTTTTTCTGCTAAGTATCTAAACGTGGACATAAACATGAATTTTAAAATGTATGTATAAGATTATTGAAGAGAACCACTTGTGAACATAGCTAAAGAAACTAAATACACTGTGCTATTTTTCTGTCTGAATGTTAATGAAAAATAACCCAAATTTTACAAAACACAAGAAAATGGGTGTGTAGGGAAATTGTATAATCCATTGAAATTAAATAATTGTTTATCTCAATAATAAAAAATATGCCTCTGATGGATTGTTAAATGGAAGTAGGAAGTGAACTGTTGAATTATCTTAGTTGCTTAATACTTAGGCAATAAAAATTATGATAGCTAGTTTGTGAACACCTACTAATATGCAGTATTTTGAAGCTGCTTTGTAATGCTTCATCACAGTATACAAATGCAAGAAATATTTTTATCGCCATTTATCTGCTACAGGTAGGAAGATGCCTGATAAATATTATTTGAAAAAGGAACAGCTGAAAATAAATAAATTGTGATGCAGGATATTTTCAGTAAACTGCTTTAACTTATATTTCAAATGTCTTGAAGCAATGATGTCCTTTATGAGATTCATAATGATTATTTTTTCAGATTCTTTATCTTGCATGTTATTTATTCAGTTTAAGAAATGTATATATAATTCTGGTATAAATTAGAATACAAATTTAGAAAAATTATTTTGTAGTTGGTCTAAAATTGTACAGTTTTGTGTTTTAATTCAGCTAACCACTGTAACAAAAAGGTATACACAGAATTTTTGGGCTATATTGTTACAAGTGTTTAGTATTTAGCTTATGAGCCTCAATTATGAATATTATTTTTCTTCCTGGTACTATGCCTACTGGCCTGTTACAGTTTTCCTCCATCCTTAAGTTGGTATTCCAGTTAGTCATTTGGCTTGGGGGGAGGGGGGTAATACAGTAATATGGGTATTATTCCAGTTTTGTTCATTCTTTTCACATGCTAAAACCACTTTTCTGTATATTGGTGGATATGTGTTACTGCCAGTGTTATGTTTAATTGGTCTGTTATTTTTTATACCAGAAGATATCTTGCAATTCTTTACAATAACATAATTTCCACTGCATTGAGTCATCACTCTTCTTGTGCTTTTGTTGTCCATGTTACAGAACCATAGTAACAATAGGTCTTAGCATAATTTCATAAGCCTTAATTCTGGTGCAGCTTTGAATTTTATTCAAATTAAAAACTTGGTTGTTATCTTCAGTGCTCTGTTATAATTCAGTATTTTGAAATGAATGTCTTTTCCTTCTAATTTTGTTCGATGGCACCTCAAATATTTTAACTCATATAGCAGTCTAATACTTATTTACTTTGGGCAATTTTGCTTTCGATTTTTTCCTTTTCTCTAACTGCCATGGTTATTGATTTTTTGGTTGAAATTTTCAAGTTAACATTTTTGGCTGTCAAGTTTAAGTGATTGTAGCTGTTTTTAGCTATTTATATCTGGTCATTGGCATTAAGTAGTGTATTTTGTTAATTGTTTCCCTGTAGCATCATACTTCAGTATATGGTTAATGTCCTGTGCCAGTATAATAATCTAAATAGTTAAAAATTAAATGTTCATTGGTAAGCACATCACTTAAGAACAGCTGTTCTGATTTGGCATTTTTTTTTAAATGTTCATAATAGTCTAAATATGTTTCTTAGGGAAAGAAAATTTGTAAAAACAGCCCAGAAAATTGGAAAAAAACTGAAAGTGGTTTTTCTCTACAGGATTTTTTATTTGTTCATCTTATATGCATTTCTGCAGCATTCATCTAGTTATGATCAAACCTTGCAAGTTGTGTGCACGCCAGTGAAGGTTTCTGTCGAAAATAAAAACAAAAAAACTTCTCCCTCTCTCCCATTGCCTCACTTCAGGAAAATTTGCCAGTGCAGTGTTTCAGTTTATGCAAATATCTCGAAAACGGAAGGGAACTCGGCCAAAGTGAATGGTCATATTCTGAAAACACATAAAATTTACTGTTATTGATTGTAGACTGGCTCCAGTGGGATAATTAATGCCTGATAAATTCCAACATTAAAAAAAAAAAAAAAAAAAAAAAAAAAAAAAAAAAAAAAAAAAAAAACTGGCAGTCATTGGGGACTGATGACAGAAGAGAAAACTTAAAACTATGAAATAACAGTGTTTTTTTGTTTTCTATTAGGATTTTCAAATTAATTGTAGTATCAGAAATTAAAATTTCATGATTTTTCCATTTCAGTATTCATATTTTCAACCTGAAATTTCTTTAGCACATGCTAATAAACTCTAAATTCGAAATAAAAGTCAATTTGAATGTTTGAAAAATTTAAGGCTTTTTTGCAAAATTTTTAATCCAAAATTTTGATAATATAACATAATCATACTGTTAACATTAGCATTGTTGGTGACACAAACTCATAAGATTTTAACCATCCAACAATTGCCCAATGCATGCAAAGAAGTTTTCACTTCAAAACTAAAACACTAACTAAACCTGAAGGTTGGTCGAATCCTACTAAAGGAGATGCTCCAAGCTATTGTGCCAGAGGCACGAAGGCCAGTTCCTGTCCTCAGGGCCTTCAGTTTAACATGGAATCAGAACCATTGAATGTCCCGGCGTACCTCATATAATCAATCACAGCTCCTAAAAATTCATGCTCATCATTGGATTTTAACCCACAACCAGAGAAAAAAACTTTTGAAAGTAAGCAGTTTAAACACTGAGGTACCAGACTTCCTTGTTTTGAAGTATATGTGTGCTAAGTACTATCAAAATTAGATAAAAACTGTTGGTTTGTATGAAGAACATTTGGAAAAATTGAGGGGTGTTTAGGGGAAGAGAGATGTTTTTTGGGCCAGAAACCTTCGTAGGCATGCACACAATAACTCACCAAAGTTTCATCGCACTCGGACAAATGGTATAGGAATGCATAGAAGACAAACGAAGCAACAGACAAATAATCATTTTTATATATAAGATACAAGTATAATCTATATTTTCAGTACGGTCCAAATGCAACACATCATATTTATAGCTACAGATATACTGTTAGGGTACGGCTACACTGCAACTGACTTTGGCCGATTGTTCATTCTGCTGAATACTGCAGATATCGGCGAACCAAACAAAAGTATGCAACAATATGTGCTACACTACAACTGACCTACTCCACCATACACCGCCGGACTCTGCTGACTTCCGTCACCTACCAAATAATTTTGTTTAATTCGGCCGGACGTACTTGCCTCACGTCATTTGTGTATTCGTATTTAGCTCAACTGCCGTTTCGAAATGAAAGAGTATAAATGTATTTTCACTTATAAACACATATTATGACTTGTTTTGATATTTCAGTAAATCACATAAATTATTTTCTAAAACATATATTTTTTTTTCATATCACACCTCATAAATTTTCGATTTCAGTTGACAGCAAACCAGTATATATTGATGATTAATATACACAGATAAAAATTTTAAAATATATAATCATGAAATTGAAAATAAACATATAAATCAAATGAACCGTATCTCTGGTGGTCATAGCTTGGGTTGCCACCCATACTATATTATGGAATATTGATTTTTCTTTTCTAGGTGTACTTTATAATCTATGAAAGTAATGAAGTACATTAAAATAGTGTTTTTTTTATTTGACTGGGGTTATCACCTCAGTGTTTGATCTCCTAGTACAAACGAGTATCGAAATGCAATCTTAGCAAACCATAACTAAGTCTTTGGCATGCAATACTGGATTGAGAGATTTTCCCATTTCTAAACATGCATTAAATAAAATATCTCAGTGTCACAGCAAGTCTTTCTCTGGAGAAATACATTTCCTGAAATTTGAATATTTTTCTACAGCAGGTCGGATTCCTTCCAAAAAATAAAAAAAAATGTTTGGTTTAATTCTAAAATATTCCGAAATTTTAATTGGTTGTTCCAATAGTTTCGAGAACAATGTCAAAATTTCGCCCACAGCCTAGCTCTATGAAAAAATGTCGTTTACTCATTCACTTTTTCCATGAGCAAACACGATATTAAATCTCAACAGAGTTCTCACTCAACATTTCAATAACGTCAGTTTCTACCATCTTGCAACGCAATCTGTTGAGAACTGAATAACAATCGGCCCAAATCTATTTTATTCCCTCATTTTACATGGCCTACTACCTTTTTACCTAAAGTTTATACAGTTTCTACAGTTTTTATACTTAAAACAATTTACTTTTTTTTAATAAAAATATATCTGGATAATTTCGGTTTAAATCTACCGGCAGAGTGAACAATCAGCTGTAATCGGTAACAGTGTAGCCATACGCTTATCATTAGCATGTTAGTGATGTGAACTCATAAGATTTTCCTCACATGCCTATAGAAGTTTTCACTTTAAAAAATTAAAGTGGTGATACACATATCCACAGTTTTTATTAGATCTTGATGAAACTTTGAACATATGTACTTTAAAACAAAGAGAAAAACAATTTATTATTTGGCTGACACAAACACAACGTCCTCCCCCTTTACCCAATTTATTTTTTGTTTATATTCTTTACATAAACTCACAATTTTTATCCAATTTTGTTGGATTTTAGCACATATAGACTTTAAAACAAAGAGAAATTAAAACAAAGAGAGAATTACTGTCTACATTTGGTACAAAGAAACCCAACACCTCTTCCCCACCACCCCTGTTAAACAAAATATACCTGTAAAAACTATTCAGTCATTTGCACATATCTCAAAAACAGTTGGGCAAAGTGGGTGGTGATGGAGCATGTTTGGAACATTCTCATCAAGTGGGATAAAACATCAGAACTTTCATATCCAACCCCAAAACAATGCTGGGTATTCTTCTAGTTGCATATAAATATTAAAGAGTAATGGAGATAAAAGGAAACCTTGTCTGACACCACAGTTGATAGTCTTCTAGTCTTTTCTTTCAGTTTCCATTTTCTCAGCCATTAAACTGCATTTATATGTATTGTGTGTTGGTAATCTTGTCTGAGTATCTAGAATATATGTGTTTATGTTATGAAAAGCTTTTTTTATAAATTTAAGAATGTCAGTTGTATTTTTGTGTTAAATTTCCTTAATAAGTTCAGAGTAAAGTTACCATCTACTCAAGACTTTCCTTTTGTGGAATCGCCAATTTTATTACCCGTTTTACAATATTTCTTCAATTTATTTTTTTTACAAGTTCTGCAAAAAATTTATAGCCAATGCAATGATGAATCTATGATTTTTCTGATTTGAGTAATAACTTGATATTTCCATCCCTCCCTGAAGTTGCCGCGCAGAGAAAGTGCCAAAATGGGGTTAACTATAGAATTCTGAGAGCACTTAGATTTATTTATAAGACGTAAAATCTTGATTCAGTTGCTCATCACACTATTTAAAGAGTTCTAGATTGAATCCATACTCTCCAATAAAGACCCAGGAGCTTAATTGTTTATGAAACTTCTGTTTTATAATTAATTGTTTAAGGTTATTTGCTGAATGAGGTAGAGCATTTATTGACAAGAAATTATTTAACAAAATAGTAAATTTGTTCAAGAAATCCCCAAAATTGTATTTGCTATATGTGATTCCCAAGAAAGATTATTATCTAGAGTTAGTCATTTAGTAAATTTATTTTAGCCTACACATAGAATTTCCAATGAGTATAATTTTTTGCCAATGTGGTCTATACATTTTAAACCACTGCAGTAAGTGAAGATTTTAGTTAGTCAGTATTAGTCAGTAAGGTAAGTGGGTTTTCATGCTGGCTGTGAATAATCTAACAGTTGTTTCACACACACAAACGTCAATGCCCTTGACCATCACCTTCTGTGGGAAAAGCTCCTCCTATTCAATAACCTGTTTTTCTCACAAGCCAAACAAAAGGTACTTTGTGTCAATTTGTTCTAACGTGAAAGTTAACGTCTCTTATGTGTTTTGTATTTACCTCAAACAGAATATTCCACCAGGTAAATGTTTTTGGAACAGCAACTGGAAATTTATCTACAAAAGAAGGATAACATCTTTCCTAGTTACTCTAATTGAGGGGTATGTATGTCACGAAAAGTTTAATAATCTTTGAAGCCTTTTAATCTTGTATTTCTCTGAGTAATTTGGCCTTTTGATGTGAAAGTAGTCAACTATTTTCTTTTAGAAGGTTTGTCTATCTGTATATTTCCAAACAGAGTGAAACACCTTTGTAACAAAATAAAATATTATTAAATGTTAAGCATATACTGATATATGAAAGATTTTTATCTTTAAGTGAGTATTCTACAATTATCTCAGGTAAATAAGATATTGCAGGAAGTAAATTAACAATTGTTTTATTTGAAGTCTTTATCTTATCACATACAGTATAGTAAATTTTGATGTGGCTGTGTTGATTCAGATTCAATCAATTTTTTTACCAGTTAGAATTCTCATGAAACTAGATACTCCCTGTATACAGAATTCCATTAATCTTTTATGGTTGATACCATTTTGACTTCAAGTGTATGAATTAAGGAAATGAGATGGCATAATATTTGAATGAACTGAGTATCTTTCACCATTTTAGAGCCCTCTCACCACTAACATGGCACAAACTTTTATTTTGCCAGTGACAATATGAACATAACTGTTAGTTCCATAAATTTTGCTAAGTATTAAACAGCGATGATATCCTAATAAGTCATGTTAACTTTTCTGATGGTATTTTATTGATGTTTCATAGTGCAATATGCTACTTAATTACAGCATAGTTGAAACCTCAAATTAGTATATTTTTGTCAATCTTAAAAACTTTCATAATTTTATGTGATATAAATATCCTTGTAGAGGATATAGATTTAACACTTATAAAGTGTCTCTCTACCTTTATAGGATGGACCCACATAATATGATTAATTCTAAGGGTGGGGTAAATGCAATGGATGGTTGGCAACTAGCACATCCATCAACAGGGGAGGAAGTTGTTATTTCTGGTATATCTGGCTACTTTCCAGAATGTGACAATATGAACCAACTTAAAGAAAACCTAATGAATGGAGTCAATATGATAACAGCTGATGATAGACGCTGGAAGAAAGGTAAGTTACATTTCCATTAGCATCCTTGAATATTTTCTGAAGAGTGAATTTTGATTATTCAATGGATTATTTTGTTTGAATTATTCAGCATAAAATATTCCTGCTGTGTTTATTCAAATATTGCTATGTAGTATTAACTAATATTCCTTAAAATAATGACAACTATACAGCAACTTTCCCCCCACATTTTTGGTGGTTTAATCGCAAGATAGGCTAAAGGATTTTATTTAAAATTAACCATGTGCTGTTTACATTATATAACTCTTACCAGAAATATAAATCTAAATCACTTTTATTCAGACATGAGACACAAAATAAAAATTTAAGCCAATATAATAAAACAATAGCAAAATCAGATACTTTTATGGATGCAAAACAATTAATCATAACAAGATATTTATTTTGGTAAGTTGTTATAAGATTTAGCTTTGCTGTTCACATTAATAGGTTTACTGCCTATTTTCATGCATATTTTTAGACATTAGTAAAATTTATTAAAGAAAATTCTGAAAGGACTGCTCTTATATGTTTTAGATTCTGAAAAAGATTTGAAAATGAGGAAGGTAAATATGAAATTACATGTATCCAAGTGGGTTTTTTTTTTTTTTTTTTTTTTTTTTTTTAAAAATTATTATCATCCTTACATTAATTGCTACTGATGTTTGAAAAAAATGCAGACATACAATTTACAAGTAAAAAATAGTCATGAAGAGATCACACTAGCAATACATAAGACAAGAATGAATAACCTAATTTCCACTTTGTAGGATGTCTAACTAATTATGCCTATATTAAAGTCACTTTCACATAACCTTTATTACTCAGAAATCTTGCTATTAAATCTTAGTATAAAGTCAAAAGACGTTACCACCAGGAAAGGGTCCTGAATATGATGTTTATACAATGAAACTGTTATCAGAACAATGGCAATTAAAGGAATGTTGGAATTAGTGAAAGTGTGGAACTTGATACTCAAAACACTTAAATGTATTACACAAGTAGAATTATACCTACTGGTGATAAAAGTCTACCATAACTTTTTACACAGGGCATAAATAGTTATTGTACCTTATTATGTTACATCTTATCCTCAAATTAAAATGTTAGCTTAGTAAAGAGAAATTATTAAAATAGAGCAGAGAAGTTATGGTTCTTTAATTATTGAATGAAGAAATTAATTCGTGAACATTCCTGGATAACGCTTTTAATATGAATGTGGGAAACATAGAATTTCTTGGCTACATGTGTAATACCAGCCAGATAGACTGGATAAAATGTTAGTTATGTGTTGAAATATCAACAATTTATGTTTAACTACCCCAGCCAAAAAGAATCAAAATAACGCTTCATATTGTATTGTCAAAAGAATAAATTTCTCAAACTTCTGAAATACCAAAAAAAGACATAGGCTTCCATAGCTGAATTTCTTTAAACTGAGCTTCCGGTTGACACACTGTGACCTTGTTCAGAATAGAACTATATTCTGTTTCTCAAGTGTTCTGCATCCAATGTTGGCTCCCTCCTTTTTATAAAAGTGAACAAGATTCTAAATTGCCAACCTTTAATCACTACAAAATTTTTATCTCTTAATGTTTTTCTGATGTATGAACTGTATAAAGTGTTCTTCGACCTTCAACATAAATTTGATGTGACGTTTCAAAGTTGGAAATTGATTTACACATGGTTTAACTATAAGGCTGGTTCAAAAAATTATGAACTGGAGGCCTAGGGACAGAAACCAGTACCTGTATTTCAGAAGTAATGGCCATAGGTGTTGAGGCTTATGTCCCACTGCTACCCAAGGTGGTGAATGGCTATCTCATAAAATTCCTGGGGCTGTGATGTGAACCAGTTCAGTATGTACTGCTTGATGTTGTCATCTGAGGAACTAAAATTGGTGTAATCGCAGGGAAAGGGGACTGGACTTTATGGAGGATGACCCTTGGGTGAGCTTGCCTGGTCATTTTGATTTGATCACTTGGTGAATGGTGGTCAAGATTTGCAAGTAATGCTGGGCATTCACTGTTGCCCTATTCTGCAGGAAATCTATCAGAAGTGGGCCGTCTTGGTCAAAGAGAACGTCAGCATAAACTTACCTGCACTTGTGTGGATGGCCTTGAATTTTGTTGGTGGTGGTGACCCTCAATGCTTCCAATGGAGTCTTTGTCATTGGTTTGAAGTGATGACACCAAGACTCATCTACAGCCAACCACTGATGCCAGGAACTCATTCTGTTCCCTGGTATAGCACTGCAGATGACAAGACAGTGCGCTATTCGACATGCTTCCTTTTATGGTTGAAGACTGGGGTAACCATTTGGTGCACACTTTGTGCCAGTTCAGTCTTTCCTTCATGATGGTATGAACAGTTCCAATGCTCAGTCCAACTTCGGAGGCTATGGCTTTCGCTGTAACTTAGTGGTCCAGGGCAACGAATCCATCAACCAGCTGGGTGGTGTCATCAGTAACGCGGTGTGGTCTTCCAGAGCGAGCATCATTGGCTAATGACACATGTCCTTCCCTGAAGCGCTTGTGCCATACCTTGACCCATGCAAGCGACATGTAGTGTTCACCATACACTTGTGACATTCTTCGATGAATGTCCGTTCTCTGTACTCCTTCCTCTGCCGGGAAACGAAAAACACCTCTTTGCTCTTCTTTTGACGCCTCCCTGGCACTGCTCACAACATTTATGAGCACTGGGCGACTGACGCATGCTTCTGATAGCTTTGTAGTCACATGACTTGCACTTGTGACCCAATAGCAGCAGCATGTGGACTTTCACACTCTTGTCGGAAACCTCTTTGTTACTGACACAACAATATGACCATTCTGTCATCGGTTTGCACATTCCAGATTCCAGCACATTTCTTTTTGAAAATATGAGGGCTATCCAGAAAATAACATACATTTTCACCTGGTGTGGCAGTGGGCGGGGCTAGCGCCACCATATTGATGACAGAGTGTTCCTACACTCAATACGCAACCAGCCATTGTAGCTTGTACATCGTGCCTATCGTACTTTGTATACAGTGGAGTTTTATAATGAGCGCTGGAATTGAAAATCCTGCCAGTTGTGAAGTGCGTGCTGTGGTAAGGTTTCTGTTGCCAAAAAATCACAAACCAATTGAAATTTATCGCCAGATTTGTGATGTGTACGGCCAATGAATAATGAGTGAAAGCTGAGTGAGGCAGTGGTGCATTGATTTTAAAAATGGCAGAACCAATGTTCACGATGAGGATCGCAGTGGTAGGCCTAGTCTTGTGAGTGATGAATTGGTGGCGAAAATAAACGAAAAAATCTGTGAAAATCACCATTTCATGATTACCGAACTCTCAGAACATTTCCCCCAAATTTCAAGGAGTTTAGTTCATGATATTGTGGTTGGTAAACTTGGTTACCACAAATTTTGTGCCAGGTGGATTCCAAAAATTCTAATGGAAGACCACACTTGCTGCAGCACTGACATTTCTGGAAGACTACGACAAAAGTGGAAATCAAGTTATCAAATGTATTTTAACTGGCAATGAGACTTGGGTAAAGCTTGTCACCTGTAAAACAAAATGGCAGTTGATGGAATGGGGCCACATGCATTCTCCCAAGAAACCAAGGAAGTGTCTGCAAACACTGTCAGGAGGAAAAATCATGGCTACTGTGTTTTGGGACGCTCATGGGGTGATTCTCGTTGATTTTCTTGAATGTGGCCATTCAATCAACTCAGAGAGGTATTGCAAAACACTCAGAAAATTAAGACGCGTGATACAAAACAAGCGTCGGGGAGAACTCAGCAAGAAAGTTTTGTTTCTCCATGACAATGCTCGTCCAGACACAGCCAACCATACCCAAGAGCTCTTGGATGGTTTTGGATGGGAAGTTTTCAATCATCCACCATACATCCCGGATTTGGCACCGAGCAACTACCACCGGTTCCCAGTGATGAAGACGTGGCTCGCTATGCAACGCTTTGCCACTGGCGCTGAACTGCATGCTGGTGTAAACCAGTGGTTGAGCTCGCAGGCGGCAGATTTCTACAGAGAGGGTATTGAAAAGCTTGTACCACGTTCTGATAAATGCCTTAATTTAAATTGTGATTATATAGAAAAATAGCCTAGGAGTTTACCTCCAAAATGTATTCAATAAAAATGTTTTTTTTTTTTCACTTTGTTTATTTTTTATTTCAAAGCGTCTGTTTCTTTATGGATAGCCATCGTATATAAATTGGTAATTTTTACAAAGATGGATACATGACATGATCATTCTCTTATAGAGGGGATATATAATTTATTATTTTTGTAATTGATATAACAATGGGAACTGAAGAAATTATAAAAAAATCATAAAATCACTGAATTAATATTTTTGAGGGATAACAAGCAAAGTGTATTAGGTAATGTCATTTGTGATGTTGTATTACACATTCTAAATCAGGGTATTTCATTTGCTGCCATTAATCGCTCTATTGTTTATTAAGAAATAATTGCTTAGTATACAACACTTTTCACTGCTATGTTGCACAGACATGCTTCATTAAATTATTTAAGTCATCAGAGGTGGTAAAGGTTTTATTCACTTAAGGAAATGGACAGAAGGTCCCAGCAGTGAGTTGGTCTTCACCAAAGGATTTGGTCACCAACACAACCATCGTTGAGATTTATTATATACTTTGAGAATAGTTTATTTTGACTCTGGCTCTGTAGATAAAACTAGCTGAAAACAATAATTTGAGTTTACACTATGCCATGTGTAAAAGCCCTTCTTTATCCAGAGAATATTTCTGAGCTTTACAGGACATTCATTGTGGCTGTAAAGAATATGATCAAACCCATTGACAACAAATGTTTCTACAATATTTCTGGAAATCACTTTGCTATCTGCCAAAATTCTGACTATTGATTTCTACTGATTGTATCCATGAACCTGGGAAATCGCCACTTGTGAATGGACCACGACTACAGCCTTGTTACTAAGTCACATGGTTTTCACCAATTTCATGCTGTTCACGACTTGCATGGTGACCTTGACTTCGACAAAATGCCAGTTTTGCAACATGTCAGTAGTTTCTGGAGCAACCTGAATTATGTTAAGTGGGTTTTTACCATATTTAAAGATTTTCCCCTCTACTGTTCTCAAAAAATTTCTGTAGAAACTGATTAAAATTTTTCACTTTTCACCCTTCTGTCAATGTCAGGTATAGGTCATTCGTTGTGGAAATTGAATAAATGAAAGTTGAGAAATAAAGTGTTTAATCACAGTGCAAAATTTTAACATTGACAGTTTTTTCCATAGTCAAAAAAACTGATTTTGACCTTGTTTTTGGCAGATTGAGCAAATCAACTTGGGTTCTATTCAAAGGCTTTTGCACCATATGTTGACTGTTCCTCCTCACCTTTTTAAAAAATTTCCACATAAGTTTTTCTCCTTACTCCAATACCAGAGGTCATTCAGGGTAAAGGTTGAGGAATAATTTCCTTACTCACTATAAAAAGGTTTGCATTAGTCTATGCACTTTTTTTTTAATGCTAATCCTCAAAACAATTGAATCTGACCACAACTACAGCCTTATTACAGAATCACATGGCTTTCACCGATTTCATGCATCTTGACCTACTGACGTTTTCAAGCCCCAGAAGTGATATAAGGTCAGACTTCTAATTTTTGCTTCTACTTCAATTATGTTTAAAAAATATGAAATCTGTGGATTATTAATAAAAAGATGCGTTTTTTAAACCATTTCCTTCAGTGTGTCGTTTTTTGTTTTTAATTTACTGTTATTATTAATATTTAAGTAACATTTATTAGATGTAAGTATCCTATATAAATGTATAAATGAAATGAATTCTTCACGGGTGTACTGCCGGATAGTGTTTTGAAAACACGATATTTCAACGACTAGCTCCGTTGTCTTCATCAAGAGTTGAAACTTCTGCACAGGTTGGCTGACCATCAGATACTTAGAGAGCCTAGGTGCCACACCTACTTATATAGACCAACGGCTCTCTCCGATGCTTGCACTCGGCAGTGAGTGGGCGGGGCTACAGGTGTTTGTTGGGGGTCGAGGAAGTTAGTATTGGGCCGTTTATGGCGGTTGCTGAATGTGCGTGCCATGCTCTCTGCATAAAGTTGCCAAGGCTGGTTTCCATGCCTCGCTAAGACATAGGCCACTATCTCTGTTGTAGGTATCAGCCAATCGAATTTCAATCGCTTCTGTGACTAAGGAATCCTAAAAGTATGTTTTCCCAGCCAATATCGTAACGTTGTTGAAGTCAACCCTGTGGCCATAGTTGTACACATGCTTGGCGGTCGCTGACTTGCTATACTGTTCCAGGTGAACATGGTGTTTGTGTTGTAATCGTAGGCTTCTGCGGCCAGAGTCAGTTGATTCTTGGCTGTCCGATGGCGCCGCGTCATGTTCATCGTAGCCGACGTTTCGACCCTCATTCTGGGGTCTTCTTCCAGGGCAGAACTGCGTCTTCCATCAGTGAGTGGTCTTGTTTTATAGGCGAGGCCAGCGCCCGTCTGGATGTTTCGATGTGCCCGGCCAATCAGAAGGTCCGAGCCGTCACGTGTTTAGTCGGCCTGGAGGGGGGCTTGCGCGGTCTGGCCGGATGGCGGGAGGTGACACGTGACATGTCCTGTTCGCACCAGCGAGCGCCAGGCGTCGTGTAATTTCAGCCCGTTGTCCTCGTTAATATTGTTTGGGCGTTTAGCAATTTCTAACGCCTCCTTTACCCTCCTTGGCCACCATTTATCCTCGCGCACTATCAGGGTGGTATTTTCGAAGTCTATGGCGTGATTTGTTTCGGCTGCATGCCGTGCAATGGCGGATTTGTCAAAGTTGTTAGATTTATAATCGCGGATGTGTTCGCGCAGCCTCTCCCTTATAGTGCGCCCCGTCTCTCCTATGTACATACGACCACAGGTGCACGGAATCTCATAGACCCCGGCTACCTGTAGTGGAGGCAGCCTGTCCTTAACCTTGACGAGCTGGTTACTGACCTTGCTGTGCGCTTTGTAGACAGGTTTTATATCAACTTTTTTAAACAGCTTCCCGATTCTGTCAGTAACTCCTCTTATGTAGGGTAAGACAACTACTTGGCGTTCCTGAGAAGTGGCTTGATTAGACGTTGAATTGGCGTCTTTGTCTGTTGTAGCTGCATGCAATGCCTGTCTAATACAACGATTGTGGTAGCCGTTGGACTTGAATGTGTGTTGCAGCGCTTCCAACTCCGCCGTCAAACTATTTGCGTCACACACTTTCGTCGCTCTTGTATACAAGGTCGTGAGGACGCCTCTTTTTGTCGCTGGGTGGTGGTGCGATGCGGCGTGTAGATATCTGTTTGTGTGTGTCGGCTTCCGGTACACCGAGTGTCCAAGGTTCCCGTCGTCACGTTTGGTTACTAGCACATCTAGGAACGGCAGCTGTCCTCGTTCCTCCGTTTCCATGGTGAATTTAATTTTAGGATGTGCTTTATTTATAAAATCCAGGAATCTGTCAAGCGCACTTCGTCCATGGGGCCACACAACAAATGTATCGTCAACAAATAACCACAGACGCGGTTTGAGGGGCGCGTTTTCCAAAATTTCCGTCTCCAGTTCCCCCATAAAGATGTCCGCCGCTATCGGCGAAAGCGGTGAGCCCATGGCCGCTCCTTCCACTTGGGCGTAAAATTTCCCGTCGTACTGGAAGAACGTTGATTTAAGACAAAACTCGGCTAGGTCCGCCAATTCTTCTGAGATGTTAAGTGCCGATAGCTTGGTGCGTATTACTGTCACTGCTTCTTCCACAGGTACGTTGGTGTAGAGCGACACAACATCAAAGCTCACTAGAATGTCAGTTTCTTCGATTTTGAGTGATGATATTATTTCTACGAAGTGTGAGCTATTTCTGACAGTTGAAGCGATGCCTTCTGACAAGGGTTTTAGTTTGTCGGCGACATAGCGGGCTAGTGGATGAGTCGGAGAGTTAATTGCGCTGACGATCGGCCGTAAAGGAACTTCTGGCTTATGTATTTTGGGCAAGCCGTAGAACCGAGGAGTAGAGGTGTTATTTCTCTTCAGTTTAGCCTTGATTTCTGGTTCGATTTCCGAAGAGTCAATAACTCTCGGTTCTACGGCTTGCCCAAAATACATAAGCCAGAAGTTCCTTTACGGCCGATCGTCAGCGCAATTAACTCTCCGACTCATCCACTAGCCCGCTATGTCGCCGACAAACTAAAACCCTTGTCAGAAGGCATCGCTTCGACTGTCAGAAATAGCTCACACTTCGTAGAAATAATATCATCACTCAAAATCGAAGAAACTGACATTCTAGTGAGCTTTGATGTTGTGTCGCTCTACACCAACGTACCTGTGGAAGAAGCAGTGACAGTAATACGCACCAAGCTATCGGCACTTAACATCTCAGAAGAATTGGCGGACCTAGCCGAGTTTTGTCTTAAATCAACGTTCTTCCAGTACGACGGGAAATTTTACGCCCAAGTGGAAGGAGCGGCCATGGGCTCACCGCTTTCGCCGATAGCGGCGGACATCTTTATGGGGGAACTGGAGACGGAAATTTTGGAAAACGCGCCCCTCAAACCGCGTCTGTGGTTACGCTTTGTTGACGATACATTTGTTGTGTGGCCCCATGGACGAAGTGCGCTTGACAGATTCCTGGATTTTATAAATAAAGCACATCCTAAAATTAAATTCACCATGGAAACGGAGGAACGAGGACAGCTGCCGTTCCTAGATGTGCTAGTAACCAAACGTGACGACGGGAACCTTGGACACTCGGTGTACCGGAAGCCGACACACACAAACAGATATCTACACGCCGCATCGCACCACCACCCAGCGACAAAAAGAGGCGTCCTCACGACCTTGTATACAAGAGCGACGAAAGTGTGTGACGCAAATAGTTTGACGGCGGAGTTGGAAGCGCTGCAACACACATTCAAGTCCAACGGCTACCACAATCGTTTTATTAGACAGGCATTGCATGCAGCTACAACAGACAAAGACGCCAATTCAACGTCTAATCAAGCCACTTCTCAGGAACGCCAAGTAGTTGTCTTGCCCTACATAAGAGGAGTTACTGACAGAATCGGGAAGCTGTTTAAAAAAGTTGATATAAAACCTGTCTACAAAGCGCACAGCAAGGTCAGTAACCAGCTCGTCAAGGTTAAGGACAGGCTGCCTCCACTACAGGTAGCCGGGGTCTATGAGATTCCGTGCACCTGTGGTCGGATGTACATAGGAGAGACGGGGCGCACTATAAGGGAGAGGCTGCGCGAACACATCCGCGATTATAAATCTAACAACTTTGACAAATCCGCCATTGCACGGCATGCAGCCGAAACAAATCACGCCATAGACTTCGAAAATACCACCCTGATAGTGCGCGAGGATAAATGGTGGCCAAGGAGGGTAAAGGAGGCGTTGGAAATTGCTAAACGCCCAAACAATATTAACGAGGACAACGGGCTGAAATTACACGACGCCTGGCGCTCGCTGGTGCGAACAGGACATGTCACGTGTCACCTCCCGCCATCCGGCCAGACTGCGCAAGCCCCCCTCCAGGCCGACTAAACACGTGACGGCTCGGACCTTCTGATTGGCCGGGCACATCGAAACATCCAGACGGGCGCTGGCCTCGCCTATAAAACAAGACCACTCACTGATGGAAGACGCAGTTCTGCCCTGGAAGAAGACCCCAGAATGAGGGTCGAAACGTCGGCTACGATGAACATGACGCGGCCCACCCGGACAGCGAAGAATCAACATGGTGTTTGTGTTCTTCACACCGGTTTTGTACAGTGCGGATGGTTTGACAAATGTAGCACTTTCCACACTCGCATGGGATGCTGTAAATTCCAGGAACTCTGAGGCCAAGATCTTGGCTAAATACTTCACAATGGATTAATATATGCAAACTGCAACTATCGATCTCAGCAGCTACTCGACAACAATTGACTTTTGCACTGGTTGCAAATAGCAAATACTTTGAAGTTAAATAAAAAGAATCTAACTCATCACAGCTAAATGTTATACAGAAGGCGAATCTCAATGTTTACTTGAAATCAACTGTCTCATGCAAAGATTTACTTCCTGTTATCGAAGTTTAACTGTTATATATTAGCATAAAACCACAAAACGCCACCAGTTGCTTAAAAGTTTTTATTCATTAAAACTTTAAGCACTTAACGAAAAATGATGGTAATATGCTTAATGACCAGCGGGAATTAGCTAACAAACAATTCTTAGAAGCTTTCAAGCCAGTAATTTCAACCGAATAACATATTTTAATACATAGGTCTATAAAGTTCGATTCTCCTCAAAATTCTATTAGTTAAGTAATTGTTTATATATGAACTAGATTCTAACCAATTTTAAATATTATGTTGCAATTTTTATTATATCACATTTAAGCACTTTTTTTTTTTTTTTTTTTTTTTTTTTTTTTTTTTTTTTTTTTTTTTTTTTTTTTAATTAATCTGAGTCACGATAACATTTTAGGAATAGTGCGAACTTGCACCTCAGCCCATCATTCCATAATGCAATCTTTACACTGTAAACTAACTTCCTTTTTAATTAGCCATAATAATGTACCCCGTAGCGCCATCTAACAAATTTACGAAGTTTGTTGATTCACATCTAACTGGTCAGTTGGCGGAAGCCGCCCGCCTCGTACAGATGCAGTCCGGTAGACGGAAGGAAGAACCATGACGATGTGCAACTTCGCACGAAATGACTGATTTGTGACAATGCTTCCGCCTATGTAATTGTAACGTATGTATAATGTTGTATTTTAAAGATAAAAGCTGTATATATATATTTTTATCATAGTGCATTTTTAACATGAATTTTTGTTTAGGTGTCGCACTTCTGAAGAAGACAAACATGTTTTGTCGAAACTGCAGTCAAGTTTTAATGAATAAAAACTTTTAAGCAACTGGTGGCGTTTTGTGGTTTTATGCTAATATAAAACATTTTTACCGTTGCTGACACGCAGCTATGCTAAAGATTTTAACTGTTATGTCAATTTCATGACATGATACTTGTAAAGTTGTGTAGGAGAATATATTGCTCTACAAGTATGTTTACCATTGAATAATCTAATCTACTGAGTTTTAAAAAGTGACTGCATATGCTACATTAAGTGTTGCATTGTTGTATGTTTCATCAAACAGTATATGATAGTAAGGTTATGTGATACAATAAAATTGATGAATCATGTAGTACAAAGTTCCATACATTTATTTTTTTACCAGTTGACCCACCATTTATTTTCCTGTGCAAATTTTAATAAATTTGTTTGTATTCGTTTCTTGAATTTATCCGACATATGTTGTCCTGTGCAAATTTTGATAAATTTGTTTGTAATCATAAATGAATGTAATCTTTCTCGGCGTTGTTTATTTATAAACGTTTCTCGGGAAACAAACCGAGTGATGTTGTTATTAATGCACAACATGCCAGTTTACAAACAAGGCTGACTTCAAGGCAGACTTCAAGACTTGCAACTGCACCTGAAGATGGCGACGGAGAATAAAGTCGCCGAAATATTGTGCATTAATAACAACATCACTCGGTTTGTTTCCCGAGAAACGTTTATAAATTGTTTGTAATCGTTTTTTGAATTTGTGAAAAACTATTGAAAATTTGTAAACAAAGTAAGAATGAGAAGGAAACATAATTCTGAATGATAATTGTATTTATTAACTATGGTGTCCATGGGTATTCAATTTGAGGAGGAGTAAATTCGAAGTACACCAATGGAAAATTTTACATATGAGATGAATTTTATTGGCTGTTCACCACTGAAATACTGAAAATGTGTGATGTGTCCA
The DNA here is from genome assembly GCA_031002005.1 of Vandiemenella viatica. Classification (NCBI taxonomy): domain Eukaryota; kingdom Metazoa; phylum Arthropoda; class Insecta; order Orthoptera; family Morabidae; genus Vandiemenella; species Vandiemenella viatica. Next base: position 67,797,519 of record CM061914.1, read on the forward strand.
GAATGTGATTGACCTGGAACTGTGCAGTTTATTTCCAAAATTTAAGTCACAATTAATTTTATGTTAACCAAATGGTTTATTTTCTTCCATTAAATTTGAAATCTCAATGAATCTCAAGGTGTTTTATTTATATTTCGATTATCGCACCACCAAACCAGTTTTTATTGTTTTGAAGATCTTGCATTGTTCAGTCTAATGCCTCCAAAGACTTTTTATGTGCCACCGTACATTTATCTCAAACAATCAGTTTGCAATGCTGCAGAATTTGGGCCATCACACAGTTCTTCGAAAAGTTGCATGTTGGAGTTTATTATTTGCATATTAAATGGCAAATTGAATGCTGAATGAGATTTGACTGCCTTTCAACAATGTAGGTGTAATTCCTAATAAATCAAGTGCAATTTAATTCTATGAGGAAATCATTGCCAAAAACAATGAGATCAAAAAAGTTTTTCCAGTTCCACCAGAAGCATTCAATAACAAAATCCCTCTAGTTCCATTGTTCACAACTTTCATGAGCATATTTTTGTTGCTGATTCAATCATGGAACATTAGTTCGAACTTATTCCTTCAATGCTTCACATTCATAGTTTTTCACGTTTCAGCACTTGATTAAACTTTTTGAATTTTTCTTTCTCGAAAAATATTATTTGGCCTATTACAGTTATTTAAAAAAATTAGCTAAATTTGACCATAAAAAAAGTACTTTGTTTTTCCCAAATTTTCTGGACAACTTTTCAAATTTTGCTTTCTCAAAAGACCTTATTCAGATTATGACGTACATTTTTTTTAAAAGCAACAAAATCAGTCCATATAAATGAGCACTTTCAGTTTTTGCCCAATTATCCATTTTTCTGGGCAACTTCTCCAATTTTTATTTCTCTAAAAGCTTTATTTGCACTGTTACAAATATTTAAAGAAAGTTAGCCAAATTGATGTGTAGAAAAAAGTACTTTTAGTTATCTTAAATTTTCAGATTTTCTGGCAACTGTTCCAATTTTTCTTTCTTTAAACACCTTATTCAAACGAAATATAATCTTCACGGGTGTTCAGCCGGGTGGTGTCAAAGTAACACGACGTTTCGACAGCAAGCTCGGCTGTCTTCATCAGGTATCGGTGTCTGCTGGCTGTCGTAAGCTGGCTGTCACCGCGTCGACTGACTTAGCTCCTCGACGCACCTCCTTATCTACCTGCCCGCGTGGGGCGTCCGACCAATCAGAGCACAACCGCGCCACCAGGGAGTGCCAGCGGTCCCAGCCGGTGGGAGACCCCCCCCCACCCGATTGGTCGATGGCTAGTCCGCGGATACCCGCGGCGCCCGCCTGGTGTCATTCGCCGCTTTGACGGCGTGTTGTGTCCTGGTTCGCTCTCGTCGGAGGTTGTTAATAATGGGCCTCCAGGCTTCGCTCAGAAAGAGCCCGCCGTCCCTATTTATGTTCTGGTCGTTCAGTCGAATCTCCAACGCCTCCTTTATGACCGAGTCCCAGAAAGTGAAGGCCCTGGTCAACACTACCGTTTTGTCAAACTCAATCATGTGCTCGTGGTCGAAAGCATGCACCGCTAGGGCCGACTTTTCAAGCTGCCCCAGCCTTAGATGATGTTTATGTTCAGAAAGGCGCTCTTCAATGGTTCTGGTGGTCTGTCCAATGTATACCTTGCCGCATTCACACGGTATGGAGTAAATGCCTGGGGTCCTCAAGGCATAAAGGCCCATTCGGGCCTTTACGCAGAAACCACCGAGAACACCATCGAAGCAAGAAGAACCTCCAAAAACTCTTGCCTTCCTACCATATGCCGGAAACACATCAGGAAAGATTGGTAGACTTCTGGCGCGGTTTGGTATAAAAAGTATTTTCCGGCCCCCCGCCCAGATACGAGACATACTGCCCTCAGTTAAAGATGACCTAGGCTTGAGTCTCCACTCACACACCTTATTCAAACTATTATAAATACCTTCTTTTTTTTTAAATTAGATAAATTATTGGTCCAGCTATTCTCAAGTGATGCAGTTATCAACAAACAGCATTTCATGTTTATTTATTAAGCTTACACTGATGAAGGTTGCATTCCAGTATCATATTTTATCTTTTTCAATGTGATGGTGATCTGGAGAAAAATATACCACCACTCCTTCTATGTAACGTCATTATTACTTTTTTTTTTTTTTAAATTACACATTTCTGTTTTTCTTGAATTTTCCAATTTAAAAGGCAACATTTGTTTGAATTTTTTCCCTAAACGCATTACCAGCATATTGTTTTTTTCCATTTCAACTCTTGACTAAATTTTTCTACTTTTTCTTTCTCTAAAGAAACCTTATTTGTACTATTAAAAACATTTGCAAAAAGTTAGCTAAAGTTAGAAAAAAGCACTTTTAGTTTTTTCGAATCTTCCAAGTATCAGAGCAACTTTTGTAATTTTTTTTCTATAAAAGCCTTATACAGACTAATATGAACATTCAAACAAAATAACCAAATTGTTCCATAGAAAAAACCTCTTCCAGTTTTTCTAGAATTTTTCGATTTCCTGTCAAATTTTCAAATTTTTCTACCTCTAAAAACCTTATTCATACTATTATTAACATTTAGAAAAACAATCTTAGCCAAATCAGTACATAGAAAAAGCAATTTCAGTTTCTTCATAAATTTTCCAATTTTCCAGTCAACTTTTAAAGTTTTTCTACCTCTTAAATCTTATTGGAACTATCACAACCATTTATAAAAATTAGCCATATCGGTGCATAGAAAAAAGTACTTTCAGTTTTCCTGAATTTTATTTCTCAAAAAACCTTATTCGGTCTACTACAAAAATAAAAAAATTAGCCAAATCGGTCTAGCCATTCTCAAGTGATGTGGTTACCAATGAACAATGTTTCATTTTTATTTATATAGATTACTATTTTTTTAAATAATTCTGAGATAAAGTATAAAGGAAAATATGCAGTTTCATTCTCTGCTTAATGTTTTATTGAAATATGAATTTAAATAGAAAAAAAAAGAATTCTTGCAGAAGCAGTATTAAAATGTTACTATTTTCTCAAAATAGTTGTAGGCAGGCACAAGTTTAGTAGGTATTTTTGTCATCATCAAAGGAGGACATTTTCAGTATTATTCAATTGATTTTCTTTTGATCTTCCTATTCTTATTGAACTGTAACATCATAAAATAATCTTATTTGTGATTAATTTAATTAATTTACTAACTTGTTGTATTTTCTTAGGAAATCCGAATGTTCCTCATCCAATGGGAAAAATAAATAAAATTTCTAAATTTGATGCATCATTTTTTGGGGTACCTCATGCTCAAGCACATCGAATGGAACCAGGACTGCGTCTTCTATTGGAGAGATCTTTTGAAGCATTAGTTGATGCAGGTGAGTCGCTGTAGTAAGAAAAAGAAATGTTAAGTTATGATGTGTCATGTATCAGTGGGCTGTGGATGTTAATTTGAGCTTCCTTACAATTATTGTATCTGTAATTAGCATAAACCTAAATATTGAAAATAATTTGTATTCTATGTCTTGTGTAAATCATGATGACTAATTTGTCTTATCTGATTTTGTCATCTATAAAACTTTGTACACTGTATTTGATAACTAAAATGATAGATATTTTAAGAATCACTGATTCATTTTCTCAACACAATACTCATGGATCAATAAATTTTGAGCCAAATATTACATTGCTCCATTTTGAAAATATGTACCACGTTGAAATTAAGACTGAACACTAAACTTAATGAACTTTGCTCTGAGGGTAAAAATGATAAGTCATTGATATTGGAGGATTTGTATCACACAGTAAGTACTATGATTTATCATGGTAACAAATAATAAGGATGAAAAGAACTAGTTTTCAAAATATACATAGCAGACATTAAATTTTAAAGAGGGATAATTTTTTGTGTCACCCTTCTTGCCTTTGAAAATTACATGTACATTTTTTCCTATTACCTGTAGCATTACTTTGTTTAAACAACTAATGATTAGCTAAACTGAGATAAAAGGGACACTTTTAAATACTTCAAAAGGAAAGAAAGTACAAATTATTTCATACAGTAATAGAACATAAAAGTAAACCGATGATCTGATTTATTCATTTATTTAGCTTATAGCTATACAATAATAGAAAATACAAACAATATGTCATTCTAAACCTTTAAACTGTAAGTCCAGATTATCCAACTACTCTGTAGCAGCTCTAGATACTTTAACAAAGTCTTCTAGCGAATCTGCGTACATGCTCTTACTACAATCAGTGGCAATATGCCAGATTGTCTGTTGTGGTGCATCACAATCACAGCAAAGTGACTTACTTATACATCAAAATAAGAAAAGAAAGGGAAATTAACCCACCACATACCAAAGTGGACAGATGCGATGAGAGGGAACACTTATGCTGACAAACAACTACACAATATTTTGGCATCTGCCTTGTTCACAAGTAGAAAAATGGGGCATTAGGCATGGAACGTGTGTACACAACGAACGTTACCTAATGACTAAGCGAGTATTGGGGGAGGGTGGGGGAACGGCTAAGGAGTAGACTATCGATATCGGTATGCAATGTCTGAGATAATATATTTCAGGCGATGGTAAAATGAGCATATGTAGTAAGGGTACGGTATAAACACCGAAAAAAAGAAAGATAGTGATGGGTTAATTGGAATTTAATGGTGATTAAGTCCAGGACGGTGTCTCGTATCCAGGATATTCTGGTACGCTAGTTCCCATCTCCGGAGTTCTGCTGCAGTGGTGCTGTCAGGGAAAACTCTGACTGCTCTCACAGTAAAACAGTCATTGAGGTTGTTGGAATCATGGCTATTGGCATGTTCTGGTACTGGAAGGTACAGGTTGCGGGTGTGGACTGTTTGTCTGTGGCCATTCATTCTAACAGAGAGTTGCTGTGTGGTGAGGCCTATGTAAGAACTGGTGCAATAGCGGCAAGTTAGTTGGTATATAAGATGAGTGGTTGAACAGGTGGCATTTCCAATAATGGGTAAAGTTTCCCCTGTGGTGGGATTGGAATATGTAGTGGTGGGTGGAAGCATGCTGCAGGTTTTACAGCGGGGTCTATTGCAAGGATAAGATCCATATGGTGCTTTTGGAGAGTCTAACGGAGGAAAATACAATATTTCAGAGTAATACTTTGTCAAGTTAAAAGAAGTAAGTGGCTGAGCTTGCGCAAACATTGCAGTCAACACAGCCACTCGTAAAATGAAATTGACCATCAGAGGTGGTGGGGGAGGGGGGGGAGGCGACAATAATATGACTGCAAGTATTAATCACAAGAAAGATTAAAAGGGTAAATTATAATAAAAATAATTGTCAATTTTTGAAGTAAGGTTCATAAATATATATGAATCTATTGTGCTGGCTACTGATAGGTGTACAGGGTGAGGATGAAAGATATTATTGAAAATTAAGGCCTGGGAGATGTTTGGTCTGCAGGATGTGTTGATATGCTTATTCCCACCAGCAGTGTTCAGACTGGGAGGTGGTATCTGGAAGTGTTCTTCTAATGGCTCTGACTGTGAGGCAGTTTTTGAGGTCGTTGGAGTACTATTATCTTTGGATGTGGGGGAACAACATTTACATAATTACTGGGCATGAGTACAAATATTGTAAAACATATTTTTCAAAGCATTAAGTAGGAAGAATAAAATATAAACAATAAGTAATAATAAGTCTTGGCCCTAGTAGGAGGGACTTATTCGAGATTGAGGCCTGGAGGATGTCTGGTGTCAAGGATATTCTGGTAGGATAGTTACCATCTATGCAGTTCAAAGGAAGGAAAACTCTGATCGCCCTAACTGAGAAAAGGTTATCGTAATCGCTGAGATAATGGGAATTGACATGTTTTGCCACCGGATGGGGTATATTGCTAGTGTTGTTTGCCTGTGGCCTTCAGCATTATTCATCTAGTATTTGACCCCTCCCACCTCTCCAATACTACCATTTATGCCTGCCATGCCACACAACCTCTATTCACGAGACAGCCTTTGGCGTGTGTACATCGTGCCCAGCCTGGTGTCTATCTCACTCTTGGCAAGAATAAGGCTAACTGCTGAAATATTGCTTTTCTTACATTTGTCTTTATGTTCATCATTCCCAGCTACCTTCATCTGTGGTAAGTGTTAGGGTGTAGTTCCCTATAGTTCCTTAGTTTTATTGCCTTAAAACATTTTCCTGCTCATTGTTGTTATATATTAATTTATCTTTTGCCTATACCAAAAAATTAATAATACAATTATATATAATTGTTTGATACTAATAAAATTTTACATTAAATTATAGTTAAAGTTTAAAATTGACATAGAGCAGCCAATGTAATGCTTCGTTTGAAATATCTATGAAGTCTTTGGTGGTCCCCTGAAGGCTTCAAGAGGAAAGTCAAAGGTCATATGATGGATGATTTGTTCTTCCTCACCACAATTGCAATTCGGTGAATCCCTTCATGTGTAAAGATATGGCACACCCCACCAGACCGCATCGTGCCCCATTAGGCCAACGAAACATATGACAGTTCAGACATTTTGATTGGCAGGGTAAACCAAACTCTCTAGACTGGTCAAGGGCCTCTGCAATATAGCAGCTCCATACACCGATTGAAGACTCAGTTCTGTCCTAGAAGAAGACCACTGAAAGATGGTACACGTCGTGAAGCGGTGTCATCTTGACAGCCAAGAACTGACTCTTTACATGGAAGACTACAATTACAGATGAAGCAGATCTGCTATTGCTAGACCTGACTCTGTTGAGAGCTGCCCAGGTCTTGCAGGGAAGACCAAGTAACTTTAGTGAGTGTTGATTGTCAATCAGAGAGTTCTATTCTGATGAGGCTTATGTTATCCACTCCAATCTCCATGCTTCTCTTCCATTAAAATTGTTAGATATAAGCTGTTTTGCAGGTTTTATGCTTGGACTTCTCATTTTAAGTCTCTGAATTTAGGTTTCTTGTTATATATATTAGTGATTTGGATAGGTGAAAAACCACCGCTTACCATAGAGGAGGATTCATGCGGCGTTAAGGCACAGAAAAAACACGTACGCACATAGAACCAAATTTTTGAACCTTTAGCCTTCTTCAGTAATAGAGTGAGATGGCTGCATGATGAAGGCTGGCAGCCAACTGCATTAGCCAACAAGGCCAGTAGCTCAAAAAGGGGGGGGGAGAAACAACATGGTGGGAAGTGAGAGATAAAGGTGGCTGGGAATGATGAACATAAAAAAGAAGAAATGAGCAATGTTTTGGCAGTTAGCCTTATTCTTGCTAAAAAGTGATACACCAGGTGGAACCAGACTTGCACAAGACAGCCGTCTGGTGAATGGCATGGCCAGCATAGACGGTAGTATAGGAGAGGGGGGGGAAGCACAAATACTAAATCGATAATTGACAATTCTGAAGATATATTATCATTGAAAGTGGGAGATCAACATAATAACTGACTGACGTTATACATATAAATCATATCTGGAGAAACTTTAATTAGGAAAAATAAAATATAAGTAAAATAAATAGTAGTTATAATAAGTGCTGGGTCTGGTGACATAAGAGATTTGTTTGTGTACCAAGTCAGGGGGGTAGCTGCAGGAAAGGATAGCTCCAAACAGGTTTTGTGTGTATCAGGAAAGAGATTCTTCATCACTGCAGATGCACCTGCCATGCTGTACTGCCCCATGCACATGTTTCAGCAGACAACCAAATCTAAAAAATATCTTGGCTGACAAGTACTCACCCAGTAATTCCCACAGACTGCCACAGGGATCATTCCTGTGCAATATACCCCCACTACAAAACATGCAGCATGTATCCAGCAACTACCACTTACTCCAATCCTGCCACAGGTGAAACATCTCTCATCATTGGTCATGCTACTTTAATTACAACACACCTCATATATCAACTCACATGCCTCCATTGCTCCAGCTTGTTTATAGGCCTCACTACTAACCCAGTTGCCACCAGAATGAATGGCTTCAGGCAGCCAGTGTATGCTAACAATGAAGCCCATCCAGTGGAAAAAATGCCAGTTCCCACAATCTGCATAATTTCAACAACTGTTTCTCAGTTAGGGCGATCAGAGTTTTCCCTGACAACACAATCTCCTCTTGTTGCATTGATGGGAACCAGCTTACCAGAATATCCTGTACTCCAGACATCCTCCACGCCTCAATTTCCAACAAATCCCTCCCACCATATGCAGCACTTATTATCATTACTATTTATATTGCTTATATTTTGTTTTTCCTAGTTAAAGTTTTTCAAAATATGATTTAAATGTATATTATCAGTCAGTTATTATGTTAATCTCCCACTTTCATTGATAATATACCTTCAGCATTATCAATTATCGATTTAGTATTTGCACTTCCTCTCTTTCCTATACTACCATCTATGCCAGCCATGCCATTCACCAGACGGCCATCATTGTGTGCATGTCTGGCTCTGCCTGGTGTGTCACTTTTAGCAAGAATAAGGCAAACCATTAAAATATTGAGCGTTCTTGTGTTTGTTTGTTTTTATGTTCATCATTCCCAGCCGCCTTCGTCTGCGGTAAGTGTTGGGTCGTATTTCAGTATCCAAGGAAGAATAGGGAAATATGACACAATACTTACCATAGATGAAGGCGGCTGGGAATGATGAACACAGAAAAACAAACACAAGAAAAGCACAATATTTTGGCATACAGCCTTATTCATGCAGAAGTGAGACACCAGGCAGGATCAGGTGTGTACACAGAGACGGCCATCTGGTGAATGGCGTAATTGGCGCAGATGGTAGTGTAGGAGAGAGAAGTTGAGGGGGGGGGGGGTTAGCTCAAGTATTGTATCGATAATTGATACTGTTGATGGTATATTATCATTGAAAGTGGTTTATTTATTTATTTATCTTATGGCCATGCACAAAATCAATAATACAATGTAACATTAAATTATAATTAAAATTCAAAATCGACATGGTGCAGCTAATGTAGAGCTTCATTTGAAATATTAATAAACTTTATCAGTGATCCCCTGAAGGCTCAAACTGGGCAATCAAAGATCACGTGAAGGATGGTTTTTTTTCTTCCCTCACTACGGTCGCAATTCAGTGAATCTCTCATTCCCCAAGTGTACAGAGCAAAAGCAGATCTGCCATGACCAGACCTAACTCTGTTAAAAGCTGCCCAGGTCTTGCGAGGAAGATCAAGTCCATTTGGTGCCTGTTGACTGTCAAACAGGGAGTACCATTCTCGTGGGGTGGAGGCTATCCACTCCAATTTCCACAATTTCCATGCTTCTCTCCCATTAAAATTATGACCTATAATCTTTTTTGCAGTTTTTATGCTTGGACTTCTTGATTTAAGTTCCATGTCATCATGGATGGGCAGATCCAAGTTATGACAGATCTTATTATGTTCGGCAATTAGGTGATTGTGTCGTCTTATCGCAGACGGTTCGATGTAACACAAAACGGGTAGCCAGTACAATGGAGTGGTCTTGATACATCCACTAATCATCCACATTGTCTGGTTCAAAAGTGTGTCAATCTTTTTGACGTGGCTGCTATTCATATATAATAACTGAACAGGATTCATATATAAATCAAATTTTGAAAAACTCTAAGTGAAAAATAAAATATAAGAAATATTAGAATATAAAAAATATAAATAGTAGATATAAAAAATGCTGGGTCTGGTGGGAGGAATTTATTGGATATTGGAGCCTGGAGGATGTCTGGTGTTTAGAATATTCTGATAGGCTAGTTCCCATCTATGCAGTTCAGGGGAGGTTGTGTTATCAGGAAAACACGGATCCCCTTAACTGAGAAACAGATGTTAAAAATATTCAGTTTGTGGGAACTGGAAGGTTTGCAACTGGATGGGCCTCATTGTTAGTATATACTGTCTGCCTGAAGCCATTCATTCTGGTGGCAAGTGTATTAGTAGTGATGCCTAAATATGAACTGGAGCAATGGAGGCATGTAAGTTGATATATGAAGTGTGTTGTCATGCAAGTAGCATGACCATTGATGGGGAATGTTTCACCTGTGGTAGGATTGGAGTAAGTGGATGCATTCTACATGTTTTACAGTGGGGACACCAGACATCTTCTAGGCCTCAGTCTCCCCAATAAATTCCTCCCACTAGACCTAGCACTTATTATCTTTACTATTTATATTTTGTATATTCTTTTATTTCTTGTATTTTATTTTTCACTTATATTTTTTCAAAATTTGATTTATGCATGTATCCTCATCAGTTATTATGTTGGTCTACCACTTTCAATGATAATATACCATCAACAGTATTGATACAATACTTGAGCGGCCCTCCCTCCTCCCCCCGCCTACACTACCATCTGCACCAGTTACACCATTCACCAGACAGCCATCCCTGAGGACATGCCTGACTCTGTCTGGTGTCTCACTTCTGCAGAAATAAGGCTGTATGCCGAAATATTGCACTTTTCTTGTGTTTGTTTTTTGTGTTCGTCGTTCCCAGCCACTTTCATCTGCAGTAAGTGTTGCATCATATTTCCCTATCCTTCCTTAGTTATATATATATATATATATGTATATATATATGTATATATATATATATACTAGGTAAATTTTTGTAAATGACTTGTGTGCCCTAAAAGCCTGGAATTTATTTTTGAGAGGGACACAGACCAAAGAAATGAATAAAATAAAGACATTTCAGTTTATTTTGGTGAATATTAGCCAGCTATGTTCCATTTCAAGTGGCTTTGAAATTACTTTGCATTTCAACAGTTGTTCAAAATGATGAGGGTTGCAGAATATTGAAATAGGGTTTTTTATACATTATCTTTATATATTTTAATTGCTATGAAACAAAAAAACCTAATGGTGTCCTTTAATAATGAAGGTTATGTTTTTTAGTATTGAAATTCATCCAAGTCACAGGAAGGTTTGTTTGAAGGTTAAGAATAAGTTTCACTGATAAGTAAAAGACTATCGCATATTATTGCTTAAGCTTACATTTTAAGGCATTTTGTTAAGTATTTACTACATGTTCAAAATGAAAAACAAGCATATATTTCTTAGTGTTACAGATATGTCTTGCCAATGCAAATTTTACAGTGATTTTAATTATAGAGTTGTAAATGCAGTAGCAATATGCTTATGAGAACAAAATTTGAGTATCTTTAAGGCAAAAATATTATTACACTACTTAATTCAATATAACATCATTTTAGTAATATTTTCCAATACTGGTAATCCATACTACTTTTGTGTGGTTTTAATTGTCAGTACTTTATGATAATGAAGTTGGAACATTTGGTACATGATCAAGTTGTTTGTAATACTTGTTAATTAGAACAAACCATTAAACATTGTTTTATTTATAGGTTTGAATCCAAACTGCCTCAGAGGCAAACGTGTTGGCGTATATTTAGGTAATTGCTTCAGTGACTCTGAAAGACATTTACGAAAAGTAACTAGCAAGAACATCAAGTCTTTAGTTGTTGGGATCAGAGCAACTATTGCTGGATACATATCTTATTGGCTGGGCACCATGGGTAAGTGGAATAAATAATGCAGTACCTTAGAAAAATCTCTGTCTCTTCTCCCACAATGTGTGTACATTAGCATATAATGTCACAATTTTGACAGTTCATAAGAAACACAGACACTGATGAGAAATGAAAGCAGTTTTAACCCAACCTAGGCCATTATAGTCCCAGTTTCAAAGGAAACAGTGTACTGGTGTCAAAAATCTTATCTTTAAGCACCAATAAATTTTCAGTTTACTGTTATGCTGTACTGGTAACACAAAATTTTCATCTCTGACTTTCAAGCATATTTTAGTTAGAAGAGAAATCTCTAGTACATTTAACAAAGCATGTAAACTCCATAAGAATCTTTATTGTTATTATTAATTTATACTTGGTGGAGCACGTGCCCCGTTGACAATTCCCCTAGTCATCTAAATACCCCCCTTTTATCATTGTTATTATGTTTTAAATTATCATATCTATTTTGAGTGTCAAATTGCACCCTTCATCTACATATGTGATTAAAAAAATTTAGTTTTAAATCCCTTCAGCATTTATTGTAAGTTATTCATCACTTGGTAATTTATTCTAATGCCTGACACACTAGGCCACAAAAGAAAAATTTCCAATTTCCTTATGCAAGAAACTGAGTGCCAGCTTGTGGTTATGGTCATCTCTCCCCTTCATTGCACTGTTCCTAATTCTTTAGCCAATATCCTTCCAAGCCCCATCACCAACATGTGCCTTCTACACTTGATATACTACATTCTCTTCATCCTCCTCCTGCCTACCAGTGACTCTTAAACCAGCCAGCTCCTTTTCCACATAAGATACTGACTAGATCCTGTTATAATATCCACAAACGAATCTTGCTGCTCTTCTTTGCACACCCTCCAACTCCTGTATTTGCACAGCTGGGCAGAAAACCATTAATCCGTTAATCGTTAATTAATGAAGTTAACAAAATTGCAAAAATATAACTTTTAAGTCAACCTAAAAAATCGTTAACAGTCTTCTTAAATTCAGTTAAATTTAACTTCCATCAATTCTAGTCCTTTACATCAATAGTTGACATCATTTCATTTGAATTATGCATCATACCAAGCTCGTAGGGCAAACGAATTAGGTAAAGTGAAATACAAGTGCAAGTCTGAGTGTGATGCATATTTATTTGTTATACTAGGCATGGCATGGGTGTACACAGGAACACTAGAGTTGTGGAGTGTTTGTATTTTACATCTGCAAATGGCACTCTCTTCAATCCGTGATTGATTTTAATATTTTTATAACCTTACTTTTTTAAATGAGGAAAATAATGTTTGCTTTTTACAATTGAAATACGTTAAATTGACGTTCGTTACATGATTACTCATGGAAACTGAAGATCTAGAATCTGTTATTGAAAGCACCAACAGAATCAATAGCAACGAAAAGATTAAAAATCCTTGACTAAATTTATGCAATAATGTTGCATTTACATCAAGATTAGGAGACCCATTGACTTAAGAATGCAAACTGTGTTTTTTTAACTTTCTACAAACAATGGGGAACGTTTCTAGCCTTAATAATCTTAAACAACACATTAAGAAGATGGATGCATCCAGATGTGTATAGTTTGAAAAAGTAAAAGCAGGATCAACTCATGGGAAAAGAAAAACAATTTGAAGCCTTCTGCAAGTGCAAGCCCGATTTTTTTAATTTTCATAAAGAAATCCATATTTCCATCATGAATCACAGTACATAATACCTTGATTTGGTGCACAGTAAAACCTCTTACAATGCTTAAACATCACTTCAACTTTTGGCTAGTTAACTTTTAATGGATAACTTTATGTTGCGTTAAATTTGCGAAAATGTAATGCTTTAACGATTATTGCAATTATTTTTTAAAGTAGCAGATTAATGAAGTTAACTTTTTGATTAACTGTGCCCACCTGTGTGTATTTGATACTCAAAACATGGATTTCATACTACAACACCAAATTCAAGAAATGGTCTGACCAATGTTTTGTAACCCAATAATTTAATTTTCCCTCCTCAGTAAATGATGGATTTTATAACCTTTTCCTACCATTCGCCCAGTTTTCTTTGCCTAGTTGAATTTATTGTCAAACCTTATGCCAACATATTTACACTTCAAGCCTTAAACATGCAATTCTGACCCCACCCTTTGTTCATAAACAACCTTTTTTTTTTTATCTGTGTATCTGACTCTTCTTGACAGTTATTTTCATTCCATTTTGACCTAACCTTTTAGATATTCTATCTAGGTGTCAGGGCGTAGCCGAGTACTGGGTTGAGGTATCGGCTAATATCACCTGAACCAGATGTCGTCCATGATTTTCTAAAGTTATGAAACCGTGTAAAATTAATATTGCTAACAGTTCAAATGACCACAGTCGCCACTTGCAGGCTTAACCTTCTGCAAGAAAGGTAGTATGCTAATAAATGAAAGTCTCAAGTCGAAATCAAAAGTCATATATTCTCCAAAATTTTCACATAAATGTTATAAAACACTGTTAGCAAAGGCTATCGGACATAAATCTTTTCCAAAAATTGCAAGTTGAGATTCCAGAGCAAAACCGCGAGAAAACCCCAAAACTGAATTTAACTGACTGGTTGCATGGTTATAAGTTGTTCACCAAAATTTTCAACATGGCTGCTATTACAAGTTCCTTCGTCCAGGTTGGTTCAGTGCCATCCTTGTTCCGCCAGCCCGCGCGGACCTCGCGACACCGTGCGCTCACCACCGAATTTCAAAAAATACTGGAGACGACCGACCGAAAATCCCGCGACTAAGCTGCCTTATATTAGCTTGGGGGGTCACGTGATGCATTCGCTCTAACAAATTACCAAATATGGATGTGTTACTCGCCTACCACCTAAATCAGTGTCCTGTTATTTTCTTATTTAAAAATCGGCTTTAGTAATTAACTTGGAATTATGGTTAAAATATTATTCCTGATTTTAAACTGTCTCTACATATGAACTTTATTTAATTCTGTTGAGATAAGGTAAACTGATTAATTCTACCAATCAAATGTAACTATAATTTATGTTTTTATTTATAACTCCGAAAGTTTATGGATTAGCGAGCCGGAAAAATTATCACCGTAAAGCCTGCATTTAACTGCGTATTCTGGAGTTTATTTTATCTTTGTAAGTGCCATATCGGAGACACAATAAATTATTTAGTGATTTTACACGTGTGTTTTATGTCAAGTGAATGTTAGGAAAATTATAACATCGGTACTATGGCCTTAAATTGCGTGAAATTAATATGTGTGAAGCTAAAAGAATGGATTGTCCCGGCAAACTATTTTATAACCCGGAATTCAAGTAGGTTTTTGAATGATAAATTGCCAAAACTGGGTGTTCAATTTTTTCGTGTTAAAATTATATTTAAAAAATACTTAGAGTGTTGGAAACTATCAGATTTAATTGAATTTACTTCGCTTTATGGCTGTTTTAGTTTATTCTCTACTTTATATTGTGTGGCAGTGTTTAAAATCAGTGTGGAGGCATTTTATGTGTGCAGTGATTATAGCCAGTTACTTTACGATTGGATTAACATAAAACAGGTTAGTGAAATGTCCTCAAATGTATTTAGAAAATCAATTATGTGTGTTAGCTAGTATTTAAATGTCATTAGTGCTCTCGAAATGGCTTTAAAGTGCTGGAATTCATTCCTAAAAGTTGGACAAATTGATCGATTTACCGGCGTCTATTTACTCACTGATATTTCATATTCTACGGACTGAAACTATTTAAAACCTATTAAAATTGAAAGATTATTTTATTTACTGCTTGTTTTTCTACTTTTTAAATCCTGAAACTACTTAAAAGACCAAAATTATGTATGTGAACTGTTTAAGCAAAATGAGTATTAAAAATCCAATATAATTACTTCTTGTGGTTATTAGATGCTTTAAAACTATCAGAAACCTGTTAATTTATCTACTAGGCTATCTCAGGGATTATTATTGCTGTTTTTGGAGCTTTAAGATGGTCAAGTTTCATTACAATGAATTATTTTCATTTCTGCTTCAGACTGTTATTTTATCATCCAGTTTATTTCTTTAAAAATCCTCCTAAACTATATTTATTTCTGAAGTTATGGTTATAGTGAGTCTAGGCCTGTGTAATATAGGTTCTTTATTGTCTTTACTGTACTGAAATCTCTTCAGAAATACTAAAACTGGAATATGTCAAAATTTATGGGTTAGATTTTTCCTTTACTGAAATTACTTGTTTATCTCTGAAATAATGTATCTTAGACATGATAAAAGGTTTATTTATGCATATTATTTGCGATTATTCAACATTTGCTTCGTTTAAATCGGTTCAAAATATCTCGCCAACCAATGTTAGTATCTGTTATTATGATCTTGCTTCTACATGAGATTACCTATTTTCTATAGAAATATCGTTGATTTAATGCAGTTTAGGTGTTATTTACATTGTTTATGGGTTATTTATTCACTTTATTATACCAGAAGTGCTGTTAACTTGATTTAAAGTGTGGTACCGGATACTACAGTTAACCCCAAACTCGGCCCGATTCTAACCAAATATTAAAAATATAACGAGGGATACCTTACATGCCCCCTGAAGATTGAAGTCATTTTTGGAACAAAAACTGGCTGAACATCTTAAAGAAAGAAAAACCCAAGAAGAATGTTAAAAATCCCAAAAATATTAGAAAACTCCCAAAAATTACTGAAAAAATCCCAAAACTAAACTGATCCCTAAACCTAAACTCTCCCTAAACCTGTGCGGTTGCTCTGTTCTCCATTCATACCAAGTAATCACAAAAATACTGAAACTTTACTCAATCACACCTTGAAATTATTATCAATATCAAACATTGAAAAAGTCAACATATTAAAATCATATATATGCAAATACTATCAAAAATTCCACATATGGAATAGAACTTTAGTTCAAAGTGTAACATAAAATGTATCATATCAAGTTGAATTTTCACACAAAATATTCAGAAAATAATGGCTCTTAAACCTAAATTGTTACAAAATTACAAATGAAGACATCTTAAACCTAAAATTTACAAAAGTTACATGTGTTGCACAAAAGAAAAATTATGTGTCTTACAAAAAATAGTGTTTTTCACAGAAAATCTTAAGGCTTTGCCTCTCTCTGTCCTTCGTTACTTGAACGTTCTTATTCCTACTTTCTCACACACTTATTAAACATGGATTCATACCCAAGTCCTTTATACTTTTGCTCACAAATGGGGTAAATGCCCAAGTCCTGTCACGGTCGCCATGTCAGGGCGTAGCCGAGTACTGGGGTTGAGGTATCGGCTAAATCACCTGAACCAGAATGTCGTCCATGATTTTCTAAAGTTATGAAACCGTGTAAAATTAATATTGCTAACAGTTCAAATGACCACAGTCGCCACTTGCAGGCTTAACCTTCTGCAAGAAAGGTAGTATGCTAATAAATGAAAGTCTCAAGTCGAAATCAAAAGTCATATATTCTCCAAAATTTTCACATAAATGTTATAAAACACTGTTAGCAAAGGCTATCGGACATAAATCTTTTCCAAAAATTGCAAGTTGAGATTCCAGAGCAAAACCACGAGAAAACCCCAAAACTGAATTTAACTGACTGGTTGCATGGTTATAAGTTGTTCACCAAAAATTTTCAACATGGCTGCTATTACAAGTTCCTTCGTCCAGGTTGGTTCAGTGCCATCCTTGTTCCGCCAGCCCGCGCGGACCTCGCGACACCGTGCGCTCACCACCGAATTTCAAAAAATACTGGAGACGACCGACCGAAAATCCCGCGACTAAGCTGCCTTATATTAGCTTGGGGGGTCACGTGATGCATTCGCTCTAACAAATTACCAAATATGGATGTGTTACTCGCCTACCACCTAAATCAGTGTCCTGTTATTTTCTTATTTAAAAATCGGCTTTAGTAATTAACTTGGAATTATGGTTAAAATATTATTCCTGATTTTAAACTGTCTCTACATATGAACTTTATTTAATTCTGTTGAGATAAGGTAAACTGATTAATTCTACCAATCAAATGTAACTATAATTTATGTTTTTATTTATAACTCCGAAAGTTTATGGATTAGCGAGCCGGAAAAATTATCACCGTAAAGCCTGCATTTAACTGCGTATTCTGGAGTTTATTTTATCTTTGTAAGTGCCATATCGGAGACACAATAAATTATTTAGTGATTTTACACGTGTGTTTTATGTCAAGTGAATGTTAGGAAAATTATAACATCGGTACTATGGCCTTAAATTGCGTGAAATTAATATGTGTGAAGCTAAAAGAATGGATTGTCCCGGCAAACTATTTTATAACCCGGAATTCAAGTAGGTTTTTGAATGATAAATTGCCAAAACTGGGTGTTCAATTTTTTCGTGTTAAAATTATATTTAAAAATACTTAGAGTGTTGGAAACTATCAGATTTAATTGAATTTACTTCGCTTTATGGCTGTTTTAGTTTATTCTCTACTTTATATTGTGTGGCAGTGTTTAAAATCAGTGTGGAGGCATTTTATGTGTGCAGTGATTATAGCCAGTTACTTTACGATTGGATTAACATAAAACAGGTTAGTGAAATGTCCTCAAATGTATTTAGAAAATCAATTATGTGTGTTAGCTAGTATTTAAATGTCATTAGTGCTCTCGAAATGGCTTTAAAGTGCTGGAATTCATTCCTAAAAGTTGGACAAATTGATCGATTTACCGGCGTCTATTTACTCACTGATATTTCATATTCTACGGACTGAAACTATTTAAAACCTATTAAAATTGAAAGATTATTTTATTTACTGCTTGTTTTTCTACTTTTTAAATCCTGAAACTACTTAAAAGACCAAAATTATGTATGTGAACTGTTTAAGCAAAATGAGTATTAAAAATCCAATATAATTACTTCTTGTGGTTATTAGATGCTTTAAAACTATCAGAAACCTGTTAATTTATCTACTAGGCTATCTCAGGGATTATTATTGCTGTTTTTGGAGCTTTAAGATGGTCAAGTTTCATTACAATGAATTATTTTCATTTCTGCTTCAGACTGTTATTTTATCATCCAGTTTATTTCTTTAAAAATCCTCCTAAACTATATTTATTTCTGAAGTTATGGTTATAGTGAGTCTAGGCCTGTGTAATATAGGTTCTTTATTGTCTTTACTGTACTGAAATCTCTTCAGAAATACTAAAACTGGAATATGTCAAAATTTTATGGGTTAGATTTTTCCTTTACTGAAATTACTTGTTTATCTCTGAAATAATGTATCTTAGACATGATAAAAGGTTTATTTATGCATATTATTTGCGATTATTCAACATTTGCTTCGTTTAAATCGGTTCAAAATATCTCGCCAACCAATGTTAGTATCTGTTATTATGATCTTGCTTCTACATGAGATTACCTATTTTCTATAGAAATATCGTTGATTTAATGCAGTTTAGGTGTTATTTACATTGTTTATGGGTTATTTATTCACTTTATTATACCAGAAGTGCTGTTAACTTGATTTAAAGTGTGGTACCGGATACTACAGTTAACCCAAAACTCGGCCCGATTCTAACCAAATATTAAAAATATAACGAGGGATACCTTACATAGGTCACCCGAAATCACAATCTAATGTTGTTTTGATCCTATTATACATCATTATTTAATCTGCAATCAATCTAAATTATGACTGTATACCATCTACGCAGTCATTCTTTAGAATGATGAATATCTATGGTCCCTATACACTACCCTATAGCCAGGCCCGCCGCCAGCTGTTTCAGCACCCGCGTTCAATACCGATCATGCCGCCCCCTGTCTATCTACAGCCAGTGGTGGATCTAGGAAATTTCCGAACCGGGTCAAAAAAACTGTGATTGCCGCCCCTTCGAACATTATTTGCCGCCCCCAATTTCGTCGCGGCTACAATGGAGTGGCAACTATCGCGGGTCGATGACTGTCGATCGCTCGTTTTGCCGCCCCCCCCTCGATGTGCCGCCCGCGTGCGGTGCACGCCTTGCACGCCCGCTTACAGCGGCCCTGCCTATAGCACTCCCATATTTACTTCCACCTCTTTTGATAATGTATTTCCTACTCTTTGATTTCTGCCTTTTAAGAATTTCTCTATCCAGCAAGTCACTTTTTCATCCACTTCATTATTTTTATGCTTATTTTTAAGACCATTTTATGGTTCACTCTGTCAAATGTCTTGGAAAGATCTAGTACAACACTATCAACATTTCTGTGTTAGCTGCATATCAATCCTTCCATCATTTTGCTTATCACTGGTGTCAAACTGATTGGTCTGTAATTTTCAATCGTACTTGTCACTCCTCCTTTTGTTATTAATGTTTCTCTTCAGTGTTAGTACTCATTGGTGATTTTTTTTCTTAAAAGTTTGGAAAAGTAGTTTAGAAGATAAGTAAATTCAGTGGAGAAAACAATATTCAAAATAAAGCTTAATGATAAACAAAAAGTTTTTGGTAAGTTTTATTTAAATTCATGAAGGCATTGGGTCAAGATAACAGAAAGTAAATTTTTGTAAGAATTGTGGCAGCAAGGATACAATGTATTGCATTTCCGAAGTGCTTTTCAATAGGTTTATCTTTATATTTATATATATATCGTAATATGCTTTTTGTGCGGCTAAACCAAATAATTAATTTGTTAGCCGTGATACTCTGCACAATTTAAATCAGTCTTTTATTACTCTCCAAATACATCGCTTCAATTACATAATCGGACTTCTTAATATGCAGGTTCTCCTTAGCGCTAACAACCTAGGCAGTCTCCTAGTTATATCTGTATATATTGTTGCTATAGAAACCTTTTAAAAGAGTAATACTAACAGGCCATGGAACTCTAACATTACAAAGATATAAAATATGTAGGTTCTGGGATAACGTGCCTGTTATCCTACAAATGGTCAGACAGACAACCTTCAAGGCGTGGATTTTACAAAATTCATAATAAATCAAAGAAAGCAGGAAGCAACTTCAAATTTACAAAACTTGCAAATAATAACACGTAGAATCGTTTGAAACATGTTTCAAAGATGTCAGGTAGTTATTTACAATTTTGTTCATAGTGGTGATGGATAACATCTTAAAAGAAAAAAGACAGCAATCAATAGAGATCTACAGGCATTGGTGTTTGCGGATGATGTGGCAGTATGAGATGAAACCAAAGAAGGAATACAACACAAACTGAAAATGTGGAATAATAAGTTTGAAGAATATGGAATGAAATTGAATAAAAAAAAAAACCGTAGCACTAAAAATAAGCTGAAAGAATACAGACTGTCATATAAAATTACAAGACCACCAAGTTGAAGTTGTTGACCAAGTCAGCTACCTGGGGAGCATAATTGCTAGTAATGGTAGAAGTGATTTAGAAACAATGAATAAACTAACCAAAGGTGCCAAATTCTACAGTACCGTGCGGGGTTTATTACGGTACATGAAGGTTCCCAGAAGAACAAAAATTGTCTTGTATAAATCATATCTTATTCCTATTCTCACATATGCTTTGGAAACATGCACACCAACATCAAGGGACCTTAGCAGATCCAAGCATGTGAAATAAAGTTTCTTAGAATGGTCCTCCAGAAAACTAGACTTGACCATATAAAGAATGACAATATTAGATCCAACCTAGAGGAAAGGGAGTCCATGGAAGAGAGACTTAGGTCATCAAGACTTAAGTGGTTTGGGTATGTCAAGAGAATGACTAGTACAAGACTATCAAAAACTTATTTGGAAAAAAGGGTAGCGGGCAAAAGACCAGTGGGAAGACCAAGAAGAAGATGGACAGACCAACTGAAGGAGGACATAGATAGAAGAGTCTGGAAATGGAATTATATCATGTACAGAGAAACCTTTCTGGATAGGAGACAGTGGAAGACTATCGTCTACAACAACCAAGGCTCATAAACCACACCCGGGAAACTGGAGATGGTCCCCAATGATAACAATGATGATGAAATTAGTGATTGCACAAAATGTTTAGTCAACCTTGGTTCAACTTGTTAGAAAATAGTACCAAATGAAAAAGCAGTATATTAGAAGTAAAATGAATTTTTTTCAACTTTGTGGCTGTAAAATTATGGGAGTTAGAAGCATTTTTTGAGTTAAACAGAAAATAATTTTTTATGTCCAAACTATTAAAGTTATGAAAATTTTCATAAGGATCAAAATTAACATTTTTTTTGTATAATCAGCCTAGCTACTGCTAAAATTTCAGATCAATATTAATGTTTTGATTCACGAAAGTTAAAAGTATGGTGTATTCAGACACACAAGGATACATCTTTTTGACACTAAGAGTTCACATGGCTGGCTGCTGCGGAAGAATACTGACTGACCGGCTTAGATTACTAGTATGAAAAACGGGGTCTAGTTGCTGTCTGTTGCTGGAAACCACTGGAGCAGAACGTGTTTCGGTTCGGGCTTGCTTAGTGCCGGAAGGCGGGAAGTAGAAGCATGGTGTAAGGCAGCCACCTTAAGATTTGGTGGAGTATGGCAGAACAATTCAGATTTTCAAGTGATTATTATGCAGTAATGGGGTTTGGTCTGGTCTGATTACTTATCATAACCTGCAGTCAAATTATTTGGTGAAGATTTTAGATTGCCTATAGATTGTTCGGACTTGTAAAATTTTTTCTCAAGAATACAGTGATTTATTGAACTTTAAATTTTAAGCAGTGATTATATTTTTTTTTATGAACTTACACTTGCCATTTTGAGGATTTGAGAATGGTGGCGACCAAGTACTTTAGATCAGTCTAATATCCAAGGCACAACACAGTTATAGTTGAGGTGATAACTGTTTATCCTAAAACCCAGTAAACATTTTGTCCTCACACCTCCTTTGCCAATTCCCAAAACCTTCTTCTCTGTTACCTTTAGATGAAAATCCATGAGAATCTCTACTGTAGCCACTCATACAACTCAGGTACAGAATTAATGGTTTTATGGTATGCATTTGAACAGTCAATGGCCTTTCCACTCTTCTTTGAAATCACATTGATTTCATGGAGCTCTATTCAATGCTTTATTTAGTGCTGAGCTCATCAGACTTAGCAGTAACCAGCTAACCTTATTTTATATAACCTGTGTAACACATTTTGTAATTGATGCTACTTGAAGCAAATTTCTGCTAATATCTATTATTATGTAAATATTGCTTTAACACACACTTTAGATAGTTGAAAGATAAATCATCTATCACATCTAACTATACAACTAAAGTCAGCTAAATTTGAGTGTTTATGTTTATTTGATGGGCTTCGGTTTATTAATCAAGTGTTATGATAAGAAAAAGGTCACCAAAGTAGGATCCCTCTGATAAGAATATGTATAAAGTTACCTGAAAAGACTATTAAAATTTAAAAAAATATTAAAGCATTTTATTTCAAAATTTGGCAATGCAGTAGAAACAATTTAGCTTAGTTAACGTTCATAATTTTTAATAATTTACCATCGAATAAATTCTTCAACTAACTATAAAAATCTTCATTTTTTCTGTTTGTTTTGGCCATCTGACACAGTGTTTGAAATTACTTTAACAAACTGATGAAATATTAACATGAATTATGTGGTGTCTGACTTTGGGAAAGCTGAGAGGTCCTATTTACTACATCTTTTACTTCACAGTTTTAGGCATTTAAAAAGAATGCTGGGTAGATATCAAATTAAAAAAAAAATACACAGTGATATAGGATGGTATTTGGCAAAGACATCACATTTACTCCAGAGAATAGATTGTTACTTGCCCCTTTTGGAGCACTATAAAAATTCTGTTTAATACAACTCTGAAAAAAAGTTCACTCTTGCTGAAAACACTGATAGCGTAACTGGTGGAATACTTGTTTCTGCCTAGCTCTGCAAACTTCAAAACACATCAATTTTTGTTGTTGATATCTACATGTTCACATGAATACTGTCTGAATGCAGCACCATCCTGGTGAAATAAAATGGGGCCTGACTTAGGAATCCATGTCTGGGTTTGATCAGTTTTCTCTGCTGAACTTTGTATTATTATGAACGTTAAGTTAAGACACTTGGAATATTGTCAACAAAATGTGTAAAATCCCTCACATGAGTGAAACAAGTGTCTCAGTGATTTTATGTTTCTTTTACAGCTGAAATAATTTTTATGGAGATTATTTTGTTAATATATATATATTTTAGAATAAATGGGTTACTTCTCAAGATGTCCCACTAAAAGATTCCATTTTTTCTCAATTATAGTTACTAAACGCAAGTGGTATAAACTGATTTAACAGGAACATAATTACAAGAATTACACAACCATTGTATTACATATGTAATTAAAAATTAGCACCCAGCAGTTTTCAGTTTGTTGAACTGTTGATGATGTTGGTTTTAGGAGTTGCTGTACTAGATGACTCAGCCTGTTCATCAGCACTGTATGCACTAGAGGCGGCTTACAGGAACATTCGCTGTGGTGTTGTAGATGCTGCATTGGTGGGTACATTTAGCCTTTGCCTTCAAGAAAATGTTACCCTGCAGTTTGCCAACTTATCAGTGCTTAGTAATGATGGCAGCTGTAAATGCTTTGATGAATCAGGTATGGTTTAAAAAATTATTTTTATTTCCTAAAGATTTAAATTTTTTATTTTGAATTTTCTGGGATAATTTGACCTTTATTAACTACTGTATTTACAATCTTAAATCTGTCACTTATTTTACTGATTTAATGATGACATTTGCCAAGTAGTGATAACATGTTCATTCCCCATCACAATTCAATTCAATTAAACTCTTAAGTGGTAGAAAGAAAAATCATAGGTGGAACAGAAGTACAGGGGGAGGAGAAGATGAGAATGATAGTTTCATTGGGTAGCATACTAGGACCACATTAGTTTAAAGAATAATGCTGTCTTTGGTTTACCATCAGAAGTTAATTTGTTTGCAGGTTACATAATGTTGTTTAATAGGACTGAAATGAAACAGTACTTGTGGACAAACAGGCAAATTGGCAAATTGATCAAGTTAACTTATAATAAACCATCAAAATTTGTGGTTGCATACTTCATCTATCCTAGCAAGCTTAAAATTTTTAAGCACCTTTTAATTAAGTATAATGTCTAAAGTAATTAATTTTTCAATAAGTATTCAAATTGAAATGGTCAGGCAAATTGGCCATTTAGCATCAAAATCAGAAATGAGTGATAAACTATGATCTAAATTTGCAAAACAGTGTTCTCTATTTATGGAAAAGTTTTATAGCTTGGAAATAATACAAATTAACATTAATTGCAATTTTCATAAACAAAAGAAAAGCCCCGTTCTTCAACTAAAGCATAGAGTTTGTTAGTCCAAAAGGAACACATTTGGCACTGGATCATGCTTTTGTTGTAGTAGAGGCACCATTTGTCTTCTTGATCATCATCACCAACATAAAATAACACTCTTTCCAGGTTAGATTTTTTTGAGCTTGGTGGTTTTCTTTCAAGCATTGGTTTCCTTCTTTTTTACTAGGTTTAGTAATTTAAGTTTATTTTTATATGGGCTTGATGTTAATACCTGCAAAGAACCTTTGTGTATGCTGTTGCTTTTGCATTTTCCTAATGTTTGTATTATTTTTCTTGGGCGTCGTTCCTATCGTGCCTCTGATTTCTGTAGTTTCATAATTACTTGAGGATAATAACTTTATTCTCTAGAACATGGTCAATTTTCTTCTTTAATTTATTTTTTATAGCACACATCTAACTATGAAAAGATGCATAAACCATTATTTGTCCTTGTGATAACTCTTTTATTCAACTAATTAATTGTTTCACATTTTCCACCAATGCTAGCAGAAGCTAAAACTGTTAATGCCTATATGGGACTTCTTTCTAATATTTCTCAGTTTTTATATGGAATTTGCAAACTTAAGGTAACTACTGAGCCATGTCACAAAACAACAACCGCACGAACATAACAAAATCTCAAGGAATCTAAATATAAGTACATTTGCATAACATGGAGTAACTTATAAGCATGTGATCACCACAACTCTCTCCAGATTATTGTAATGTTTGGGAAGTCTTGTAACTCCAAAATAAAGCATTAAACTCTGAAATTAGGTTTGATCACATTATTCTAATTTATGCATATTAAAAAAATGAGGTTTGTACATAATTGCTGTTGTATCTTACAAATAATATTACATTCTAAATGTGAACCTGCTGCAGATGTGCTTGATGTCCTTTATACAAAACAAAAGTTTATTCTCAGTTGATAAAGGATCTCAGTTCTATGACATTATAATTTCCCTTGATTCGTCTGTTGCATGGATGAACCAAAGTATAGGAGTTTTACCTAATATTAGCCACTATTTGATATGGCCCGTCATACAAAGATTTGAACTTCTTTATTTCATTTTCAGTGGCGGAGGACTTGTAATGTGTACGTAAGAGAACTAGGTCACCTTCATTGTTTCTTAGCGGGAGGAATCTTTGTTCATGCTTAACCTTCCTTGATAAGGCACATTTCTTTAACTGTTCTAAATCATTTTTTATCATGTCTTCTCATTTATTTATTATTATTATTTTTTTAAAAAACTGGGAAATGTTACGAATACCAAAACAATCCTGGGCAGTTTAATACTGAACATCAACACATATGGAGTTACTGATGTGGTACTATGTGGCATAGAATTTATGACATCCTCTGTGTTTGGTATTTTTAAAACCCATCTCTTGTGGTTTTAATATGTTTGGAACCATCTGCCTAATTCCTTCATCACTTGTTCTACAGCATTGCTGTGTGGGTGATTTGTCTTACTCCCCATTGTGACATTGGTAATGGCCTGTAAATATCCAAAGCAATTAATTCATCTGGATTTTCTGGTATTACACTTTGCATTTCACCTTCCCTTCTGAAATTGTTTACTTTGTTCTTTTGACATACCTTACAATTCCTTTTTGACATATTTGGGAAGAAACAGTTTCTTGAAGAATATTGTAACATTTCTTGCTCCAAAATGTCTATACTGTTGTCTAATAAAATGGTCAACAAAATGTTCTGGAATCCAGAGTTTCTAATGTTCACTCTTTTTGTGGTTTCTTCTAAACAAGAGTCCTTCCTTTTCACAGTAAAATTTCGTTAGTGATGAATGATCATCGTTATTTGCTAATTTTTTGATACCTCTGTTATAGCTGTATCCTTCCTTTGCTGCTCTTTTATGAACCGCACACATCATTTTTCCACTTTTCCCCCTATTGTGCATTTGATATACATTAATTTTGGTGGGTTTGTAGTTGGTAAAACTGGCTTTTCTATGGATGTTCCAAGAGGTAGCTGTGACAAGGTGTCATCAACAATATTCTCCTTTCCTGAGATATATATCTCAAAATTAAACTCTTTTAGAAACAGGCTCCACCTCGCAAATCTCCCATGGACTAATTTACATTTAGTCAAGAAGGTAAATGTTTATGGTCACTAAACACGATAGTTTTTCTTCTGGTATTGAAATTTTCAAAAAGCCCACACTACTACAAGAGCTTCCTTTTGTGTATTACAATAGTTGCATTCTGCTGGCAAAGGCAATCGTTCTATTGATCTGCGTTCCATCCTCACAGGTATATTGAAACACTTCAACTACCAAACCATACCCTGAAGCATCTGTGGACAAACAAAAATCTGAGTTCCAATTTATAGATCGATTTTGAAATCACTTATGTTGGACTTAAAAATTTCGTGTAAGGTAATTGTCAACTTGAATGGATTTTCCTGCATTCATTTCGATAGTGAAAACTCATCATAAGAACCATTTAAAATTGTATTCATTATATTGAGAAAAATTTATTTTAAGAGATATTAATTCGGTGTGTTCATGTTTTGAAACATGCAATCAGGAAAGTAAAAAATTAGCTCTGAATTGGGTAAAGCTGCGGCTGGTCTTTTATCACCAGCTATAGTCTGCACTGTACTTAATATTTTGATAGTAAAATTAACCGATTTGGAAAAGTTTGATTAAGAGAAAAAATAAACTTTTTAACTAAAAGAAATACAATTGAGAAGTTTATATCAGTAAATAACCTAAATTAAGGGGATCACATATATATAATGGTTTTGACAAAAAGTTTAAGTATTTGTTAGGTAATTTAAGATTTTAAAGATGGATTGTCGTTAATTGTTGTCAGAGTAAGTAAAAGTCTGCCAAATTGGTGATGTAAGAGGCTTCAACATTAAGCTTATAGAAATTCTTTTGAATGCAAAATTAAGTTAAAACAGATGGATTGTGATCATATGAAGCCCTTGTATAAATTGCAAGTTAAACTAAACTATTAATTAAACTATTTAGTACTTTAGGAGATATTAAGTAAAGAAAAAGTTTCTGACATTGCTGTGTTTGGTATTTCTAAAACCCATCTCTTGTGGTTATCATTACAATATGTGAGGAATTTTAGTTCTGATTTTATTTCCTCATTTGTTTATTTAAAAAATATGTGAATTTGATGCATACATTATGTGAGCCATAGTAGCTTAAATAAACCATTTCAAACATATAGTGTTTCTTATCACTGTTGTTTCTCATTCATACTGTTGCTGTCCTAACCTAACCTTTTTGAAGCTTGAGTCATCCTCTTTAGTAAAATACGCTCGACCAACTGTACTGAATTTATTTGCATTTATACTATTAAAAGGAAGTGTAAATTTCAAATAAATAATTGAATTCGATTTTATTTGAACTTATATTGATAAAATGAATTGTAATTGTGATGCCAGTTAAAAGGTAATTGTCTGTTGTGTAGCAGAGATAAAGATTATTAGGTGAGGCAGAGATATATTAAAAATTAATGTGATTTTGTTGAAACTAAATGTTTATGCTGTATTCTTTGTAGAATTATTTATTATACAACAATTTATTGATAGAAGTTTCCAAAATGTGAAGTTTTTTTTTTTTTTAAATCTAGAGAATGTTATGCCAAACATAGGTATTGACAAAACATGTCAAACAAATAAATGATAACTATTTGTTATTGAAATTACACTTTACTTAGAAACTTTTTCAACAAATATTTCTGTCAACTAATATCAAATGGAGTTATTTAAAAACATCATAGTGAAATTTACTGAGAACCAAATTTACCGAGAATCTAATCACAGAAAGTTTAGTAACAACACGGAAAATATCAAAAAATAAAGATAAAAATTAATTGTTATTCGTTTATCCTTAGAAAATTTTCCAGAACAAATTCCTACTGTTGTCATACATGATGCCCGTCATTGTTATCTGGCGTTTAAACTAGTTATTGCTATATATAGACTACTTTCTGCCCGCGGTTTTACTCGAATGGAATTCCTAAAGCATTCACATACGTATTTGTTTGAATCCCATGGGGACTACTTCTTCGATCAGGATAAATTGTATTCATTATTTCAAATTTTATCCTAAGCCATTCAGCCTTTTTGGTGTGAAACAGTAACAAACATACAAGCAAACAAACTTTTACATTTATAATATTAGTAGTAGGGCCTATGTAACAAATGTATGTTATCTTCAGCCAGTCTACTTGGACACCTTAATCATGAATAAGTGACTGCAAATTTGGGGCGCCACAATGAGATCTCGCACCATCTGAAGAACTTGCTAGGGTCACCTCTGTGTTTACCACCCTGACCCATAAACTTGTCTGTGTCAAAATGCTCGATTAATCCTATGGGTAAATATACACTACTTATTGACTGCAATTGCTGTATTAGTTTATCCTCTTTTTTATTTATTTCCTCAAATCTATCATTGATACTTTTATTATCAGTAATCACCTTTTGGTGTATGTCTCCCCATTGTTGGTGTACAGTGTTGCAACTGTATTACAAATGAATTAAATTGGTATTGAATCTGTGACATGCAGTTGTCTCGAACATCAAAATGCGAAATCAGTAGATCTTTCCACTAATATTGGTATATTTGTATCCAGAATCGGTATATGAAAAAAACTACAACCCAAATAACCACAGCAAAGCATTTCAATCAGTTTGACACCAATTTTACTACTAGACTTGGAACTTCAACACTTGCTACCAATTTGTCATCAAACTATACAGCAAATTGATGGCAATTGCTGCCACAACTGGATGTCAGATTAGTCATCAAAAGTTGAAAAGAAAATTTCGTTTTCAACTTGCATTCCAAGATGAGCTTGATTTTCACGTTACCTTTTTAGCTTCATTTAGTATAAACTGAAGTTAGTAGATGGCAGTGAGGGTATTTTTTTTTTTCAAGTTAAAGTATGAAATGAAAATTATTTAAGTATATATAAAACTTCATTACATTATATTATTTTAAACTTTTTGTACCTTTGATCAAATAATAAGGAAATTACAAGATATATAATAAATGTAAAACTAATAGCAGTTTTTTTAGTATAAATTCCATATTATGAATAAGCACTAGTCAATACTAGTAAAACAAGCAAAATAACAAAAAACAACAGACTTAGTAATTTGAAGTTCATTTATTGAGTGATTTAACAAAAAAATATTAACTCTTGGAAGGCTTACTCCATTAGCTGACCAAGGTTGTCGACTATGGGAATATCTCAGGACACGTTGAATGGAAATAATTCACCAAATATGGTGCATTGCCTCTTACTGCACTGCCCATCACATAGTCTTTAATAACATGTTTGTAATGAAGCCTTCGTGGGTGTATCGCAGGATTGTGTTGTGAAAACACAATATTTCGATGGCTAGCTCCGCTGTCTTCATGAGGTGTGGAGACATCTGCACTTGTCGGCTGACCCACAGATACTGAGATAGCTTGGGTGCCACACTTCCTTATATAAATGTCCATGACCAGCAGCTTCCCATAGCTACTCCATCCGTCTGTTTATAATACTGTCCATCAAAGAGAAAATATGTTGATGTCAGAACAAAGTTGAACAGTAATCTCGGACTTAGGAAACCTCGCGTATATCAAATAGAGTTGTAAGGAACCAGGCCGATACCGGGGTTGAGTATCGCCTAAGTGCCTTAACTTAAACTCTTGATAGCACCTCACTGTTCGATGAAAACTTACTGAATATGTTAATTTGCTTTGACCATGTTGCCAGGATGACTCAACTAAATGCCTTAGGTCGCCACAAAATTTGTTACCCACAAATTGAGAAAAGGGTTTTATGTTAACAACTGAAGTACACAAGTTCACTTTTAGTAAAATCCAAAGTTTTATTTTTCAAAGTCAAAAGTTCAAAATTGCATTTACAGTTGAGCAGGCATATCGAACTCTCTTTTCCAAAAGTTACAGATTGTGGAGAGAAATTTTGAACCGACCAAAACCCCTTTAGTAAATTTAAAAGTTTTTAGCAGTCATTGAAGTTACGAGATAACACGACACTATCCAACATGGTTGAACTAGCCCGCATGGCGAGTTACAACCAGCGCGACAGGAACAGACCGCGGACAGGAACAGACCACAGGCAGGAACAGACACACCATAATGGCGGCGGGGTCTTTTATCGAAACCACGGGAACCAGTGACGTCAGCAACTGTATCACATCTTTTTGCTTCCGCGTAGCTCAAAGTATGTGTAATTTATTTGACTATCCCGATTATTAAAAATGTTCAAACTTTGACAGTATCTGGACTTATCTACTAGACGTCCGAAGGCAGTCTCTTGAGAAATTTAGAGTAATTAATTTTAAAGTTTTAGCTGTTTAAGACTCCGCGTAGTGATACATTCAGATTTGGGTAAAATCCCTAAGTGTTCTAGAACTTTTTACGCGCGTGCACAACAATCCGTGACAATCTATTTTACCAAAACTTAATTACCGGACAAATGCTTAAACTTTTTATGAAAACCCATATATGTATGAACTCGTCTTAATTAGGGCTATCTACTGGTGTAAATTTTAAATTAATATCTCTTTTATTAAAAAAGCTTATTTTTTTCTCTTAATTAAAATCACTAATTAAACTTTTCTGAATTACTTAATTTTATTGCCAAAATATCGGGGATAGTGCTGACTACAGCTGGTGGTAAAAGTTCGGTTGTAGCTTTACGCGATTTAAAGATATTGTAAATCTTAGAATTTCTACTTCTACGATCGCGTGTTTCAAAACTTGAACAAACGGGAATATCTCTTAAACTAAACGTTTCCCGATATGATAATTATACTTTAAAATGATTATTATAATGAATTGTAACTGTGGGCAAGATTACAGGGAAATTCTTTAAAGTTGAAAACTATACTTCTCGAAATTTCTAAGTCCCGCCTAAGCAAAACTAGAATTTGCCAAAATTCTAAGGTTCTTACAGAATGCATGTGCAGAAATGCATGTGTCAGGCAGACCATTCACATGATCAAAGAACGTTGAGAGATCATAAACGGAACACTGAGCTACAGCAGCCATCAAAATCAGCAATTGCAGAACATTGTCTAGGGATGCAGAATACTAATAAATATGAGGAAACCAAAGTTCTGAGAAACACATCAATTTTGGGACTGTGTATACAAGGAAGCCATTGAGATCCATCTGCGGAGTAACCTCATAAACAAAGGAAATGGTTCCCAACTAAGCTAAGGCTCCCCTTCCGCATGGCTGGGGAATAGTGTCTGAATCTTTGCCACCTGGTTATGACAAGGGATGGTTGACGTGGAAATCTTTGAATAGGCTGAGATCAGGAGTGGGCAGATGCAAAGTGAATTTAGCAAGATGGGGCTATGCTGAGATCAATGATATCAAGTGCGACTGCCCAGCACATGCTCCAGTGTCAACTGTGTCCAGCATCCTGCTCGGCAGCTGAACTGTATGATGCCTCAGAAAATGCACAGGAAGTGTCCAAGTTCTGGTCGATTATAATTTGATGATTGTGATTGTGTAACTGTATGTTTCTGATACGAAATAAATAAATAAATGGGTCCCAACTAAGCCAAGCTTGGAACCCAGCACTGAAGCGGCTCCGCTAACACCCGAGCCAAGGAACAGTGTGTGACAGAGGTGGCATAGAGACTGATGTCACTGC
Organism: Vandiemenella viatica; assembly: GCA_031002005.1. Lineage (NCBI taxonomy): Eukaryota > Metazoa > Arthropoda > Insecta > Orthoptera > Morabidae > Vandiemenella > Vandiemenella viatica. The sequence continues at coordinate 67,830,018 of CM061914.1, forward strand.
CCAATGCGTTGGGGCGAGCCACACCACCAGCGCTATCGGAGCGCTGCGGCTGGAATGGAGGGAAGGGTCAGAGGGAATAAGTAGCGATACGGACACACCCAGCTCAGCTGTCACTTCCTGGACTGTGCCTCCTCGCCGACCAGCTGACACAACCTGAAGATGATGGCATGTTACGCCGTCAAAAATTCATTCATCCACGATCAATTGATCCAGCTGCATGCCCAAGAGATTTTCAAGCATCAGATTTGCTGGGAAAACCTACAATTACACATCAGTTACCTCTATGGGTAGAGAATTCTAAAGCAAGCCAAGAAGCTTGATAAGCTCCGAAACAGGAAACAATGTCTTCTGAATACACTTGCATTTCTGATGAGATGCCAAGACAACTGAATTGTACCAACTTTTGGCAAGGTTGTTCATCACATCCAGACACCTGCTGCAAACCGGATTACCAAAAGTGGCAGCCTTGCATTGGTATGAGAACGGATCAGTGACACGCACTGCCAGCTTGATAGCATTGGGTGTCAACAACTTGAACTTCACCTAGAGTTGGCGCACTTGCTCACCTCTGACACGATGGCAGTGGGTTGAATGTTCTTCTTGGGCACAAGCAGAATGAACGCAGCATAATGTAACGTTAAAACAGTCGTCCAAATTCAGTCGACTGGAATCAAGATAGCCTAACAAAGATAAAGCAGAAAAGAAACGAACTGTCTTGAATTTTATGGGGTAAGGCTTTGAAGATGCAGCCTTGTCAGTCCTTGATAAAGTACTTAACTTTGCACCAACACCAGCAGCTTTACCAATCGCTGACTTCATCAGCAGCTTTGAACAGGTCACCTTCAGCCTACCATCAGATGTAGCGGAGGAAATACGTATTGCGACATTCTGTACTCTTAGCAGGACTGCTACTCTGATGAACTACATTGTCAGATAAGAGAGAGATGCACTACATTATCTGTGAGAAGATCCTGTAATAGTCGTCCTTCCAGCTCATAAAGGGAACATAACTGTCCTACTACCAGCTGCAGATTACAAGGACAAGAGGTACAAACTACTTGATGACGCAGCTTACAGGAAGATGGTATCTGATCCCACCAGTTGGATACAATGGAAAACAATTGAACCTCTTCAAAACAGCGTACAAGATGACACAGCCAAAAAACTACGTCCTCGTGTTGCCGCACCACACAGGCTCCATGGACTGCCAAAAGTGCACAAGCTGGGCTTGCCCATGAGGCCCATAGTAAGCACAATAGGTGCACCCATGTATGGTCTGGCCAAATACCTGAAGTCTGTTTTGAGTCCGTTAGGTGGTAAATGTGAGCATCACATCAAGAACTCGGCTCAATTCATCGAACATCTACAACAACTAAGACTATCTGACTCTGTTCTCATGGTCAGTTTTGACATAGTATCACTTTTCACCAGGGTTTCTCTCAAGGAATCACTGGAACTGATTGGTGAGTAATTTGGGACTGAGCTAACAAAACTGTTCAGCTTTGTTCTGACATCAACATATTTTCTCTTCGATGGATAATATTATGAACAGATGGATGGAGTAGCTATGGGTAGCCCACTGTCACTTGTGGTTGCTAACATGTATATGGAGCATTTTGAGGATGAAGCACCAGAATCGGCACAGTTAAAATCTACGGTCTTCTACAGATATGTGGATGACACATTTGTCATTTGGCTACACAGGAAAGAAGAACTTCAATCTTATCTGCAACACCTGAACTCCATCCACAGCCAGATGCTATTCACCATGGAGGTGGAACAGAACAGCTAACTACCCTTCTTGGATGTGCTTATAAACAGAAGACTGGATGGCACATAAGGGCACAGTGTTAACCATAAGGCTACGCACACGGATTGATATTTACATTCCACAAGCTGCCAGCACCCGTCACAGAATGAAGGAGTACTAAATACACTGATCCATAGAACACATATGATTTCTGACAAAGACAGTATGTCTGCTGAACTAGCACACCTCAAGAACATGTTCCAGAGTAATGGCTATGACAACCGCCAAATCCGAGATGCCTTCAGTTAGAAGACCACTCAAGCCAAATTCGACATGCCTTCAGTCAGAAGACCACTCAAGAACCAACTGATGATGAGGACAAGCCAAGAGCCACAGCCTTCATCCTGTATGCCGGCAATGTATCGAGCAAGATTGGCAGAATTCTATGAAGACAAATCATCATATGCGTTTAACGCCCGCCAGCCAAGATTAAAGCACTACTGGGCTCAGTTAAAGATGATCTGGGACTTTCGAAACCTGGCATATATCACATACTATGCGAGTGCTGACAAGCATACGTCGGGCAGACCATTCATATGACCGAAGAATGGTAAAGAGAACACCGAACTACAGCAGCCATCAAAATTAGCAATTGCAGAACATTGTCTAGCGACACGGCATACTATTAAATATGAGGAAACCGAAGTTCTGAGAAACACATTTCAATTTTGGGACTGTCTATACTAGGAACCCATTGAAATCCAGCTATGAAGTAACCTCATAAACAAAGATAATGGATTCCAACAAAGCCAAGTTTGGAATCCAGCACTGAAGCGGCTCCGCAAACCCCTGAGCCAAGGCATAATGCACGACGGAGGTGGAATACAGACTGATGGTCACTGCCCGACGCGTTAAGCGAGCTGCCCCCACCACAGCTAACGGAGCACCGTGGTGGGAGTGGATGGGTACGAGGCTATAAATACCGACATGGCTGGACCGACTCAGCAGTTGCGTCCTGGACTGCGCTCCTCACACCTATCAGCTGATACAACATGAAGATGATGGCACGTTACGCCATCGAAAAATTTGTTCATCCACGATCAATTGATCTGGCCACATGCCCGAGAGAGTTTCAAGCATCAGATTCTCCGAGAAAGTCTATGATTACACAAGAGTTGAAATTATTTGTGTCATGGGCAATGGCATGGAAAGCTTTGGGTTCTGTGTGAATACCATCTGTCAGTGGCCATAGATTTTACAATACTACCCAGGCCTCAACTCCATTAATAGAATTCTTCAGTAGGGTTATGATTTCCTGCAAACCAGTCCAGAAATGAGATCCATTCTTCCCAAAACCCTCCTCTTTGTCCCTTCCAGAGCCGGTTTCAGCAGGCCTCCTAACCTCAGGGAACTCCCAGTCCACAATCACCCTTGCTTATCTCAACAGTCACCCCCAAGGCTCTTTGCAATGAAATAGACCCCACTGCAAGATGTGTCACATACATCATCCCTAAACCACTTTCACCAACCTCTCACTGAGGAAAGGTTTCCAATCATAGGACATACCACCTGTGAAACCTCCCATGTAATATACCAGCTAACACGCAACTTCTTCCTGGTTTCATATAAAGGTTTGACTACAAATCTGCTTTCCATAAGAATAAATGGCCACCAACAGACGGCATTCTCATGGAACCCAAATTACCAAGTAAGCTGTCCATGCCATCTCCAATTACACAAATAATTTCTACTCTTGTTCACAGTCCATGCTATCAGAGTTTTGCCTAATAGCAAAAGCTCCTCTGAACTCTGAAGTGGGCACTTGCCTATCAGTACAAACTGGGCACAAGGTAATCGCCTGGTCTTACGATAATATCTGGTCATTCAAAATACTCACCCTTAATGGTCTCCTGTTTATTAAGGGCTACACCCAAAAATTACTTCGTCATGAATGTTTTTGTTTATTCTGTGTGTTCACGCCCCACATCCATCATCTAAAGGTAAGTGGCGGCTCAGTTCCCTAATTTTGTTTTATATATTGTAAGCTACCTTACTCCCTATTTTCAATATTCAGTTAAAATCCTACGAAATTTAGGTAAACATTCAATAGGTGATACCACAGTTTGAAATCGAGACAACAACACTTCACAGTTAGGAAAGTAAATAAACAACACATAACAACCTTAAATAAGAAGTTTCTAATAAAATATAAACTGTAAACTTACCGAGATGAGCGTAATCCATAATAATTCTGAAGTAAAGTAAACAAGGTTGGGTTAAATAACCACATCACTGATATTCCACATAATTGACCACTGTAAAGCACTTTGATAATAATAATTTCACTGTTTTATATTAAATTCACCAATAACTCGCAGTTTCCGATAAGTTTAGAGCAGTAAATATGATTTTTAAAGCACCATACCATGTGTTGATTTCAATAATACATTTCAACACATCTAAGTAATTTCTGAGTTTTAAAAGTAGATTTAAATAAACTAAATAACCAGCAGATTAATATTCTCTAAGTTTCTAATAGCCATCAACTAATAATCAGAAGATGTAAATAAATTAAAATTCGTTATTCTGTGATGTCGTAGAAACCAACTTGTAATTTGAATTTCAATCTGGAAAACATATTTCAAGAACCAAAAACTTTTCCAAATCACGTAAATAAAATAAAGATACATTTTAAAAATAGTTTCAGGTCACAACGAGCTATGAATAAAAAGTGAATAAAATCTTGCAACACCAAATAATCAGCAAATTTTAGAAATTCCATAACTTTTGACATCCTTAACCGATTTAAAAGATTTTTACACCACTGAACTCGGCAGAATCTGTAGAACACTTTAAACATAGTCTAAATTTGATATTTTAAACTTTAGCGGTGAAACATTTCGGAAGTGATGTATTACAGTTTCAAAGTCGGTTAACATTCCTATTCACCAACTTTCAAAAATCATTTACACCTATCTGGAAGTTCTGAGAACAAAACAAACCACACCACCACACTCGTTTCATTACGCTCTATCTCTTGTGATTTTCTGAAAGTTCTCCGTTAACAAAAATTAATCTAGATAGCCTGTTGTTTAGATTAGTAGGGCATTTCTGATAAAGGTAGGCCGGTTACTCGTCTTGGGGCAGTTCGTTGAAGCACTTGGTCGGGTGAGGATGCTATTCGTGGTAGAACAAATTCAGCGCTAGTTGGGCGCGTGGGCTTCTGGAAGACTGGAAACAAACATGGCTGACCATCAGGATATCCAACCATAGAACTTTGAACTTATACATTATGTGATCATCAGTGCTGGAACTTTTATTTTCATTTTTGGGGTCGAGCGATCTGTTCTGTTTCATAACTTGCAATCTTCCGAGTGATGTTTAATCCGATTGCCATTGCTAACTAAATCATTTCTGTAACTTCTGTTTTATTTTCAAGACTATATAATTTTCGTGAACTGAACATCAACAACTTTTATTCATAGTGTAATACCCTTCTCACATAGGGTTTATAATTATGTGAGTGGCGGCCGCAATAAAATAGTTAGCAACTATCCTCCAGCTTTACATGGTTCAGAACATTTATTAAACTTTCAGCAGAGACTACAGCCAAGCTAGTTCAGGTGTACGAGGCGATACCAGACCCCTACATCGCGTTACCCCTGACAATATATATATATATATATATATATATCAGTGAGCAGTAAAATGCTTTAAGGCAATAAAATTAAGAAAGGATAGGGAAATATGATCCAATACTTACCACAGATGAAGGTGACTAGGAACGATGAACACAGAAAAGAACAAACACAAGAAACACGCAGTAGTTTGCCTTATTCTTGCAAAATTGAGACACCAGGTGGAGCCAGAAGTGTACAAAATGATGGCGATCTGGTGAATAGCATGGCCAGCACAGATGGTAGTATAGGAGAGGGAGGGAAGAAGCACAAATACTAGATTGATAATGCTGAGGGTTTTATCTCATTGAAAGTGGTAAATCAACATAATAACTGGGTGATGAAATACACATAAATCAAATTTTGAATGACTCTAAGTATGAAAAATAAAATATAACCAATATAAATAATAGTGATAATAAATGCTGGGTTTTGTAGGAAGGATTTATTGGAGATCGAGGCCCTGGAGGATGTCTGGTGTCCAGGATATTCTGACAGGCTAGTTCCCATCTTCATTGTTCAGAGGAGGTTGTGTTATCAGGGAAAACTCTGATCATCCTAACTGAGAAACAGTTGCTAAATTTATTCTGTTTGTTGGAGCTGGAAGCCCTCCTCCACGTGGTGGGAGATGGGCAATGGCGTGAAGTAGGGGACTTCCTGTGGGGGTGATGTACAGTGGGAACCTAGTGTGCACTGGGACCGATACAGTAGCTGTGAAGGCCCTACAGGATCCTTGAAAAATGATAGCCAACTGGTGAAACTACGACAGGTCTAGCAAGCCGATAGTGGATGAAGAAAGTGCTTTCAAAACTAAGCACAGCCTCAGAAAGAATGGATGTAATGGACAACAACTTAGGCAACAAGTTGGACCAATCAATATATTATCACTAAAAGGAATGGAACAGGAAGTTATCAGTGTAATGGTACAGAGGAACATAAGCGTATTAGGATTAAGTGAAACAAATTTAAAGGACATGGAAGTATCGAAATAGGATAATGGTTCACACTATGGTGGTTGGGAGAGGTAGACGAGGGACATAATGGGATAGCAATAGTACCAAATAACAGACTGGCTGGAAAATTCATAAATGTTAGCTACACCATGGGAAGGATATTGAAACTGTCGATTGTGGTAAATGGAAAGGTAGTACATATCATCCAAGTGTGTGGTCCCCAGGTTTGGTGCACAGAAGAAGAGAAAAAATAATTTATACAAGACCTAGAAGGGGAAATCAAGGTAGGAAAGGTTATCATAATAGGAGACTTAAATTACAGAGTAAACCTTCTAGATTTTTGCTTATGGAACTCATTAGTTGTTGGCAACACCCGGCATGAGAAAAGAGATAGTCACAAGTTTTCCCAATATAGCTGGGATGGTCAGAGTAGAAGCTTAATAGACTACATACTGTTCAGCAAATGTCTTCACCCAAAATTAAAGGATGTAAAAGTTATACCAACTGCAAACCTAGAAGGAGATCACCGGTTGGTTGTAGCAGACTTTAAGAAACTCAGTCTGGATGAAGCTGTAAGCAGAAGGATTGGAAGTTGGCAGATAGTGGCACTAAAGAAACATTTCAGGAAAAAGTGAAGGCCAAGTTGCCCAAGGATGGAACAAAAACAGCAGAAGAGGAATGGAGGAGATTTAGAGCAACATTAGTAAATGCAGGAGAAAGAACGTGCGGAAGAATGTCAAGTACGAGGAAGGAGAAAGAAACACCATGGTGGAATGACAATATTGAAGAAGCTGTTAATAGAAAGAACAGGGCATGGAGATAGTGGTTTCAAGACAGAACTGAAGAGAAAAGATCATGATGGAAAAGGTTAGTAAAAGCCTCAGAAAAAATTATAAAAATAGCAAAAGTAAAATCTTGGGAGGAATTCACATATAAATTGAAGACAAGCTAAAAAGGAAATAAGAAAATACTATATGATGTAGTAAGAGACAAAACAAAACCTAGAGATATGCTGACCAAAGTTCTGGACAAATCAGGTGAAGTGCAATGAGTAAATAGAAAGAGTACTTCAAAAACCTTTTCGACGGAAACCAGGAAGCAAGCAAAGAAAATGATAGTGGAACAACCACTGTAAAAAAGGAAACAGAAGAACTTAGCATGCTGGAATTAGAATTGGCAGTGAAAGAAATGACAATTGGGAAATCGCCAGGACTAAATTAACTGAAAGCAGAAATGGTAAAAGCAGCAGGAGCAATGAGTATGCAGTGGTTGTATAGAGTAATACGGAGAGTCCTGAAAGAAAGGAAAATACCGGAGGATTTGAGGAAGGGAGTCGTAGTGCCTATTCATAAAAAAGGGAGTAAAATGAAATGTGAGAACTACAGGGGTATTACATTGCTGTGCCACGGCCTGAAAATATATGAAAAAATTATTCTAAATAAAGTCAGCAAAGGATAGAGAATACAGCTAAAGAGGAGCAGTTTGGTTTCAGGCAAGGAAGATCTACAGGGGATGCAATTCTCATATTCAGACCAATCATAGAGAAAAGGTGGGAATATGGCACAATAATAGCTTTCATTGACATAAGTATGGCCTATGACAAAGTACTGATGGAAAGCATATGGCTAAGTTTAAAAAAGAGAGGGATAGATGAAGGGATTGTGGAATTAATAAGGAACACCTATGAGAAGTGTGAGAATTGCATTTTTTAAAAAAAGCTTAAGCATCTCATTTGTAATACAATTTCACTTAGAAGTGGTAAATCACTTACTTTAATAGTAATAAACTATTAAACAGAGCACTTACCATACATCAGTATTATCTAAAACAACAAATATTCTATCATCTCTTAGAGATCAGACATCTCAAGGTAACTAAGGGCATTAAGTGGAATATTTTATGATTTTTCCCACATGATGGCATCTCCCCTTGCCTCACCTAAACATCCTGTGGCCCCTACAGAGGGATTGGGGCAGCGTATTTAGCTGACTGGGCTGTCATGGAATGAACATAACTTTGAAAAAGAGCCAGCTCATTAGGTTAACGGGTAGGAAAATAAAGGTTTGTATATGATAATAGTAATTAAAATTTATTTGTAATAAATAATACAGATTCGGTGTTTTTAAATATTCAAAAGTGGATAGCATTGTTTTGTTTAATTTGTAAAAAATGGTAATCAAAGTGTTTGTACAATATTAAACCATTGTATGTTTTACGAATAACTAAAAGTGATGTACCTGATGGATTGATTACTGGTTGAGTATAAACAAAAATCCACACACTTTCTTTGAGTGGTAATGAAACTGTAGCTCTATTTCTGATGTGAAGAGAATCTTTGTTTAGGAAATAAATAAACAAATAAGACGTGGATATATAGTAAATTAAATTTATAAGACATTTTGATACTGATTTTTAGCACAAAAAAAAGAAATGCAGGAGGGGTTATTTAAATGGTATTTTTGAGGGGAAAGTGGCTAAAGCACTATACTAATATCTTATATCCTAAATAAAACTAACAAACTTCAAAAGTTCTCAGAAAATGTAGTTTTAAACATAACCATCAGAGTAAAAATGGAATGTGTACGGTGATTTCTTTTTCTATAGAAATTGTAAGGTATCCCTCATTCTATTTTCAAGATTTAGTTAGATTCCGGCCAAGTTTAAGGTTAACTGTAGTATCCGATACCACACGTAAAATCGAGTTGACAACACTTTCCATACACTAAAGTGAATAAATAATCCATAACCAAGGTAAATAATATATAAATTGCATTAAATCAGCGATATTCTAATAGGAAATAGGTAACCTCATGTAAAAGTAAACTTTTAATACCAGATACTGACAGTGTTTAGCGAGTTATCCTGAACCGATTTAAACGAAGTAAATGATTAAAAATAGTAAATACAGCCACTAAATAAACCTTTTATCATGGTTAATAAACTTTATTTCAGAGATAAACAGATAGTTTCAATACCAGTCAGATCTAACCATTAAATTTTAGCATATACCAGATTTTGGTATTTCGGAAGGGATTTTCATCCAGTAAAGAGTGTAAAGAACTAATAATAGCCAGGCCTAGAACAACTATAAACATAACTTCACATTTAAATACAGTTTAACAAGTATTTTAAAGAAATAAACTGGATGTTTTGAATAGTAGATTGAAGCAGTATGAAAATAACTCATTGTGATGGAATTTGACCATTTTAAAGCTCTAAAAGTAAGGAGAATAATCCCTGAGATAGTTTAGTAGGATAATTAACAGGTCTCTGATAGTTTTAAAGCATTTAATAATCACAAGAAGTAATTATGAGGAAATTTGGTCACTCATTTTCTTAAACAGTTCACATAAATAATTTGAAGTCTTTTAAGTAATTTCAGGATTTAAAAAGTAACTATATACGTAGTAAATAATTGTATCTTTCAGTTTTAATAGGTTTTAAGCAGTTTTAAACCGTAAAATATGAAATATTAGTAAGTACAGGAAGCCGGTAAATCGATTAGATTTTCGAGTCTTTTCGGAATTAATTCTAACACTTATAAACCATTTCAAAAGCGATAAGAGCATGTAAATGATAGTAAACACACATAAGTAATTTCCTAAACACATTTAAAGACATTTTACTGACCTTCTGTCTGGTAATCCAATCACAAAGTAACTTGCTATAGACACTGCACATATAAAATGATTCTACACTGATTTTAAACACAGTCACACAGTAAAAAGTAGCTAATAAAATAAAACAGCAGTAAAGAGAAGTAAATTCATCTAAATCTTGTAGTTTCCAACCGTTTAAGTATTTTTAAATATAATCTGAACACGTAAAATAGAATACCCGACTTTAACATTTTTTAATCTAAAAACCTATTCAGATTCCGAGTTAAAAAGTAGTTTGCCTTAACAATCCATTCTTCTAGTTTCGTACATATTAATTTCACGTCATTTAAAGCCATAGAACCGATGTTATGAATTTTCTAAAAACACTCTGTAACAACCCACGTGTAAAAAACTAAACAATTTATTGTGTCTCAGATATGGCACTTACAGAGATGAAATAAACTCTAAAATACACAGTTTAATTTAGGCTACACATTGATAATTTTTCCGGCTTGATAATCCAAATAACTTCAGAGTTATACCATAAAACATAAATAATAATTACAACGGATTGTTAGAGATTACTGGTTTTACCATAACTCAACAGATTTAAACAAAGTTTATATTTAGGGAGAAACTAAAATCGGGAATAATATTTTAAGCCTAATTTCAAGTTAATAATTAAAGCCAATTTTAAAAAGGTTACAAAACATTGACTAAAGCGGTAGGTCTTTTAACACATCCATATTTGGTAATTTTGTTGGAGAGGAGCGTGATCACGTGACCGAGTCTATATAAGTCAGGAGAGGAGATGACGCGGACACTCGGCTCTCGACACTCGGCTAGAACACCTCATAGTAACAACATGTAACTTCTCGTGTAGTGAAATTCAATGGTAGCGGTACGGAGAGAGTGGTGAATGTCGGGAAGTCTCTGACGTCATGGTAGGTCAGGCGCGGTACGAGTCTACAATCAGCATAACCACTCGTTAGTGGCGGCCATTTTTGAAAGTTGGAACCATACTCATTTCGGACTATTAAATTCAGGATATGTGAAGCTCGAACTTTTGTTTTATTTTCCTCGGGGGAGTGCGGTTTTGCTCTGATTTCTCAACCTGTGATGTTTGGTGAAGATTATTATCCGATTGCCTTGCTAACTGTATTATGATATTTTTAACGTGAAACTTTTGGAAAAATATAGTTCAGTGATTTCGACTTGTGACTTTCATTACTAAAATAATACCTTTCTTACAGTAGGTTAAAGACTGTAAGTGGCGACTGTGGTCAATTTTAACAGTTAGCATAAGTATATCAACACGGTTATGGACTTAGAATATTTTGGAAGAAGACTGGTTCAGGTGATTTAGTCGGTACCAACCCCCACTATCGGCTGTTCCCTGACAAAATTCTCTACATGACCAGAAAGTATTTAAGTAACTCTGTCAGTTATATGCAAGTAAGCCCACGTAAAGTGTATAGAAATTTTTCTATAATTTTATAAATATTTATAATATCAGTGAAGATCTTTTACCACACCATTATTTAGTTAATTATGATGGGACAAATGCTTCCTGTTTGGGCTAATCTTTCCAGCATCTTTCTTGATAATTATGTAAGTCCCCAGTTCTATTACTTATGAATAAATACTTTATTATTCCCTTGAAATTAAGTTCTAGTTGATGGCCATAGTCATCTCTTCCTTTCTACATATTATTCCTAATATTTATTCAGGTTTCATTACAAATATATTCATAAAACACTCTCTTCATCCACCTCATGTTGTAAGGACCAAGGCCGATACCAGGGTGGAGTATAGCCTAAGTGCCTTAACTTACACTCTTGATGTGGACTCAAAGTTTTCAGTAAGACTTGCTAAACAATTTTGAATTGACCATGTAGCCTTGATAGTTCAACTCGAATGCTTCAGGTCGCCACAATATTTGTTGACCCACAAATATTGAAAAGGGTTACTATTTAGCAACGAAATGACAACAGTTCAATTTTCAAAAACTCTTCCAATTTATTCAAATAAAACCAAAAGTTCCAAATAGCATTCTAAAAGTTGAATTGGTGAATCGAACACTCTTTTCCAAAAATTACAGATTGTGGAGAGAAATCTAACCGACCGAAACCCCTTTAGCAAAATTACAAGTTCTTAACAGTTACTGAAGTTATGATATAACACGACACCCCACATGGTCGCAAACAGTTCACTGACTAGCATAGCAAGTTACAACCCAGACGACATACTGGAACAGACGACGTACCGGAACAGACCACAGGCAGGAACAGACAAACCATAATGGCGGCGGGGTCTTTTTTATAGAAACGGCTAGAACCAGTGACGTCAGCAACTGTATCACATCTTTTTGCTTCTGCGTAGCTCAAAGTATGTGTAATTTATTTGACGATCCCGACTATTAAAAATGTTCAAACTTTGGCAGTATCTGCACTTATCTACTAGAAGTCCGACGGCAGTCTCTTGAGAAATTTAGAGTAATTAATTTTAAAGTTTTAGCTGTTTAAGACTCCGCGTAGTGATACATTCAAATTTGGGTAAAATCCCTAAGTGTTCTAGAATTTTACGTGCGTGCACAACAATCCGCAACAATCTATTTTACAAAAACTTAATTTCCGGACAAATGCTTAAACTTTTTATGAAAACCCATATATGTATGAAATCTTCTTAATTAGGGCTATCTGCTGATGTAAAATTTAAATTGATATCTCTTTTAATAAAAAAGCTTATTTTTTTCTCTTAAATAAAATCACTAATTAATCTTTACCAAATTACTTAATTTTATTACCAAAATATCGGGGATAGTGCTGACTACAGCTGGTGATAAAAGTTCGGTTGTAGCTTTACTGGATTTAAAGATATTGCAAATCTCAGAATTTCTACTTTTCCAATCGCGTGTTTCAAAACTTTAGCAAACGGGAATATCTCTTAAACTAAACGTTTCCCGATATGATAATTACACTTTAAAAGGATTTTTATAGCAAGTTGTTACTGTGGGAAAGATTACAGGGAAATTCATTAAAGTTGAAAACTGCACTTCTCGAAATTTCTAAGTCCTGCCTAAGCAAAACTAGAATTTGCCAAAATTCTAAGGTGCTTACAATGTATTTTAGGAATTCTCAACCAAAGTCCTTTGTTATGAGCTGTCTTCCTTTAAACCTCCTCCAACTCCTGTATAATTTAAGTTTTGTACCACAAACCATATTCAACTGAGTGCCTGATCAAATTTTGATCCCAGTTCCTTCACTTGCCTGGTATGTCCCTTCGCCTGTGTGCCCACTAAATGCAATCCTGCACAACTGACTGCATTATGAAATTTTGAGCCAAGATTTTGCAGTTAATGCCTCTATCATGCTGTTAGCTCTCCCCAGAATATCTTAATTTCTTTTATTTTTTACATCTATATATCTGATTCTTTTTGCCATTTATCGTTGTTCCATGTTAGTCTATCAAATGAGATATTCTATCCAGAGCTTTTAGTAGCTGCCTCTAGGAAGAACACAGACTATGCAATCATACTCTACTACAGTTTTCAGTCACACCTGGTTCTGTCAGTCCTCTCCAGAGCATGTTTTATTGTCCATCCTATACTACTCCCCCAGTTTACTCCCATATCTTGAACAATTTTTTGTATGTCCTTGATTCTTGTGCCATACTGCATAATATTTTGAAATATATAGTTATTTAATTTCCATGTGTCAGAATTTTGGATGACTCTTATTGATGTTACTGTAGCAAATGGTTATGTCCGAAGTGAAACTGCTGGTACGGTGTTTTTACAAAAAGCAAAAGATGCAAGACGTATCTATGCCACACTTGTTCATATAAAACGCAATTGTGATGGCTATAAAGAAGAAAGTATTACTTACCCTTCTGGAGAAATGCAAGCAAGACTCATAAAAGAAGTGTATGATGAGGCTGGACTTGATATGAAAGAGCTTGAATATTTGGAAGCACATGGAACTGGCACAAGGGTAAGAAAGTAACTGCAATTTTGTGATATTTTTTTGTTATTACTGTTTCTTCCTTATTTTATAATATTATTTAATTTTTTTCAGTGTAAACTTCTCTTATGCTCATAGTAAAGCTAAATCTGTAAATCTCTCTTACGCTCATAGTAAAACTGAATCCTAATTTAGTGTAATCGGGTGTACAAGTTAGTTTGGAATCAGATGATAGAACTATATAAAAAGAACAACTGTATTGGGTATGCAGATACTGATGAAAGAAAGAGGGAGGATTTATAGTTTTTGAATATATATAATAATAATAATATAACTAAGGAAGGATAGGGAAATTCAATCCAACACTTATCATAGATGATATGGGATTGATGAATGCAAAAAAGAAATAGAGCTGTATCACAATATTTCAGCATTGAACCTTATTCTTGCATGTAGAGGAGACATTTAGTGAGGAGGCTGGATGTGGTAACATTAATGCTCGCTAAATGAATAGGAAACGCAAGTAGGAAGGGAAGTATGGGGAAAGAAAATAATGACCCAATAATAAATAATTCTGGATAAATAGGAAGAAGGATATATTTACTATATAATTTTCAAAGCTCATACACTCACTCACTCACCTCTTTAGTTATCAGCTGGAAAATGGTGAAATTACGAGCTGGCCTTCATTCGCAAATTAACAGTGATATTGGTAATTAGAGGATATATACATAATTTATTAGATAACAAATTGCTATGGAATTAGTTGCTAGAACACATTCAATTTGTTTTATGTTTTATAGTATTTTCTTCTTAAAAAATATGAAAAATCTTTACGGCTGAAAAAAAAGTGGAACTACTTTTCATAACATGCCACTAATGAAAGCAACATAAAAAGAATACTCATGCTCTCAGCCAATTGTGATTCTAGCCTAGGCTAAATTTCAATTTAATTAACACTTCAAATAATGTTGCTGCTTGACCAAAGTTCATACTTTGCAGTTTATTTGCTTTTCACCTATTTTACTACCCACTTTTGTCAATTGTCGTTATTCATTTTCACTACTCTGAGTTATTAGGTTATATGAAATGGACATCACACTTCAGATATGAGTATTCTGGCAATCAGATTCTAAGGAATTGCTTAGTTATTTAATAATCTGGAATTTATAGTAAGTTCTCTCTCTGCTACAGACATGATTACCAAAGATTACATTATGAGTGTTAGGCCAGCCTCAGTCAAGACAATGTGATACTTTCAAAGCAGTTCTGAATGATCTCACACCCTTTAAATTTTGCAGAGTAAATCTTAATGGTCAAATACAACTCATGTTTATATTTCAATCAGTTCGAGTCTAGCACCTTTGAAACAATTATATAATAGTGCGATGATCTCTGTCCATGTTTAATATATCTATCTATTAATATAATAAGCAAGCTATCACATATGACGTCACCTATCATGGCATCATGTCAGTCTATGACGTCGCACAATGACATCACGATTTACGCCATTATTTTTGGTAATGAATGTTGTTTAATAATATTTCCATGCATCTGCAAATAAATTAACTGACAGAACACTGAAATAAAAGTATGTATTACATTAAAATCGACATATCAATCATTATATGCTTATATTTACATAATATTCTTTAGATATGTAGAAGTATTCCTTAAATTCTTTGTCCATAGATATGTAAGTTAAAAGCTTCATATTTCAAGCATCAATGTAGCAAATGTTTTGGTTAGATTGTTACTTAGCATGGATCAGAATTACAAACAGAATTTGACTTAACGGCAGAGGGCATGAATAATTTTTTTTTTTTTTTTTTAAAAAATATTTTAAACTCTCTCCTATTATTGCAATTACTAATTCGTTAGAATGGAAATAGTTGCACACTGATCCCGATCTGTGCATCCTACACTACACTTATAACAAATATTATGTGTCATAATGTAAGTTGATAAGGTTTATTTTAATTTCCTTTGCTTTCACTGTGTAATATTACAGAACCTATTATTTCAGTAACTGTGTCAGCCATTCATATGTTTTAATACCAGTCTGAATCTTGGATAACAAAAAAGAAATGTGCAAAAACCCTTGAAGATTTTTGATCAAATTTATATCACAATGCCACTAAAATGTGATACAGTTCATGTATTAATATGCATCAGATTGAAGTATTGTTCTTCTGACGACAAGTTTATCATAGTATGTGGTTAGGTTGAAATGCAACCTGGACCTGGATGGAAATTGAAACCTTTTGCTACAGCGCAAGGCACGAGGAATTACACTAAGATGTGAATTTTGATCGATATATATATATGGCCTAAACCACTATTAAATATTATGTGGCATAGCGTAAGTTGTTATGATTTACTTTTAGCATCATTTGTTTTAACTAGGGTCATTATTTCAGCTGATATGAGCTGTCTCAGCCGTTAAACTATTGATCTTCATCATAGGTATTAAGAAATAAAAGTTTAAGAATGTGTGAAGATTTTGGATCAAGTTTATATTGTGAGGCACAACACTGAATGCGATACAGGAAATGTATTAATTCGCACATGATTGAAGCTTTGCTTTTCTACCAGCAATACTAGCACAGATTGTGGTTAGGATGAAATGCATCCTGGACCAAGGTAACAACAGGAGCTTTTTGCTAGAGTACAAGGGACGATAAATTACAATGAGCTTTATTTTATAACAATTCTATTTAGTTAACCAACTGCAGAGAAATAAATTACCACAACACTCCATTAAACCAATCATTTTTGACGGGCTTTGGGGCTAGTTTATAATATAAATTCTTCAAGCTCAAGGGTTTTTATTCAAATTTTGCACAGTGAACCATTAGGATGTAACACAGATCAAGTTCATATTTGGCCTGATCTCAAAAACTATTACTCCTAAGAGAAAAGTTCTCATGAGATAAAGTAACATTTAAATTATCGGCTACAACATATAAAAAATTCCAGAGCATGTTAGTGGATCCGTGTGTGGGACCATGTGAACTGTTTTGCCAGGTTGCGGGTGGTTTCTATTCTCTTGTAGAAATATGACCTGCACAGATTGTCGAATTCGTGCGGTAACCCGATCGACCAACGTGTGCTATTTTGGGCGCCAAGTTTTCTAACTGTAAACCTGCCTTCTTCAAGGCAAGGTTCGATGCCTTAAACTTTAATTGTAATGCAGAACTGGTACTGGACTGGGTATTCGTGCTTTGAAATAAACAGTTTGAATATGTTCTTTTGGAATCTGGCAAAAATTCTTTAACAGTATCCATACAGTAACAGACATTCACTTTAGTAATCTTAATGATTTTCCTGAATCACGAGTGGTGATCATAACTGACTTTCGAATCTTTGAGAAATCCTGTCCAGTGCTCAGCAGTATATCAGTACATTCCTTCCATGGTCTAAATTATTCCCATTCATCTCTGTTAAGTCTTCAAGTAATAACAAGGTGCAGAAGAGTGCTTTCTGAAAACTGTGCCAGAGTAAGGACAGCTTGTGTAGGTTAACAAAAAGTAGAATGCTGGAAGCACATCCAGCCACCAAACATTACATCCCATCCAACGTTTTATCATTACAACACTTCTTCGACATCTCCACTGATGTAATTGTTCATATCTGCACTTATTTTTTGTTTCATCTTTGATGACTTAACCACTGAATGTAAGACCACCAGTGAACATACAAATAATAAAATAACCTTGTTAAACATAAAAGACTTTTTAATTTAATGAACAACATGTCATATGTTAGCTTGTGTTAAGAGTATGTTAATTTTCTTTAATTTGTACAGCACAGATCAATTAATTTTAATTTAATTTTTTTAAAATTTAATTTAATTGCAATGGAGTAATGAGTAATGTAGATATTAGTATGGAAACATAGCAGAGATGTATTTGAAGAATGATGTTGATTTGTATATTAGTATCATTTGTTTAGGAAAAGTTATATTTGTGAATATGGATTAATGTATGACATTTAAGATTTAATGAACAGGGGAGGACAGGTGATAATGTAGCAGTGGATTTCTCCAAGGCATTTGATAGAGTTAGTCCTAGGTGGTAAATGAGGTAGACCACCCTTTGGGTAAGTGGAGGAATTCAGAAGAGGTGCAAAACAAATTATAGGGTAAAAAATGTAGTTTCAGAAGAGGAAGAAGTTAAAAAATGGAAACCTACATGGTGGTGTATTTTGAACATTACTGTTCATTTTTTCTAATTAATTATTCTGTTGTTGATTAACAGCCAGAAGTTATGTTGTTTGCAGATGGCATAATATATAATTTGACTAAAACAGGAAAGGAGCTGTGGAAAGGTGACTCTATAACTCAGTAGGTCAACATGGAATGAAAATCAGTGCTTTAAGTCTTCTTATTAAATACAGAGATAAAAAGATAGATGATTAATATTATTATTTATTGGTTTAATTATTCCAATAGAAAAGCCATTTTATATTGAAATATTTTATGAGTACTATAAACAAAATATAAAGATCACTATTTAAAATCAAATAATTACAGTGATAGCAAAGAATGGCAAGAAAAGCAAACATAGAAAATAAATACAAAAGAAAGAAATAGTTGCATAAGATGTAGCTTTTTGATACTGAAAAACTAGTAATTAAACTGAAACACAACTAAAGAAAAAAAAAAAAAAAAAAAAAAATAATTTCAGGAAAAAAAATAATACCAGAACCAAACCCAAATAGGTGTAGAAGTAGTTTTTACTAATAACCTCATTTCTGCTTCCATGCACATATAAACTGCTCTCTTTAAAACATTGAGACTGTCACTCAAAAATCAAGTTGAGGTGGGGTTCTGTTACCTAACCTCTGCATGCATTTGAAGGTGCTATCTGCCTCATAATTTGTTACATATATCTTTGGACAAATAGCTCCCCCACCTTGCACCAGAAGGGCAATGGAACTACATGTGGATGAGAATCTCAAGGCAATCTATAATGCTAGAGATGGCTTTGTGCAGAAATTGGACGAAATGGATGTTCCACCTATCTCCAAACAATGGAGACCAAGTTGGATGGAGTTGTGTATGTTAGAGACACAATACACAAGTATAAATATCTTGACACATCACTTGATAATAACCTTAATTGGGTGGGAACACAATTGACAGGTGGTAGGGATGTGGTGAGTGGCCACACCAGAAGGATGAGTGAAATAGGATTCAAATTGTTCAAATATGTTGGGGTACTATGGCACCCACAGTGTGGGTTTGATATACAGGAGTGGGAAAAATGGTACAAAGTTCTGTTTTGGGGGTTGTCCCTGTGAACACCATTGGTAAGGAGGGTTTCACAAGGCATGGCCCACACCTATATAGAAGGAGTACTGTTTGAGTTGTTAGCTAAAGCTGTAAGGGAGCCAACTTCCAGTTATGATGGGTTCAGGACTGTGCCTTTTTTAGATTAGGGGCTTCTGGTGAGGGATGAAAATAAGTAATCAAAGGGATACTGATTGCAGATGCATGATGGGAAAAGATGCAATGTTGAAGAAATAAATGAAAGTAATGGATGAGAGTAAAACTGGAGAGACAAAGATTAGTGATGAAAATACCACAAAGCCAAAAATGAGAATTTTATTGGTTACTTCGGTGTAACTATAGTACCAGTAGACGAAGAAAAATCTCAAAATATTCAAAGAGTGAACTTTCCACCTTGCAAAAACAGATTCAGTTTACTTGAAGATGGCGATGTTATAGAAAAGGTAAATGAAATAGGTTTACGAGTCAAAGTGCCTAAACTAACGAAGCTTAACGAAAGTGAAGTGATTAAAGAGTGTAGTGAAATTCTTAGACCAATTATCAATGGTGGTAATGAAACACAAAGCCCAAAGACATCAAATTGTAAACGCAGAGCTAGGCCAGTAAAAATACATATTTATGCAGACAGTCAAGGACGAAAAATAAGGGATATTATCGAAAACAGTTCCAACCATCACACCTCAGCTTCAATAAAACCAGGAGCAAAATTTATAGATGTGGCGGCAAGCTCTTCACCTACAGATGCTACAGGAATGGCAGTTTTTATCGCTGGATCAAACGATGTAGCAAGAAATGAGGGAAAATTCTTCTTATCGTCTCTAAGAAGAAAGTTGCATGCACTACAAAACACAAAAATTGCACTCTTCTCAGTATCATTTCGGCACGATCTTCCATTCTGGTCATGTGTGAATGCAGAAGTAGCTCGAGTAAATGAAGAAATGAAGAAACTCTGCAAATACTTTAAAAATGTGTCTTTTGTAGATATAAGTAACTTAGGTAAGAGATTTTACACCGTTCATGGCCTCCATCTGAATGATCTGGGAAAAAGGTATGTGAGTGAGAAAATTATAAACCTAGCCGATGAGTTAGACCTCACACAGACTCTGAGGTTAGAGCCAATACCACTGGGTTTCAAGGGAAATTCTTTTTTAGAGTTAAAAAACTAGATGTGGGCCTAGCTGGTTTATCAACATTTACCGTGGAGAACCAGTCCAATGACAAGCAGGTTACTAGGCCCATGAGGTTAGTCAAGGAAAATAACTTAAGTCAGAACACAGTTAGCATTAGGAATTCGTTTAAGATAGGTTATCTCAATGTTGAAGGTATAAGAGGAAAACATGTACTTTTAAACGATTTTGCTAATGAAAATATGCTCGATTCATTATGTGTGAGTGAGCACTGGTGCAAGGGTAATGAAATTTCTTTTCATGTATTAGATGATTTCCAGTTAGTTAACAGTTTTAGCAGGGTACAGCGGATTCATGGGGGTGTGTCGATTTATATTAAGAAAGCGTTAATGAACGCTAGTAATGAATTAGATTTAGGTTTTTTGTGTAGCGAATTGCATTTTGAAGCTACAGGTATATATTTCGAGCATTTAAAAATAGTTATTGTATCACTTTATAGGTCACCCAGTGGTGACCCACTAACCTTTTTAGAAAAACTTGAGAATTTATTAAATTTTTTTCTTAGTACTAGGTGGAGAAAGTTCAGTATAGTGATTGGTGGAGACATAAATGCTGCATTTGATGTGACAAAAGATACACACAATGTAAATGAATTTAAAAATCTGTTAAGACAATTTAATTTCAGTTTTTCTAACTGTAAACCTACAAGGGAGAATGCTTGTCTTGACAATATTTTTACAAATGTTAGCAGAGATTTAATGTGTTCTGATGTGGCTGTTTTTGCCTTCTCAGACCATGATTCAGTTTGGATTGAAATAGATATGCCTAATTTGAAGAACAAAGAGCACAAAGATCCTAAGGTGGCCATCACAAGACCAGTAACGCAGGATAAAATGTCTAATTTTATGGTCTCACTTGGGAATTATGATTGGAAAGATTTGTGTAATAGTGTTAGTCACTGCTCTGCTAATGTAGCATTTGAGAGATTTTTCTGTGCTTTCATAAATATTTTTGAGACAAACTTTCCACAGTACAAATGTAAAGTCAATCCCAATACATGTAAAATAAATAGGCATAACAATGTGTGGTACACACCGCAACTAGCCAATATGAAAAACAATGTGTTATTGTATTTAGATTTGTATAGACTACACAAAACAGATACGACTAAGCTAAGATACTTAAGAGCTCGAAAGGATTATAAACACGCAGTCAATGAGGCTAAGAAACAACATAACATATTCAGTATAGAGTCATCCAATAATAAATGTAAGAAAGCATGGAGTGTGATAAACTCAGTGGCCAAAACCAAACGAAAAGAGGCTGTAGCAGTAACACCAGATGAATTTAATAACTTTTGTATACAGTCGGTGAATGACATTTGTGACAGCATTGTTAGACCCCAGGAAAGTGTATCTGATATCATAAAATGTCATAATGTAAACTATACTTTGAAAGATAAATTTGTACTTTCGGAGGTATCACCAGATGATGTTTTGGGTATTGTACATAACTTTAGACCATCTGATAGTGTAGATATATATGACCTTTCTAGTAATATGATTAAAAAGATAATTGGTTGTATATTATTTCCTCTCACTTATTGTATAAATAAATGTTAAACTGAAGGTGTGTTTCCAGAGGTGTTAAAATTATCTAGAGTTGTGCCCATTTATAAGAAGGGAGAGAGAGATTGCCCATCTAGTTATCGCCCTGTATCTCTGACACCAGTTTTTTCTAAGGTACTAGAATCTGTTATCTATAAACAGTTATCGGTTTATTTGGAGCACAACAACATTCTTTCTACTGTACAGTTTGGCTTTAGGAAAGGCAAATCTACTGCTCATGCTATTGACTCTTTGATTAAGAAGGTTCTAAGTGCTTATGAGGAGAAAAACTTTGCTCAGGCAACTTTTTGCGACCTCAGTAAGGCCTTTGACTGTGTAGACCATGATTTACTTCTTAATAAATTACTTCATTACAGAATCATTAGTGACAAAGCTGGTAATATCTTTGAATCATTTCTTAGTAATCGTAAACAAATTGTATGTATTGGAAAGGCAAGATCCCAGATAACTGAAATCAAGTGTGGTGTGCCACAAGGCTCAGTATTGGGACCATTGTTATTCATTTTAATGATAAATGATTTGCCATTTTATATAATGTCCCACTCCATTCTATACGCTGATGACACCACTTTTCTTACTGTAAGTTCAGACTTTGAAACTCTTCAAACCATGACTAAAGATACACTATCCCCAAGTGTCAATCTGGTTTCGAGCTAATGGGTTTTTGCTCAATGAGAGTAAAACACAACAAACAGTATTTAGTCTAAGAGAATACCCAGTAGATGACTATGTAGGTTATGTTAAGTTTTTAGGTATTGTTATAGATAATAAATTGTCTTGGGATCCCACACATTAAATACGTTAGTGCAAGGTTGTCTAGAGTGGTGTACTTGTTAAGAAATTTAAAAAATCATGTACCTACAGCCTATGTAAGATCAGCGTATTTTGCTTTTTTTCAGAGTGTTATATCCTATGGACTTTTATTTTGGGGCAATAGTACACATGTTCAGAATGTCTTGGTCCTTCAAAAGAAGGTAATTAGGATTATGTCAAACGCTGAAAAATTTGCCCATTGTAGACCACTGTTTATTGAATTAAAAATATTAACGGTAATAAACTTGTACATTTACACTGTTCTCCTGCACACAAAAAATAACCAAGCTGAATACCTTCTTAGACAAGATTTACACTGTCACAGTACGAGAAATAATAGGCACATTGACATACCTTACTGTAGATTATCGAAATCATTGAACAGTTATGAAGTGTTGGGTATGAAAATGTTTAACAAACTACCTCTAGAATGGGTTGAAGCCCCATTCAATCTATTTAAGCAGACATTGTATAGCTGGTTAGTCACTAATCCTTTTTATTCAGTTAATGAATTCTATGAATGTGGAAATATGAAATAATTGTGTGTGGAGTGTGCAATTTAAATTGTTTTTAATTATGAATTTTGTCTTGTTTGTATTTTCATATTTGTATTCTTGACGTTGTCTATTGCTATGACAGTTTAATGACAATAAAATTATTATTATTATTATTATTATATTATAGAAGTATATCAGGTAACTGAAGGAATGAGTGATCACTTTGCAGTAATGATGGATATTATGGTATTCAGTAAACTGCTGTCCAAAGGGGGAAAGAGGTGTGATTATAAAAAGGCACAGAATAGATAATTTTTGGAAAGATTCAGCAAATGGAAGGATACCACAAGTACAGTGGGAACAGTTTAAGGAGCTAATAAAATTCATGAGGAAATGTTTATTTCAAAAGCAGAAAATAAAGATAAGCACAGAACTTACATATTAAAATAGGGAGGTGAGAAGGTTTAAAAGGTTAGCGAGATGGTAACGCAAGAGTGTTAACAGATAGGAAGGCAGTAAGGAATACTTAAAACAACTAAACAAGCAATTAATAAGAGCAGAGGGAGAAGCAAATGATGCGTTAATGAATAATATTATTGGTGATCTAGAAATTTCAGTGGCTATGTTAGAAAACTGAGTTGAAGATAATGTATTCTTGTAGATAATAATGGAGTTGAAGTCACTGAGGATTTTAAAATGGCAGAGGTATTGAGTGACTGGTTTATTGAGACCACTAGGGACTATTGTCCTGTAATGGGAGGGCAGTAGTAGTAGTAGTATTTTATTAGTCCTCTAAATCATATACATGTACTTTATACATAATGATATGAGACACGTCAATTATAAAATATGATTTACATTACATTATTTTCATTAAATTAATTCATACAATTGAGATATTCTTCTACAGAGTGGTATTGAAGGTATGACATCAACAATTTCTCAAAATTTCCCCTTTCTGATGTTGCTTTTACATTATGCGGTAATTTATTAAAAAGCTTAATCCCTATGTGAAATGTTCCATTTTGATACATTTTTGTTTTTGTATGCATAATATGCAAATCTGATTGTTTCCTTGTGAAATGATCACGTACCACATTATTTGTTTTAAGACCTGCATCTTTACCTATGACATTATTTCTAAAAAACATAATGGTTTCAAAGATGTAAATACTTGGTAGTGGAAGAATATTCATACATTTAAATAAGGGTCTACAAGATTCCCATGATTTGTGATTTGTCATTATTCTTTTTGCTCTCTTCTGAATTTTGAAAGTACTTAGTGCATCTGATGATAAACCCCAGAATATAATTCCATACTTTATTTGTGAGTGAAAATGGGCAAAGTATGCATTTTTCAAAGTTTGTTTGCTAGTGGTTAATTTTAAGATACGTAATGCATAACAGATTTGATTTAATTTAGATTTCAAAAATTGAATATGTCTATTCCATTTAAGATCAGATTGAATCCATAAACCTAGAAATTTAGATCTAATTTGTTTGCTAAAGTCTGAGTGTTCAAAATAATATTTGGGTTGGCAGGGTTCCTGTTTTGTGCAGTATGGAAATTTACTGCAATGGTTTTTTAACAATTTATTATTAAATGATTGTTTTTGGACCATTCCAATAGCTGTTGAGTGGTTTTATTAATTCTTTGCTGAAGAATTTCTTCAGTTTCACCTTTCATTATAAGTGTTGTATCATCTGCAAAAAGAATATTATCATGTGACTCAACATTTTCATTAATGTCATTGATATACAAAAGAAACAGGAGGGGTCCATGAACCGAACCCTGTGGAATACCGTGTTTAATACTTCTAATGTCTGATACATGCTCTCTGATTATTTCACTCTCTGTGTCCTTACATTTTAAGGTGACAACCTGTTTCCTTCCATCAAGGTATGACTTGAACCATTTGTATGCTACACCCCTGATACCATAATGATAAAGCTAAGACAAGAGGATTTTATGATCTACCACACCAAAAGCTTTAGACAAATCAAGAAATATGCCATTTGCTTTTTCTTTTTTATCAATTATTTTTAATATACTGTTAATGCAAGCATAAATAGCTGTCTTGGTTGATTTCCCTGATCTAAATCCATGTTGTGAATCAGATAATATATAATTCTTATTAATGAAGCTTATTAACTTTTTATACATAATTTTCTCTAGTATTTTTGAGATAGCAGTTGGGATGGTAATAGGCCGATAGTTATCTAGTTTATCTGTTTCACCCTTCTTATGTATCGGAATAACTTTTGCTATCTTTAGTATTTCTGGGAAAGTACCAGATTGTAATGAACTATTACATAAATGTGTTAGTGGTGGAATTATGTTTCTAGCACATTTCTTTAGGATTGTATCAGGAATTCCATCAATTCCTGTACATAATTTATTCTTTAGTTCTTTTAAGGCAATGGCAATTTCATCCTCTTGAACATTATCAGTAAAAAGTGATCCACCACATGTTCTTATCTTATTATCCCCTATTTTTGAATTATATTTAAAATTTTAAATAGTTCTTCAGGAATACCAGTAAAATAATCATTGAAAAGATTTGTTACCACAATTGGGTCACTAATTACATCGTTACTACATTTTAATGAAATATTTTGGTCTAATTTTTTAGTTTTACCTGTTTCCTTTCTTATCACATCACAAATAGCTTTGTTTTTGTTAGTGGAGTTATAAATAAATCTATCATTTTGCAATTTTTTGGCTTGTTTTATGACTTTGTTTAATAAAGCTGAGTATTTTTTATAGTAGGCCTCAAATTCAGTTGTAGTGTGATTCTGTTTATATACTTTGTGTAGCAGTCTCTTTTTTTTACATGAATTTTTTATTCCTGCTGTTATCCAGGTGTTATGAGATGTACTGTTCTTTATTATTTTTGTTTTTAGAGGAAATGCTATATCAAAATAATATTTTAATAGTTCATTAAACATATTGAATTTCTCATTTAAATAATCTAATCGGAAAATATCTGCCCATGATTCCTTACTTAATAAATAATTGAAGTTTGCAATGTTTTCTTCACTAAATGATCTGGTTTTTATTTTTTTTTGTGGCATTGTGTATATATTTTTCTTTTACATACATAGTTAGTATCTGAGCCAAGTGATCACTGAAACCTGGTTTGTATACTTCAACTAAGAAACTTTGTTTATCTTTGTTTATGAAAATTTGATCAAGGGCTGTCTTACTGAATTCAGTGACTCTTGTTGGATTATTTACTGTGTGATGTAAACCATAAATCAGAGGAAAGACTCCCTATAAGTATAAATGAGGAAACTACAAAATTTGAAATAGATTTTCAGGAAATTATGAAGGAAGTCAGAAAGCTAAGAAAAAGTTATTAATAACAAAATAAAATGCATAGGGGCTGGTGTAGATAACTCTACTGTAGATGTATTAAAGAGTATGGGATACAATATTGTAGCTTATTTTGAAATTTTATTTTAAAGGAGTCTTGCTGATACCAGATGTAAGGTACCTTACTCATTGTATTTTCAATAGTTAGTTAAAAACCGACAGGAATTGGGGTTAACATTGATACACGATACTGCAGATTACAACCGAACCCCAACACATTAAAGCAAGAAACGTAAATAAACAGGACATAATAATAATAAAGAAACAGTTTCCAATAAAACAGCACTTGTAAACTTACCGAAATGAGCGTAATCCATAAGTATCCAAAATTGCAGGTAAACAGATTTGGTTAAGCAACCATATCACTAACATTCCACACATCTTGCCACTGTAAAGCACTTTTATAATAATAATTCTACCGTTAAAAGTAAAACTCAACAACAACTCGTAGTAAATATGACTTTTAAACAAACTATTCATGTGGCGACTTCAATAGTAGATTTCAATCCAGTTAAGTAATTTCAGAGCTTTAAAAGTAGATTTAATACCGCCAAATAATACTTCCATTAATATTCCTTAAGTTTCAAATAGCTACCAACCGTTTAATAAAAGATATAAATAATTTTAGAGGCGCAAATCTACGACGCAATAACAGCCACCTTTTAAATAGAATTTTGGACTGGCAAACATACTTCAGAAACTAAAAACATTTGGAAATCACTTGAATAAATTAAAGAAAAGTTTTAAAAATAGTATCCGGGCAATACAAGCTGTAAATAAAAAATTAGCAAAATTGTGTAAAGGGGAAAAAGTACCGATTTTAGAAAAATTAATAACTTTTGAACCACTCAACCGATTTGAAAGATTTTGACCTTTTTGGAACCAGCAGGCTCGTAAGAACAATTTGGTAATAGTTTAAACCCGATATTCGGAAAATCAGCAAGGTCCCTTTTCCGGAAGCTTTACAGAGTCGATTAGCTGTCCTATTCCACCAACTTAATAATTGTTTAACACTGATTTGAAGG
This sequence comes from Vandiemenella viatica, assembly GCA_031002005.1. Taxonomy (NCBI): domain Eukaryota; kingdom Metazoa; phylum Arthropoda; class Insecta; order Orthoptera; family Morabidae; genus Vandiemenella; species Vandiemenella viatica. Next base: position 67,857,721 of record CM061914.1, read on the forward strand.
CACTGAAAGAAAAAACACACATAACACAAAACACTTTATGAAACACGCTCTACACATTGTGATTTTCTACACAAAAATTTTGAACACCTTTGATTTGCGCAGTTTTTAGGCATTTTCGATATAAGGATGTCCGCGACCGGCCATTTTACTCAGAATTTGGAAGACCACGATGTGAGTACGTCATATAGCTCGCCAAACGGATTCTGTGCTGAGCCGCGCAAGGGCTCTTGGGACTTGTTGATCACCGGAAACAGTAATGGCGCTGGACAGGGAGACCATCTTTGAAAAACTGAAATTTTGTTAGACATGTGATACTTCAATAGGAGAACTTTTATTTTCTGATTGGGGTTAGGCGGTTCTGTTCTGCTTCATTACTTGTGATCTTTCATGTGATGTTTAGTCTGATGCCTTAGCTAACTGACATTTACTGTACTTTGTGAAATTTTCAGAATATATATTTTTTGTGACATGGGCTTCAACAATCTTCATTTCTAAATTAGTACCCTCCTTACATAGGGTTTATTTATGTAAGTGGCGGCCGGCATTATAGTACAGTTAGCATTTTTCCAAAGGTTATTCATGGTTTTAGAACATTTCTTGACTTTTCTCAGTATTTGAAGGTACTCCAGTGTAGGTGTACAAGCCGATACGTACCCCGGTATCCGGTCTTTTCCCCTAACACAGAGGACTGGAAAAGTGAGATAATAGTACCGGTTCATTAAGAGGGGATGACAAATAGGGTTGAAGATCATAGGCTGATTAGTTTTAAATCAGTGATAGGCAAAATGACGGAGAAATTGATAAGCAACTATGTCAGAAATGTCTGTGTGGAAAGAAATTTGTATGCAGATCAACAACTTGTTCTTAGAGAAGTATATGCAAGTGAATCTCAGATGGTGGGCTATATGCAAGATATTTCTGATAAATTGGGCAAGAGAGGCGAAATTGATAGTGTAACACTATATCTTTCTAAGAAATTTGACAGAGTGATCCATAAAATTGTTTTAAATAAACTGAAATCAATTGTATTGGATGAAAAAGTTACTTGCTGGGTAAATGATTTCTTAAAAGTCGGAAAGCAAAGTGTTAAGAGTAGGAAATACATTGTCAAAATGGGTGGGAGTAAATATAGTTGCGCCAAAGGGTAGTATATTGGGATCGCTGCTGTAGGTTATTCTAAAGAATGATTTTGTTGATGGTTTATGGCCAGATATCAAAATATAATGGGACCAAAACATGAGAAGACTTTTAAGAGCTCTATTGTGACATGGATATAATATCTAAATGGGTAGGTCAGCATGGAGTGAAGATAAATGCGTAGAAGGTTATTATGTACACAGATATAAAATTAAAGAATTTTTATGATTGTGGGAATGGATTAGAATTGATTGTTGAAGGCTTGAAGTGTAAATATCTTGGCACAAAGTCTGATAATAAACTCAGCTGGGCAAAGCACATTAGGCAGGTTAATTTACTGGAAAGGGTGATGTGGGAATTGGGTTACAAAACATCAGTCAGGACATTGGTTGAATATGGTGGTGCATTTTGAGATCCTTATTTTGGGTATCAAATTCAGTAGTTGGAGGGCATGCAAAGAAGAGCAGCTAGAGTTGTTTGTAGAAATTATTGCAGGACCCAGTCAGTAATTGAAATGATGAAAGAGCTGGATTTGGAGTCATTGGAGGACAGGAGGATAGAAAAGAGAGTGCTTTGAATGTAGAAGGCATATGTAAAGGGGATATTGGTCGAAGTATTAGGAATAGTGCATGACAATCATCTAACGCTGGCATTCAATTTCATGCATATGGGCATGGGAAAATTTTCTAATGTGGGTCATGGTGTCAGAGATTGGAACAAATAACCAAGTGAAATAATGAATAATTTACCAAAAACACTGAAGAAATTTAAAATTAAAATTGTATGATTTACAAAGTAGATTGGGACAAAATTAAAAACTCAAATTATATAAGATAATTAAAAAAATAAAGAAGGATAATTAGATGACTAAGGGAATTGCCACAAGAATGTGTGCTTTATCACAATCAAATTAATTTAAAGGTGGGCAGGTAGATTTGTTTGTAAAAATTACCACAGAACATAATCAGTAATTTGTGTGGGAGACATTGGGAAAGAGGCAGCAGGCGAAGGAAGTTTTGGTAGAAGAAGTAGGATTTGTAATTTCTATATTTTGGTTAGGAATAGGCCGGAATTATTCACTGAAATTTCAATGATCACAGGACTAACTGATTACGAAGCAGTAATTGCTACCGTCAAATCTGACACTGAGCACTACAAGGAAAAGAACTGATTGTGACCAAATTTGATATGGCTTCAAAAGAATGTTTTAGAACATACCTGAGTAATAGTTACCTTACCTTCAGGTTAACAATTAGCACAGTTGAAGAGATGTGGCATCAATTTATATATATATAGTCAGGGAAAGTATGGACATATATATACTGAAATGGACAATAAAAGTAGGGAAGGCCATGTGTCTGAAGTAAATGGCATTGTAAAAAGTAGAATACCTATGAGGAGACTCAGAAAATTGTACTGAAGAAATTGGCAATGCAGAGATACAATTTTAGACAATAATCTGTCACAGAATTTTGAAACTTGTGGGTTCTAATTAGAGGCTGAGTATGAATAAAGTTTTCTGTGAAATATCAAACTGCTGGTAGATGCTCCAGTGAAGGTATTCACTTGAACATCTTGCTTGAACATAAATCCACCTATTGGTCACCACTCAGAACTGAGATATCTTTTATTTTAAACAAATTAAAAATGGAGATTCTATATATCAAAATATGAAAGTGTATTTGATCTTGAAAATAGGAATTTTAATATTTCTCTTAGATTCTAACTACCATTACAAAATATAAACTAACTAAATTAGACTTCCTTTACAAATATACAATTGTAGGCCATTCCTAACTGAAAAGGTTTTAAACTACTCAACTTTTACTTCCAGCACTTTCTAACATCTTCTATACATCACAATACTGCTTAGCACTTTCTATGCAGCTCAATTCAGTAACAAAAGCTGTTATGTATTAATAAAATTTCATTTTATCCTTGAAATGATTGAGAACACCCAATATGGCGGTGAAGACCACAGCTGGGCAGAAAACTGTTAATCCGATAATCGTTAATTAACGAAGTTACAAAAAATTAAAAAATGTAACTTTTAATTTAAATTATACAATCATTAACACTGTTCTTAACTTCTGTTAAATTATACATCCACTAATTTTAGTCCATTGGATTTGCTGTTGACATCATTTCGTTTGTTTGAATCGCACACCATTGAACACTGGTATGTCAAGTCGAATAGCGAACAAATTCGGTCAGTGACTGATTTTGATATTTTTATAACTTTTTTACTATGGGGAATATAGTGCCAGATTTTAGACTGGACAAAAGGGGTGATAATTCCTAGCTTCAAGGAAGGGAACAGATGGAAAAGTGAAAACTACAATGGTATTACCCACCTATCCCACGGCCTCAGAATTATGGAAAAGGTAGTTGAAGTCAGAGTACGAACAATATTAGAGCCCATCTGAGAAGAGGAACAACATGGGTTTAAGGCTGGAAGAAGCACAACAGATCGAATATTTGCCTTGAGAATGCTGGTAGAAATATATTGGGAACGAGGGAAAAACTTACTTCTTGTGTATATGTACCTAGAAAAGGCATACGATAATATCCCTAGATCAACTATCTGGAAAAAGTCTCAGAAAATTAAAAATCCCAGAGTACCTTCATTAGAAAGATCCATCTACTGTACAATAACTGCAAGAGCTGTGTCAATGTTGGGGATGGTTACTCTGAATAGTTAAGTACCTTTAAAAGAGTTTAATTTTTTTTTTAAAATTTAATTTAATTGCAATAGAGCACACGCTCCGGTGGCAATTTCCCTACACACCCAACTTCCCCCTATCCTACACTCACCTACATTTGGCCTCTACAAATTTTAACTTTAAATTCTTTTAACGTTTTCGGTAGGTTATTCATCATTCCCCTAGGTAACTCATTCCAATCCCTGACACCCTTACCTAAAAAAGAAAATCTTCCCACACCCTTGTGCCTGAAATCGAGTGCCAGCTTGTGGTCATGGTCATCTTTTCCCTTCCATGAACTACTTTTCATACCTACTGCAATATCTAACCATGCCTCATCACCAGTATATGCCCTGTACACTCCCATGACCCTCCTCATCCTCCTCCTGTCTTGCAATGAATCCCATTCCAGCTCCTTTATCATATCCGTCACTGATTGCATTCTGCGATAATTTCCAGAAACAAATCTAGCAGCCCTTCTTTGCACCTTCTCCAACTCCTGTATTTGATATTCAAAATGTGGGTCTTACCAAAGTTTTGTAACCCAATTCCTTTACTTCTCTAGTGCATCCCCTCATCACTCTCTCCAACAAGTGCAGAATTTTGAAACCTTTTTCTACCACCTGTCCAAAAGGAAGTGCCCTTTCACCTCTTCTGTTCACAGAGAAGATGGATAACATCTTAAAAGAACTGAAGAGAGCAATCAATAGAGATCTACAGGAACTGGTGTTTGCGGATTATGTGGTAGTATGGGATGAAACCGAAGAAGGAATACAAAACAATCTGAAAATGTGGAATCATAAGTTTGAAGACTATGGAATGAAAAAAAAAGTCAAAAGAATACAGACTGTCATATAAAATTACAAGACCACCAAGTTTAAGTTGTTGACCAGTTCAGTTACCTGGGGAGCATAATTCCTAGTAACGGTAGAAGTGAGTTAGATATAATGAATAGAGTAACCATAGGAGTCAACTTCTACAGTACCGTGTGGGGCTTAATATGGGACATGAAGGTACACAGAAGAACAAAAATTGCCTGTGCAAATCATATCTCATTCCTATTCTTACATATGCTTTGTAAACATGCATACTAACATCAAGGGACCTTAGCAAGATCCGTTCTTAGAATGCCCCTTGTGATGGAACAGAAACATTTTATAAGAAAGTTATATTTTTGTTCCTTGAGTGTGACAAAAATCAATATATTTATTCTTAAAGAAAGGAAGTGTACATTGCTATGAAGATGAGAAATAAATCAAGACTAGCAATGCTTTTAAAACATTCATTGCTGAAGGACTTTGCATCTTCGGATTCTACAGAAGTTCAATGTAGTTCCAAAAGGAATACAAATTTCGTATGATAAACTGAAAACTGTTGAAAACAAAACGATTGGATTCTTTGTAATTATAATCAGTTCACAAAATATGTGGTTATCATCACACCCTCCAGAAAACTAGATTTGACCACATAAAGAATGATGAGATTAGATCAAACCCTAAGAGCTAAGGGAATCAATGGAAGAAAGACTTAGGTCATCAAGACTTAAGTAGTTTGGGCATGTCAAGAGAATGGCAAGTACAAGACCACCAAAAAACTTATTTGGAAAAAAGGATAGTGGGTAAAAGACCAGTGGGAAGACCAAGAAGAAGATGGACAGACCAACTGAAGGAAGACATAGAAAGAAGAGGCTGGAACTGGGAATATATTATGGACAGAGAAACTTTTCTGGATAGGAGACAGTGGAAGGCAATTGTCTACAACAAGCAAGGCTAGTAAACCACAGTTTGGGAAACTGGTGATGGTGTCCAACGATAATGATGATGATTTTAGCTTCTGTTGGTTTGGAGTTTGGTAGTGAAAAAAATTGGATTTAATCATGGAAACTGAAGATCTAGAATCTGTCAGTGAAATCAGAAATGCTAGCAATAGCAACGAGAATATTAAAAATTATTGGCCACATTTATGCCATTATATTGCATTTAAATCAAGATTGGGAGAACAATTTATGAATTCGATCTGTGTTTGTCTAAACGTTCCACAACCAAGACTTACATTTCTAGCATCAAGATCTTAAACAACACATGAAAAGGATGTATAAATCTAAATATTTACAGTCTGAAAAAAAAAATTAGAAGCAGGGTCAACTCATGGGATAAGGAAAAACAATTCAAAGCCTTTGTCAAGTGCTGTGAATTATGGTGTGGATAGCAGCAAAATTTTTAGTATTTATTTTTTATCTGCTAATAAAAAGTTATGTCAAGAAAGCATTGGTGAATCTTTTGGCACCACAGTCACCATCAGCAGCATATCTCAGGCAGAACTCAATTTTCAGAGGGGCATTGGGTAGACAAAGACCTATTGTTGATGGTTAACTTTTAATGGATAACTGTAACTTACGTTAAATTTGCAAAACTGTGACACTTTAATGATTATCGAAGTTAACTTTTCAAGTAGTGGATTAATGATTAATGAAGTTAACTTTTTGATTAACTGGTGAAGACCACAGTTATTTTTACAAATTTTAACACAACTTTATGTGGATTACATACATACTGTCTCCTGGTTTAGTATTCCACAAACTTTTCTTTTTACTTTCGGCATACCATAAATTATCCATGATTCAACAGGGCATATCACTGTAAAATTGACTAAAACTAACAACTACTATGTGTAAGTAATTAAAATTTAATTTCTTGGAATTTGACAATGTGTAACAATTTGTGGTACATGAAACACAAAAATTGGAATGAAATAATTAACAATAATAATAAAAAAACTAGACAGCTAATTCCTAACAATAAAATAAAATTTTGGGTCATACCTTTCATCTTGTGACTGCACGCAGATGTGCCATAGCACACTGGTAATTGTCCTAGCTGACTCTGCTCATCTGTCTTGCACTCCTATATATACAGGCTCATTTTATGTGACATCAGTTGGCCAATAAAGGTAAGCACACACTATGGCAGCTGCACCGTGTTGCATCACAGAAATGCGTCAACGATCATTTACACAGATTCTAAAGGGGTAACACATGAGTCGGGGGGGGCGGGCCACATCGTGCTACATTGTTCAATTGCTTCGCCAGGCATATATTTCTGCTTGTGCGCCCTGGAGTGCCCACTGCAACCTAATGTGCAATAGGAGTGCTAACAGAGTTGACTGATTTTTGTAACTTGTATGATCCAGTTTCTATAAATTAATTGCATTATTTTAATAAAAATGCTGACAAATTTGTAGTTTATATTGATACAAGATGGTGGATGATTTTTTTGAAAAAATATAAGTAATTAAATACTGAAAAGTTACTGAAGAAAGATGAAAAATTATAAAATTTCTCGCTCACACTCACTTTTTCTTTCTTTCTTTCAACTTAATGCATGCAAACATAATGCATGAGGAGCACCTCATCTCATTAGTAATGACTTTCACAGAGTTTTATGATTTACAACATGCAAAATGTATTAAATGTGTAATATAATTTTCCATCACTTTCTTTGAACCCCACTTGTAATGCTCCATTTTGCCAATTAACCAAGCCATTTCTTGATAAAAAAAATATTTTCTGAAGTTATTCTAACTCTTAATGACTACTAATACCGCATCTTCAATGGGAAAAAGCTTCATCTCCTACTATTACATACTAAGTCAGTTCCTTGGATGAAGTCATCATCATGCAACTTCAATTTTCCTTGCTCTGGCTAAATGTATTATCATCTTATTTTTTTCCTAATCCCCTGCAGATCACAATAACACAGCAACTACAAGGGCTAGTAAAATCTAGTAAAACATTTATTTTTCTGTATGAAGAGAACCACTGTTTGGTAGAAGTTCTCTTATAACATGCTTGCTATCCAATGTGCCTATTCAATGTGGGAAATTCCATATAAATTAAACCTATTGCCTTTTCCTCTTAATTTCCTGCTTCTTCAATGAACAACTTAAGAAAAGAGCTCTTGTCTGATGAGTTCATTTGCAACGCAGGAGCGGTTGTTTTAATTGTCACTTCGATGGTAGTGACAATAAAAGAAATGTGACTCACTGGTTCCAATAGTGTGCGTTGCAGTATTTTCGTTCAGTATAATGCCGTGCGGCACGGTATACCCTAGTATCCGCTTACCTTAACAGCTCCTTGTTTAAACTACAATGCAATTAGATTTTTGATAATATGCTTCCTGTAGCCATTCAGTAGCCTTAGAAATAATTGATTCTTTATTCTTGCCCCAAATTTCTCCAAATTAATTAAAATATTTTCATGATTTTTATCATCTTAAACTGCTGAAGTACACGGTACTTTTGTTGTAAAATTCATCTAAAAAATAATGCATTGCTATTGATATCCAATTTCCGAAACCTCAAACTGCTCATTTAAAATGCTATTTATTCAACAAACATGTATTGTTTTCATTATTCCCTGTAACCTTTCATTTATTTATCTAACTTCTATTATCACTTTAAGTTACAGAAATATCAATTATTTTTAATCTCATGACATTATTTTATTTTAGTCATATATTTCAAAATTCTTACATTTTTACTTTTTCCAACATTAAACTAACATATTAATTCTTTTTTTCCCTTTTATAATATTAAACTTTATTTTACTGCTCCTAAATTAACCCAAAATATTGTTTTTAATTGAATGATGCAGTACCTCTTTGCTTTCAAAATGTATGCCCATTTTACAAAGTTGTATAAATCTCATAATTTCCCAAACATATCTTAAAACATATCTTAAAATATTTCTTTCTTTCTGTGGTATATCTAGGAACAACCTGTTAGGTTTTCTTGCACATTTGGTATTCTCAACCACACAGTTACAGAAGTCTATTATATTAAATTTCAAATTATAAACTTTCAAATGATCCAAGTGCCACACTAATAAGATAAATGGGTGTCCTGTACAAAATTCTTAGCTGGGTTGTTCAACATAGCATGAAGATAAATTCCAAGAAGAGCTAGCTTATTAAGTATGCAGATTAAAAGCTGTATGTATTTTCTATGATTAGAAGAGGGCATGAATTATCTGTTGGAGACCTATAGAACAAAAATGTTGCACACCATTTGATACTAATTTTCATTGGTCAGAAAACAGTGATGATGAACTAATGTACCAGAGAAGTGAGGGAATAGGGTTGCAAAACTTTGGTCAAACTATTGTTTCAATATGGTGGCGTAGTATGAGATCAACAAATTATACACAGTCCAGTCACATTAATGTGACCACCGCCTACTTTCGACGTCAACGTGAAATAACCAATCACAGAAGGCAGGTGGCTGCACATTACAGTGGAGTGTATATAAAGGATGTCCTAGGGTATCGGAAAGCATTTCAATCGTTGGCATAATGCAGAAACATAGCGATTTATCCGACGTCCAAAAGGCCATGATTATTGGCTTTCGGGCCAAGGGTGGAAGCATTTCTGAAACGGCTAATTTTGTGAACTGTTCACGTGCCACCGTGGTGAAAGTATACCGTGCATGGCAAAATGGCACTATTCAAAATCAGTGGCGTGGAACATGTGGAGCACCATGGGCTATAGATGACAGGGGCGAACGAAGGCTATGGAGATGTGTTCGGGCGAATGGACGTGCAACTGTTGAGCAACTGTCCGCCCAGATGAACTAAGGGGCTACCAAGAGTGTATCCTCAACAACAGTTCAGCGAACGTTGCTGTGCATGGGCCTCTGCAGCAGACACCTGGTTAATGCACCTATGCTGAGTGCTGATCATCGGCGACGAAGGCTGGAATTTGCACACTAGTACCGCAACTGGATGTCCACAGAGTGGCGACAGGTGGCTTTTTCCAATGAATCACGTTTTATGCTCCATCGGACAGATGCAAGTTGGTGTATACGGCGTGAAACGTCTAAAAGCAAACACCCTGCAACAATTGCTGGAAGGATCCAGGATTGAGGAGGGAGCATTATGGTTTAGGGAATGTTTTCCAGGCATTCACTGGGTGAACTGATCATTGTGGAAGGCACGATGGATCAGCAAAAGTATGTATTTGTCCTTGCGGACCATGTCCACCCCTACATGTGAATAATTTTTCCTCAGAATGATGGCCTCTACCAGCAGGACAATGCGAGGTGTCATACAGCTCGCAATGTATGTGCGTGGTTTGAAGAGCACCAGGATGAGTTTACCTTACTCCCCTGGCCAGCAAACTCACCAGATTTAAACCCAATTGAGAATCTGTGGGACCACCTCAATCGGGTTGTTCGCACCATGGATCCTCAACCGCGTAATCTACAGTAGTACAGCTGGCCATGGCGCTGGAGTCAGCATGGCTCATCATCCCAGTGAACACCTTCAGAAACCTAATCGACTCTCTTCTTGCACGCCTCGCACGGTCCGCTCTGCCAAAGGTGGTTATTCTGGTTTTTGAGAGGAGGTCACATTAATGTGATTGGACTGTGTATATCAAACATAGGAGTTAGAAGGAGTGCAAAAGAGTGCTGCTAGGTTTGCCTGCAGAAATTACCACAGAACACAACCTTCATGTGATGAGATAAAGGAGCTAGAGGGGGGATTCATTGAAAGACAGAAGGATGGTGCAAATAGAGATGGCAATGTATAAGCTGTATGTTGATGAGGAGGTTTGGAAAGATGCTAGTGGAAGAATTAAGGAATAGTGCATGGAAGAGAAGAGGTTACTGTGACTGCATGCTGGCGCTCAAATTTAGTTATAAGAAAGTGGGGAAAATCTTCTTTTGTAGGTAGGGTAATGAGGTATTGGAATAAATTAAATTACCATTGCAAAACTTTAGTCAGACTATTGGTGGTGTAGTATGAGACCAGCATTTTATATATCAAACATAGATGTTGGAAGGGGTGCAAAAGGTTTCAAAAATGATATATATATATTAGATGTCGACACCATTTGGCACACACATGCACTTTTTCATGGAGAAGGTTTTTGACCAAAAATAAACCACCACCCCTTGCAACACTTAATTTTTATACAAACCCACACTTTTATCCGATTTTTATGGAACTTTGCACACCTATACTGTAAAATAAAATTTAAAATAAGGGGAACAACATTTGGTTTGCAAGAAACAAACCTGTCATCCCATTCCACCCCCTAAATTTTGTCGATGTTCTTTATTCAAAGCTACAGTCGTCACCATTTGAGTTGGAACATATATTTATATTTTTCATGGAGGTTTCTGACTAATAAAATAACCCCCCCCCCACCTTTATAACCCTTAATTTTTATACAAACTTGCATTTTCCTCCCAATTTTAATTGAACTTTGCACATGTATACTTCTGAATAAAGAGAAAAATACTGTCCACATTGGTTTTTCAAAACCCAACAACTCATCTCCTCCTCAATATCCCCTTAAATTTTATTGGTGTTCTTTATACAAAGCTATAGCTGACACCATATGTCTGATCACCATGAAAGTTGGCACATATATATGTGTTTTTTCATGGAGAAGGTTTCTGACAAAAAAAAAAAAATCTGAAAACTACTCCCTCTTCCCCTTTTACACCCCTTAATTTTTTTTATAAAATCCACATTTTTTATCCGATTTCGATGGAACTTTGCACGCATAAACTTTAAAATAAAGAGAAAATTGCTGTCAATATTTGGTTACTCCTCCCCTGTTTCCACCCCCTTAATTTTTGTCAATTTTTTTAATACAAAGCTACAGTTTGTATTCAGTTTTGAAGGAAGTTTGCATATGTATAGTTTAAAACAAACAGAAAAATACTGTCTACATTTCGCTTGCATAAATCCAACCCCTCTCCCCCTTTCCACCTCCTTAATTTTTGAATGTTCTTTATACGAAGTTATAGTTGACACCATTTGCCCAATTACCATGAAATTCGGTACATATATGGATATAGGTCTCTACCTTTACAACTTTCAATTTGTCGGGAAAAGCGAAGGCGGTGTGCGGAATGATTTGAATGAAATGCGTGCTGGGTTTGAAATGATTAACAGGTTTGTTAGTCTCTTGTTGAACTTGAATACGTAAGTTTATTTCAGCGGATGGTACATCACCAACCAACCAACTTCACTGATATGACTGCTTACAAAGGTACATATATATATCACTTATCTGACCGTGGATAAGGCTAATACGGACTGGTCGCCAAAGATACAGATTCGCCTACGGTAACGTAGACACAGACTTGAGTAATATGTTTTCCCGATCTCAGAGCACTTCACTCAAACAGTTCAACTTTAAGGTATAGTTTTTCCAAACTATTTAAAACTTCCAATACTGATAAACTATGCGCTTAAACTGCCGTTACACGTGCATCATGCTACGTACGACAACACGCATGCTTGCTACCACATGCCGATCGGTCTACTTACTATGCTCACTGCAGGGCCTCCTGCTATCGAACCTTCCCATTGTCGCCAGATTTATTCTCATTGTTATAATTGCTCTGGCATTTTGATAATCAATTAAACCTTATGTATTAGCCTTTCCACTCTACCTTTTGTATCAAATTACTGTCTCATCACAACCCCCCTTGATTTACGTTTGCCTTTGGGATTCATTCACTAATGGCAAACTAAATCCATCCAAGGAGGATGAGACAGTTCACCTTATCATGTTATACACAAAGTATTAAAATACAATCCAAATTCTAGTTACTCTAAAGTTGGTGGTGGTTTCCTTTTTCTCTACATCTGTTTACAAGCATTGTTTACAGCTTTTACCAACAAACTGAAATACAATATCTTTAAATAGTACAAAATTACTCCTTTCAAATCAGGTTCATCAAAATTACACATCTTTCACATGTTCCTCTCCAACTGTAACAGTCCAAAATATTTTCAAAATACTAGTCCTGTCACGGTCGCCATGTCGGGAAAAGCGAAGGCGGTGTGCGGAATGATTTGAATGAAATGCGTGCTGGGTTTGAAATGATTAACAGGTTTGTTAGTCTCTTGTTGAACTTGAATACGTAAGTTTATTTCAGCGGATGGTACATCACCAACCAACCAACTTCACTGATATGACTGCTTACAAAGGTACATATATATCACTTATCTGACCGTGGATAAGGCTAATACGGACTGGTCGCCAAAGATACAGATTCGCCTACGGTAACGTAGACACAGACTTGAGTAATATGTTTTCCCGATCTCAGAGCACTTCACTCAAACAGTTCAACTTTAAGGTATAGTTTTTTCCAAACTATTTAAAACTTCCAATACTGATAAACTATGCGCTTAAACTGCCGTTACACGTGCATCATGCTACGTACGACAACACGCATGCTTGCTACCACATGCCGATCGGTCTACTTACTTACTGACTTACTAACTATGCTCACTGCAGGGCCTCCTGCTATCGAACCTTCCCATTGTCGCCAGATTTATTCTCATTGTTATAATTGCTCTGGCATTTGATAATCAATTAAACCTTATGTATTAGCCTTTCCACTCTACCTTTTGTATCAAATTACTGTCCCATCACAAATTTTTATACAAACCACATTTTATATCCAATTTCGATTGTACTATACACACGTATACTTTAAAACAAAGTGAAAAATACTGTTAACATTTGGTTCACAAAAGCTCAACCCCTCTTTCCCTTTCCACCCCCTTAATTTTTTGTCAATGTTCTTTGTATCAAGCTGAGTGGATACAATGTGACCAATTACTATAAAGGTTGGCACATATATGTATATTTTCATGGAGCAAGTTTCAGACCAAAATTAAAAAAAAAAAAGCCTCTCTCCCTTTAAAATACTTAATTTTTATAAAAATCTACTTTTTCTTATCTGATTTTGATGGAACTATTACAAGCATACTTTAAAATAAAGTGAAAAATACTATCAACATTTGGTTTGCAAAACTTAACTTCACTTCCCCTTTGCACCGCCTTATTCTTTTCATTGTTCATTATACAAAGATGTAATTTCTATCTGAATTTGAAGTATCTTTGCACACGTATACTTTAAAACAGAGAAAATTTTTGTCTACATTTGGTTTGTGAAAGCCCTACCCCTCTCTCTCTTTTCCCACACCCCTTTTAATTTCCAATTTTCTTTATAGAAACCCACAGTTTTTATTATATTTTGATGAAATTCTGCAGACGTATACTTCAAATCAAGAGAAACAAGTTGTCTACATTATGTTTACAAAACCCAACACCACATTCCCTTTATGCCATTTAATTTTTATGAATGTTTTACATATAAAGCCACAGTTTTTGCCCAATTTTGATCGAACTTTGCATATGTATACATTAAAACAGAGAAAAAGGGTATCCTGATTTGAGTTTTCCATAGTATCCCCAAATCACTGCAGGAAAATGCCGGGATGCTTCCATCTAAAGGCCATGGCTGAATTATTTCCTGTTCCTTTTCCCCAGTCCCATTCCGTTTCTAATGACTTCAATGTCAATCAGGCGTAAAGCCATAAGAAAAAAAAATCTTTATTTTTGCCAATGTTCTTTGTAAATACCCACAATGTTTTGTCGAATATTGATGGAACTTTGCACATTTATATTTTAAATCAAACAGAAGAAAACTGCCTATAGTTAATTAACAAAAGGTCAACCCCTTTACTCCCACCCCCTTTTAATATCTAGTGATCTTTATAGAAACCCATAGTTTAAAATATTGTCAAAATAAATTCAGCTGTTTTTAATTTATGCCAGAAGATTCACAAAATAAATGTGTCCAAATGTCTTAACATGTACATCATATTTTAACTTGGACGCCGAGTTTTTACATTGTGAAAGCCCATTAAAAATCAGTATTTTCTGTGTGATGCTGGAACAACAGATATATGTACCAGGTCTGATAGAAAAGTATCTGTCTTTTTTCTTTCTTTCAAAAACCTGATGGATTTGAATGAGGCACACTTGCATGAGCTGACCTTGAACCTTCATGCACATTCATGAATTTTTTCATGCCTGTCAATAGTGTCAGTTGCCATTAAGTGGAATTTGTGTGTAGTGCTCTCATCAGTTTTTCATTGATAGGAAAATGACGGAACAACGGGAGCAGTGGTACTGCATCAAATTTTGCCAGAAACTGGGTGACATACAGGTGGAAACCATTTGGAAGATCCAGATGGCTTTCAGTGATGATGCTATGGGCATCACACAGATTAAGGAGTGGTTAAACTTGGTTTAAAGATGGCCGCACATTGGTGGGGAGCGAGTCATGCTCAGGTTGGTCATCAAGTAGTTGAAATGATCAGGTCATTGCTAAAGTAGAGCTGTGGTGGTGCGTGTGACTATCCGAGAAATTGTGAAAAAGGTGGGCATCAAAAATTTTTGGCACATTACATTGCGATTGAAGATTTGGCCATAAAGAGAGTGTCAACGAAATTCGTGCCTAATCTGCTGATGGCAGTGCAAAAGCAATTTCGTTTTGAAGTCTTGTAGGACACGTTGTACTTCACAAATAGTGAGCCCAGCTCATCATCATCATCATTATCATCGGGGACCATCTCCAGTTTCCCGGGTGTGGTTTACGAGCCTTGGTTGTTATAGACGATTGTTTTCCACCTTTTCCTGTCCAGAAAGGTTTCTCTGTCTGTGATGTACTCCCAATTCCAGCCTCTTCTCTCTACATCCTCCTTCAGTTGATTTGTCCATCTTCTTCTTGGTCTTCCCACTGGTCTTTTGCCCAGTATCCTTTCTTCCAAATAAGTTTTTGGCAGTCTTTTACTAGTCATTCTCTTCACATGCCCAAACCATCGAAGTCTTGATGACCTAAGTTTCTCTTCCATGGATTCCCTTAGCTCTAGGTTTGATCTAATTTCATCATTCTTTATGCGGTCAAGTTTAGTTTTCTGGAGGGCCGTTCTAAGAAACTTCATTTCACATGCTTGGATCTTGCTAAGGACCCTTGATGTTAGTGTGCATGTTTCCAAAGCATATGTGAGAATAGGAATGAGATATGATTTGTACAAGACAATTTTTGTTCTTCTGGGAACCTTCATGTCCCATAGTAAGCCTCTCACATTACTGTAGAAGTTGGTTCCTTTGGTTACTCTACTCACTATTTCTAACTCACTTCTACCATTATTGGCAATTATGCTCCCCAGGTAGCTGAATTGGTCAACAACTTCAACTTTGTGGTCTTGTAATTTTATATGACAGTCTGTATTCTTTCGGCTTATTGTTAGTGCTAAAGTTTTTTTTTGATTCAATTTCATTCCATATTCTTCAAACTTATCATTCCACATCTTCAATTTGTTTTGTATTCCTTCTTCTGTTTCATCCCATACTGCTACATCATCTGCAAACACCGGTGCCTGAAGATCTCTATTGAATGTTCTTTTTAGTTCTTTTAAGATGTTATCCATCACTGCTATAAACAGAAGGGGTGAAAGGGCACTTCCTTGTTGTACTCCTTTTGTTGTACTAAACCATTCAGAGTAACCATCCCCAACATTGACACAGCTCTTGCAGTTATTGTACAGCATTTGGATCTTTCTTATGAGGTACTCTGGTATTTCAAGTTTTCTTAGACTTTTCCAGATAGTTGATCTAGGAACATTATCGCCCAGCTTCATGAAAACCATAATCACTGGTGATGAGACCTGAATGTACAGGTATGACCTGGAAACCAAATCCCAGTCACCACAGTGGAAGCATTCCATGTTACCAAGACAAAAGAAAGTCCGCCAAGTGCGCAGCAACATCAACGTGCAGTGACGCTGATGGCTTTTTTTGACTCCCATGGGGTGGTATACCATAAATAGGCACCACAAGGTGAAACAATCACCAAAGAGTACTGCAAGGAAGTGCTACATGATGATGTGTGGTGCCAGAGACTGGAGTTTTGGTCAACAGGAAATTGGCGCCTCCATCACGACAATGCTCCAGCACATTCCTCACACTTGATTGTTAATTTTTTGGTGAAAAACAAGACTCCACTGGTTCAAAAGGCTCCTTACTCTCCTGATATGAACCCCTTTGATTTCTGGCTATTTCCAAAGCTGAAGAGGCAATTGAAAAGAAAGCGATTTCAGACGAAAAGATATTATGGCAGCAATGACAGAGACTTTCTCAGAGTGCTTCCAACAATGGCGGCACTGCTGGAGACTACTTTGAGGGTGATTAAGGTGATTAGATTTCCAACACTTCAGTATGTCATTTTTTTTTCTCACGACCAAAGGTCAGATACTTTTCTAACAAATCTCTTATGTAGTATGTATTAATGGAAGGACAGTACATGTTTTGATTACCAAGCAGCAACTTTAACAGATGTTATGATTATGTTGAAATGCAGCCTTGACCAAACTGTAAATTGGCATTCCATATCATAGCATCCAATTCAGCCCATTCTGGGAATTGTGTAGGAATATTACTGTTTAGTTTATTTCTGCAAATGGCCATTGCAAAATAAAAGAAACTTGGTAAACATGATTCACATCAGAAATATAAAAAATGTGCACAGGTAAATCAATCAAGATTAGAGAAGCAATTCCAGGTACTTTATTAGTAAAAAATTTTTAAAAAATAATAAGAAAGGGGTAAAGTAACCACATCACACACTCCATTGCAGTTAAATTAAATTAAAATTTAGAGCAAAATGTAGCTGCACTTGTCATATTATAATTATCTATTTCTTTTTACATATCAATAATTGAAGAATTGTAGTCACAGTAGCTGCTTTACTCAAATTATTTATTTTCAATGCCAACTGGGCATAATCAGTCATTGAGTTTTAGTCTGAGATAGTCAATCCTCTCCTCCCCAAGTCTCACTGTCACTGTTGGTTTCCGTCCTCTCTTGAATAACTCGCTTTTAGCCTACTTGTTCCCTATTCATTCTTTGCTTCCAAGACCTTTTGTGACTTAGTAGGAACCATGATTTATCCAGTTTTCACAGGCACACAATCAACAGTTGTGTCTATGTTAATTGCAAGCACAGTCACTTATTTTCTACTTTCATGAGTAAGGCATAACCAAATATATTGTTTTTTCCCCCCCATCTATTGTATGTTTTTTGTCACCACTGCCTTACTCCATTCAACTTTGGTGAGAAATTTCCCTATTTTGTATGTATTAAACATTTGTATAGCAGAATAACCATTGCTTACTAAAGATGAAGATTGTGCGGCGTCGAAACATGGAAAAACTTTTACACACAAAGCGCATTGAAATTATCAGGCTCATAATCCTTCCTCAACAGTAGTAGACTGAGGTAGCTTGAAATTTAAATGCTCTTTATGTGTACATGTTTTTCTGTGTTTGCAGCAAACTTAATCTTTGGTAAATGTTTAATGTATCTGCTTTATAGCACCTTTTTTGCTATAATAATCACTGCTTACCAAAGTTGAGGTTTCCTGCAGCTTCAAAACTTGGGTGGTAATGTACACACATTGAAGGGTGACATTTTCTGGTTTATTTTACTTCTTCAATGGAATAAGGTAGCATATATACAAAATTTCCTCTGAGAATCATTCCATGTTTTCCTGAGAACTATATCTTGGTGTGATGTGAATTTACCCATAATTTTCCTCATAGTTTGTACCTTCAAGATGGATACCATAATGATGTTCTTTTTAATTAAGTGACTGTTATAGATGCTGGTTGTAACTTGCTTGAGATAAGCTACTCTTAACTGAATAAGGTTGGTTTATCCAGTGATGGCTCATTAATGGGAGTGCGACTTTGTAAATTTAACTGTTCGCGGTAATTGTTAAATCAAGAAGATTGTTTTAGTTATATCTAAAACAAAAAATAACAAGTATAAAGATTTTTCCTTCATCTCTGAATGTTGATTAGGGTTTTTTTTTCCCCTATTGAAACAACAGCCAATGAATTTAGTATCTTTTGTTTTATAGTGTTCTATAGAAGTTTTTTTTTTTTTTTTTTTTTTCAGTGTTGAAAAGTAGGCTTCTCGACTAGAAGTAATCATTGGAATACTCAAAATCAATTTTGTAATTTTAATAAGAACTTTTTTGAAATTATTTTCCAAAATGAACCTTAGGAGCCCCGTTAATTTGTAATTCTTATGCATTAGTTCCATTTAGCTCAATTTCAAGCTTTTATTTGTCAATGATGGGTTATGTTTCTGTACACAGTTGGTTTTTAAAAGTATAAAATTTTGTCTTGTGAAAAATTTAGGATATTCTAAGTGATTTATGTACCCATTACACTTATGGCGTCACATACCTTCTTAACTTCTTCGATAAGTGTCTTTGAAGGATTCTTGCAGTATCTGAGAGTTTCTAATATAGCAGATTTAAAGCTTATTATGCAATCTTCAATTTTAAACAAGCTTATTTCTCAAGATCAAAAGTGTAAATTACCTCAATATGAGGCATAATCTGATGAAAGAGTTCTACTAAAACATAAAATTATCATTTTTTTAGGTAATATCCAGTAACTTTTACTATGATTTGATGTGCACTTGATATCAACTGAATTTCAGTTAGATAGTTTTGTAAAGATTGCAAATTTTCATTAACTATTTATTATCTGAATGTTAAGTTTCGACCTCGCAGAGGAAGAATGGTGTTACCGATGTCAGTATGTTTCCTGAGTATAGATATATGATGGAGTGATCTTGAGAGAAGAAAGCCCCTTTTCATGTAGTACATGCTATATTTTTCATTGTTAAATATGGGCGTAACAGTGAATGAAATTAGCAATATCATCCCAGATTTATTTATTTTTTTCCTCATTGCTTTATGATTCATTGAAATCTTGGTCTATAGATGTGGGTGCATTACTATCTACTGCTTTTATTTTTGTCTGGGCAACTTATTTATTTTCATGAATTTAATACCATCAAATATTAGAGCTTCGTTTTTTGGCCATTTGCCTGTAGAATTATATTTGATTGTTGGTGAATACTTTTTGATATTCCATCTGAGTCTAATTTTCTGGAATAAAGAATACCAAAACCTTAAAAAACACTATTTAAGCTTGTTCCGAAACATCCACTGTGTCACCAACAATGAACAATTTCAGTTTAACATAGGTCTCATAATATGTAATCAGATTGCTTAGAGTGTCACCAGTTTTGTGCCAATTTTGGAGAAACTCTTGTTGCTACAAATAAATGTGAGACCAACATGAATGAATATAATCCAGGTGTTTCCCCCAATCACAGATGAAAGTGATGAAGAAGTAGGAATATTATTCACCCAAACCACAGACGTTTTGAAGAAGTTACCAATGAAAAACCTGATGATATATCAGGGAGATTTCAATGCGAAATTTGGAAGAGGATCTGAGGGGATTTCACAGGCCCTACGGACTTCATGAAATGAATGAAAGAGGTGAGCAGCTTGTTACATTTGCAGGAGAACACGGATTTGTAATAACCAATAAATTTTTCAAACTACCACCTAGGCATCTGTACACCTGAAAGGGTCCCAAAGATTCATCTCAAAACACAATCAGAAATCAAATTGATTACATACTAATAAACAAAAGATACAGGAACAGCTGTACTTCGGTTGAAATGTATCCTGGTGCTGACATTCACTCTGATCACAATCCATTAGTCAGTGTCTTCTAAAATGAGGATGAAGAAGGTTACAAAAAAGATTCTCATAAAAACTGATAATGAGAAATTAAAAAAAAAAAAAAAAAACCCTGTGTATTAATGCAGGTTAAGGAATGTCTCAATAATGAACTGTAAAACATATCTTTTTCTCTACACACTGAACAAAAAATTGAAAAACTAAATTTGTTAGTGTTAAAAATCTACACCTTAAATCAGACTTTACCAAAAAGAAGACATGGATGATCATTGAGATTCTTGTTGTGATCAAGAGAAGAAGGCTGTAATAAAAAATCCCAATGAATATAAAAGCATCAATAAGGAAATCATAAATAAGAGAAGCCAAGGAAAATGAAATACAGGTGAAGTGTGCTGAAACAGACTCTACAATTGAAATATAACAATTTTAACATTCATTTAATTTAATTTTATTGCAATGGAGGATATGCAATTTCCCTACACACCACTCTTTGTCACATAACCTTACTTATGTCAGTATACCTTCAAAAATAGTTTAAAGGGTCCTTAACAGACTTAAAACCAATAGCAGATCATTTTATAAGCATTTTCCAGTAGATTGAGAGTCAGAAAACATGTTAGTAAGGAGAGTTTGAGCTATTTTACAAGTCTTCGAAAATACTATAAACATTTTTAGAAGCATTTTGGCCACATTCATTTTCAGAGGTGTAAAATGAGGTGATAATTCAAATTAGATATAACACTTGCATTTTAGAAAGGAGATATCGTGAAATTGGTGATCTTGCAAGCTCATGGAAATTATTGCACAAGTAACTTTTTTCACTTAATTTTCAAGGTACAGCTAAAATTCAGACCTCATATTGTTCAGCATATGATAATACACAACATATGAAAAGGTGGAGTCAATAACTATAAGGAAAGCATGTTTTTTAGACAAAATAAGATATTTCACTGACTTTGCAATTCAACATTTCTGCGGACATACAGATCTGAGGGCATAGAAATGACATTTAGATTAAAGAGTAGCTTTCACTGAAAACATGGAGTGATTTTAGTAAAGATTCTGACAATAAATAAGCCGTAAAAGGGAAATTAAGGTTTGAACCTAATTGCTGCTACAAAGCATCATTTTGAAAACAAAGGATTGGCATTAAGGGAAATAGATAATGAGGAAATAATATTACCATCAGATAGAGAATTGAATTTAGTAAAGTTTGAGATATATTACAGATCGGTAGCACTCATGTATTTGGAGATAATGAACATACAACTTTTTTAGCTGACTTTACACCTATAGTCAAAGTCGATTTTCACCATCAAATACATTTGGGATCTAGACGTGTTATATGTAAAAAGTTGAGGAACCTTTTATAGAATATTTTGATTAAAGAATTATTTCAAAAACTAACGAATTGTAAGAATGATGACAGAGTAAAGCTTTTACAATTTTAACTCAAAATCCACAAATCCTAGGAGAAAACTTGTCATAACTAAAACTGATATTTAAAATATGCTTCATACCATATCAAAATTTCAGAATGATCGGAATAAAAATAAGGTTTCCCTTTGTAAAATCAAGCGTCTGCTGAGTCAGCTGGCCCAATATGAATATAAGGAGCCTCCGCTAGCCTAGGCGGGTGGCAGTAATTTGGCAGAAATTGAACCGAGAGGACGGCATGTTGGTCGGTCGCAGAGATGTAGAAAATTTTAGTAGTGACGTTAACTTTCATCTAGGGGTTAGGAGGAAGTTGCTTACTGTGAGAGAATGGTTTAACCTGTAACCATTTATTTCATAGATAAGTCTGACGCTTTTCTATTAGGCCTATGCTGGTACCGAGTTTATGTAAGAACTTTTGCAAAATATGTAATTTGGAATTAATCAGGAAGTCTGAAGTTGTATTCTAAGAACAAACCTTTATCCCTTGGGGTAATTACGGGGGATTGGCGACCGTAAGTAGAATCACTTAAGGGTACCAGATGTCATCATAGTTAAGACAAGCTGCTGTAAGCTACAACCCTGAGTAAGCAAGATGTTTTACATCTTCCCCCTGCAGCCATCTACATTTGCCCTCTACAAATTTTAACTTTAAATTCTTTCAACATTTTTGCTAAGTTATTCATCATTTCCCTTGGTAACTCATTCCAAACCCTGACACCCTTACATAAAAAACAGAATCTTCTCAAACCCTTGTGCCTGAAATCAAGTGCCAGCTTGTGATCGAGGTCATCTTTTCCCATCCATGCACTACTTTTCAAACCTACTCCAATATCTTTCCATGCCTCATCACCAGTATACGCCCTGTACACTCCCACGACCCGCCTCATCCTCCTCCTGTCTAGCAATGAATCCCATTCCAGCTCCTTTATCATATCTGTCACTGATTGCATTCTGCGATAATTTTCAGAAACAAATCCAGCAGCCCTTTTTTACACCCTCTCCGACATCTGTATTTGATACGCAAAATGTGGGTCCCATACTACACTACCATATTCTAGCAATTGGTGTGACCAAAGTTTTGAATCCCAATTCCTTTTCTTCTCTCGTACATCCCCTCATCACTCTCTCCAACAAGTGCAGAATTTTGAAACCTTTTCCTACCACCTGTCCAATGTGTCCTGCCCAGTTAAGCTTGTTATCAAATGTAATGCCAAGATATTTACATTTTAAGTCTTCAGCAAGCAATTCTTTTCCAACCTTATATTCATAATTAACCTTTTATTTTTTATTTGTGTATCTAATAAGGTGACCCTTTTTTGCATTTATCCTCATTCCATGATTACCAACCCAACAATACATCCTGTCCAGTTCACCCTACAACTGTAAACAGTCCTCTATCGTTTTGATCCTTTTATATAGCATTATGTAAACTGCAAACAATCTAATTTCAGATAGTAAACAATAAAGTTAGAGAGGTAACACGCATATGTAATCCTAAGACAATAAATAAACTATTGAAAAGTGAGGAAAGTTTCTTTGTTGATTCTCAAGATATCAGAGATGCATGGAAGAGACATGGAGAACAGCTGTTATCAGATAGTCAACAAACCCTCCACAGTTTTAATGTGAAACAGGACCAAGCATTTTCCTGAAAGTAGTACAAGCTGCTCTAAGGTACCCTTCAGTTCACTAAAAGCATTCCCACTAGCTACCCACAGCAATAATATAATCTATAGAATGACTTTGAAGTCATTTATGTGTTAGACTTAGAAAATTCGAGTAAAGATAATTGTCAATTTGAATGGATTTTCCTGCATTCATTTCCACGTTGAAATCTCATCATAAGAATCAGTTTAAAGTATATTCATTATATAGGGAAAATTTTATTTGGTTTGTTCACGTTTTGAAACATTTGATTAGGAAAGATAAAATTTAAGATTTGAAATATCTTTGAGTTGAGTAAAGCTACAGCTGAACTTTTGGTATAGTCAGCACTGTTCCAAATATTTTGATAGTAAAGTTGACTAATCTGAAAAAGTTTAATTAATGGTTTTAATTAAGAGAAAAAAATTAACTTTTTATCTGGAAGGAATACAATTGTGAAATTTATATCAGTAGAGCCCAAATTAAGGGGATCACGAATATATAATGGTTTCAGTAAAAAGTTTAAGCATTTGTCATGTAATTAAGATTTGGAAGATAAATTGTTGCTGATTGTTGTTGTAGCGTGAAAAAATTGCACCAACCAGTGACATAATAGACTTAAATTTCAATCTTATAGAAACTCTTTTGAATGTTAATTAATTTAAAACCGATAGAATGTGATCGTATGAAGCCCTCGTATAAATTGCAAGTCAAACTATTTAATACTTTACGAGATATTAACTAAAGAAAAAAGTTACTAACATCATAGGCCTGGCAAAGCTTATAAAAAACCAAGCAGCCATCATGAATTGCCTCATTGTTTTGCTGGAAAGTGAACGTGTTAGCGGAGCAAACAACTCCCCGCAGTAGCTAACCACTCCCCGTGGTAGCGAGTGCGGCAAGTTCCAACATTCTGGAATGATTGTATTCAATAAAGTTTGTTGAACTTAGTCAGTTTGTCTTCTGGTATGAATGTGTTTAACCTGTAATCTTCAATGAAACTGTTGTTTGATGTCTTATCCATGTTTCTGGTACCGACAATGTATGAGTGAACATTTGCAAGGATATAAGTATTGTGTTAGTCTGACACTGGGTCAAGTGAACTTATTTCATTTTTCCCTTCACATTTGGGGTTTATAATACGAATGCCTGGTTGCCGATTTATTAAATAATAAAGGTACCAGAAGGCTACACATGGTAAAGAACTTAACTGTTCACAATTTATGCAAAAGTGTTACCCCCCCCCATGAACATTATTGTCTAACAGTGCAATAAAAGCAGTGAAGGACAATAAAGCTCCAAGCCTTGACAAGATAAATGCAGAATTTTTTTAAGCCCTTGCTGAAGACTATATGAAGTGGTTGACGGTCAGTGTTCAATGACATCTACGGACTCTGCTAATATTCCTCAAGATTGGCTCGAAAACAGAATTTGTTACATTACACAAAAAAAAAACAAGGAGTTAAGTCATGTGGTGACTATAGGACCATAACCCTTATGATCCACGCGTTGAAACTCTTTGTGAAGGTTATTCACTGAAGGATATATAAGCTCTGTGAAGAACACAAATCACCTAAACAGTTTGGATTCAGAAATGCAGTTGGAACCTGTATATCTCTGTTCAGCATCCAGTTACTATTTCAACATTGCAGAAACATAAATAATGCTGGATTTTTAGAAGGACTATGATAAAGCAAAGCATCAGAAAATAAACACTTTAAAGCTTTATATTGGATGACAAAGCTCTGAGAATTATTGTTAATCTGTGTTGGAACCAATCTGCTTATCTGAGACTGAAAGGGGAAAATTCAAAAGAAGTAAAAATTCTTCATGGTGTAATACAAGTTTGTATACTTCCCCCTTTATTATTTAACATCAGTTGAGAGTATATCTTTAGGGAAGCATCGGGTGATGTGGAGATGAGAGAGCTGTGGAATGGAAACTGGGTAAACAACATTCACTACATGGATGGCAGCATCATTTTTGAGGGCGATCAGGAACATTTACAATATCTTACTGATAGAGTATCACAAAGCAGCCATGGCTACATACTCTGTATTAATATAAATATGACAAAAGTAATGATCATTGGTAAAAATAACAGTTCCCAATGTCATATTATGCTCAACTAGAAGGCCATTGAATGTGTATCAAGGTACGGATATCTTGGCATTACAGTAAATAACCAGTGGGATCCATTTGATGAAGTAAAGTCAAGTAGCATAAAGCCAGGGCTACTTTCAATAAAATGAACAATTTTTTCAAAATGTTATAATTTACCTATGACCACAGACAATACTTCTGCACTGCTATGTGTTTTCTATCAATTTGTATCATGTTGAAGTGAGGATGTTAACAAAAACAAGTAAGTTAGAGTGTTTTGAAAAGTGGTTTTATTGAAGAATGTTGAGGATCACACAACAAATGCTGAAGTGTGCTGGAAAGTTAAAAAGATGTGGAAATATTGAACACAGTAAAACATGCAAGAACTTGGCCACATTATGAGGAACAACTGTTACCAACTCCTGCAGTCTAGTCTACATGTGAAAATACCAGGAAAGAGAAGTGCTGGTAGGAGAAGAGCTTCCTGGCTAAAAATTCTAAGAATCTGGACCTTCAAGACAACGATGTAGTTACTCCCAGAATTAACTAATAGTGTCAAGGCAGCCAAGATGGTTGCAGACATCCAGAATGGATAGGGACTAGAAGAAGAAAAAGTTGATTTTTCCTAGCTGAGCTATTATTGTTGGTGTTAAACACCCTTTTTTCTTAATTATAACTTCCTCTTGGAGAGACATCTGTGAAATTGATATTGTTGAAATGCACTTAGTCATGGAATTTATTTCTTTTGAAAGCAAGGATGACAATAAAAAAATTTCTGTAAAATATAAAGACGACAATTAGCAAAATAGCTAGCACCATGCTAATAATCTAATTCTCACACATAAGTATATTCATATGAATAAATGTGAGTGGTTATAAATGTTTGCCATTTAATTTTTATACCAAAATAAAGCTAAACCTATGAGGATCATCCATTTTATTTACTTTAAAACTATATAAATGTATTTATGTGACTTAATAAAAATAAAATGTGAATAAACTATCAGATATGTGGTTATTGTTCACTAAAAATTAAAGGTTGTTTATGATTAAAGGGTGTGGTCGGAACTGCTATTACAAAATCCTTCATTTACTGGATATGGCGATGGAAAAATGGAAGAAGTCAGGAAATTAGGTTACAAAATATGGTGGTGTATTTTGGGTGCCAAATACAGGAGTTGGAGGACGTGCAAAGAAGAGCAGCTAGATTTGTTTGTGAAAATTAAGACAGGACACAGTCAGTAACTGATATGATGAAGTAGCTGGATTGGGAGTAATTGGAGGACAGGAGGAGGGTGAAAAGTGTGCTGAGAATGTCAAATGCATATATCGGTGATAGAGCTTGGAGGGATTTTGGTCGAAGAATTAGGAATAGTACAGATTGTGCCACTCTTCACTTTGCCTCTTTGTTTCAGGATCATACTCAGATATCTAGGATTCATCACCTGTGACCACACAATTGAAGAATTCATGGTCATTGTCAATCCTCTCAAGAAGATCAACACACACATTTCTTCGACTGTCCTTCTGTTCAGTTGTGAGGTTTTTTGGCATCATTTTGGCACTAAACTTTCGCATGTCCAAATTGACTGTCAAAATTTGATGTTTGGTGAAAGTGTTTAAATTTAAGTGATCACTTATCATCCTTATTGTTCACAATAGCCCTCACACGCTCAACATTTTTGCCAGTTTTTATTTTATTTTATGTGCCCTGAAGCGCCAAATGGCACTATACAGCCATCAGTTATTTATATAGATATTTAGCTTGTTACAAATGAGTAAAGTATTGTACAGATAAACAAATTTACAGGATAATTATACATGAACTAGTAATTTCACATCAGCTGGAATATTTCTCCAAGAAATACAGGCATGTTTACAAAATCAATGATTAGTAAAACAAGTAAATAAAGGATTCTGTACTAACAGTGGTGGGTACAAGGCTCTCCGTGCACAAACAATAATTACAGTATAATTAAAATATAAAGGAGATGTGTTATATACACATTAAATAATTATTTATATACAGGAATTAAAACATTATAAAAAGGACGTATTTGACTAAATCTTAATGTTTGTTGCTTTATAAAACTGACTACCAATTTATATATAATCACATTGTTGCCATTGAAGCTGAAGGTCTTCCTGAATGAGTTTCTTGCCTTTTCAAAAATTATTTGTGCCAGCAGAAAACTTGTGCTCTTGATAACCAATGATCCCCATAAGCCTGTTTCAACTTTTCAAAAGTGAACACAAAACTTGATTGCACACAATTGCCCTAACTTCCAATGCTTGATTTCATAACAGACAACAAAAACACAATTTCGCTGTTGGCACTGTCAAAAATAATGTGTTGGCTGAACGGAGATAAAACTCATATGGAGCATGTGGAAGGGAGGAATAAACCTGTCTAGCACAAACTGGAAGCAACAGCATTGCCAAATCACTCACAATGCTACCAATCTCATTACTTTTCTGACACATGATATATATATATAATAACAATGAAAAAAAAACGCTAAGTAGCGGAAAGGAATCAAATTAGGATAGGGAAATGAGCCACCACTTACCTTTAGATGATGGATGTGGGGCGCGAACACACAGAAAAGACACAAACACAAATAATAAAGAAATTTTCGGGGGGGAAAAAAACCCTTCTTCAACAAGAGAACATTATGAGAGGTGGGTGCACCCGGAGACTGCCTCACGGAAAGACCGCCGGTCGACAAAATGGTGGGGGTAAATTCAAACATCGGAAAAGTAGAGGGGCAGTGAATCAGAGCTCATACCCGAGCAAAAATTAATATCCAAACTAATTTCTGGTTGGTAGGAAGATCAAAATATAATATATTGAAAAAATTAAAATATTATACAAATAATAATATATAATAATAATAAAATTATGAATTAAACATCACCTCAGGTTAGTGGTGGTTCAATATAGGTAGTGGAAAGGAGAGGGAGGAAAAAAAAAAAAAAAAAAAATGACCGGGTATTATCTTAGTTGAGACCAGGTGGTTGCCTGTGCCAAGTTTGTACTGGTAGGCAAGTTCCCACCTTCTGAGTTCAGAGAAACTGCTGCTATTAGGGAGAACTCTGATAGCACGGACTGTGTAACAAGAGTTGAAATTATTCAAGTCGTGGGTTATGGCATGGGCAGCAACTGGGTGCTTTGGGTTCTGTGTGAACCGTCTGACGGTGGCCATTCATTCTTATGGAGAGTGCATTTGTGGTCAAACCTATATATGAAGCCAGGCAGTGGTTGCATGTTAACTGGTATATTACATGCGTGGTTTCACAGGTGGCGTGTCCTATGATAGGGAAGCTTTCCCCTGTGACCGGGTTGATGAAAGTGGTGGAAGCATGGTGTATGTCACACATCTTGCAGCGTGGTCTATTACATGGGAAAGAGCCTTGGGGTTGACTGTTAGGAAGAGGAAGACTGTGTTTGTGGACTAGAAGTTCGCTGAGGTTAGGAGGTCTGCTGAAACAAGTTCTAGGAGGGGCAGGGAGGATTTTAGGAAGAATGGATCTCATTTCAGGGCATGTTTGTAAGAAATCATAGCCCTGCCGGAGGACTCTGTTGATGGATTCGAGGCCTGGGTAGTACTGTGTGACCAAGACTGGATTGTGGTTGGTTTTTGCGGGTCTGGGATGATTGATTGGCTGATTCAGTTGTGATGTGGCACGTGAAAGCTGTTTGTTAACCAAAGCTGGAGGGTAGTTGCGAGATATTAATGCTTCTGAAATACTGTTTGAATAATCCATGAGAGACTGTTGGTTAGAGCATATGCGACTACCTCGAATACTGTAGGGGAGTGAACGTTTGGTGTGGTATGGGTGGCAACTGTCGAAATGGAGATACTGTTGAAGATTGGTTGGTTTGATGTGAACTGAAGAGTTGAGATAGCCATTGGATAGGGACAAATCACATCCAAGAATGTGGCCTGGGTGTGGGAGTAGGACCAAGTGAATTTCAGCATGCTAAAGTTATTGAGATGGTTCAGGAAATTTAGCAGTTCATTTTCTCCATGCGTCCAAATCATAAATATGTCATCAATGAAACGAAGCCAAATGAGGGGTGAATGTCTGTTCCAGCCGGCCCATGAACAGATTAGCATAAGAGGGGGCCATGCGGGTACCCATGGCAGTTCCGCAGGTTTGGTGATAGATGTTGCCTTCGAAGGAGAAGTAGTTATTATTAAGGATAAGGTGGGCTAATTTGATGAGGAAGGATGTCATGGGAAGGCTATTGGGAGGGCGCTGGTCCAGAAAGTGTTCCATGGCCCTGAGGCCATGCCAGTGTGGAATGTTTGTATACAAGGACGTGACGTCAATGGTAACCAGTATTGAGTCGGAAGGAAGAGGTGTGGGTAAGGTAGAAAGCCGGAAGAGAAAGTGCTGGGTGTCCTTTATATGAGAAGGGAGCTGATTAACAATGGGCTGTAGGTACTGGTCAACCAAGGCAGAGATGCGCTCAGTTGGCGATCCGTAGGCTGCAACGATAGGGCGTCCTGGATTGCCAGGTTTATGGATTTTGGGCAATAGATAAAGGGTGGGTGTACGTGGATTTTGAAGAGTGAGAAGCGAAATGGATTGTGGGGTGAGACCTTGGAGAGGTCCACTAAACTGTACATATTCTTGTATTTTTTTGTTGACAGCAGGAGTTGGATCTTCCGATAGGCAGCAGTAGGTTTTGGTGTCTGATAGCTGACGAAGAGCTTCAGCCACATAGTCATTCCTGTTCATGACTAC
Organism: Vandiemenella viatica; assembly: GCA_031002005.1. Classification (NCBI taxonomy): domain Eukaryota; kingdom Metazoa; phylum Arthropoda; class Insecta; order Orthoptera; family Morabidae; genus Vandiemenella; species Vandiemenella viatica. The sequence goes on from CM061914.1 coordinate 67,887,942, forward strand.
AGTGGTTGAACCCTTGTCAGCTGGAAGGATAATGAGTTCTGAATTGCTGGAGAGTTGTTTTCTGGCACGGGTTTTTTCAGCTGGGCTAAGATTATCTATATATGTATATCTTATATGTATATATATATATATATATATATACAAGATGCTAAGTAGCGGAAAGGAATCAAATAAGGATAGGGAAATGAGCAACTTCTTACTTTTAGATGATGAATGTGGGGTGCGAAGACATAGAAAAGACACAAACACAAATAAGAAAGTAATTTTCGGGATAAACCCTTCGTCAAGGGGAGAACATTATGAGAGGTGGCCACAGCTGGAGACTGCCTCACAGAAAGAAATGGGGCGCGAACACACAGAAAAGACACAAACTCAAATAAGAAAGTAATTTTCAGGATAAACCCTTTGTCAGCGGGAGAACATTATGAGAGGTGGGCGAAGCTGGAGACTGCCTCACAGAAAGACCGCATATATATATATACACACCACCCTCCCTCCTTGATTTCTCCTGTTGATGAAGGTCCAAGTCCTGAAATATTCATTGTTTTTCCTGTGTTTTGTGCTTATTTATGTGTTCACCCCATGCTACAATCATCTAAGGTAAGTGGTGGTTCATTTCACTATCCCTTTTTTTGTAAATCCATTTGCTAATAAGCTCCTGTTATTTGCTGGTAACTATATATACATATATATAAAACAGCCTTAAGGCTTTGTAAGCTACCTTACTACTTATTTTCAATATTCAGTTAAAATCCGACGAAGTTTGAGGTTAACATTCAGTACAAGATACCATAGTTTGAAATCGATATAACAACACTTCAAGTTCAGAAAAGTAAATAAACAACACATAACAACCATAAATAAATAAAATATAAACCATAAACTTACCTAAATGAGCGTAATCCATAATAATTCTGAAGTAAAGTAAACAGGTTTGGTTACACAACCATAGCACTAATATTCCACTAAATTGACCACTGTAAAGCACTTCAATAACAATAATTTCACTGTTTTATATTAAATTCACTAATAACTCGCAGTTCCAGACTAATTTAAAGCAGTAAATATGATTTTTAAAGCACTACCACATGGATTGAGTTCAATAATTAATTCCACCACATCTAAGTAGTTTCAGAGCTTTAAAAGTAGATTTAACCAAGCAAAATAACCGGCCAGTCAATATTCTTTAAGTTTCCAATAGCCATTAACTAATAAACAGAAGAAATGAATAAATAAAAATCCGCTTTTTAATGACGTCGTAGAAACCGATTTGCAAATTGAATTTCTTTCTGACTAACATATTTCACGAACTAAAAACTTTTCTAAAGTACTTAAATTAAATAAAGGTATGATTTAAGATTAGTTCCAGACCATAACAGACTTTAAATAAAAAGTGAATATATTATTGCACCATCCAGGAAACCAGTAAATTTTAGAAATTCAATAACTTTTGATATCCTCAACCGATTTAAAAGATTTTTACGCCACTGAACTCAGCGAAGGCTGGGGAACACTTTGAAAATAGTATAAACTTGATATTTTAAAATTTTGCAAATTCATATTTCGGATGTGACGTATCGCATTACTTTAAACAAATGTGCTTTTAGATTAACCAAATTTCAAAATTCATTTACACCAGTCTGGAAACTTTAAAACCAAAACCAACCACATCACTACACTTGTCTCATTACACTCTTCATCTTGTGATTTTATGGAAGTTCTAAGCTAACAAAAATTGTTTCTAGATAGACTGTTGTCTAGGTCAGTTGGCCATTTTGACAAAAGGAAACCCGGACAACCTCGCCAGGCACTCGATCAGAACATCTCATGGAGTCAACACGTAACTCATGTGTTATTGGGTTTGAGCGAGGCGGCTCGTGGTGGCTGATGGGAAGTAGGACTTCGGGCAGCATGGCTGAGGGACGCCATTACTAACAGGATGGGCAACCATTGAAATCTGAATTGCTCCGGCATGTGTTCATCGATGTGAACTTTAACTTTCAATTTCATTCGGGGTGGTGCGGTCTGTTCTGTTTCATGACTTGTGATCTTCGGCAAATGATTTTCTCCGATTGCCATTGCTAACTGTGACTTTATGAAAATTCTGTGAAAATTTTTTAAGAATATATACTTCAGTGATCTGGACTTCGACTTTCATTTCTAGTTACCTTTCTTACAGGAGGTTAATCTGTAACTGGCGGCCGTCTTCATCATTACAGTTAGCATTTTCCAAGGTTTTTCACGGTTATAGAATTTTTTCTGAACTTTTGGCAACATTTTGGAAGACTTCAAGTTTAGGTGTACAAGCCGATACCCGACCCCCGATATCGGTTATGACCCTAACAGTTTCTGATGTACATTTGAATGCCATTAATATGAATATTTATATTAAGTATCAGATTCATAATTATTATTTATTAAGAATTTTGTAGTTGCTAATTTGATGATGAATTCATTTTTGTATCCTATGGATCTGTATCACTCTGGTTTTGAGACTATAGTTTGAATTTTTTATTTTATTTTATTAAATTGAATATAATTTATTTCTCCATTAGGCAGGTGATCCTGAAGAATTGAATGCTGTTGATAAGCTCCTATGTGAAGGACGTTCTAACCCATTATTGATTGGTTCTGTGAAATCAAATATTGGTCATTCAGAGGGTGCATCAGGATTAGGTTCACTAGCCAAAGTGATCATTGCAATGGAAACTGGAATTATTCCACCAAACATTAATTTCCATGAACCAAATTCTAAAATTCCTGCTTTAAGAAATGGAAAAATTAAGGTGAGTACCTTTTTTATGTCTCACTTGAAGTTTTAAATATCTATGCAGCAACAAAATTCACGTTGAACATTATTGCTTTCTGTAGCTTGCTTTTTATTATTATTTTTGATCTTATCATTTTTAAGTGTTTCATTTCCTACTGTGTTAAAATAGGAGTTCCACAGGATTGTGTATTGATACCATTGCTATTAATTATTGTTTACAGTCAAATGTTGGACTGTTTGTGATATATGATAGTATCAAAACAGGAGAACAGTTTTGAATAGCTGGTGGTTAGGTAAACATGTAATGAAGATAAATATTGGGGAAATATCCCTAATTAGGTGAACGCTGTTAGGATTAAAGCATATGAAAAAAATTGCTTGTTGCAGACCTGAAGCTTAAATAAATTGGGATAACATTTTATAATAAACTCAACTGAGCAAGACATTGTGATGCTACCGATGATTTGTGAAGTAATTATAATTATAAAGAATTCAGTTCTTTCGATTTAAACAGTTGTAGTTTATTGTATATTATTTTAATACACTAGGTATTACATCGAAATTGGGTAATCTCTGAAGATGCAGGTTCTTTTAGGCAATGATAATCACAAGCACCCGATCTACACCGATAACTACAATCTCTTGAGTATTTATTTCCGTAGCAACCTATATCGTCTTGCTTTTCTCTAAGAGTATATATTATTAATTTTCACCCTTGCTCAAGGAGCTAAATATTATGTTCTTTTTTTAAAAAATATTTCCATTATGTCATTACATGTTGGTCATATAATAGGAAGAGGTTTCAAATGCCTTCATTTATTGGGGAAGGTCATGAGGGAGTGTACCAGAGAAGTGAGGGAATTGGGTGAAAAAAATTAGAAAACAAACAGTAGCTGATATGAATAAGCTCGATTGGGAGTAATTGGAAAATGATACGAGCATGAAGAGAGTGCTGGGAATGTAAAAGGTATATATTGTTGCTGAGAGTTGGAAGTATATTGGTCAAAGAATTGGGATTAGGGCATTGAAGATAAAAGATGAATAAATAATGGGAAGTAATGAATAATTTACCAAATATGCTGAAGAAATTTAAAATTAAAATTCCTGAATCGCAATAGTAAATTGGGGGAAGGAATTTAAAACTCAGAGTATGCAAGATAGTAATAAAAAATACTTAGAATTTAGATGGCCAGGTAAATTTCCACCATTGCATATGCTCCATCACAATTAATCATTCAAATAATGTCATGAGTGATGATTCAACACAAAGTGACTGCTGCGAATGCCTGCTGTGCCAACACCAGACCTTTGTGTATAAACATCACTATGTGACCATTCAACTAATCAATCCACATGCATATCCTAACAAATTGTATTCTTTAACCATCATGCTTTTTCAATTCTGTAGTCTCTGGATGAATAACAGAACTTTATTCAGTTACCAATCTTCACCAAATTTGAAAAATGCTGCCCAGAATTTTAAAATACTTTCTATGAACTCAGATTGCCACAATAACCTTTTTTCCGATTTAATAAATAACAAAAGCAATCATTTCTTGACAACATTTTACCATTTTACCATGAAACTGAATTAAACCTGTGGCATAACAGGTTCCTTGGAAAAGTTATAAATGACCAAAAGTTACTCTGGGGGAAATTGATAGCCATAGTAACAAGAGAGTAACAAGGTCGAGCAAGCGAGAGAAAAAGTTTGCTTGTGCTTCTGAGTTGATAATAGTTACGGAGAGTAAAAGGACCTTATATATTCAGATCCTTAAGTATCGGACAATATTTTAATAAATTGCAACAAGTCATAGAAAGTTTATAATTATTCAAATATGAAAGTCTAAACTAATAAGTGTTAAGCTTCAAGTTCATTCATGAGTTCAAAACGATTTTGTATCCCAGCTCTGACAACAAAAGCAGAACAGATAAAAATACAACATTAAGGAGTACAATCACATTAAATACAACAAAACCTTATGACCGTATATAACCTTAAAAACCATTACAAAATCATAATTGTTATATTATCCTGTTAATGTTGCCAACTAATAATCCTCTGTAACTTTTGTAATTATAAAAGTTTCAATTATCAAAGTTTCTCTCCAAACTATGAATTCCTTTAAATTTGAAAATAGTTACTTTAAATCATTTTCTTAACATGAAACTATCTCTTTTTAGTTCTTCTATCTTTTCAAGATATTGTTTGTTAAATATGAATAACCACTTTCTTTGTTAATATAAATATAAACACTTGCGGGATTATCACTGCGTTGCTATACTCCTCCTTCTTCTTTCCCTGATGTTTCAACCTAGTCTTAGGTCTTCTTCAGGGGTTGTGTGCCGAATCTGCTAGAGATTGTGAACTGCTGGAGACCGGCGTGGCTAGTTGTTTACCTGAAGAAGACCTAAGACTAGGTTGAAACATCGGGGAAAGAAGAAGGAGGAGTATAGCAATGTAGTGATAATTCCGTAATCATTTATATTTATATTAATATGATGCCTGCGAAAACAACAAAATCCTTTACACTTTCTTTGTCGTATCTCTTTCATTTATTTATCAGTTAATACGTCCCTTTAGTCAGATATTGGAGGCAAGGAGAGGATAGAGGGAAGGAAAAGTACTGACTGGGTGTTATTTCAAATTGAGACCAGGAGGTTGCCTTGTGCTCAGTTTGTATTGGTAGGCCAGTTCCCACCACTGCTATTTGGGAGGACTCTTGATCCTGAGAAAAGAATTAAAATTATTGATGTCATAGTAAATGGTAAGGACAGCATATTGGATATTTTGGATTCTGAGCAAATACTGTCGGTCGGTGGCCATTCATTCTTATGCCTAATGGATTGGTAGTCATACTTATAGACGAAGCCAGTGTTTGCAGGTTAGCTGGTATATTGCATTGGAGGTTTCACAAGTGGTGTTTCCTACGACAGGAAAGCTCCCATCAGTGAGAGGGTTGGTGAAAATGGTGGAGGTATGGTGCATGTTGCACATCTTACAGCAGGGTCTATTGCATGGGAAAGAGCTGTTGTATTTATTACGATTTGTTATGTTGTATTTAATAATATGCTTGTTTCCCTTTTTTAATGACCTTACTTCTTGTTGTTGGTCTTATCGGACTTTTTTTTTTTTTTATAACCGGTCACCAGGGACGAATATCCTGCTTTTAACTTGTTCAAAACTTTAAACTTAACAATATTCATTTTATCTATTCTATTTAAAATAAATAGGAAACTTTTTATAAGTTGTTGTAATTTATTAAAACATCCTTCGATATTAAAGGATCCGAAGAATACAAAGGTCTTTAGCTTGCAGTAAGTTTTACAACTCAGAGCACACATAAACTTTTCTCTCTTGCCTGATATTATTGTTCTCTCATTACCATAGCTACTGATTTTCCCCGGAGTAATTATCGTTCTTTTATATCTTCTCTAAGGAACCTGTTATGGCTTAGAGCCTAGGGGCTGACTAATGGAATGAAGAATATTATGTTTGTGGACTATGTAACGGGCCAAGATTGGCCCTTACAAGGTTAATGAAGCTTGAAAGGAGGAGTTGGAGGACATATTGTGGAATAGCTCCAACATGGTAGAGAAAGCCAGTGATTGGTGGAGCCGCATCACGTGAGGAGAGAGCAGATAGGCGGATTCAGGAGGTCTGGCACTCTGAAGTGGCCAGTTGGATAGTTGTATCGCTCTCAAAGTGATCATCATCATGGGCTGAATGATGTGAATTGTAAAGGGCTATCACCTCTATGAGTACAAAAGAGCATTGTGAACAGCAAAAGTGAAAATGTGTAGGACCATATCAATTTTTGCGGTGAGAAGGACACCCAGGCCATGTGCATAAGTTGTGAGTGTGTGTGAGCAACCCACATGTGTTTCAATTAGAACCTGTGACCGGAAGTTGAAACGAAGTTCGATTCTTTCCTTGAAAGGCTGTGTTGATGAGAACTTTTGATACCATTGAAGTAGGACATATTATTAAACCTTGGTGTTTAATTAATCATCATCCAACCATTTAGAAATTGTTTTTAGTGCTTAGAGGCTTCAGGAATCAAGGATTCTAAGGGTGCAATTCCCTGGGTGTCAACGAAGAGGCGAATGTTGCAAACACCGGGAATACGCCAACAGGTAAGCACCACACAGTCGTAGTTGGCGGGACAGTTGATATGAAGGGCAAGGAACTTAAATGATCTGAGGACCCCTGTTGCCAGTTCTGCCACAACTAGGAGTAGGCTGAGATTGGGAGGTCTGCTGAAGCAAGTTCTGGGAGGGCCAGGGAGGATTTTTGGAAGAATGGATCTCATTTCTGTGCAGGTTAGCAGGAAATCATATCCCTGCCAAAGGATTCTATTGATAGATTCAAGGCCGGGGAAGTATTGTGTAACCAGAACTGTACTATGTTTGGCTTTGGAGGTTTGGGTGGTCAATACGTTGAGCAGGTTGTAATGTGGCTCATGAAAATTGCGTTTGAACCAAAGCGGTGGGTTAGTTATGGGAAACCAATGCTTGTGAGATGTTGTTTGAATACTCCATTAGGGATTTCTGGTTCCAACCCATTATGCAATTACAAAGCAAGTAGCATTTGTGGTATAGGGGGGAAACAGTTGACAGAGGAAGACAAATTAATACTGTAATTTTGGTTCTAAACAATATATCATATCAGTTGTATTTTCAAATGTTATCTGCAGTTCTGTAATAAACTAGTACATCATTTTAATGGTTTTGGCTTATGACAGTGGCATTTTCCGAATGAAATGCAAATTTGATCCAGGTTTTAACTTACACTTTCATTTTTTGTTAATATATCCTATCAGATTACATTTTCTTGATACAGGCAGTGAATAATAAGAAAATAAGTTTTAATAGGGCATAAATTTTACTTCAACGATATTTAAATTTGGCATTTTGTTTTAAATATTAATAAAGAACGGAGAGTACAAATATAAATCACCAAGAAGAAGATTGTTGTTGTCAACCATTACATTGTTTCTTGTATAAACTCACAATTATTTAGCTAACACCAGATTTAATTATTTATCAATAATACAAGTCCTCCATTGTTCAGTTGGGTTATAGCAGTTCCCCACTTTATCTGAAATTTAATTATTATATGCTGCAGTCCATCCATCATAGGATGTTGTGGTTAAGAACGGTGCTGAGTTGAGATTTTAATTATGTTGATGAAAACAAGTGCAGAATTTTGAAACCTTTTCCTACTACCTGTCCAATGTGTCCTGCCCAGTTAACCTTGTTATCAAATGTAATGCCAAGATATTTACATTTCAAGTCTTTGTGAAGCAATTCATTCACCACCTTATTATTATTATTATTATTACTCCACCATTCGCTAAAAGTGTGTGGCGGAGGGTGCGTTGCACCTATTCGAAAGGGTAATAGTTTGGAAGGGATATACAGGATTTGGCAGGAGGCACCAATAGGCTAATCTGAGGAACCATCCCAGCATTTGGCTGGAGTGATCTGGGAAAACCCAGAGCAGGATGGCCAGAGTGCTTTATCGAAAGCTAGTCCTGTCGGATCTTAGGTTTACTCGTCCGGTAAATCCTTTCTATTCCATTCCCTAATCGTTCATGGGAAAAATGAGTACAGAAATGAATCAGTTCTGGCCCTAATTTCTCTTATCTTATTTTTGCAGTCATTCTGAGATATGAATGTTGTTGGTAGCAATATTTGTTTGCTGTCATTCCGAAATATGTCAGTTGTGAAATTTTCAATTAGCTTCTGTCGAAAACAACGCCTTTGGTATTCCAGGTCTTCCCAACCTAACTCCTTCAACATCGCACTTACGCTTTCCCTCCAACTATATATATCTGTCATGAATCGGGCGGCTCTTCTTTGGACCTTCTCTAATGCCTCCATTAACTCCTTTTGATTGGGACCCCATAAAGAACAACAATATTCTAAATGAGGATGCACTAGTTACTTGTATACAATCGATTTAACTTCCGGAGTGCATTGATTCAAATTACGACCTAGAAATCGGAGCATACCATTTGCTTTCCCAATTACATTCCCGATATGCTCATTCCACGACAAATTATTATGAATTGTTACCCCTAGGAATCTACTGTTCTATGGAGAATTAAATTAATTGTATGTTCAGAGGTAAATGGTGTAACCTTCTTACTTACATGCATGACTTAGTACTTTGTAGCGTTTAACTCCAACTGCCAATGTTTACACCACACAATTATTTTCATAATATCATCTTGTAACAAAGCGCACTCCTCCTGGGTTTGATTTCATGGTAAATGATAGCATCATCAGCAAATGATCTTTTCATCCCCCTTATTATGTCACAAAAATCATTAATGTATATCAGAAACAACAGAGGACTTATCACGCTTCTCTGGTGTAGCCCGGATCTCACCTCAGTAAGTGATGAATGCTCACCGTCGAGAACTACACACTGTGTTCTGCCCTTCAGAAAGTCGCATATTTGCCTAGATATGCTGTAACCATGAAGTTTCCTATGTAACATAGTGAGAGGAACAGTGTCGAAAGCTTTTTTAAAATCTAATAGAACTAAATCAACCTGGTGTTGCTCATCTATAATACGGCACAAGTCATGAATTAGAAGTGCAAGTTGTGTTTTGCAGGATTGACCTTTTCTGAATCCATGTTGATTTGGGTTTAAAAACTCACTTTCATTCAAGAACCGCTTGACATTTGAATAGATGATCCAAAATCGTGAAAATTATTGAGGTTAACCAGACCAGCCTATAATTTTGAGGATCATTAACATGCCCATTTTTAAACACTGGACTTATGATAGCTGTCTTCCATTTGGCTGGTATTTTTCCTTGATTTAAGGAGATGGTGTATAATTTCATCAAATATGATGCAATTTCCTTTGCGTACATAGAGTAGAATCAGAGGCGGCCTTTGGGGGTGGCGAACAGGGCAATCGCCCAGGGCTTCGCTCTTGGAGGGGCCTTGCGCAGCTATCCTAGTTGATTAAAATTTATGTTTGAAAAGATTATTTTATCTTCTGCTATTAGTGGTAACAATAAAGTTGGTTAATTGATGGTAAAGTATATATTAGAACAAAGTCTTTCTCGGCGTTGAGAATGTATAAACTGCTCTCGGGTGACTAGCCAAGTCAAGAGTGCATTGTTACACGATATTTCGGCGACTTGATTCATTGCCGCCATCTTCTGGTGAAGTCAGAAGATGGCGGCAATGAATCAAGTCGCCGAAATATCGTGTGACAACGCACTCTTGACTCGGCTAGTCACCCGAGAGCAGTTTATACAAAGTATATATTAATTACTAACCAATCAAAATTTGTCAATTAGATTTATTGAATGTCACATTCGTATAATATCAGGGGAAACATCTGATATTGATGAACAAGAACTGTATCTAGAAAACGATGCTGGTATCTCAGTGATGACATAAATAATAGAAAAAACATTAATTGAATTACTGAAGTGTACCCCACTATTGAAGTAGTCTTGAGAATATTGCCACCACACGTAATACAGTTGCGTCTGCAGAAAGAAGTATTTCATGGTTAAAAAATATTAAAACATATTTCAGGAATTCGATGACACAAGGTTGGTTTTTAGCCCTTTCTATTCTTTGAATTGAAAATGAAATAGCTCATTCATTACATTCTTGTGCCTTAATTAAATATTTTAGTCTCAGGAAAAGGCGCAAACATCATTTTTAAATCCCTGTGTATATCTTCAAAGGCTTTAATGTACTTCAGTTTATTCTTAATGATTTGTCATCTTTATGTTTGTTAACTTTTAAAACTCTTCTAATATAATATTATATATACAGTTTATTTTTATAATGTTTACATTTTTCGTTGATCATCAGAAATACCTACAAATAATATATTTTGTACAAAGGAAAAGGGCCTCGCAAGGATCTGCTGCCCGGGGCCTCCCAATGACTAAGGCCGAGGCTGAGTAGAATCTTATAGTCATAATCATCCTTTAGTTTATTATTTGTGTTTCTAATAAGATAACTTTTCTTTGTATTTATCTTTATCCCAGGTTTACCAACCGGATATATTGTAAAATACTGGAAAATAAAATAAAATGAATTTAACATCTAAAAACTTTGATTTATTACAAAATCCAGATATCTTTAAAACTGGTAGCAAATCTAAATTGTATTTGAATTCGCAGCTGTATATTTTGGCATGAACAAACAATCTTGAAGGACTTTTATTCATCTTTTAGAGCACAGAACATTTCTATTTCATTTAACTGGCCCAACCATTATTATAATTCTATGACACTAGACATGAGGAGGCATAATACACCTAGTTCAAATGATGGTATCTTGATCAAGCTTTTCTTGTGTACATGACACATGACAGGAAGTGATTGACTAAGGTTGACCTTAGTGCTGAAAGGGTGACCATGGTTTGGATTTTAGCACTAGTGTGTGATCTTCATCGGGAAATATGCTGCTTGGTGCTCAGGCAGAAGAGTTTATTGGCATGATTTTGTATGAATAAACTGTTATACAGTTATCTTAACAAGCTTATACAGTACTTCATAGACAGTATGCAAGCACAGATTTATTTATTTATTCTTCAATACAAATTAAAGAAACAAACTGAACACACAATAAGACAATATTACCATACAAAATTAAACAAAATCAAACAGTTCTATCGTGCAGCCAGAATTGACAGAAATGAATATTCTGCAAGAGTCCAAGTGAACAGATCCTGGATGGCCTTGCCAACATGTTGTCAAATATACAGGGCTATTCTAGTTTGTTGAATGCCAGTGGATGTGTGGTTGCTGTATGAGAGTGGTCTGAAAAGTTTCTGACCTAACAAAGATACGAGACTTTTTTTCTGATTTTTTTTATTTTTATTTTTCAACATAGTCTCCTTGTAACTCTACACACTTCTCCCAGCGATGCTCCTGTCCAAATAGTACTCGGCATTTTCTCTGCAAAATAATTGTTCACGAAGGTGATTGCCTCTTCATTTGACGAAGATCTCTGTCCTCCGAGCGCAATTTTTATGTGAGGGAACAAAAAGAAGTCACTTGGGGCTAGATCTGGTGAGTAAGGCGGATGGTCAAGCGTTAAAATCGTAATTCGTGAATTTTCGCCATGGCAACCACTTAGGTGTGAGATGGTGCTTTGTCTTGGTGAAACAAGATTTTCTTTTTCTACAAATATGGCCGTTTTTCCACAAGTTCTGCTTTCAACTTGTCAAGTAATGATGTGTAGTTTGCTCCTGTGATGGTTTTTCCTTTTTGAAGGTAATCGATTAAAATAACTTCATGACTATCCCAAAAAAACAGTCGCCAGCACTTTCCCTGCCAAAAAAACAGTTTTTACTTTTTTTTGGAGCCGGTTTCCCCTTTGCAGTCCACTGTTTGGACTGTATTTTTGTTTCGGGCATGTAATGGTGTATCCAAGTTTCATGTACAGTAATTAATCAGTGCCAAAACTCAGATTTATTGCTTCTAAACTGCGCCAACAGAGCATTGGAAATGTTCATTCGAACACGTTTTTGGTCTAATGTGAGCAAATGCAGCACCCAACATGTGGCCAGCTTTCTCATACCTAAATGTTGATTTAATATGTAACAAACACTTTCTATTGAAATTTTCATAACCTCTGCTATCTCTCTCACTTTAAGTACCAATTGGTGAACTTTGGTGATGTTTTCATTGGTAGTTGCAGTTGTTTGACGTCCCGAACGTCTTACGGCCACATTTAAATTCAGCTGCCCAAAATTTTACTGTGGTAAGTGATGGTGCAGAGTCCCCATACACAGAATCCAACTCACCTATGATTTGTGTAGGCGTATTGCCTTTCAAAAACAAATATTTAATGACAGCTTGATACTCAATTTTGTCAATTTTCACATAAACACTCACATCAACTCATTCAAATGACTGTTACATAACAAGTGCAGGTAAAAAATGGCTGAAGCTTTGGTGAGTAACTGTCAACAGATAAACAACGAAATTCACTAGCTTTTATTTACGAGTGCTGCCATCTTCACGTTGAGGTCGGAATCTTTTCAGAACACCCTCGTACTTCTCCGTATTCACAGGGCTCATCCTCTTAGATGTAACTCCATTTCTTCAGATTTTATGTGTATCGAGATACAGTCTAGCGTATTCCAAGTCATCTATTGAAGATTTTAGCCTGCAAAAAGATTTTAATATTTGATTTTCCAAAATTATTCCTGGTACCATATTTCGCCAAAATTTTGTTCCCTGCCAAAAAAACAGTTTTTGCTTTTTTTTGGAGCCGGTTTCCCCTTTGCAGTCCACTGTTTGTTGTTTAGATGGTAATGATGTTGGTGTCATTACATGCAAGAAGCTTCTTCTCAATTTAAGCCTCAAGGTTTGCACTCACATCCAAACATTGTATGCCTGGAGTCTGCTTCCTGTTTTCACCTTTGTATTTCTGCAGCTGTCCTCATTCTGATATCTGGGGAGCTATGCCTATGGGACTAAGCTGAAGGCAGTCTGTTATCTTCTGGCCTGTCTTATTTAGGGCTACATTATATTTCCTCACTTGGTAGGAGTTTCTCCAAACTCATGTTCTATATTCTGTGGCTGAGAAATATATTGTTAGAGCAGATGATCAGAGCACTGTTTGGCCGTGTTCTCTATCTGCTATTGGTTAATTTTTGGATTACGTAATTCCAAGCACACACTTTCATCTTTGTGTCCTCGCAATAATCTTTGAAGCTGATTGTACAGTTGAGCTTGGCTCCAAAGTACTTAGGTGCTTAACAGTGCGATATGCGTTGCCTTCTTTACATTATGTTAAATTCCCTCATAGACTCTCTGCTCTGCAAATATAAGGCACAGACCTGTGTTTTTGCCGGGTTTGGTTTCACATAGTTACTGCTAAAATGTTTTTAAGCTTTATTTCCAACTCTTTTGAAGGTTTTACCCCAGGCTGCAATGAATGTGTCATTTGTATACACAAAGAGGTGAGCTGGTTGGCTGATCATTGGTATGAAACATGAACACTGCCTTGAGGGAAGTCATTTTTCTGATTCTACCATCAACTACTTGGATGAATTGCACCAACTGGAAGTTCTTCGAAGTGTTATATATTTTTCTTATAAGCCTTTTATGTAGGTCAATAAATGCAGTGTCTGTGATATGTCCTCACTTGATGCTTACTTCTATATGGCATGTGAGGTTCCGGATTTGTTCACCGCATGACCTGCTGGATCGAATGGAGAGGGCTAGATTTGTTTTTGGAAATTATCACAGAATGCAATCAGTAACAGGTATGATAAAAGAGCTGGAATGGGATTCATTGCAAGACAGGAGGAGGGTGAAGACCATCATGGGAGTGTACAAGGTGTATATTGGTGATGAGACATGGAAAGATATTGGTGTAAAAGTTAAAAGTAATGCATGGAAGGGAAACTATGACCATGACCACAAGCTGGCATTTGATTTCAGGCACAAGGGTGTAGGAAGATTCTTTTTTTTTAGGTAAGGGTGTCAGGGATTGGAATAAGTTACCAGAAACATTGAAAGTATTTAAAGTTAAAATTTGTAAGGGCAAATATAGGTGGGTGCACAATAGGGGGAAGATGGGTGTATAGGGAAATTGCCACCAGAGCATGCACTCCATTGCAATTTAATTAAATATTATTTTTAATTATGATTTAGTCTTCTGAAATGCAATTGAGGATAATTATTTCTAGGGCTTTTTAGAGAAAGTATAGTAGGTAAATGGGATGAAATTTTATTCAGTTTATCAATTCCTTCCCAGGATTTGGTATGGTAACAAACATTGCTTTCTGCCAGACCTGTGGGAACTGCATTTTTGGAATGTAAGTGTTCACATTGCTGCACAGAAGCATTAAATGATCTGGCCTGCAATGTGGATTGATCTAATGAAGGATAAGTGGCAAGAGAGCCTCTTTCATGGAACAAAACTCAACTATTCAAATTTAGAAAAGTGTACCCCACGTGTTAAAAAATGTTTTTCCATCACCCTCATTTACAGTTTGGTATGTTGCCAGTGCAACTTTCTGCAAATGTCTGATAGTTAGGAATAATGAGAATATGATATCAAATTGACTCCTGAATGGGGATTCAATTTTGCCTTTTATCTCCACCATCGTTATGGAGGGGACATACCTGTGCCAATCACTGGTCATATTAATGTATGTGTTAGTCGAGACTTTTCCAACGTACTGATGCAATAAAATCCTCTTGGGTGTCCAGCCGGATGGTGTTGTAAAATCATGATGTTTCAACAGCTAGCTCTGCTGTCTTCATCAGGTATCTTCTATCAGTAATCGTAGGCTTACACGGCCAGAGTCAGTTGATTCTTGGCTTTCCGGGTGGTGCCACATCATGTGTCTTGAAACAAATGTTTCCACCCTCATTCTAGGGTCTTCTTCCAGGGTTGAAATGTTGGTTTCAAGAAACATGATTCGGCACCACCCGGACCACCAAGAATCATATCTTCTAGTTGTCGCAAGCTGACTGTCATCGCCTCGACTGGCTTAGCTATCGATTGAACTACCTTTATACCTTCAACAATGACACACAAAATATTGGGCTCACTATGATGTCTGCTCCCCTGCCACCCGGATGTGCTGGTAGAGCACGATACTGGAAGGCCTACTCGTTCTGGTAGTAGAGAGCACCAGCTTAATATGCAGCCTGCTGCGCACACCAAGTAGCGCCATTTTCGCCTTCATGTGTTGCATTGTGCCAGATGATGTAAGCTGGTTGCACCCAAGTAGCAATCAGTGTGGTTGGGTTTGTGGTATATGCTATGTGACAAAGTACGATCGTGCTTCCGCTTTATCAAGATGTCCAGGAATGGGAGGCACCCGCATACCGGTGAGGGACACACTTGACCTGATATGCCGTCATTTTGAACCAACCACTGCAGACCTCTTTGAACACATTCTTACATCCATCTATTTCATGTATAGAGGGAGGTACTATGAACAATCCGATGGAGTGGCTGTGGGATCACTGCTCTCTCTGGTAGTAGCGAATCTCTACATGGAGGATTTTGAAGAGAGGGCACTAGAGTGCCATCCTCTGACCTTCTTGCTTCTAACATTACATTGATGATACTTTAGATGTGTGGCCATCTGTGTTCAAGCATTTAATAAATTCCTCAACCATCTCAACAGAATCCACCCTAATATATTCTTTTCCAAGCGGGTAGAGAAGGATAGGTGCCTCCCATTCCTGGAGATCTTGATAAAATGGAAACCTGAGGGTACTTTGTCATATAGCATATACTGCAAACCCACCCACACTGAGTGCTACTTGGGTGCAGCCAGCTTCCAATATCCAGCAGAAGGCGACTCTATATTGGCCACACTGGTACACAGAGCGGGAGCAATCTCCAATCGTGAGAGCCTGCCAATAGAAATGAAACATCTCAAGACCGTCTTTGAGCAGAATGGCTACTCTCGGCGGCAGATAGAGTGTGCCTTTATTCAGAAGCCACCAATACCACCATTGGAGCAAGAAGAACCACCGAAATCTCTTACTTTCCTTCCATATGCTGGGAACATGTTGTCATTGAAATAGTGGGGTACAATCTTGTCATCAACAGTGTTTAATTTTGGCTTCTTACTCCTTTCATTGCTGATAGGGGCAATACTTTCTAATTACTCATGCCACCTTTCTGACCATTGTTCATATTACAAACTCACTATCTCTGACCGAAGGGAATAAATTAATGTTTCTTAATGGTTTAGTGACTACAGGTTGCTACAGTAGACTGGTTTACCACTTTTCCTGATTACAGGTTTTAGACAGTTTCTGATGAATACTGGCTTGGTCCACATTTTCTGCCTCACAAATTAAGTACGTCACATGCTGGTCTCTCTATAAAACATTATTGAAAATATATGAGACTGTAGCAGCAGTCAGCTAAATTATGTCTTGAGGAATGGTGACACTATCATTGAAGTAGCTTGAAATGAAACAGAATGTATCTTGTTATGCCCAAATTATAATGAATAGAATACATTTGTTTATTAAGAAATGGGAAATCACAGAGAGAAAAATATTAATTGTAACTTATTTATTTAAATATTTGTCTGTCACTTGCAGTTTAATAATAATGTTTGTTCTTGATATTTTGTTGTAGGTTGTCACAACTAAAACCCATTGGAACAGAGGGTTAGTTGGTGTTAGTGGATTTGGTTTTGGTGGTGCCAATTGCCACTTGTTACTTCGTCCATATAATAGAAATAAAAATTTTCATATATCAGCTTCAGACAGTATTCCTCAACTAGTGACAGTCTCTGGCCGAACTAAAGGTTCAGTCAGCAAAATATTTTCTGCTGTGAGTATTTCAATTTTTATTTATAATCAGATAATTTCAGGTTTTATCATGCCATATCTTGTATTTAGTAGAGTGTGTTGACATTCATATTAGGCAAAGGAAGTGAATGGAATCACATTTATTCTAAATGCCATTTTAATTGTTTTTCTTAAAAATAAAATTTCAAATTAAAATTATCATTTGGTTCAATTCAATGTTTCAATATTTTTAGAAATTAATTCCATACCTGCAAGATATCTGAATCTGTCATTATATAATAATATAAGAACGTTTATATTTCGGTTTTAACTGTAAAGTACATTTTTTTTTGTATATACTATTTGAAACCAAATTATTGTTCATTATAGAGTACAGCAGTACTAATGCTAAATTATAAAAATTTATTTTGTACACTGTAAAGTTTCTTTCACTGAAAGTTACTGGAAGGAGAGTCGAAAGGTGAGAATGTATATGGTGTATATTGGTGCGTATTGGGAGAAGTATTGGATTTACTACATTGAAGGAAACAGATGATTGTACTTTTAAAATAGCTCTTCATTTTATGTTCCTTTGTATACAGGAAAGTTATAGAATAGATTCAGATCTTGGAGGAATTACTGAACCAAATGTTCTAAACAGCTAAAGCTATAATAATAAAAAGTACTCAAAATATAAGTCATTTCTTACTGGGTTTTAAGCTCCATTTCAATTAAAAATAATAATGCAAAACCCCAAAAGCATCATTTACTATAGGAAATAGTTTTTTTTTGTGTTGGTTTTAGTTATCTTTGGAAGTAATGATATTCCATATAGTTCAAATTTGACTATTGTTTATCAAACAGGCATGGATCTATACTGTGAATAAATGTATGCTGCATGTAGCTCATTTCTTTTAATTTTATTTAATTGTGATGGATCACACTCTCTGGTGTCAATTTCCCTATACACCCTTAAACATCTTTCTTGTGCCTACCTTATTTTTACCATTTATGAATTTTAATTTTAAATTCTTTTGGCTTTTCTTGTGCAAATTATTAATAACTTCCCTTGGTAAATTATTATTTATCTGTTTCATATAGACAGCCTCCTCTGCATCTATTTATTTTAGTGAATGGACCATTCTCAGCTACAAGCTGCTATGAAAATCCCTTTTGGAATGGCTGCTAAAGCCACCACTAGCCTTTGCATTTCATCCCAATAAGGCCAATTGGTTGTATAGAAGAACTATAAATCAGACAGCTGTGGTATATATGAAGACCAGAATGATTAGTGAAGAAGTTCAGTCCTTCTGTTGGGCATGGATATTTTGGAGTTTTATAAATTATATCAATTTTATCATACCAGCATTTTGTATTGAATGCACCATTTTATGCATAAGTAACCTTCAGTGGCTTGGTACAAATGGAAAACTTGGTAAAAATTGGGTAATTTCATTGGGATTTAAAGTGTTTCCCTCTTATTGTCTAATTATCTGGGAGGAAAATAAGATAATTTATTATTTTGTGTTACAATGTAACTAAAAATTCTGAAAAGTTCAGTTAGCTAGTTATTGCAGGTTATGATTTCTTAGGTATTTAAGGAGCAAGACTCAGATTAGTCTGAACTCTCCTTTAAACAGTGACACTGTGGAATTTAACATTGCATAATCACATATTGGGAAGGGCTAACCTTACACTGCCTTGAAACGACACAAAATGTATAGAGCAAAAACAATTACCATATGCTGGAAAATTCTACACCCACTGGTATTAAATGTGAAAATTTATCTTCAAATTAGTTTGAGACTGAGGACCTCAAGCATTAACAGGAGACTGAGGACCTCAAGCATTAACAGAATTATCTTAAGTAACTTGTTATATACCAGTTATAACAAATATTATGTATATATTTCTGTTATTAGGCTACCAATGATATTAACTGATACTTCCTTAGAATTTCGTAAAATTGCATAATGAAATTTGTTTATAGAATAGTGGGCATAGGTGAACCATGAGATACCACAGCTAAAGAGGTATTTATACAGTTAATTTGACAAATAAAGTAAACTAGACAGGTAATACAGGCAATAAATCAAGTTTAAATAGTAAATTCAAATTCTAAATTGTAAGCACCTTAGAATTTTGGCAAATTCTAGTTTTGCTTAGGCGGGACTTGTAATTTCGTGAAGTACAGTTTTCAACTTTAAGTAATTTTCCTGTAATCTTGCTCACAGTTATAATTCACCATATAAATAATTTTAAAGTGTAATTATCATATCGGGAAACGTTTGGTTTGTGAGATATTCCCGTTTGTTCATGTTTTGAAACACGCGATCGGAAAAGTAGAAATCCTAAGATTTGCAATATCTTTAAATCGCGTAAAGCTACAACCAAACTTTTACCACCAGCTGTAGTCAGCACTATCCCCGATATTTTGGTAATAAAATTAAATAATTTGGTAAAGATTAATTAGCAATTTTAATTAAGAGAAAAAAATAAGCTTTTTTATTAAAAGAGATATCAATTTAAATTTTACATCAGCAGATAGCCCTAATTAAGACGATTTCATACATATATGGGTTTTCATCAAAAGTTTTAGTATTTGTCCGGTAATTAAGTTTTTGAAAAATAGATTGTCACGGATTGTTGTACACGCGCGTAAAATTCTAGAACACTTAGGGATTTTACCCAAATTTGAATGTATCACTACGCGGAGTCTTAAACAGCTAAAACTTTAAAATTAATTACTCTAAATTTCTCAAGAGACTGCCGCTGGACTTCTAGTAGATAAGTCCAGATACTGCCAAAGTTTGAACATTTTTAATAGTCGGGATTGTCAAATAAATTACACATACTTTGAGCTACGCGGAAGCAAAAAGTTGTGATACAGTTGCTGACGTCACTGGTTCTAGCCGTTTCTATAAAAAAAGACCCCGCCGCCATTATGGTCTGTCTGTTCCTGTCTGCGGTTTGTTCCTGTCCGTGGTCTGTTCCTGTCGGTCGTCTGTTTCGGTCTGTCTTTCGTCGCGCTGGTTGTAACTCGCCATGTGGGCTAGTTCAACCATGTTGGATCATGTCATGTTAAATCGTAACTTCAATGACTGTTAAGAACTTGTAAATTTACTAAAGGGGTTTCGGTCGGTTAGATTTCTCTCCACAATCTGTAATTTTTGGAAAAGAGAGTTCGATATGCCTGCTCAACTGTAAATGCGATTTTGAACTTTTGACTTTGAAAATAAAAACTTTGAGTTTTCTAACAGTGAACTTGTGTGGTTCAGTTGTTAGCATAAAATTTCTCTATTTGTGGGTAACAAATTTTGTGGCGACCTAAAGCATTTAGTTGAGTTATCCTGGCTACATGGTCAAATCAATTCAAAATTATTTAGCGAGTTTTAAAGAGAACTGTGAGTCTACAAGAGTGTAAGTTAAGGCACTAAGCCTATACTTCAGCCCCAGTATCGGTCTGGTCCTTACAAAATCTATCTAAATAACGGTAGATGAAGTAACTAAGGAAACTGGAAGCGGCTTCTAGGCGATATAAATAAGAAAAGAAAGGGAAATTAACCCACCACATACCAAAGTGGATGGATGTGATGAGAGGGAACACTAATGCTGACAAACATTAGTGTTCCCTCTCATCGCATCCGTCCACTTTGGTATGTGGTGGGTTAATTTCCCTTTCTTTTCTTATTTAAATAACGGTAGAATGATACAACATAACATCTGCATATACAATATTTTGTTTTGATATAATTTTGCTAAAGTTAATATTTTCTTCACTTTCAGAGACATTCAGGAAAAGAAACAGTTAAAATATGATAAATTCTGTAACAAGGAAATCATACTAAAAAGTTTAAAGACCTTAAAAGCTAAAATTTAACACATAATTATACACTTTAAATTTTAAGAAGTCTTATTTTGGAAAGACATAGGAAGACAGCTTATAGCAAGAAAGAAATTTAATTTTTTGCTTATATAACATACTAAAATTTAGAAAAGCTCATTACGGTTTAAAGGTTGTTTTTCAAGCAATACATAGAAAAGTGAGACACATGGCACAAAGGAAAATTTTTATCAAGTAATATACATAAAGTCAAGGGGGTAAATCATATTCAGAATATACTATGATTTATTTGAAACAAGTTTTAGTTAGCCTTGTAAAGAGATATGTAGTATTGTGATAAGGATAAAACAAAGTAGCATTTTTTTTTTTGTCTGAACGAGTTATACTTCTGAATTACATCAGCCTTCAAGGGAATGATATTTCAAAAATTAATAATAAGTCAGAGAAAACAGGTAGCATCTTAAGAAACACACCATAGGCATTTGAGTACATGAAGAATCATTTAAAGCCAGTTTCAGAGTCACCATAAAATTATTAGCAGGGTCAGAAATAAGCTATTGCATCATAATTCATATTTTTCTATATGAATAAACAGGTCATGTTTAATATCTAATGAAAGGGAATTCAATTAGAAGTAAATTGAAGGTTGCTTGAGCCTTGTAACTGTAAAAGTTATTAACAAATTTTGGAATCACATAAAATAAATTTTTACAGATTAATGGTTGAAGATACAGAAATTTTTATAAGGACCAAAATTTCCCTAAGTACTATAGTTTCCTAGTAAAAAAATCAAGAAGTAATAAAATCTGAAATTCCTTCTAAATCCCAAATTTTTTCACTCAGTAAGCTAATTCTTGGCACTAACTTTCAGCAAAGATACATTCTGATTTAAATGCTATTTCATAGCAAAAACTATGCACAACTTAAATTACGCATTTGTTGAAAACTTAGATATTGTTTATTTATGTAAATACAGGTGCTACCGATCTATGACACATGTCAAATTCAATTGTATTTAATTCTCTATTCCATTACTTACTACCTATTTTCCTTTCATAGTATGACAATTTGTTTATTTACCGGTGTATCCATGCTGCCATTTTTCTGTCCAAAATTTTAATATTTATTTTACTTTTATAGCCTAAATATTTTTCTAATCTTTACAAAAATCACTTAACATGCACAGTAAAAATCCTACTTTTATGTGAATATATTGTTGTAAATAGCCAAACTTTGTAGACTTTTTGATCTATGAACTCATCTAAAAACTATCTTATGTTCCATATACAGACTCTAACACTGTATTGTGGGCACTGATTTTATTTTTTCATCTTCTGAGCTTTAAACTTTTATTGTAACTTAAAAATTGGAGTTGCTAGATTTAAAAACGCTTTTCATAATTTTGTGTCAAACAAGTGCTTAATCTCGAATATCTCCATAATGCAATTTTATTGACTTTAAGTGTTATACCATGTTTGAATTGCATTTGTTTCTGCATCTCTGTAAATGAAGGTATTATAATTTATTGAAAAATGAGAACTTCCTATACAGTAAGCATGTGCTGACTTCTTATTCCAATCTAACTATGCTTTCTATGGTGACTTTTATATCTGAAACTACTAGAAAACTATTTTAAGAATATGTTGCTATTGGTTTACTATCTGGTTGCAGCTCGTTAACTAATTTTGATTATATATTGTCAAAATTAAGGTTATATTACATTACTACTAACCATATGCCTCTTTTCTTATTCCCTTATAGTTGCAAATATTATATAGTCACTTGACTCCTAATGTTACAATTTTACTTTTATATATTTAGCTTCTATGCTCTTGATATTCTTTTTATTTTTGATCACCTCGAGAAATGAGTTCATAATGTGGCATAGCAAGGGGAAGATATGGCAGCCAACACATGAATCTCTATTGTAGGACCAAGTACTTCATAAAAAAAATGCACATTTCATTCAGATTTATAATGCTTAATATTGTCCAGTGTCGTATATAAAATGTTTCTTATCTCACAACCCAAAGGTTAGATTGGTGCTTCCAAGAGAGTTATGTTTCTTTCCTTCAGGACCTACAGTTGATCATGGGTTCTGAAACTTGGATTGATTGCAGCCTACATCATACAAATAAAATTAGTTTTGGCAATAGTAATGGTGGCAACTTGTTTATTAAAAAAGAATCAATCAGATTTTCAATTAAAAAGGTTATCTTTTTGTCACTAATGTACAAATGCTTCTGTGATATAAATTTGTAAATGGAATAAATGTCACATTTTTACTATGTGTTGGTAGGTGCAAACACAAGTGCCTATGGACACAGACTTCATAAACCTTCTTCGTGAAGTGTACAGTGGTGATATAAAAGGACACAAGTTTCGTGGTTACACTATTGTGTCGTCCGTTGGACTTATTGAGCATAATTGCACTGAGGTGAGTCATAAAATATAATTTGAAACAGAAATAACACAGTGCACTCATATAAATAAACAAAAATATGTTATTGTCACTAAAAGAAGAAGGATGGAAAAGTAAAAATAATGGAAACACAAATATACTTACCAACGTAGGTTTTAATAGAAAAAAAGGAGGTAAATAAACCCCAGTGTGTAAGGATTAAATGACATTTTGTCCAATTTTTTCATTTGAAAATAGATATGAGTTTGGTCACAAAAGTTGATTTTAGATCATTTTTGTTTCCAGTTTAGGAGCTTGAAATTTGTCCCCAGTATCAACCATATCCTGTATTTAAATAACAAATGCTAAAAAACACAAAGACATCAATGGTGCAGGAAGAAATTCCAAGACATGATATTAGTAGAGAAAATATAGATAGATTAGTCCTATAACTTACCAAAGCTGAATATCTTCTCCCACTGTTCTTTTACTAAGAAAAAAAAATGTAAACATGCAACAGAAAACTTTCTTTAATTAAAAAAAAAAGAGCTGTTTCAGTTTTAAACAGTGTATAGCTTAATATTTTCATACACGTACTTTGCATTTCTGCTTATATTATAGATAGATCAACTGTTTTAAATTGTTTTTATAAATGTATCTGCATTGATATTACTTTTACCTGATACTTTTTACTTTAAAGTTATATTTGTTTCTTACTTAGATAAAAGAATACGGGAACAAAAAGTTGTGCATAATTTCTCCTGTTCCTAAAAATTTCTGGAAATTTGATGAGAAATTACTGAAGTTGAGCCCATTTCAAAATATTTTTAAGAAATGTAAGAATGCTTTGGGAAAAGCAGTGGACTTTCGCGGTCAGTATGCACAAGCTAACCATGTTGCAGTTACAGTTGCGTATCAGGTGAGGAACAATTTCTTAAATGTAAAGTTTTCTTTTCTCTACTTATTCTCTTTTCTTCCTCGTCTATGCCTACCATTTCCTTGTTTCTTCTGTCACTTTAACACATTCCTTTTATTTTAGTTTTAAAATAAGTATCTTTAACTGGTCTTTACACATTGTCAAGATTGTTAATGACTATATCTGTAAACCATTAAAACTTTTTTTTAGTATCATTTGTGATTAAAAAATATTTTGAGGTAGTATTTGCTTTGGTAGCTACAAACACTGGTAGATAACAACATTTGAACCTTAGCTTGTAGTGCACTGCTCCTCACCCTCTTGAGTTACCTCATAGTGTGTCAACTAGTAATTTTAAGCATCCATGTCTTATGAAAAAAAGAATCCTAATTAATACTCTCATTTGGTGTGAGACCATTTGTCTGTAACACCATGGGTTCAGAAAGAATAAATCTACTGAAACTGCCCTTTTTTCATTTTACACGGAAATCTTACAGACACTTGATGTGAAAGAACATTTATCTGGAATATGCCTGGACCTTTCAAAAGCATCTGATGTAATTGATCATAATAACTTGCTTTCAAAATTAGATCACCTAGGAGTTAGAGGAGTAGCTAACAACTGGATAAAGTCATACCTGAATGATAGAGAACAGATTGTTGAATGTAGCTATAAGACTGACATCAGTGTAATAGTATGCGCACTCAGATTGCAAACACATAAAATATGGAGTGCAACAAGGGTCAATACTTGGGCCTGTACTATTCTTAGTATATATTAATGATCTAGAAAAAAACAAATAACTGTAAAAAATATATTAAATTTGCAGATGACACCACCATAGTAATGAAAGAATGTACTAAAGAACAGTTAAATAAAAATATTGAAAACTCTTCTCAACACATTGTGAACTGGTTTTCTCAAAACGAGCTAATAATAAACACAGAAAAAACACATGCCATACACTTCAGGACAAAATATAATTTAGATGCCCAGTTACCAACAGTAAAACTCAGTGGTGAACTACTTAAAAATATAGAAAACATAAAATTCCTAGGTATATGCATAGAAGATAATTTAAAATGGAACACACACATTGAAGACCTTTGTAAAAAACTAAATACTATCTGCTACATGATGAGACTATTAATTGGTTGCATATCTATTGAAACAATTAGGAATATTTATTTTGGGTATGTGCACTCACTGTTAAGGTATGGTGTCATATTCTGGGGAAACTCCCATCCAGTATCAAATGCTTCAAAATGCAGAAAAAAATCATCAGAATTATTGAAGTGGTACGAAGTAGAACCTCATGTAAACTTTTATTTAGAAAGTTCCAAATTCTACCACAGCCCTGTTTATATATACTGGAAACTATAAAATTCATCAAAAAAATATAGAAGCTTCTGGGTATACACTTCAAACAAACAATGATATACACTCGTATAATACTAGACTTTCATATAACACAAACAAATACTACCTTCTGTCAGAAAGGGCCACTTCATATGGGAATCAGATTGTTTAATAAACTACTACAAAGGATCAAGTCTGTAAGACAAAATACTAAATTAACATCACGACTGAAGGAGTACTTGTCCGACCACTGCTTCTACAGTATTGATGAATATTTGCAAACCAAAAGTTAGTCTTAAGTCACAGTGATTTCATAAATATAAATAGGCAAATGATATAAATCAGATGTTAATTGTTTATTTGTAATAATAAATGTTTTGTCTTTATCAAATTTGTACACTTATGTTATCTTATAGTTAATCACAGAAAGGATAAAGTGTGAGAGAATGTGTGTGTGTGTGTGTGTCTGTCTGTGTACAGATTACTTTTGACTTACCCCATATCATTTGTACTTTGAACTACATATGATGCAAAGGGATGAATAAATACAAATACCATTATAACTTCTGAAGTAATTAAGTTCAAAATTAGTAGAGGAAAGGAACCAAAGTTGAACCCCTATTTTGTTTTTTACATCATTCATCTTTGATTTGAGTAAAGTTTACTTTAAGGAATATGTTGCTTGGTGTATTTTCAAATAGCATGCTTGACAGATATAATAAATATCTGATCACAGTCTTCAAATTAATTTTTTAGTAAAAAGTTGCAAAATTAGTTTCTGCGAAAAACTTAGCCAAACCCTTGTTAAGAATGTACATAAAATTACCTGAAAAGTGCATTAAAATGAAGAACAATAAGAAAGAATTTTAGGTTAACATTTGACCATGTGATATAAACAATTCATAATATTTGATAATTTACCATCTAAGAAAAAGTGATAAGTTTTTTTGCTGATTTGTTCTTCCACTAACAACAAAAATCACAATTTTTTTCTCAACAAGATTTGTATTAGTTTTGACCATATGAAACAGCATTTCAGGTAATTTTAACAAACTGATGAAATGTTAATATTAATTTTGAAAAAAAAATTTTGTCCTTTATAATAGTAGTTGCAGAAGACATTGCAATGAAAAGATTGTCACTTTCTTCCTTTGGAGCACTGTAAAAACACTGTTTAATTCATTTCTGCAAGAACTTCATTCATACTGAAAGCACTAATAGTCGAACTGGAGGGATACTTGCCTCTGCGCAACCCTGAAAACTTCACATTTTCTTTGATATAAACAAGTTCAAATATTTGCTGCCGGAATGCAGTACCATCCAAGAAAAATAAACTGGGGTTCTGACTTAGGGACCTGGGTCCAGGTTTGGTTACTGTCCTCTAATTATGCACTATTTTAGTCCTTACTAATCTTAACATGTTTACAACATAGCAGCAAGCCCATGCAAAACATTTCACATTAAACCTTCCCCTCAATCCTCCCAAAAAATAATTTGTTGAAAATACATATTCAGTGAAGTGAATACCCAAAATAAGTTGTGATTTTGATACCATCATAATTATAATACTACTTTGCATACAATATTTGATGTTAGAACCCAATCATTCTGTTTTTTTTTCTTCCATATATTATCGCAGTAACTGAAACAAAAATATTGTTTGAAAAGGCTATATAGAACTATACTGGGGCAAACAGTCAGTATATCTGTGCCTATATAGTCTCGTGACAGAGCTGGGACCACTGAAAGGGAGTCAGTGAGGACCAGTTGCGAATGCTGGTAGGCATTCATGTTATGTGCGGCTCCGATAAAAACACGAAGTATGATTTAATTAGTGCGGGATGTAGTGAGGTATTGTTTCATCATAATGCCGTGTTGATTATATAGTTCAGAACAGTGGAAATAGGCAGTGCAAACAGAAAAAGACAGCCACTTCATTGTAATGAGCAGTGCATGTGATCTCTCATAATTAATAACTGCTGGTGGTAGAACTCATTATCAAACTGGTGAAATTGTATACAAAAGCAGGCACCTGCATCTTGGAAATACAAACTTCTGATATAAAAATTCACGGTCATATTGCAAGCTGGTGATCACAGTTGAATTTTTGAAGATGATTAAAATTGTGGACTTGCGGCTGCTTCTGACTTCTTATTTAGTAAACCTAAAACGCTGAGAACCTTTTCCAAAATTCTGTTTGTGAGAACCAGGTCAGAACTTGAAATATTCACAAGAGAGTGTATAATAACTAATTAAAGAAAGCATGTTATGTTCTTACATGGTTCCCATGCAGTGACCAGGCAAATTTTGTCTTGGAAACAATTTCAGTTTGTCTTTGCGGTAAGCTGTGTTTTTGACTAAGTGGAAAAATATTGAGATGGTGAAAACTTTTAATTATTTGTGAATATTTGTAAAAGGAAGGATAATGGAATCAACAATAGAACAGTATCCATGGAGCAGCATATAAAAACCAGAATGACTGATGGGAAAGACATTTGACATATGGCCAGTGTGGCTATGCAATGACAATGAAGTCTGCAGATATTCCACTCTACTGACAAGACAGCAACTGTGTTGATACAGCAGCAGCAGCCAGAACTGTGGACTAGTCACAAGAACGTCATATCAACAACATCGCATCACAGTGAGACATGGACGAAACGACGTGGAGCGGAGCAGCTTAAAAACTGGCGACAGGATGAATAATGGGCAGAAAAATAAATATTGATCAAATATTAATCCTTTCCTACTTCCTTCAGTTTCTTGTGCATTTTAGTATTTAGTTTCCTGAAAATTTGTAGAAAATTCCCGAGCGCAAGAAACCGGTGTATATGAGGTTTCTTCTCCCATAATTATTACTTTGACCACATTTTCATCAAGATATATGATTTTGTAGCTTTGTAGCTTTCTGCTAGTATAAATGTGTAGTTATCCTTTTGCATGCATGCTGTGCGCTTTGCAGATTTTTGACAGATACTGTACAACAGCGCGTGGAACTGAACAGAAATTGTTTGCTGATTTTTTCTCTTGTTTTGTCTTGTCTTGTTTCTATGTTGGACCTCAGCCATATCAAGAGGGACTGAAGACCATGTGGGTTCACTGAGGGAATTTAAGGAACTACTGGAAATTCTCACCGCTCAGGTGAAGTCAGAGTTTAATGCTCAAATGAAATATCTTGGAGATAAGCTTGGTTAAAATTTAACTAAGACCCCAAATCTTGAAGATAAGCTTGAACTAAAGCTCAGTGAAAATATTAAAACAGAAACACAAAGTCTTAGGAGAAATATGAAAACCATGAATGGGAGTCTAAAGGATTGTGAGGAAGTTAAGTTTACCAGAACATGGGAGGATTTAAAAGTTAACAAATTCAAGCTATCACAGATGCAACAGGATGTACAGAAGTGGACAAACAGCCTGTCACCAAAAACATGGGGGGAGGTCAAAGTTTTGAGGGAAATCAAAACCAATCAGGAAGACAAATCAATTGATATCAGCAGAGCATTGTCAGTCAGTGCTAACACGACTGATGGTACATTGTGCACTGATAGTACCCAGTGACAGTGTATGCCCCAAGTGAAGCAGTGAAGGTGTTACACAACTGACAGTGTGCAGCCGCCGGTGACACAGCAGGCCGTTGACCAAGCAGTTCGAAGTAACCAAGAAACAGCTGATAACAGTGGTGAATTTGAAGTTGCACTGGCTGTTGTTTGTTTACAACAGCATAAGAAGTATGATATGAAGGCAATGTTCTTTGATGACACTATAAGGGAACTTCTGCTGTTCGAGTTCACGATGCTTAAAGATGGATAATTACATACTATTAGAGAAGAAGCAAAGTACTAAATGGATAGAGTACAGTTAGACATGAATGGCAAGGGCAGGAACATAAGTCAGCAAAGAGGGAAAATAAAGATATGGGGGATAAATCTGTTTGCTGAAGGGAGAAATTTGTTAAAGTTCAAGATACATTCAACATGATAATGCAGAAGCCATATAGGCAACCAATGAATGTGATGTTGGGGGTGGAGATATGTGGCTTTCCATAACTCAGATCATGCTGGGTCTACAGGAAACGGCAATCTATAAACTGATGATCTTTCATTCAAGATTTCCTTTTCTGGAAAACCATTTTATCTTTCTAAAGCAAGATCAACATTTAACATGACCATGCCCTTCCCTCTACTCCACTGCATTAGGGAAGAGGAGGTGTTGACAAGAGTGT
This sequence comes from Vandiemenella viatica, assembly GCA_031002005.1. NCBI lineage: Eukaryota > Metazoa > Arthropoda > Insecta > Orthoptera > Morabidae > Vandiemenella > Vandiemenella viatica. The sequence continues at coordinate 67,917,731 of CM061914.1, forward strand.
AGTGTGTAAAAGAATAGCGAATGGTGCTGTACGTATGTGTGTGATCTCACATAGTTAATAACTGCTGGTGGTAGAACTCATTATCGAACTGGTGGAAGTGTTAACAAACACAGGAACCTGCATCTTGGAAATACGATGTTCCGATATAAAAATTCACAGTCATATTGTAAGGTGGTGGTCACAGTTGAATTTTGAAGATGATTAAAATTGTTGCCTTGCAGCTGCTTCTGACTTCTTATTTAGTAAACCTAAAACGTAGAGAATCTTTTCCAACATTCTGTTTGTGGTGACTGGGTCAGAATTTGCAATCTTCACCAGAATGTGTATAATTAAAGAACACCAGTAAGCGTGTTAAGATCTTACAAACCCTCCATGAATATATATAGCATTTCGTAAGTATAGTCCAGATTTCTCAAGCAATTGCCTCTGAGTCTTATTGATAATTATTGAAAAGGCAACTTTCAGTATTAACTACTGCGAGCCCTTGAAGAAGCAACTTTTAATTATGGTGGGTTACATCTCACCCATATGGACATTGTTGAACTGTGTCGTGGTCACCTGTGGAATAACTTTTAACTTGTATTTTAAACAACTGAATTTAATAAATCAGAAAAATTCCCAACCACTGATCTACATCTACATCTATACTCTGCAAATCACAAATACTGTGGGTGGCAGAGGGTGCTAGAACAAATCTTAATTCTGTGCATTCCAATCCCGAACAGATCGAGGAAAGAAGGAATACATAAATGAATCAGTACGGCATCTTATTTCTCTAATCTTATCCATCCTGTCATTGCGACCCAAATAGGTTGGCGGAACAAGTATTTCGTTGCACTCGTAACTTAAAGATTTTCACATATTCTCCAGCAAATTCAAACAAAAACGACGTCGTCTGTCCACCAAACAATCCCAGCCCAACCCTTGAATCAGCTCTGTGACACTTACGTAAGGACTGTAACTAGCAGTCACGAATCGAGCGGCTCTTCTCTGTACTTTCTCTAATGTGTCAATCAATCCCTTGCGATACGGATTCCACAACAGTATTCCAAATGCGGACGCACTAGTGTTTTGTACGCTATTTCCTTTGTATGAGCATTACAACTTTTCAAAATACGTCCTATGAATCGTAGTTTGGAATTAGCTTTGCCTACAACGGAAGTTATGTGCAAGTCCCATTTCATGTTGCTTTGTACTGTTATGCCTAGATACTTCAGGGAATCCACAGTGCCAACAACTGAATTGTTAACTTTGTACTCCTGAGCAAGTGGGGTCTTTTTATTACTTATGTGCATTGCCTTGCACTTTTTACAGTTAAGTGTAAGCTGCCATTTACGGCACCATTTCGAAGTAACATCCAGATCGCGCTGAATTTCTAAGCAATCGTCGGAGCATCTCACTTCCCTATAAATAAGTGCATCATCAGCAAAAAATCATATCCTGCAATTAACGTTGTCACTGAGGTCGTTTATAAAAATTAAGAAAAGAAGTATTCCTTTTACACTTCCTTGAGGAACGCCCAAAGTAACATCTAGTTTAGAAGAGGCTTCCCCGTCTACAACGACATACTGTGACCAACCAGTTAGAAAATCGCGTATCCATTTGCAAATCTGATCAGATATACCGTACGCTCTGATCATCGCTAAAAGTCGGTTGTGTGGTACAGAGTCAAAAGCTTTCTGAAAATCCAAGAAAATAGGATCAACTTGTGATCATGCATCAATAACTTTCATTACATCATGCGAAAATAGAGTCAGTTGCATTTCACACGATCGGTTCTTCTAAAATCCGTGTTAGTTTGCTGTAAGTAACTTGTTTTCATCTAGAAACTTCATAACGTTACATCATATGACATGCTCCAGAATTTTGCTGCAAACAGATGTTAGAGATATGGGTTGATAATTCCTAGGATCTCTCGGATCTCCTTTCTTGAAAATGGGAATCACCTGAGCTATTTTCCAGTCAGAAGGTAGTTTTCTTTTTTCTAAAGATTTACGAAATAAATCTGACAGAAATGGTTCTATTTCTTCCGCATATTACGAAAATACTCTTACTGGTATACCATCGGGACCCGGCGCTTTCCCCCACTTCAGGAGCTTTAATTGCTTTATGATACCTACACTATCAATTTGTACTGGATCCATCTCAAATTCAACATGCCGTGGAAAAATGGGAATGTTTTCCATGTTTTCGTCAGTGAAGGAATTTTTAAATTCGGCGTTAAATACGGTAGCCTTGTCGCAGCTGTCATCAACTTCCTGACTGTCTTGTAGTAGAACAGTCATATTGTTGTCACAACCACTAATTTTTTTTACATACGACCAAAATTTCTTTGGATTTTCAATGAGGCTCTTGGAAAGTGAGTTGCATCGAAAGTCATTAAAGGCCTCATGCATCGCATTATTGACCTGTCCTCAGCTAGCTTTTCTAAATCACTCCTATACATCATCCTTCTTGAGCGTGCATGAATCTTCCTTTGCTTTTTAAGTAACCTTTTAACTTCACGCTTATATCACGGGGGATCGTTCCCGCCCCTGATTGTATTTTCGGTATATGTAAGTCCATACCTTCCCTGACTATATTTATAAATCGAAGCCACAATTCTTGAACCGAGCCTCTTCCTTCTATAAAGGTAATGTATTTATCCCTCAAAAACGTTCTCAAACTCTCCTTTAGTGCCTTTTTGAACCTGAAACGACCCTTTCTTTTTTCTTTTTGCGCACGACTGTTAATTTTACTGCACTTTATGATCACTTATTCCCATGGTGGTAGAAATGTCCGTCAATAGTTCAGGCATATTTGTAACGAAAATGTCTAAAATGTTTTTGTTATCGTTGTCGCACCGCGTTGGTTCAGTGACGAGCTGCTCAAGATTAAGATCTGAGAAAAGGTCAGGAATAATCTCACAGGATATTTTATCCCTGCCATCAGTAACGTGGGCGTAATTACTCCAGTCAATAAACGGCAAGTTGAAGTCGCCTCCTAGTATTATTCCATGATCTGGAAATTGACGAGCTATATTACTTAAGTTATTTCTTAAGGCCTCAGCAACACCTACATCTGCATCTGGTGGACGATAGAAAGACCCTATTACAAGTTTTGCCCCAGCTACTTTTAGTCTAATCCATAGGATTTCACAGACCATATCAATATTTATTTCGTTACACGACAGGTGTTTACGAACAGCTATAAATACACCACCTCCATTTGAATGTTACCTATCCTTACGGAAAACAATCATGCTATGGTTAAAAATTTCTGCTGAACTTGTATCCGGTTTTAACCAGCTTTCAGTACCTAATACCTGTGCTACTAATAATGCTTTCAAGCTCAGGCTGCTTATTACAAACACTTCTACAGTTTATAACGAGTACTTTTAACGGTCGAAATTGATTTTCGCTACTCCTAACATATGGTGCCGAATTTAATTGGGCTGCCCGTAACTGTAATCCCAGTTTTGGGTCTTCCTCCCTCAGCATAAAAAATCCCCCAATGCACTCCATACGGCCCCTGCCACCCGTGTAGCCGATTCACGTGTGTAGTGCACACATGATCTATTCAAGGGAACCCTACACGACTCGACCCCAGGCCAAAGATCAAGGAATCTGCAGCCTTGATTATCGCAGAAATGACACAGTCTCTGGTTCAGACCCTCGACTCGGCTCTGAACCAGAGGTCCACAATCCACTCTGTCTACGATGCTAGAGATGGTTAGCTCTGCCAATATCTTGCGGTCACTGGCCACAGAGTTCACCCTTTCAGCTATCCACTGGAAGGAAGAGAGTATACCCTCCGACCCAAGTTGATAGGGGGGGGGGGGGGGGCTGGCAACTCGCTGATTGAAGATTGTGGTTCTGATTCAGATCCAGACAACAGGCTTGCCCTCCTGGGATTCAGACCTGTACGCCTGCCCTCGCATGCGGCGTTGACGTTCAGAAACCACGCGCCAGACACCGTCAGGTGACTGCCGCACAGACTCTGAAGTCTCAGCCTGGACTGCAGGTAAGATGTTTGGTAGGGGAGAACCTGTGAGAACACTAGCTTCATCAGGGTCACCCCTTCCACATCTGCTGCAGTCACCTACGGCAGCTTCCAGCCTCGTAACTTTCGTTAGCAAAGCTGCAAGCTGAGCGTGAATATCAGCCACCTCAGCCCGTGTCTGCACACAGCAGTCACAGTCCCTACACATATTACTTTGAAAGCAAAAACTACAGAGAGGATGAAAGTTGAACTAACCGAGTGATCCAAATAAACTGTTCAGAACTTACTACCAACCACTAGGCACGACCTAAAAAACAAAAACCTAATGAGGAGATGAATTTAGACCAGACGACTGCACTTAGTAGTTAATAGGTCATACTGATAAACAGTGTTAGCCAACCAATGTACTAAATAGAAACAAATGAGCTCTATATACTTCCCTATAGAAAAAGCAAATAAATGTGATCACGATTAGAGCACGCTGCTAAAATTCAATCAACGCAAATAAATCAAACGCTGTCACAACACTTTAAATTAGGTAAACAGATGGCTACACTCATCACGATGGTTTCTGGGGTCCAACTAGCTATTGCTCAGCAACGACAAGAGATATTCAAAGAAAAATTTAACTACAACACTTTAAAATAAAATACACAGAAATAGCGGCACTTGACAGGTGCTGGAGCTCAACTAGCAGCTACTCTGTGATGACAGAAGATATTCAAAGATAAAATCTACCTACAACACTTTAGAATAAAATACTCAGAAACGATGGCACTTGACTCGACGGTTGCTGGAACTCAACTAGCAGCTCCTCTGCGACAACAGAAGATATTCAAAGATAAAATATACCTACAACACTTTAAATTAAAATACTCAGAAACGTCGGCACTTGACTTGACGGTTGCTGGAACTCAACTAGCAGCTCCTCTGCGATGACAGAAGATATTCAAAGATAAACTCTACCTACAAAACTTTAAAATAAAATACTCCGAAACGGCGGCACTTGACTCGACAGTTGCTGGAACTCAACTAGCCAGTCATCGTAGTATTCCTTACAGTAGTTAAGAAAAAGGAAACTTGACAGCAGAAATATAGAATAGTTTCAAAAAGTAATTGGAGTTTAAAATAATTTAGTGGATAGCTGATGAAAAGATTTCCTTTGATAATCTTCATTGGCATCAAATTACAGCAGGAAATCCACCTGTTTATCAAAATATTTGGATTTTCCTTTCTGTTCTGAGATTTATGGCAACTTTTACTGAAGAACTGTAACAAACACACCATCCCTCATTTTATCACTGAAACTAGTAATATGAAAATTCTTCCAAAAGTTACAGTAATATGTGGTCTATTTGTTGGAGAAGCGCTAGTGGTCTTTCAGGAGAACATTTTTTTCCTCCAAACATAACTAAATGTCAAAACAAAATTGACACAAACACTTTTTCTGAAAAAAAATCATATTTATTGTTCAATTTGATGAACTGCATGAACTGCGTAAAAATATTTTGTAAAAACATATTTGAAAGTTTTTAAATTTTTCCGTGATCAACATTAAAAAAAAATGAATTTAAATTTGTGCCTATTTAATACAAACCATTTGAAAAACTAAAATGTATACTAAGTTCTGTTTAAAATTTACTTGCAATTGATCTTTAATTAAAAGTTTCTTTTTTTAATTTTTGTTTCCATCATGAATTCAATATAAGATAAATCTGTTTATCGAAGAGTAACTCGCTCTTGAAAATTTAGTTACTGAAAAATTCTGTTAGAGTATATACTGTCTACTTCAGTATCACAGATGTGGATTCCAATGGCCAGGAGAACCATCATTAGTTGGTTTATTTAGCTCCTTAGAGAAATGGCAGCATGTTCAGGAAAGAAATTCATTACCTACTATTATTGTATTCTGTGTGACTGAACAAATGCTGTGAACAGGAAATCATGGATCCCACTGAGTGGTGAGATGTATCCACTGTGGGATGTGATGCTTGTCAGCAGCAGTGATACCTGCTGGCTTGGGTCAAAGATTTCCTTTTTTTTCTTCTGAAGGCTAGCTTATAAGATGAATACTGTGGGACAGAGTTGACTACCTGCAGCATCATTGACGGAACTTGTTGTGAATCTATGGTTTAGAGTCTTGTTGAGGTGAGGAATCAGAGGCTTTCACTTCCGTGATGATCTTGGCTGCATATTTGTCAATCTTAATTCTAGGGTTGAGTCGTATTGGGCACCCTGTTATAGGTCAGTTGTACACTACACATGTTAATTGGCTAGATGGGTCAAGGGGGCCAGTTGACTGCATTGGGAGAATTTTTGTCTGAGGGAGCAAGACCTAAACCTTTAAATAGAGTTGTGGGTATTGACATAAATATTTTAAGAGGTGCTTAAGAGAATCGTAATAATTAAAAGTTCTTAGAGTTAATTGTAGAAGTGTTTATAAGAAACAATCTGGGCTGTAAAGCATTATTAGTGTCACAGAAGAAGATGTCATAATAGATAATACAATAAATATTTTGGAAACAAAGATTACATCTCGCTGGCAGTAGTGTACTTATAGCTATCAATAAATGTCTTGTAAAATCAAAAATTTTCATGGCATTGTATATAAATAAATTCTCATGCTTTCAGCTGCCTAAAAATGGGACACTTGTGAGACTTTTCGAAGGCCTCTATCTCAGCCCTCATTTTCAACCAAATGTCAGTGATTAATTAATTAAATGTCACACTTGTGAGATGTTTCGAAGGCCTCTATCTCAGCCCTCATTTTCAACCAAATGTCAGTGATTAATTTGGTTGAAAATGAGGGCTGAGATAGAGGCCTTTGGAACGTCTCACAAGTGTGACATTTTCATGTGGCTGGAAGCCCTAGAATAGTTTATTTAGTAAATATCTTCCTATATGAATATACAGCTGCGAAATCATACATATTAAACTCAATATAGCCTTGAAAAAATTTGTGATAGGCTCCTTCTACCATCCTCCAGATGCTGACATAACTGTTGCTGAGGTATTAAAAATAATTTCAGGATTATTCAATAAAACAATGAGGTGACTTCAGATTGTCTTCTACCAACACATTACTTATGGCAGAGATACAAAGTTCCCATACAGTTGACTGCATTGGGAGAATTTTTGTCTGAGGGAGCAAGACCTAAACCTTTAAATAGAGTTGTGGGTATCGACATAAATATTTTAAGTGTACATACCATACTGACTTATGCACAAAAAACATGTAACCTTTCCAGAAAAGACAATAATAGACTTGAAGCCTCTGAAATGAAGTTTTTGCATACCGTGCTTCAAAGAACATGAAAGGACAAAGTAAGGAATGAAATCAATCATGCAGAAGCTGTTATAAACATCAGTGTGGCAAAATTCTTACATTGTTCTCCCCTAAGTTGGTATGGACATGTCCAAAGGATGGAGGAAGAAAGAAGAGCAAAGGCCTACTTTAATATGAACATCCAAGGTAAAGGATGTGTAGGAAGGCCCAAAAAGAAATGGATAGATCAAATCAAGAAGGATATAGAAAACTTAGGGCTTGATTGGTAGACTATTTAAGAACAACAACTATTCATGGACAGGAAGAAGTGGTGAGTGCTCGTGACCAGAAGGAGTTGGAGAATGATGATGATGATGAATATAGATTGTGAAATCACTCTTGATCTTCCCAGATCATCATCTTAAATAGCTGGTTACTGAACGAGTGTGATTTCATAATGATAACATTTTGGATATTTTTGTTATAAATGTTGTAACATAGGAATAAACTTCCCAAAGCCTGTAAGAGCAGATAACTAAAAGCTTCTAACATCGTAAATAAAATGTACAAGCATAAACATTAAATAAAAAGACTCTTCAGATTAAAATCAGACTGGTATCAGGTGAGTAAGTAAAAATTAAAGGTGTAAACCTAAATCTTATGAAAAACATTGATAGTACAGTTAAAAACAAGCATTTTTAAGTAGTATTAGTATTGTAGGAAAATGTTATTTCAGGAGATAAACAATCCTAAAAGTTATTTCGTTACATGCTTTTGATACAATCAGCAGCGAGGTTACAGTGTGCAAATGAAAGCAAGTTTCAGGAGCATGAAAGAAATGACCTTTATTCATGTAAAGGTAAACATAATTTAATGATGGCAGTTTATTGTCAGCACTGAGGAAAATTTTCTGACAAAAATAAGAGATATAAATAAATCATAAATAACTTTTTTAGAGGGAGAAATAAATACAAATTTGTAAATAAAATAAATAGAAAATTGAAAATATGAAATAACATTAGTTAAAATTAAATAAAGTAATAATACAGTAACAGTTTGCAACTAAATTAAAGATTAAAGGATGAAAAAATCGGATTTTAGCAATTAACCTTTAAGGTGACCCTCAATATGTTAAACACATATAGGAATCTGGCAGAAAACAGACATGAATAATTGAATATATCATTAAATTCCAAGAAAAATGGCATAAGTTTTATTTAAAATTATAATTTAATAAGGGAGATATAATTTTTTGAAATCCAAGGTGTAAGAATACACAGCCTTTTAGTTTTGAATAATTGATAATTAATGTTTGTTTTATATTGTTTCAAGGGGAAGTGTTTTATATTGGGTTGTTATTGTGTCTTGAGTATTGTATCAAGCAGCGTTATTACCAAATGAAAAGTACATGAAAATCTCTGGACAGTACAGGAGGGGGAAGATCTTTGAACGATAGAGAACAGAAGAGAAGCAGAGATGGTATGTACAACGGCGAAGTTTGGATGAAAGTATAATTGTATTGGTTAATGTAAAGAAGCAGCAATAAAAGTAAAAATGAAAGATGATATATAAAATAATAATAATTTTACACGTGGCGATCGTGACCGTGACACAGAGCTAATTATTTAGCTCGAAATAGAAGAATCCTGTAATCTTCGGATTGAAGCTAGAAGAGGTTAAAATTGTCATTTGAACATGGAAATAATAGAGGTATGTGATTTGTTTGGGAGGACGAAACAGTGGATGGATAAAATAGTTTCTCTGAGATGTAATGTGAAAGAAGTGGAAAAGTTTGATGTTGACGTAAATAATATTGAGAGGATGATCGCATATTTTAATTGGGAGTGTGAAGTGAATTTATTATACTCTGAAAAGTTAAGGAAGTATGGTATGGTGAAAAATATAGAACTGTGTAGAAACAAAGTAGAGTTAGAGTTGGATAAGTATCAAGAGAGTATGGAGAATTACTGTGGCAGATTGGATATGTCAAAAATCACTTCTGCCATATACGAAATCGATAATGAATACGGTTTATGAGTCTTAAATTAATGGAATATTGGAAAAATAGAAAAGATGTACAGCTAAGCGTTGAACGTGAGGATGATAAGCCAGATTATGACTATAATAACGTAGATGGATATACGGGGAAAGATATTGGTGGTGAAGTTAAAATGTCCGTTACTAGTGATAGACACAAAAAAGTAATCTTGGAAGAAGTAACGGCATATTTTGATGAAGACTTTACGAGAAGAAAGTGTCAAGAGAAGTTGATTAAAGATAATAACAATCAAGCCGATCATCCTGTTGGAAATTCTGAAGGAGCGATTGACAAAGGAACAGAAGACAAAACTGATCACTGGATTAAAGAAGTAAGAAGGGCGTGCGAAGACAAGTTAGGAATGAAAATTGAGGAGGATGAGAGAGAAGAAAACGGAGAAAATCGGCGAGATGACGATGAAGAAAACAATACAATGTGCGAGAATAGTGGACCAGTGAAATGGTGGGAATGTCTAGAACAGATAGAGGAAAAAGACAAAGTTAGAGATACTAAGAAAGATGACATAGCATCAGATCAAGTAATTGGCCTGGCGAGAATGGTTCAGTGGGACAGTAACGTGGAAAATACAGGAGAAGAGATGGAAAGGAAAGATGAAACGATTATTGTTTCCATTAGAAATGATGACAGAAATTATGGTTTGGGAACTGAAGAGGACGAGGAAATTGAAGACGAGAAGAGTTATGAAGATACCGAAGAAGAGTTAGAAGAAGAAGAAGAGGAGGAGTACTGTACACTTGTAGCTGACAAGGAGACAAGAGAAGATGAATACGAGGTGAGATGTTTCTTAATAAGGAAGAAGTGTGATGAAGTTAGTGAAGAAGAAGAATCAACGAGAGGCAAAGTGAAGAAGAAGAGAGGGCTTGATATATATAATGAAGGCCGCAACATTATAAAATTCGAAAAGAAGAAGGATGGCGGAGAGGACAAGGAAAAAGAAGCAACGAAGGGAAAAGTGAAAATAAAGAGGGAGTGACACATGAGAATATTGAAGCAGAGGAATTGTTAGGATTAGAAAAAAAAAATGTGATCTGAACTTATACCGGGGTTGTGAATGAATGTAACTATGGCTGAAAATGTATGTATGGGTGAGTGGTGTGATGATAAATCACACAAAAATTTGACAAATTTTTGGTGACAAATTGGCCGAGGGGATATGTAAGAATACACAGCCTTTTAGTTTTGAATAATTGATAATTAATGTTTGTTTTATATTGTTTCAAGGGGAAGTGTTTTATATTGGGTTGTTATTGTGTCTTGAGTATTGTATCAAGCAGCGTTATTACCAAATGAAAAGTACATGAAAATCTCTGGACAGTACAGGAGGGGGAAGATCTTTGAACGATAGAGAACAGAAGAGAAGCAGAGATGGTATGTACAACGGCGAAGTTTGGATGAAAGTATAATTGTATTGGTTAATGTAAAGAAGCAGCAATAAAAGTAAAAAAAATGAAAGATGATATATATAATAATAATAATAATTTTACAAAGGTTTTATAAAAGTAAAACACAATCTACATCTACATCCATACTCTGCAAGTCCCAAACATTGTGGGTGGCAGAGAGGTGCTAAGCACCAATCCTAAACCCACACATTCCAATCCCGAATAGCATGAGGAAAGAAGGAATACATAAAAGCATCCATAAGGCATCTTATTTCTCTAATCTTATCCCTCCGATCATTACAACCTAAATAGGTTGGTGGAAGAAGTATTTCATTGCACTCGAAATTTAAATTTTTTCTCGTATTCTCCAATAAATTTGAACACAAGCTATGTCATCTGTCTTCCAAACTATCCCAGCCCAATCTATGTATCAATTCTGTGACGCTTTCATAAGTTCTGTAGCAATCATTCACGAATCGAGCGGCCCTCCTCTGCACCCTCTCCACTGAGGCAATCAGAACCTTGCAATACAGATCCCGAACTCCACAACAGTAATCCAGATATGGATGCACTGGTGATCTATACGCTATCTCCTTTCTATGAGCATTACAATTCCTCAAAATACGACCTATGAATCGCAATTTAGAATTCGCCTTGCCTACGACGGAACTTATGTGCATGTCCCATTTCATGTTGCTTTGTACTATCGCCCCCAGATACTTCATGGAATCAACTGTGTCAACAGCTGTATTGTTTATTTTGTACTCGTGAACAAACTGATTCTTTTTGTTACTTACCTGCATTGCCTTGCACTTTTTGCAATTAAGTGTAAGCTGCCATTTACGACACCAATCGAAAATAGCATCCAAATCGCAATGAATTTCTAAGCAATCGTCAGAGCACCTTATTTCTCTATAGATAACTGCATCATCGGCAAATAATCGCAACGAGCATTTGACGTTATCACCCAGATCGTTTATAAATATTAAGAAAAGAAGTGGTCCTATTACACTTCCTTGAGGAACGCCCGAAGTAACATTTATCTTAGAAGAGGCTTCCCCGTCAACAATAACATACTGTAATCGATCAGTTAGAAAATCATGTATCCACTCACAGATCTGAGCCGAAATACCGTACGCTCGTATCATCGCATTACCTGGGCTATTTTCCAGCTAGAAGGTACTTTTTTCTCTTCTAAAGATTTAAGGAATATATCTGACAGAAATGGTTTAATTTCCTCCGCGTATTCAGAAAATACTCTTACCGGTATACCACTGGGACCCGGCGCTTTACCCCACTTCAGGAGTTTTAATTGCTTTACAATACCTGTGCTATCAATTTCTGTCGGATCCATCTCTAATTCCACACGATGTGGTAAAGTGGGGATGTTTTCCATGTTTTCGCGCGTGAATGAATTTGGTGTTAAATACGGTAGCCTTGTCGTGGCTGTCTTCAACTTCCCGTCCATCTTTTATTAGAACTGGCTGATTGTTCTCACTACAAATAACTTTTTTTTTACAGACCACCAAAATTTCTTAGGGTTTTCAGTGAGGCTCTTAGAGAGAGAATTGGCATGAAAGTCATTAAAGGCCTCACGCATTGCATTCTTAACATGTCACCTTATCTACTCTATCTTATCCAACTCAGTACGAAGCATCGTCCTTTTTGATCGTGCTTGTATCTTCCTTTGCTTTTTGAGTAACCTTTTAACCTCCCGTGTGTACCATGGGGGATCGTTCCCTTCCCTGATTGTCCGTTTCGGTATATGCAAGTTCCCTGACTATACGTAAGAATCGATGCCACCTCTCTTCAACGGTGCCTCCTGCTACTAAGAAGGTATGGTAATTATGCCTCAAATACGTTCTAAAACACTCTTTTGAAGCCTTTTTGAATCTGTAAATGATCCTTTCTTTTCTGTTTTTGCGCATCATTGTTACTTTTACTGTAGCAATTACAGCTTTGTGATCACTTATTCCCATGGTGGTAGAAATATCCATGAATAATTGAGGCCTATTTGTAATGACTATATCCAAAATATTTTCACTACCGTTGAGGCATCACGTTGGTTCAGTTACGAGCTGCTCAAGATTGTGATCTGAGAAGAGGTCTCGAATGATTTTGCAGGCTGCTTTATCCCTGCCCCCAGTTACAGAACGTAATTAGTCCAGTCGATATCTGGCAAGTTAAAGTCACCACCTAGCATTATGGTATGGTCCGGAAATAGCCGAGCTATATTATTTACATTATTTCTTAAGGCCTCGGAAATATTTACGCTTGCATCTGGTGGACTATCACAAGTTTTGTCCTAGCTACATTGAGCTTGATCCATATGATTTTGCAGACAATATTGACATCTATTTCGCTACATGGGAGGTACTTACTAACAACTATAAATACGCCACCTCCTTGGGAATGCGACCTATCCTTAAAGAAAATGTTCATGCTATTATTAAAAATCTCGGCAGAACTTATATCCGGTTTTAACCAACTTTCTGTGCCAATTACGATATCAGCATCTGTACTACGAATAACGTTTTCGAGTTCAGACTGTTTATTACAAACACTTCTGCAGTTAATGACAAGAACTTTTGATGTTCGAGATTCTTTTAAGCTACCCCTATGCTGAAGTTACCTTGGCTGTCCATAACTGAATTTCCTCCTCAGGGTCATCCTCCCTCAGCCTAATTACAGGAAATGAAATATTACAGCCAAATAAAGGTAGCTACAGAACCAAGACATATTTCAAATTGAAGAGAAACTTGAAAGGAATCCAATGATGTAAGTACTGTTGTGAAGGATTAAATAGTTTTAATATCAAAGGCAAAAGAATTCAGATAAATCACTTCTACAAAGTAGCAAAGTGTCAGGAAGTTCGGAATAAAATAAGGACCAGGGATTCCATAAATTTTATGTTCCAATTATTATTCTCGTATCACAAACATCAAATTACACAGTTAAATACATTGTGCAAATCAGCAACCTTAAACACAATTAGCCCAGTACTTTGCAACCTCAATTGTATTGTGTGTTGCTTGAAACACGTCTTCGTTGTTGCAGGATGATCGGCACATAAGGCACTTGATTCATAGTTTGGTCTTGATCACATTCACACTTAATACTGGTAGCATCAGTATAACCCCATCTCACTAGGTTTTCCTTGGACCTGCCCACTCCTGTTCACAATTGATTTAAGGACCACCAAATGTTCCAGTTCTCTGCATGACCAGGTGGCAAGTGCTCTGCGAGTGTCGGTGGTCCCGAGATATTAGGGACCTTCATTTTCCATCTGTACTCTTGCCTTTTCAGGTGACCCAATTAGTTCCCGTGATGTTCTCAGGAAGCTTTTCCTGGTTTTTGTCTCTGGGCTGGTGGTGTATGGCCGTGCAGTGGATGAGCACTTTCCCTTTCTACTTTGGTCTTCTCCTTGTTCGTAGCCACTTCTCTCCGGATACTGGGTGGTGCAATGCCCAAAAGCTGGTAAAACCTATCAACTGGCGTAGGCTTTAAGCAACCTGTCACTAGCCTACAGGTGCTATTGAGGGCTACATCCACCTGTTTGGTATGAGATGATGAGTACCAAACTGGGCATCCATATTCTGCAACAGAGTAACAAAGGGCCATTGCTGATGTACGTATAGTTTGTGGTTGACTGTCCCACTGTGATCCAACTAGTTTGCGCAGTAAGTTGTTTCTAGTAGAGATCTTCATTTTGCAATTCATGCAGTGCTTCTTATATGTGAGGGTTCTGTTGAGTGTCACTTCCATATATTTTGGGGTGTTACATGTTTGCAATTCAATACCTGACCACATTGCTTTTAACTTACGCTGAGCTTTCCTATCTTTTAGGTGAAGGTATGTTCCCTTACAGAAAGGGTATAAATACCCTATCCATTTACAAAAATTCTCACCATATAGCTTTGGAAACTAGAAAAATTTACGTCATGTAGCTTTTGGAACTTAGAAATATTGGTATTTTGACCAAGAAGAATGTAGAAATTATTCTAGTAGTCAAAATTTAGTGATTGTATTATTTTTGTTGAGCTGAACTTGATCTAGATCTGAGAAGGTTTTGGGGAACCTAGTAAATTTATTCAAGAATGAAAACGTGTGAGTGTAGATTTTACTGTGGGTACTTGCAGTCTTCAACTCAGGATTTTGAGGTCTAATGCAATCTTAGGAAGTTTAATCTGACTCCAGTTTAAATTCATAGACTTTGATGAGAATGTGGAATGATTCTTCAACAGTGACTTTTTTTCTATGCACCATATATTTACAAGTGTTACTCCTTGCAGTGTAATAATACAATATTTAATTAAATTGCAATGGGTTACAAAACTTTGGTCAGACAAGTACTTGAATATGATAGTGTAGTATGGGATCCATATTTTGAGTATCAAATACAGGAGTTGGAGAGGTGCAAAGAAGGACTGCTAGATTTGTTTCTGGAAATTATCACAAAATGCAATCAGTAACATATATATTAAAGGAGCTGGAAGACAGGAGGAGGGTGAAGAGCATCATGGGAGTGTACAAGGTGTATATAGGTGATGAGGCGTGGAAAGATATTGGTGGAAGAATTGTAAGTAGTGAATCGAAGAGAAAGATGACCATGACCACAAGTTGGCACTCGATTTAAGGTACAAGGGTGTAGGAAGTTCTCTTTTTTTGGCGAGGGTTCAGGGATTGGAACAAGTTATCAAAAGAAATGATGAATAATTTACCAAAAACGTTGAAAGAATTTAAAGTTAAAATTTGTAAAGGGCAAATGTAGGTGGATGCAGAAAAGGAGGAAGATGGGTGTTTATGGAAATTGCTACCAGAGTGAGTGCTCCCTTGCAATTTTATTTAATTAAATATTATAATAATACAAGCCAACATGCAACAGAACTCAGTGTAAGACCCCTATATAAACTTTTATAGCTATCAGGTTATCTAATTGTATCCACAGTTACAGCTAATGAGAGAACTTTCACTCAATCCAAGTGACATTTTCTCATTATGATGGGTCAGAATTATTCACGAAAATTTCAATGGCTACAGCGATATGTGCTCACAAAGGATTTGAGCAAAAAATAAAGACTATTTACAAATTCAAAAGAGGTAGGCATGAGGAGCTGTCACTTGAGGTGTCAGGGTTCATGCAGTCCTAGTATCTGAGATTAGATCCTGGCAGACAGTACAAACTTAAAGCTATTGGTTAGCTACCCAATCCCAAGTATTGGGCAATTGATACTTGCCAGTATGAATTACATATGCAATAGGGGAACCATGTAGATGACCCCTGTGGCGACTCTTCAGAGGCTGCAAGGGAAGCCTTGCTAACAAAAGAAAAATAGTTATCGTAATTGCAAAAACTGTTTTGGTGGGCATGAACCCTCTTGGAAGTTCCTACACGGTGTCTGCATTGGGAAGTGGTTTGAGGTGTTGGGATTTAACAGTCATGCCAGGTCCTAGTATCAAGATAAGTCCTCGGCAGATCCCAAGGTGCTTACGCTTTAAGCTTTTTGTGGACTACCCAGTCCAATTACGTGGGTAATGGGCATTGGCAGAAGCATGAGGCTGTGGTAGGTTTCTTGCAAGTGACCCCAGTGGTGGCTCTTCTCATATTCTGAGGGAAGCCTTTCAAAGAAGATTGCCAGTTCCACCTCTGGGTGTTGTCTTATTACTGGCAGACAGTTTTGTTGGATGTTCAGAGTTCTGCACTTCCCTCTATGCTGATATGAGCAATTACTTGAAAGGTAGGGTTAGTTGTGTGGAAGCGGGGGGGGGGGGGGGGGGGGGTGTCATCCCCTAGAAAAATAAAACAAAATTCAAAAGATCTCAAAGGAATGTTTTAGATTGTATGTGAGGGATAATTACCATACCTTCAAAGTAAGAAGTTGCGTTGGCGCAGAGATCCGTCATTGAGAAATACATGTAATCAGGAAAGCTATCATCCTACATGTGCTGAACAGATAATGAAGAAAGGAAATGATCCACCTTTGTACTATGTGAGGTTAAAATGTTTCTCAAAAACAAAAGAGGGTACAAGTATGCTCAAGAAGGAACTTAGAAAACTTAGTTGATTAAAAGGACATGTTAGAATATAATGCTTGAGGTCTGTAAATAGTTATGTTGCAATTTGCTTTTGAAGAGTCTCACAGAAAGTACTTTAAAATTTTGGTTTTACTTAAGAAAGATCATTGTCATGGCAACAATAATACACTACAGGTGTGATGTCAAGGGAAGCCACAACAAGATTAATAGATTTTACACTTGTTATAAATATTTGTTCACTGGTGAAAATATGGATTTTACAACCATTTTGCAGTGTCACAAGTAGTTAGAGATGGATTCATTATTAATAGATGCTGCAGATATTCTAAATCAATTAGAGCTCCTGATGGGGGTGAAGGGGGGAATGGTGTCCTATTAAGAGTATTTTGAGAGTATGCAATAAAGATCAAATTATTTCTCTGTGATAGAGATTGCCAATTCTTATAAGAGAAAAAAAACTACATTCCAACTGGAAAATCAACCAGATAATTACCATTTTGAAGAAAGGAGATCATAAACATTATAAGAACTACTAACCCATATGTCCAACATCTGTTTGCATGTTATATACTCAAACATTTGAAGTTTATTGATGAAAACAAATTGTTTTTATCGAACCAACACAAATTTCAGAAGAACAGATCAAGTGAAACACAGTCGATACTATTTTCCCATTATATAATGGTGCAATTCTACAAGTGAATGCATAATTTTTTGTTTGTTTTGATTTTGAGAATGCTTTCAATTATAGCTGACACAACCTGCAATGGCACAGTACAATCCAGGCATATATGGATGTGAGGTTTTCTTATGGAACATCATGTAGCAATGAGCAGTAATATCACTGGATGGAAGGAGTGGAGTGACATTAATAGAATTGAAGAAACTACAACGTTTGAAATAGATTCTCAGGAAATTATGAAGGAAATAAGAAAGCTAGAAAAGTGCAAAGGAGCAAGTGTAAATAATATTATTATAGATGTACTAAAAACTAGCTGGTGCCCACAACTTTGTTTGCGTTTGTAAGGATTTTGGATTGACAGTTACTGACATAAAACCACCATAGCACACAATGGGAGACTCGATGCTATTCTCACACACAAACACCAGTCATCTGCGCTATGTTGTTCAGGCAGCAAAGTAAAATAAATGGACACACATGTCTTTGGGCGAAATACGAAAATATCCTTGATCGGCCACTTTCAACCACCATATCTCCTACGCTCACACAGTTACCGAAATTCGGCCAACATTGTGATCAATGGATGACTCTGCGCTACTACCAAACACAAACACCAGTGATCTGTGGTAGATTGTTTTGCCTAAAAAGTGTTACACCATGACACATACGTTTTTGGTGGAAATATGAAAGTGGCGCAAGTTGACCACTTTCAATAACTATAGCGCTTACACCCCCATAGCTACTGACATCTGACGACCATAGTGCATGATAGAAGATACGATACCACTTCCACACCCAAACATCAATTGTCTACGCTATGTAGTTGTGGCAACAAAGTGACATATATAAAGACATATGTCTTTGATCGAAATACAAAAATATCCTTGATCGGCCACTTTCAACCACCATATCTCCCACACTCGCACAGTTACTGAAATTCGGCCAATGTTGTGATCAACAGGTGACTCTGTGCTACTACTTGACACAAACACCAGTGATCTGCGCTATATAGTTTTGGCTAAAAAGTGGTACACCATGACACACACATTTTTGGTAGAAATATGAAAGTGCCGTAAGTTGACCACTTTTAATCACCATATTACCCACACCCCCATAGCTACCAACATCTAACCACCATAGTAAATGACAGGAGAGATAATACAACTACCACACACAAATACCAATGGTCTATAGTATGTAGTTATGGTAGCAAAATGTCATATACGGAGACACATGTCTTAGATCGAAATACGAAAATATACTTGATCTGCCACTTTCAACCACCAAATCTCCCACACTCGTACAATTACTGAAATTCAGCTAATATTGTGATCAACAGGTGACTCTGTGCTACTTTTTAACACAAACACCAGTGATCTGCGCTAGATAGTTTTGGCTAAAAAGTGATACATCATGACACACACTTTTTTAATAGAAATATGAAAGTGCCTGTAAGTTGTCCACTTTTAACCACCATATTACCCACACCCCCATAGCTACTGACATCTAACCACCATAGTACATGATAGGAGAGAAGATACCACTACCACACCCTAACACCAATGGTCGGTGCTATGGAGTTGTGGCAGCAGAGTGACATATACGGAGACATATGTCTTTGGTCGAAATTCGAAAATATCCTTGATCAGCCACTTTCAACTACCATATCTCCCACACTACCACAGTTATCGAAATCCAGCCAATGTTGTGATCAACAGGTCGCTCTGTGCTACTACCAAACACTAACACTAGTGATCTGCGCTAGATAGTTTTGGCTGAAAAGTGATACACTGTGACACATACGTTTTTGGTAGAAATATGGAAGTGTCGCAGGTCGACCACTTTCAACCACCATATCTCCCATTTCCCGATAACTACTGACATCCAACCACCATAGTACAAGATAGGAGTCACAATACCACAAGCACACACAAACACCATTGGTCTATGCTATGTAGTTGTGGCAGCACAGTGAAATATACGGAGACATATATCTTTGGTCGAAATCTGAATATGCCCTGCATTGACCACTTTTAACCATCTCCCACAACCCTACAGCTATCAACATTCGGCCAATGTTCGGCCAGTGATCTGTGCTAGGTAGTGGTGGCTGAAAAGTGAAATATAGGAAAACACATGTCTATTTTTATAAATATGTATAAGATTTTGGGATACGCTATTGTATTTAGACTGAGTCTGGAGTCTCGCAGCTTGGCAAAACAAGAGCAATAGTAGTACCGGATCATAAAGGTAGGGTGACAAATATGGTCAAACTTTACAGGCTGGTCAGTTTGACATCAGTGGTAGGTACAATGTGCAGCTACATCTGAAATGTCTGTGAAGAGCGAAAGTGGTTTTCAAAATGACAACATGGATTTAAGCAAAGATATTTATGCAAACCTCAATCAAAGGACTATATGCAACATATTTCAGTTGAAGGGGGATCAAGTGGAGAGTACAGCACAATATCTTCCTTAGGTATTTTACAGAGTGAGTCATAAAATGAAACTATCAGAGGATGAAAAAGTGAATTTCTGAGTTAAAAAAAGCAGAGGATTAGATTAGGAGACAGAGTATCAAAAGATGTGGAAGTGACCATGGAGGTGTCACAGGATAGTGTATCAGGACCATGGTTATTCATTATTCTAATGAATGATTGTGTTAATGATTTACAGTCAAAGGTTAGGTTGTTGGCATATATCATAGTGGTATATAATATTATCAAACACAGAAGACTGTGAATAGCTACGGGGTGATTTGGACAGAATATCTAATTGGGGAAGTCAACACGAGAGTCAGCTTATTAGGTTCATAGATAAGGTTTGATTGTTGATGGCTTGAAGTGTAAATATCATGGCGTAA
Source organism: Vandiemenella viatica (assembly GCA_031002005.1). Classification (NCBI taxonomy): domain Eukaryota; kingdom Metazoa; phylum Arthropoda; class Insecta; order Orthoptera; family Morabidae; genus Vandiemenella; species Vandiemenella viatica. The sequence continues at coordinate 67,937,998 of CM061914.1, forward strand.
TTTTGATAGTAAATTCAAGTGGGCAGGTGGTAGGAAAAGGTTACAAATTATTTCATTTATTTGAGAGAGTAATGAGAAGATGAACTAGAGAAGGGAGGGTGTTTGGTACTAAAACTTTTGTCATACCGTTGCTGGAAAGTGTTGGTGTGGTTAGGGGCCCACATTTTGGGTATCAAGTACAGTAGATGTAGGGCAAAGGAGAGCAGCTACATCTATTTGTGGAAATTACTGCTGGGCCTAGCTAGTAACTGATATGATAAGGGAACTGAATTGGGTGTCACTGGCAGACAGATGGAGGGCAAAGAGAGTGCTGGGAGTATATGAATGGTATGGTATTGATCAAAGAATTATGAGTTTGTAATGATAATGTTGGCTGGTGGTGGGGAAATTGTTGGGGTACTGGTTATTACTTGATTGCAGGTTCTTATACTATTGAGTCATAATGTCGCCATATGAATATTCTTCTGATTTATTATCCAAATACACACATACAAGACCACCACCACCAATGATTATACTTCTTTAACTCAATCGTGTATAAAGGCTATGTGGCACTTCTTCTCCTGTTTGCAAGTTCAGAAGTACACTATCATCGGTTGGTTTGTACACCTTGTTTCAACTCCTACAAATGTACTAATCTTTACGAAGCACATTTTTTTTTATCTGCTTGCAAGTGGCGTTTTTATAAAGTTGCATCTGCTCCACACAATAGTGCCGAGGGGCGTAGCCAAACTATTACTAGGTGCGCAGACACTGACGACCAATCTCCCAGACGGTCAGTGGCAGTCTCACTCCAACAATCAGACTCGCACCTCGCGTCTTATTCTCAACAATTGGTTCATTCCGATTCATCCGCTTAACACAAATACATACATGGTTTTAGTACTGTCTCAGCACAAGTTGTACATGAGACTGAAATTATGGCTATGAGCACAATCTGGCTCCTGATTTCATTCGTGATGGAGTGGGAAAATTTTCTTTTGTGAGTAGGGTGTCAGGAATTGGAATAAATTACCATAGGAGGTGATGAATATTTTATCAAAAACACTGGAAGAATTTAAAATTAAAATTCATAAATGTTAAAGTAATTTATTATAATAATATAAAATAGTGAAAATAATAAGAAAAGGCTGACTAGGGATTGCCATCAGAGAATGTGCAACATTGAAATAAAATTCAGTCCATCAGTGAACGGGCGTGTTGTTTCACAGAATGACACTGGGGATCAATAGTGCTCACATGAAGAAGAACTCTATTATGCAATGAAAGTAATTATATGATGCATTCAGAGCATAAGCTCCCTATGGCTTCTTGTTCTCTGTATTATTTCACCTCTTGCTCTAAGAAAATCAGACTCTCCCCTAAAGGTTTGGAAAAACATCCTGAAGAACTCCCAGCTACCAATATATAAAGATATTTCACAAGAAAAACACTAAAGCTTGAAAGTGAGGACACTGCTGTAACACACAGCAGTCAGCCTTGTAGGATCCTCTTTCAACTTCAACAAGCTGAGGCTAACGCATTGGGAAACCCTTTAATGCAGTTACACAGATTTGATCTCCCTAGATGGCAATGGAGAATAATAAACCAGATTGAAACAGGACAAGGCAGGCAGTTACTTACTACAAAAATGGGGCTGGGTAACTTCTGAAAATTGTGACCACTTAGCCATCATACAGTCAAATCACCACATCTTTTCTGACTATCCTTTTTAAGCTTAAAAAGAAACAATAATTGACATAGAATGCAATTTAATAGATCAGTGTACTAGATCCAGAGATAGAAGATTATATGAGCTTATAATATGCACAGCTGTCCACACCTTTAGTATGTTTTGTAAAAAAAACTGGTAAATACATCATATGATAAATAAGTAAATAAATTAGTCTGTTATCTATGATATTAGCATGTACATAGATTAGCCACATCTGAGCATAGCACTCTCCAGCGAATGCACTAACTCAATTATGGAAGCTTGCAGTTTAAAGGCAGGAGTGCAATGTTGTGTAACAAAGCTTTTTCAGAACACTGTTCCTTGTATTTATCTTGCCATCAATTGTTATAACATATTCCTGTAATAAAAACTTTCTGTCAACTGTGGCACTTAAATGTCTGGCATGTCTATTGTGAGTAAGGATGTTAAGGTTCACTGTAAGTTTTTGTTGCCTGTCAGTTCATTATAAAGATGGAAGCAGATTGTTTTTTTTTTAGTTAACTTTGTAGTTTTCATTTGTAAAAATATTTTCCTGACTTTTGATTTGACAATTTCCATCAGCTAGAAAGAGTTATGCAATGTCACTATTTCACAGTCATCTTCATGTCTGAAATAAATGGATTGTGTTTTCAGCATAGCAGTTTATGTCTTGATTGAGTTAGTGTAGCAAGACACATTTTTCCCCCTACACAAAGGGGAACCCAAAAAAAAAATGGGAAATTCGTCATAATGTCTTTATTTCTTAATATTTTTACACCAAATTTTGATCACCTTCAAACTATTCTCCACTGACCACAACGCACTACTTGAAATGATCCTTCCATTGTTCAAAACAGTTTTTAAATTCACTTATCGGGATGTTCTTTATGCCTTTCCGTGATTTTTGTTTTACCTACTCCACAGTGGCAAAACACTTTCCTTTAATAACTCTTTTGAGTCTGGGGAACAAAAAGAAACCACAGGGTGCTAGATCCAATGAGTAGGTAGGTTGGACAATCAGTATCATGCCAATTTTGGTCAAAAACTGCTTTACAGAGAGGGCAGAGTAGGCCGGCGCGTTGTCTTGATGGAAGAACCAGTCACCTGTGTGCCAAAGATCTGACCTTTTCTTCTAGATACTCTCCCTCAATCTTTTAAAAATCTTCAAGTAGAACTCCTGGTTGACAGTTTGACCTGGAGGAATGAACTCTGCGTGCATAAAACCTTTGCAATCGAAGAAACAAATGATCATTGTCTTGATGTTTGGCTTCACTTGGCGAGTTTTTTTGGGATGAGGAGCTTGATTGCTGCTTTGTTTTGAGGTCTTATCCATAGCACTACGATTCATAATCAGTAATCACTTTCGAAAAAATTCTTTGAGCTGATTTTGAAGCACAAAACATGCATGAAGTTGATGCACCATACAGAGTTGATCAGTGGTTCGATGATGGTCTGCACGAAGGAAGGCATTAATTTTGTCGATGTGTTCTTGTAGCTGAGGGGCGTCCTGAATGGGGTTGGTCATCAATTGACATTTATCCATTTTTAAAATGTGAAAACCACTCTTAGACTCTGGTTTTACTTAGGGCAGCATCCCCGTAAACAGTCTTCAGCATTACAATAGTTACTGCGGCTGATTTCCCCAACAGGAAACAAAATTTCACAGCCACGCGCTGCTCTCAACAATCTGCCATCAAGTTTTCGCCGAAATGAAAAAGTTGTTTCACTAAAAAAACTATCACGGGCAAACTGATGCACTCACAGTGACACAACTTCGCACATGACTCAGGTGGCATGACAGTAACATACATCAGGTTGAACAATGGGTTCCCCCACTCTCCCTCCCCACCGCAGCCCAATTCCCGTTACTTTCGGATCCCTCCTCGTATATTAATGTTAAAACAGTTTAGGAAATTTACATAAGAGCAGCGGATGAAATGGTAGGAAGACCAAAAGACTAAGTATTTTAGGGATTTAAGTATTGAGAACAGTTATTTGGAAATTATATTAGTGGAAGAGGAAGTTTACCAATTTAAGATAACTCCATATAAATTTTTTAAGGGAGATGAAGAAATATAATGATTTATTTGAAAACATCAAAATAAGTGCATAAATAAAAGTTTCTGGCAGCAAGCTGAGTTAACTGTGGGAATTAACAAATGAAAAGTGATGCTATAAATAAGAACAACATTAATTGTTAATTTTGATCAGTTATAAGCATTTTTAGGAATTTTTGAGAAGAATGGTTTCGGGAAAGCATGTTAAGAAATGGTTTTGTGCATATTTTTTAAGAAGAAGTCTAATTATTGTCCAGTTAATTTTATCAGGAATAATCAAAAGCAGAATACTTTCAGATAATAAAAGAACTAATTGCCAGCAAGATTTTTTATTATTCAGCTGTTAGGAGGAACAATCTCAGTATTGAATTTATTCAAGAATTTATTTAACAATCTATCAGTTGAATTTTTTCAGTGTTTCTGGAGAGTGACTGTCCATCAAACTATTTAATATCTTAACTGTTCAATTATTTGCCAACCATATTGACTGTAGGTAATTAGTGAATTTTAAATGTTTAAATCTCCATGCAACCAAAAAACTGGCTACACTAAGTTTATAGCTTCCATTTGAAAAATATTTTCTTGACTCAGTAGTATCATTTACTAATATAGTTTCATTACAGGCACCTATAAAGATTTATATTCATTGTATTCCATATTTATTCTAGATTTAGCTTCATAAATTCTAATCAACCTATTTGCATTAACTTCATGAACCTGAATTTCCATTGAAAGTTCCTACAACTTACATTTCTCCTTCTGTCTCTCTGAGTTCATATTGTTTGCATATATCCAATTACCTGGAAATAAAGCAGTCTGATGTTACTTACAAAAAGTACTTTCAGAAGTTTTATAAGGCTAAATATAGCCTAATTCGATAAAAATTCATAATGGGTGTTCGCCACATAAGTTCTGCTATATTTGACTTTTCAACAGCTACTACTGCTGTCTTTATCAGGCAAAATGGCAGGTTGAAGTTGCTACTGTGACAAAATATCACCAACTGTGAATGTCTCACAGTTCTGGCTCAAATAAATACCCAGCCACCAACAATTGCATATGAGGCCCGCTGCGGAAGCTGCTCTCCCATTGGCCGTCATGTCAACTAGTCTTCATATGAGGGCCGCCATGATCAGTTGCACCTTAACTCTGTTCTGTTGACTGTTGCAGGCTTTGTATGAAACCTAGTTGATGTGGGGCCAGTGGGAGAGCAGATTTTACAGCAGGCCTCATATGTGACTGCTGGCCGCTGGGTATTTATATGAGCCAGAATCGGGAGGTATTAACAGTTTGTGATGTGTTGTCACAGTAGCAGGTTTGACATACCATTTCACTCGATTAAAGCAATGGATGTAGCTGTGGAAACATCATGTATGGCAGAACTTATCTGGCAGAAAACTTGTAAAGAATTTTTATCAGCTGTACACCAGAGAAGACTTAATTCTCATATAATCTAATTTCTTTAAGTTTGTTAAATCTTTATTTTTTATTTTATTATGAATTCATTTACTTATTTTTTGAATGAGAAGAGACTATTTAGAACCCTTGCTATTATCTGGGGAACGGCTAAAACAATGTTCCAACTATTAATGAAAAATAATTAACCATATTCCTTCTGGTACATACATTCTTTTATAACACGGCTGCCACATGATTGATAAAGCCGCAAACATGAAAGGGAAATTAAAATGAGTCCACATTACACAATTTCAAAGTCACAAAAAGTTTATATTCTTCCAAAAGTGTTTCCTTTACAAAATTTGGTACAAGTTTTAGAAAAGCAATCAGACTACTTCTCCATTGAATATTTGCAGGTATCACACATTCACAAGTGAAAATATGCTCTCATTCAAGCCCCCAGTTTTGGATGAAATTACAACTTTTACATTATAAAGATGTGTTACCACCACTTGGAGCCATTTGCTCAGCAAATCACACATGAACCTACATCAACCAAATCTGTTTGTAGACTGACTGAAAAACCAGTATAGCATCTCTTTGCGCCCTGAACTTGTCGACCTTTTGCCATCAGCAAAAACCTTCACAAATTAATATCTTGAAAAGTATTTAATAGTTTAAATCATAATTAATATATGAGATTCCTTATTTCTCATTCTATCTATTTCAATTTAGTTTGGTCCTCAAAGAGATTTCTATGAAATTAATCTTAAGTTCTGTTATGTCACCAATCCGGCACTTTCTTATCAATTACAACAAACCATTTAAAAAATCTGATTTATCTCCCAGATAATTTAAACTTTTTATGAGAACTAATATATATTTTAACCCTCTTGATTTGAGGTATCCTATGATATAAATTTCTTGTTTTTATCTCTTTTAGTTCAAATTTTGATTTTTTTTCTTTAATTAAAAATGGTACTTAAACTTTACCTAATTACTTGATTTTATATTCAAAATATATACTGCTGACTACAACTGGTGATAAAAGATCAGCTGTAACTTTATGCATTCATTAGTTATTTCAACTTTTAGGTTATAGTCCTCGCTGACCGCATGGCTTAAAAATGTAAGGAAACTAAATCTTTTCAGATATGATAAGTACATTTTAAAATGCTTCTTATGATGAGTTTTAGAAGTGGAAATGAATGCAAGAAAATCCATAAAGGTTGAAAAACTACTTTATCTGAAATTCCTGCCTTCCTCATAGGTAGCCTTGAAATCGAACTATAAGCATGGTACTACTGGGACTAGCTGGTAGAAATGCTTTTAGTGAGCTTATAGACATGTTATAAATATACTGTAAGTGTCTGCCTACTTGAACTTTTGAAGGAATGAACTGTTAATTTTTTTCCTCAAAATAATTGCACAGTATTTTGTTGTAGCTGTTCCTTGCAGAAATTAACTTTATACTTTGCAGAGAATGCAATATGATTAAATTTTCAAATGGCAGAAATAAAATGTTAATCAACAGAATAGTTATATGAAGTGGGAATTAAATCTATGACAAGAAAATATATTATTATTATTATTGCAGCTATATTGATCCTTTTTTCAGGATGTAGCCTCTTTAAGCCTGATGAGCTATATATTAGAATTTAATTCTACATAGTTTTGCTGTAGTTCTTTCCAGGCCGATCGATACTGAGCCACCCCTTCCAGTTCACGCCTGTAACTCGACGTATATCCTTATCCCAGTGATCCGGGGGTCTTCCTCTTGCTCTTTTCAGGTTTCTCGGTATCCAATCCAGCACTATCGTAGTCCATCTTTCATCTCTTTTGCGAGCAACATGACTGGCCCATTGCCATTTTTGGGTCATGACTCTTTTTAAGATGTCTGTTACTTTAGTTATTGAATGGATGTGCACGGCCCTTTTCCTGTCTCTTCTTGTAAACCCTAACATTGCTCTTTCCATACTTCGCTGGGCAGTTCTCAGTTTTTGCTTCGTGTGGCTATTTAGGGTCCAAGTCTGGCAGGCATATGTGAGGACCGGTAATACACATTGTTCAAATACCTGTTTCTTAAGATGTACTGGCATGTTCGATTTAAAAACTATGGAATTTCTTCCGTATGCTCTCGAGCCCAGCTTTATCCGTCTGTAGATCTCAGGCTTTGAGTCACCATTCATATTGATCAGTTGGCCAAGATAGATGTACTGATCTATGGACTCAATACCAGAATCTTTCATGTCTGCCTTTTCTTTATCTTTTTCTGCCCATTTGTTTTGCATGATTTTGCTTTTTGATATATTTATTTTAAGGCCTACTTCACTGCACGCTGCCTCTAGTTCATTTATCAGTTCTATTTGTATCTTGACTGCATCTGTGTACTGGATACCATATACTTCTATAAAGTAGTTTTCTTCAACTTAATGTGAAGATATGTTTATTTCAATCTAAATCATTGTTGCAACATAACTTCGTCTACTTTTTGATTGATATAAGAATAATCTATCGAATTACTGTAAATTTTTAACATGAACCTTTTTTTTATTCGGTTTCATTCTTGTACCTAAGAACCAGTGAACAGTACAGACTATGTTAATATAATTGCTTATTAGTTTACTACTAATTGGTTTAGACATTTATACCCTGTAGTAAAATTACCTAGTATATTTTAAAATAAATACGTAATTATCTACATTTTGAATAAACAACTCTTTCTTTATTTTATTTCTATAAATACACCCACAAAATTTTTAGATTTGTCTTCTGGAGGTGCTGAGAATAGTGGGGATCCAGCCTGCCAAAGTATTGGGCAACAGCTATGTTACAAGTTATGCAAAAGGCTTGATTAATGCACAAGAAGCAATAAAAAGAGCGTTTACTGCTGGAAATGGTAAGTACATGAATTATTAATTTTCTCAGTAGCATTGTGTTCATATAGTATAATTGTGAAAGAAATAAGACTATTGTTTTATAAGGTATCAAAATTCACAAAGTTCTTTTTCATGTATTACAAAAGCTTGATATCTGTGCACTTTGTCATCCTGCATACATTTACACATAGCAGCTCATTTATCCCTACACATGACCTACCATGATGACAGCAATGTAGTAGTAGTAGTATTTTATTTGTCCTCTAAATCATATACATGTACTTTATACATAATGATATGAGACACGTCAATTATAAATTATGTTTTACATTAAATTATTTACATTTACATTACATTATTTTCATTAAATTAACGCATACAATTCAAATATTCTTCTACAGAGTAATATGAGTGGTATTGAAGGTATAACATCAACAATTTCTCAAAATTTCCCTGTTCTGATGTTGCTTTTTACATTATGCGGTAATTTATTAAAAAGCTTAATCCCTACATGAAATATTCCATTTTGATACTTTTTTGTTTTTGTATGCATAATATGCAAATCTGATTGTTTCCTTGTGAAATGATCATGTACCTTATTATTTGTTTTAAGAGTTGCATCTTTACCTATGACATTATTTCTAAAAAAACATAATGGTTTCAAAGTTGTAAATGCTTGGTAGTGGAAGAATATTCATATATTTAAATAAGGGTCTACAAGATTCCCATGATTTGTGATTTGTCATTATTCTGATTGCTCTCTTCTGGATTTTGAAAGTACTTAGTGTACCTGATGATAAACCCCAGAATATAATTCCATACTTTATTTGCGAGTGAAAATGGACAAAGTATGCATTTTTCAAAGTTTGTTTACTAGTGGCTAATTTTAAGATACGTAATGCATAACAGATTTGATTTAATTTAGAATTCAAATATTGAAAATATCTATTCCATTTTAGATCAGATTGAACCCATAAACCTAGAAATTTTGAATCTAATTTGTTTGCTAAAGTCTGAGTGTTCAAAATAATAGTTGGGTTGGCAGAGTTCCTGTTTTGACCAGAATGGAAATTTACTGCAATGGTTTTTTCAAAAATTTTTATTAAATGATTGTTTTTGGACCCTTCAGATAACTTTTTAGTGGTTTTATTAATACTTTGCTGAAGAACTTCTTCAGTTTCACCTTTCATTATAAGTGTTGTGTCATCTGCTAAGAGGATATTATCATGTGACTCAACATTTTCATTAATGTCATTGATATACAAAAGAACCAGGAGGGGTCCAAGAACCAAACCCTGTGGAGTACCATGCTTAATACTTGTAATGTCTGATACCTGCTCTCTGATTATTTCACTTTCTGTGTCCTTACATTTTAAGGTGACAACTTGTTTCCTTCCATCAAGATATGATTTGAACCATTTGTATGCTATACGAGGGTGGTTTGAAAAGTTCTCGGAATCACCGCTAGATGTCAGTGCTAGAGCAATGAGGTTCCCGCGCAATAATCACACATCCTTTGTGAGTGAACACGTGGTGCGTCAGTACTCTAGCTGCAGGAGTGTGGTAGTGATGACTCTTTGTTGTTGTTCCCATGTAGTGATTTGTGACAATGGAAAAAACTGAGATTCGAGCAGTGATTAAATACTTTGTAAAGAAAAGTATTAAAGCAAAGGAAATTCATGCCAACTTTCAGAACACACTAGGGGACTCTGCTCCTTCATTTTCAACTGTTGCCAAGTGGACCAGCGAGTTTAAATTTGGTCGGGAGAGCTTGGATGATGATCCACGTAGTGGACGGCTAAAAAGTGCTACAACCCCAGAATTTATCGCAAAAGTGCATAAAATGGTTATGGAGGATCGTCGACTGAAAGTTAAGGAGGTTGCTGAAGCTGTAGGGATGTCTTCTGAATGGGTATATTATATTTCAACTGAAGAATTGGTATGAAAAAATTATCCGCAAGATGGGTGCCACGGCTCTTGACACTGGACGATAAATGCACCAGATTGGAAATGTCCGAACAAAGTCTGGCCCATTTTCAGAGCAACCAACAAGATTTTTTGTGCTGGTTTGTGACTACAGATGAAACTTGGGTCAACCACTATACCCCAGAAACAAAACAGCAGTCAAAGCAGTGGAAACATGCTGATTCACCACCACCAAAGAAAGCAAAGGCAGTGCGTTCGGCCGGAAAGGTCATGGCCTCAGTTTTCTGGGATACAAAAGGCATTCTGCTGATAGATTATCTTCCTACTGGCCAAACAATCACGGGGCAATACTATGCAAATCTCCTAGACCAATTACAGGAAAAGATACGTGAAATAAGGCTAGGTTTGGCAAGGAAAAACGTCATCTTTCATCAGGACAACGCTCCGCTGCACAAAAGTGTTATTGCCGTGGCAAAACTTCATGAACTGAGGTACGAATTGTTGCCACATCCATCTTATTCACCTGATTTCACACCATCAGACTTTCATCTATTCTCCAAACTGGAAAATTTCCTCGGTGGACGGAGATTTTCTACAAGGGAAGAACTGACAGCCGAATTGGAGAGGTATTTTGCAGGCCTGGAGAAGTCTCATTTTCGAGATGGGATGAAGGCATTGGAACATCGCTGGACCAAATACATTAGTCTACAGGGAACCTATGTTGAAAAACAAAAGCAGTTCCACCGAGGTAAGATATTTAATTCTAATACATTCCGAGAACTTTTCAAACCACCCTCTTACCCCTGATACCGTAATGATAAAGTTTAGACAAGAGAATTTTATGATCTACCACATCAAAAGCTATATACAAATTAAGAAATATGCCAGTTACTTTTTCTTTTTTATCAATTATTTTTAATGTACTGTTATTGCAAGTATAAATAGCTGTCTGGCTTGATTTCCCTGAT
>CM061914.1:67949918-68048669 GCA_031002005.1 Vandiemenella viatica
ATACATGCGGGTATTAAATACGAGGCGCGTCCAGAAAGTAAGTTCCGTTTGGTAATAAAATGAAATTGTACACAGATACAGAAGAAATTTTTATTGCACAAAATTCTACAACTCTTAAACTACTTTTCCACATAACTTCCGAAATTTTGCAGGCATTTGTCATAGCGTGGCACCAGGTTTTGTATACCTTCTTCATAGAAATCTGCCGCCTGTGTCTTCAACCAGTTGGAAACAGTTTCTTTCAGCTCGTCGTCATTGGTGAAGTGATGACCGCCAAGGAAAGACTTGAGATGTAAGAACATCAATCGCATGAACCAGTTCTTCTGTAACCAAAGGTGGACGCCCACTTCGTTCTTCATCGTGCACATCACTACGCCCGCCATTGAACTGTCGGACCCATCTTCTCACCATCGAATCACTCATCGCATTTGGTCCGTAAACATCGCAAATTTTCCGATAAATTTCATTTGGTTTCACTTTCCTCGCATTCAGAAACCGAATCACAGACCTGATTTCACAGGCGGCGGGATTTTCAATCAACGCCGACATTTCAAACAAGCACAACAAAGCGTACGTAACTGACAGCGATCTCCAAATGGTGCACTTTCTTACCCTTGATACACATCGTCTACAGCGCATGTGTGGAACTGCAATCGCAGCGCTGCAGCGGAGATAAACTGAAACGGAACTTATTTTCTGGACGCGCCTCGTAAAAGTGACAGTATGTGAATAAAGATTTTCCCGGCGTATAAATCCAACATAGTTGTCACGGGTTTGCAGCCGGATGTTTACTTCAAACGATGAGCAAGAGACATGATGAAGATAACGAAGGACGTTGTCGAAACGTTTTCATCGTTTGTAGAAAACATCAGGCAGCAAATCCGTGAAAATTATGTTGTAAAAGTGACAGTGGTCGGTGGTAGAAATTAATGGCCCGGAAGGTTGCGGTTTGTTAGGTGGATGGGGGAGGGCTGGTGTAGGAAGCTGGCAGACTATAAATAGAAGTGACAAAAGGTCAGCAATACAACGTAGGTTTGCAGTTTCTTGGCTGGAGTTTTAAGGATAGATGCGGTAAATCGACAGGATTCCCGCAGGCGATAAATAAAATTGACAGGAGTCGGGTATAGAAAATAATGCCCCAGAGGGTCTCCTAAACAGTGTATAAATCAGATATCGTGAAAAATTAAAATGGTCCAGAGGATGGCCTAATTAACATATAAATAACTTGGGTCGGCAATAAAATTTTATGACCCAATAATTCAGGACAGGGTGTGGGCACTAATAATTAATGACCCCGGTAATGTGTCTAGAAAAGCCATTTGTATACATTAAAAAATGACAGATAATGTTGCTTAGGTATAAATGTACTTCATGGCAAAAACGCAGGTAAGTTTATTTTATATTGTAAGATGTATAGTGCAGAGTATTTTAATTATAGTTTCAGTATATAAGGCTCTATGAACCAAAACTTATTATGATGGGCACAGTTATCCAATTCAGTTTAGACCAACCAATGTCAGTATTCGCCGCCATCAAAAACTACTATGGATTATCACATTTGAGTAATTTTTAACTAATGGACCTGCAAATGAAACTTTAATACTAAATTTAAAATTACATTTAATACATAACTGGTTTCGTCCTACCATTGATTTAATGTCGTTTTTTTCACAATTTCAGTGCCACAAATACAAGTCTACTATTTTACGAAGAAACTCAAGACATGAAATGAGGTCCTAAGCGTACAAAAATTTCTCTGATGTTAACCAAAACTCTAGATAACTTTGCCCACGACCAAAATCAATCACATTTGGGTTTAATGTTTTACTTTTATTAAATTTTACTATGCAAATGCGTGCAGACGATTGTATACTGCAGTTGTAGCAAATTGAATTATGCTACATCTGCGTAGGAAATAATTTTAAAATAAATAAAAATTAAGGAAAAATACGCAGAAAGGTGACATATTTGACGATATTTTTAAAATGAAGTTGGATTTAATTCTATAATGAAATTGGACCTTAATTTTTTAAAAATTCTGATGATCATTTGATGCTGACAATAAACTCGATTACAGCAGGTTTGCAACGTTTTTTCTTGTACTAATTACTAATCAAAATGATTATTAATAACTACTAATCTACCAATGTTGGCTGCAATAGAAAAATGCGAATTGAAATTCTAATTAATTTACAGTACTCTAAACTTCTCAACAAATTTTAAAATTGTGTGACTGTTCTCTTATTAAGAACTTATTACTGAATACAACTGAGTTAGTTTCGAGTAACCGTTGTGGTCATTAATTACTCTTTGATATTTATCTACTAAGCTTTGCTTTCTTTTATCAACTTTCATAGTATTCTATCAGTGCAAGGGTTAGAAGTAGTCAAATAGTCATTTAGTCCCGTATTCAAGTTTTGTACTAAATTTATACTTTGTATTTTTTAAATTAATATTATTGTTGCATTTAGTTGGAGCAATTGGCAGCTGCATTAGATTAGCCTCTGTTTATTTTCATCTGCATTCAGCAGTGTACCTGTCCACTGATTGTCCTTTCTGTTGTAATATGTTTCACCTGACTGTGCTTTTAAGTTATTTTGAGATTTGAGTGCAATATTGGTGCACTATTTAGGGCACGTGTGTAGTTCAATCTTCATCCGCTTAAATGAATGATTTCTTACTTCCAATACCATAGTGTGTGTAGGTGATTGATCTGCCCACTGAGCTTATAGCTTTGTTATCAAGAAAGACACAGCTGGAAGCTGCCGTGGAAGATTGCAGCAGATGTGATATACGTGATTACCACTCACGGGTTCTTCCCTGTCAACCATCGGACCAGTAACCGAGACACAGTATATGGAAGCTGCTCGACGGTCTCCTATTGAGTGACTGGAGTGTGATTTAATACTCGAAGCTGCAATTGGGGGCAGTAGAACAAGCTTAGATGCCAGGAAGACAAGCTTGTGCTGTCCAACGGGTTTGACGCATTGCGGGAGGCTTATTAAGTCCTGCAATCGTCATCCTGTGAGTTGGAGGTCCCCAAGCCTACTTGATTTGGGCAACCGCAGAAATAGATTCTGGTGATCTTGAGCTCAAATGCTAGGCGGTTTATTGAACCCTTTAGGGAAATGGTGGATCATTCGGTGAGGAAATCCAGTGTCCATTAAATGTGTATTCCGGATTGGTCTGATCCGAGATGCGAAACAAGCATTCAGCATTCCCGGATGCAATTGAGGAGATGTCGGCACCTGTGATGATTGCCACCTTGTATAGAAGGTTATCCTCTCGTCCTTCCAGAGCTTGCTGAAACGGTGTAGCATCTTACAGATTGTGGTCCTCTAATTCAGAGACATGTTTAGGAAATGAATCAGTGGCTATTTCGCTTCTATGGTGATATTGTCTGCAGATACTCGATCTTCACCATTGGGTTGAGTCATGTAGGGCTCCCTTTAAAAGTTGAGGTGTGCTGTATACACGTTAAACGGATACACTGGTGACAGGAGCAGTGTAGTGTGCATTTGGAGGTTTTATAAGCTGAGGGAAGAAGACCTGGAACTGGAAATATAGTTACAGGCAGCCCAAATAAATTCAACACCACATGTTAAAAGCAGATTAAGGAAATCTCGACATTTAAAAATTATTCTCGCCGTTAAGTGCAAAAGTATTTATTACAACTTCCTGAACTAGAAAGTGTTATTAATAGCACAAAAGTGGATATCGTGATCGGTACAGGTAGCTGGTTGAAACCGAATATAAATTATGTAGAAACTTTTAATAATGGCATGAACATTTTACATAAGGATAGATTGCATTACAATAGATAGGGCGTATTTATAGAAATCAGTAATTACATTTCGAGTAATGAAATAGACATCAATACAGTTTGCTATCATACAGATTATTCTTAACGTAGCCAGCACTAAATTTGTGATGGACGCCTTCTACCATCTACCATCTACTGTAACTAATATATCTTAACCATTTAAATACTTTGCAGTAATAGTGGAAATTGACTTCAGCTTGCCTTATATCGACTGGAGTAATTACGTTCGCATTGCTGGCTGCAGGGGTAAAATTTTTTTTAAATCATTGTCAACCTGTTTTCAGATCATCATATTGAACAACTGGTTACTAAATCAACGTTGTGTCTTGACAGTAACGAAACGTTTTAGATCTTATCATTACAAAGAGGCTAGAACTATTCACAGACATTTGAACGACCAAAGAAATAAGCGATCACAAAGTGGTAATTGCAAACTCAGAGCCAACAACTAACCGAAAAAAAGAAAGCATTGTATATAAATTCGAAAAGGCCTCAAAAGAATCATTTAGAGCTTATCCGAGGGATAATTGCCAAAATACTCCGTTCAAGAAAAGAGGCATCGATTTATCCAGATAGTCATGAAAGGTATGGATATGCATATACCGAAACGTTCAGTCACAGATGGGAATGTCTATCGTGGTATACAACTGAAGTTAAATGTTATGCAAGAAGCAAAGGAGGATACACTTACGGAGTACCGTAGTCAAAAATGAGATGCGTAAAACATTTGGTGACTTCAGTTTTGTATAAAATTTGATGGTTTTAGCAGGCATCATGTTTATAAAAATCCACACACTTTGTGAGCTTTGTGCCAATGATATTACTACTGCAAACGTTTCGTCACCCAATCTGGCGGCATCGGATAGAAGATAGAAATAGAGCATCGAAAGGCCCCAGTTTGGGGGCCGCAGTTACATCACTGACGCAGCTCTAAATTGGAATTTTACAGACTTCCATTGCAATTCGCTATCTAAAAGCCTCACAGTAAGAAATTTTTTTCTTACTAAGAAAAGTACGTCAGAACCAATACACGACGAATGTAAAATTAAAAAAAAGCCACGGCAATGCTAACGAACTAAACGCTGATCTTGTGGTGGTGCCTCGGTGGGCAAACTACGTTACAATTATCTTTCATACCTTTATGATTAATAATTGCGGATTTTTAATTTTAATTTTTATGAAGGAGTGAAAATTTATTAATTTGCAAGAATCTCGACGTTAGTTGGAATTCAGGAAAAATTGTCACAATATGACATTTATTTTCTTATCACTGGCGATTACAAGTCTGAGCGAATTTACCGTTAACATTAACACAAATTGGCAAAATCATAAAAGCAACGCTCAGAGTTACAATTAGCCGTCATGAGCAAGCAAACAATTATATATTTACTTTTAAATATCTCAGAATCAAAATGCAAGAAACAAGGACAATTGGAAACAATAAAAATACAAGTTATGACGACCTCAGACAAAGGTATCATAATACTGTGACTTTACAGTTAAGAAGGAAAATCATGGGCGCCAGAATGAACAATATATCATTCGAAAATAACTAGTTCTGGCAAATTATGCCGCTAACTCAGGGTTTTTTTTACAATTACAAAGTGAGAACATGGACCTATCCTCTCAAAGTCGCTTACGGGTTCTGTTTCACGGAATGCACAATCAGATGGCTTGGTCGTAATAAATTACCATTGTAGTCCTGCGTCTGATGTCTGCGATGACTGTAGTGGACCCACGATATGTGAGATTATCTCACAAGTCGGCTATAGGCATCTCTGGTCTGACAATGCGCATCATCGCATTACCGGCTGTGTTGCTGCGATAAGCTTGCTCCAGCAAGGCAAGCTGCCAGCCAGAAATCGTACAGCGGCAGTTGGCGAGAGAAGCCAACTTTCCAAGTCCAGCTCAGACTAGACTCGCATAGCTTGGACTCGAAGATCGAAGTTAGAATCCCCAGCTCCTCGCTCTTCGGTCCACGAGGAAACTTCTCGCTCCGCCCATTTGTAGTCTCGAAGCTCACATATAACAAAAATTCCCAGGATTTTAAGTTATACGCTCATTTGGATTGGATCTTCAGGTCGGCACCTAATGTCACGTGATATCCCAGATATGTGATTTGGCTAGAGTATCTAACAGAGGTCGGACATATTCGGCTAAGTTCGCCGGGGCGAGGGAACATTCGGGTTTCGGACGGCAGGCTTTTCCCGCCAGGTGAGTGACGTCGTTGACCGCCCATCCCCAGGGAGCAGAGTGTGTGGTCTGGCAAAACCCAAATCCGCGACGTCCCGTCGCCATGATTCGGGAAGACCAAGATTAGCTTCAAGCCTACATAGCTCAATAATTCTTGAATATTCGCTTTACCAAGATACACTGTATAAGTTCACCATTTCATTACAGTCCTCACTTGGAATCTCGCGTACTTTATAAAATTACAACAAAAATCTATTTAGGTGGTCGCCCAAGATTTATGTAAATTACTCTTATATTATTACATATATAATAAAAATGCACCTTGTAACGTGGCGACAGCGCGTCATGTTACAATCTGAAAATTCGTTCACTGAAGAAAATATGAATAACATTTTTCCTTTAGAGAGGGATTAATTACGAATAGGAACTATAAAGCAATTAGAGCACTCGCAGAAGGGAAAGCGCAGCATCCACATGGTATCCCAGTAAGAGTATTCTCAAGATAAGCAACGGAAATCGAACAGTTTCCGTCCAATATATACTCTAAACCCTTAGAAGAGAAAAGTACCTTCACATTGGAAAATCGTGTAAAGACTTCCATTTTTCAAGAAAGGAGATAGAAAAGATCCTAGAAACTACCTACCCATATCTCTTTGCAATTGAGTTCTGGAGCTGCTTTATGCTCCTAAGCGAATTCGAATTGCTTACAACGAACCAGTATAGAACGGACAGTGTGAAACATAACTATTGATGCAGGATCACAAGCTGATGTAATAATATTAGATATTCAGAAAGCTTTCAACTCTGTACTATACAACCGCCTTTTTTCGAAAATTTGAGCGAACGGTATATCCGATTAGATTTGAGTTTGGATACGAGATTTTCTAATGGCCGGTCGCAGCATGTCGTCGTGGACGGAAAACCTCTTCTAATGTAGATGTTACATCAGGCGTCCCTCATGGAAGTGTAATAGAAACATCCGCTTCTTAGTTTTTATAATCGATCTTGGTGACAGCGTGAATAGCAGCTTGAGATTGCTCTCTGATGACGCAGTCATCTATAGAGAAGTAAGTTATTCGGCCGGATGCTTTAAAATAACTCTGGATGATATTTCGGCATGGTACGATCAATGGCAACTGTAGTGACCCGCCCTAGGAGTCACCACTAAGGAGAGAGAGAATGTGGGCAAGGGTTGCAGGAATAACCCCAGTAGACCCTCGTTTAATCTGCCACTCGGGTAGCAATTTTTCACCATCATAGGAGAGCTCTAAAAATAAGTAGTCACAATATAGCACATATCAGAACATTTATTAGCCTTGTTATTAGCCTCAATGGCGCTGCAATTATTATGCAGAGGTATTATTGCTTCCCCATGCAGCCGTGTCTCGGCCAGCAACAGCGAGCTAAGGCTACAATATCTCCCAAATTAGCAATGACCATCCCCGAGAATTAGACAGTCGGCCCCACCTGACTTTATTGGAGTCCCGTCGTCACTCTGGCAGCTTGTCCGGCGATCACGGCAGGCTGGGGCGACGTGCTGGCTGCGTCCCGCAGTGGCGTCGATCCCGGGTGCTGTCTGCCTCTACCCCAGCGAAGACGACACCTCCATCAGCGGCACCCCTCGGTAGACGACTTGTCGGGGCGAGTCGGCGTCGAGCAGTCTTCTCTCGAGCTCCGTCCCAGAGCCTAAGGTCTTAACCCCACCCCCACCATCGAGCTCTCCATCCAGTGGGGACAATTTTCCACCAATCGTAAATCTGTTACCAGGCCGTCTAGGTGACTTCTTTGAGACGGTCATTGCTCCAACTCCTACTTATCAGCACTCTACTTTCAGGGCACTGCCTCGGAATTTGTGCAACCTGTCTAGCTCGCTTTTGCTGCCTTGATTTCGACATCGGTATGCGTACCAGCCGTGACGGCTACTACATCTCCCCCGCCCCCCAAGTCTGAAGTCCCCTCAGACTGATTTCTTAAGTCTACTTTACAAAGAATATGTACATACAATATGCTTAAGTCTAAATGTGAGGTTCCCCCCCCCCTTTTTTTTTTTTTTTTGTTTTTCTCTTTGAGGTACAATTAGAAACTTCTTAATCTAGTGTAGGCGGTTGTCATCAGGAGTTTCTCGTGACCGCGTGTAGCAGCGTAGCATGTGTGTGGCCTCGCCACGGCCTTGCTTACTGCGCCTACGCCAGCCCTGTGCCAGCAGATTCCACCGGCGTCAGCGTCTAGTGCTTGCATTGCATCCTGCCCTTGCGCACACCTCACTACTCCCTTACTCAGCTTCTTCTGCTCAGGCTGTTCCCGCAACCTGCTTGGGTAAGTATCTTTCCGCTTCATTATCATTCGAATGCTTACACCTCCGATTTACAAGTCCACAATAGCTCTCCATTTTCTTTAGGAAACCCTTCCAAGAACTCCGGTCATATGGTAGATTTATTCTCTCAGATACCACATGCAGTGTGTGTGCTACTTCCAGTGCCGCTCCCTTCCTTAAGGAGAGCTGAAAACCGTTCCTTCCGTATACACAGCCCCCTCGGCTATGCCTTTAATCATTATCCTCCTTCTCCCATCAATACTCTGCAAGTTCTTCAAACATTTTCGCTGAAAAAGCGAGACCTGGGCCCCACTATCAATCAAAAACCGTACTGTCACATTTTTGCTCTGCTCACACTCCAATTCACAAATTCATTACGATTATTGCAATCCATTCTGTACAAGTTCTCTTCCTGAGTATGACAGGATTGCTTCGTCACACTCTGACTTAGTTTTCCGAATTCTGCCATGAATTTGTCTTCTCTCCATTCGTGCGTAAATTGCAATCATATGCTCCATGACCCCAACGTCTACAGATCCAGCACTCCACTGCCCTGAAATATTTGCAGGCGCCAGGATGGCTTTCCAAACTGCATCTCGTACATGGCTCCGAATCCTGTGTATTTCTTTCCCCTCCTCTATGACCTTTCATAGACTTCCCGTTAGATGTACCTTGCCCTTCATGCCACTTTCTTGATTCTTCCCTTGCAAAATCCCGTCCGCGTCCTCGATTTCCTTGCACTTCATTCTCTTGTATCACTGAGGTAACTCCCCGCACTTTCGGGGCCCCCCCTACATTGCCTCGCGCTGTGTCCAAAGGCCATGCACAGTTGGCACTTCTGCTTCTGTCGACATTCCTCCGCCGCATGTCCCTCTCGGCCGCAATATCCACAATTTTTTCTTTTCACTGGTTCAGATTCAGTTTTTCTATTTGCCCCCCTATAAACCATCCTTTCTTTAGCAGATAATATGGCTGCCTCTTTGCCCCTTGCCATCTCCACCGCCGCAGGTAGCTGCAATCCTTCACCTTTTGATCTTAATACTGTAATAATTCGTTCATCCAGTAAGCCTTGAATGAACACCCCCCTTCCCAAAGAATAGATTAGTTTAATAGCACCGTTCAACTCGCCCCCTACCATTGATTCGCTTGTAGCTTCTTTAAACTCATGAATCATAGAATCTACCCGACTCGCCCAGTCCGCAATTGACTCGCCTTTTTGCTGACTACTTGCAAACATTTTTATAGCATAATAATCTAAAGTCCTTTTGGGTCTATAATTTTCAATCAGTATGGCTCTTACATCTTCCCACGTATTTGTGTTCTCTCGTACAATTAACTTCTGGCGTGCTACAGCTGTGATTCGTGACTTTACAAATTTAAGTAAGATATTATGATCATCTTTTTTCACCAATTGAAACGCTGTGTCACAATTGTCAAGGAACTCCGCCAGGTATCTTTATCTCCATTAAACGAATGAGGTATTAACTTAAGCGCCTCAGCTAAGCTTACGTGTGATCTAACCCCCTCATCTCCATCAGATGGCTCATTTTTCCCCCGCTCATTTACTTGTAATGGATCAATTTTTCCCCGTTCATTTACTTGTAATTGATCGATTTTTCCTCGCTCATCTACTTCGGCAAGCTCCGCTTGTCCCCTTGTGGTAGGCATGTTTTCTGCTTTTGCGCTTACTCACAGTTGTTTCTGACTGGGTGTTTGGCTGCGGTTGCGTCGCCTGTTGTGTACCGGCGGCCGACGACCTCCTTTGTTGCTTCGTCTGCTGCTTACTTCTTCACGATGACTGCCGACCTCGCTTCCTTCGCTGCCTCACTGGATACTGGATACTGCTTTCCTCCGATACTCGTCTCCTGTAGACACTGACTTTATTGGATTACTCGGGTGGTCTTACTGATTTCTGTGCTAGACTACTTACAGAACTTTTCCCCTATTAATTGCTTATGAACCCAATCCAAACATATTATGCAGGATATAGTTTCGCTAATACTTCCTTTTAGCTGAGTGGCACCCCCAGCTGAGACCAATTTTTTTACCCCTTCTTGTAGTGACCCGCCCTACGAGTCACCACTAAAAGGAGAGAGAGAATGTGGGCAAGGGTTGCAGGAATAACCCCAGTAGACCCTCGTTTAATCTGCCACTCGGGTTAGCAATTTTTCACCATCATAGGAGAGCTCTAAAAATAAGTAGTCACAATATAGCACATATCAGAACATTTATTAGCCTTTGTTATTAGCCTCAATGGCGCTGACAATTATTATGCAGAGGTATTATTGCTTCCCCATGCAGCCGTTGTCTCGGCCAGCAACAGCGAGCTAAGGCTACAATATCTCCCAAATTAGCAATGACCATCCCCGAGAATTAGACAGTCGGCCCCACCTGACTTTATTGGAGTCCCGTCGTCACTCTGGCAGCGTGTCCGGCGATCACGGCAGGCTGGGGCGACGTGCTGGCTGCGTCCCGCAGTGACGTCGATCCCGGGTGCTGTCTGCCTCTAGCCCAGCGAAGACGACACCTCCATCAGCGGCACCCTCTCCAGACGACTTGTCGGGGCGAGTCGGCGTCGAGCAGTCTTCTCTCGAGCTCCGGCCCAGAGCCTAAGGTCTTAACCCCACCCCCCACCATCGAGCTCTCCATCCAGTGGGGACAATTTTCCACCAATCATAAATCTGTTACCAGGCCGTCTAGGTGACTTCTTTGAGACGGGTCATTGCTCCAACTCCTACTTATCAGCACTCTACTTTCAGGGCACTGCCTTGGAATTTGTGCAACCTGCCTAGCTCGCTTTTGCTGCCTTGATTTCGACATCGGTATGCATACCAGCCGTGACGGCTACTACACCAGGATATTCAACTAGAATGCTTAAGGTCGCCACAATATTTGATGACCCAAATATTGAAAAGGTATTACAACAGCTACAGAAATAAAACAGTTCACTTTCCCAAAAATTCTTCAAGTTTATTTAAAATGAAATTCAAAGTTCAAACAGCATTCTTAAAGTTGATTAGGCAAATCGAACACTCGTTCCAAAAGTTTGCAGATTGTGGAGAGAAGTGAAGACCGACCGACCCCTTGATGAAAATTATAAGTTCATGTTGATAAACAAAGGCCACGCCCCA
Source organism: Vandiemenella viatica (assembly GCA_031002005.1). Classification (NCBI taxonomy): domain Eukaryota; kingdom Metazoa; phylum Arthropoda; class Insecta; order Orthoptera; family Morabidae; genus Vandiemenella; species Vandiemenella viatica. Next base: position 67,961,380 of record CM061914.1, read on the forward strand.
AAAGCCAAAATGGCCGACCCGGTTGTACCAACCTAAAATTTAAACTGCCAACCTCACCAACGCACACGCTTATAACATCTTGTCAGTACAACGTTCAAACCCGGAAAGCCTGGCGTCACCTCCCCGTCCTCTGATTTATAACCTCGCTGACGTCAGAGCCAAATACAACTTTCTGCTAACACCTAAATGATTTAGGCCGGAAATATCTCAGTAACTAACCAATTATACGAAACTTTAGGTGTGACAGTGTTATACATATTTAATTGTGAAATAATGGATATTTAGTGATTAACTTTAAGTATCTGGTTTAAAAGATCTTAGCGTAGGAGTGAACTACTTTCCTACCCTGGGGAATTACTATTGTTCGAGAAACTTCTATATTTCGTCATTTTATTAACGCCACAATTTATGCAAATAATATTATTACCACCGTGTTCTACTAAAATTCCTGAGTTTATTGGTGTAATTTTATTAAGATTGGTGCAGGGAAAGTCTAACTACGACGTAACCAAAGTGCGATTTCAGTTTTAATTTTATAACTTTATTTCTATTACTTTTAACCGAAATATAAAATTACCGAGAGATTCTCTGAATTAAATAACGTGTTCTGAAAGTTATCTCATCTCTGTATGTTCTCGCAAACAGCTGTAAATAATTTTTAAGTTAACCTCATGGTCGGAATGAAAACTAAATTTTAAGATCTCCCTAGAATCGGTTCTATTATGTGGAATTACTTGAAATTATTATATGTGATATTAGATTTTTAGGTCTTCCCGGAAATCTACTTTTTATTTCGAATGTTCTCTAGGATTTTGAGATAAAAAAATGTTAAAAGTGAAGTGCATCTGACGAGGTATTAAAAATTGATTTAAGTTATTTAAACGTTCAGAAACTACGAAATTTTAGTGAATTTATATTTTAATTGAGTACTTACTTCATCAAAACTACTTTATTTTGTTCGAAAGTGTGTAAAAACAGTGAAATGCCAAATATTAGGAATTGCTTGTGTGCTGAACTGGATTATTTTGGATTATCATATTTAAGGTTAGTAAAGGTGTTAATATTATTACAGAAAATTAATTTAGTTGGTTTATTAAATATTGAGTCACTTTCTTGCTCGTAAATTGGTTTAAAAATGACAAAATACTTCCAAAGTAGAAGCTCATAATTCCCAAGTTGGATTACTGATGATTATTTAATTTTCAGTTGATTTAAAGTTTATTTATTATTATTCAAAGTTTATATTCGGCATTTAGTAACTACTGAAGTCTTTACTGCATTCAAATTGGTTTAGAAACTGTGATGTAAACTTATATCAAAATTTATTACTTGAAACTGAACTTGGGGGATTTAACCTATTCCCTCCCAAACTAATGTTTTCTTTCTGTTATAGAAGGTTTACTTTAGGGCTTTTATTTACTTCTGAATACTTTTACTGTTCCTAAAGGGGTTTATTTAGTTTGTTTGGTTACAGTATCTTCATGCTATATAAAGCTTTACTCTCATAACCTATACACGAAATGAAACTATCTTTTCCTACAGAGTAAGCTTTCCCCCTAATGCCTAAAGGTGAGAGGCTAGAATTTACTAAAATTCTAAGATGCTTACAACAGGTTGTATTTGTTTACCAAAACGTAAAGTTATTCCAGAAGTTGTTGGTTGACGATTATCATATAGTGAAGATTGTTTTCCTTTTTGCACTTTTTGTCGTTGACTAGATACTTCAGCTGCTAAATGTTCATCGGCAAATATTTCATCCCAATCTAAAATCATATAGTTGATTCTTGTCTCGTTCTTCATCTAAAGTAGCTCCTTTAGCTGCTTTATGTTTCCAAGGAATACTTTTCTTCTGACCAGACTTGGTCGTCCACGTCTATTTTTCAGGCATACCATTGTAAAACAAGTCTCTTATATAAATTTTTATATCTAACCACACCAGAAACTGGAAGTGATAAAATTACACCACCACGCCCCACACCCACCAGGCGCTGTGATGCAAAGAATGGCAGTGAAGAATCGCCTGTACATCTGTCACAGCTGGACATGTTATTATCATAATTTACTCAATCATTAAACAATAAAAAATCATTGATATTTAATATTTCTCAGTTATACATATATTCTGGTATATAAACAACTTCCAAAAGCTACATCTGACTCTATACAGTGGAGCACTCATTACATACCAATATGTTCTTATTACCAAGCCTGTATTCTCACAACTGCTATAAATGGAAATCCTTCTGTCCACAATCTTACTTGCCACTCCATTTATGTGCTTTACTAGACCCTTCTTGTTCCTGGTTCAGAAATAACTCGAGCCACAACACAAACTAAAGCTCCTTTCTTGAAATTGAGCAGATTGCTAAACTTGTAAAATGCACCAGGATGCAATCGCTTGTAACAGAAACTCAACTGGACAGAACGTTTACCTTAGAACATGTAACATCTGTAAAACTTTTCTTATATTTTGTCACTTGACTATTTAGTTCTATATACAGATCAATTATCCATCAAGTTTAATGATTACAGGCTAGTGATATCTGCCAAAATTACTAAACATTCTTGTAACTACATATACCATTGCATCTAAAAGTGATCAGCACAATATGAGACTAGGTACTCACTGGTTCTCATTGTTAGTTGGATGGAGCCCTTCTCCTTTCTCTCCAGCTTGACTCGCCCTGACCTCTCCCCACCTTCACTCGGAATAACAATCTTTTTCCACTGGATATGACAAAAGGAAGCTGATTAGAAAATATAAATTTGAATTTCCATTGTTATTCTGCAATTTGCCTACTGTAACAAAACCTACTGCTTACTAGAGTAGTTTTTTTTTTAATATATATTATTATTAAATAGATATTTGTATTTTTCTCTGGGTTCTGGTCCATTCTATCTTTGATTGAAGCTTCTTTCCATCCTCTCTTATTGTTTACCCTAATTTGAATTCCTACTATTCATTCATACAGTCAGCTCCCATTAAACAATATATTTTCACTTCTTCTATGATTCATATTCAAGACACATCTGCTGAGAAAGGATTTAAACTATAGAGATTCATTTTGTTTAGGTTTTGTATCTTTTTCAACAATGTATTGTCTGTGGTAACTGGTGTTTTTTTTCTGTTTCCTTATTTACATTTGTTAATCATTACATGATTTTTTTTGAACACTTATTTAAAAACTTCTCTATTTTGTCCAGTTTAAAAAAATTTGTTTGTAATTTTTTTTTGTACTTGGTTTCTCTGATACTGTAGTGATAAATTTTGAACTAAGCTAATAGTTTTTATTACGCCTACTGAATTTTCACAACCTACAAGGCTACTTGTGGCTTTGATGTTTAATTGGTATTCTTTAAGCGTTATTGTTTATTTGCCTTCTAAAACTTTTGGAAAATTTTATGTACTCTTAAGTCATCAAATATATGATAAAATTTGATTGATTGATTAATATTAGCTTTAATTTTTAGATTGTATATGCTTGGAGTTGATATGCAGATTAAGAATTTATACCCAGCTGCACAGTTTCCTGTTCACTGGGGAACACCCATGATTTCCCCTCTTATAGAGTGGGAACATTCAGCAGACTGGTTTGTAGACATTCAGTCCAGTGAGGTGAGATATCTTGTTCATTTTCTTTTATTGGATTTTAAACTAAAAATGTTTATGATCCAAGGGATAAAGTTGTTTTTATATTTTTGTGCAATGATATAAGTTCTGTGCGGTTTTAATAATTGCTATTTTCATGGGTAATGGCTGTTGAGATTTAAGAGCATTATGTAATAGCAACATTGGTTTATATCATGTGTGAAACTAAATTCTAAAATGATTTGTTCTGTCCTATGACTTTCAAATCACCATTACACCGTGGCACAAAGATTTAAGCCTCATAACAAGGAAAAGTTATTGACAATACATATTTTTCTAATTAGTGTTTGACATCAGTAGGTATTTGGTAAAATATGATTGCATTACAGCACTTGAGAAATGGCACCTGAACAATCCTTCATGATTTCTCAGAAAACAGTGCCATGGGCATATGCATTTACTTTAGAAACTATGTACAGATCATTTTTGAGAAATTTTCTGCACTTGCACATTATTATCCACACAAAAGCAAGTATCTCCCTACTACCAATATGCCATAAATCAAGAGTACTTCAAGTATTGAATTTTAATTCATTTTAATTGCAAAGGAACACGTGCTCTGGTTAGAATTTCTGTAGTCACCTAATTATCCCTTTCTTATTATTAATATTCCATGGTTCGGATTCCACTTTAAACTGTAGGTCCCAGAGGAAAGGAATTGGCCATTCTACCTCTGACACAATGGCTTAGTATTTCTCCTTCAGGGGGTTACAAGCAACCTTTGGGTTCTGGACTAAGTTCTTTACTTTTATTATTATCTGATTGCTTAAATTCCTCTGCCCATTTGTTTTTGCCATTTACTAATTTTAACTCTAAATTCATTCTGCATTTTTGGTAAATTATTCATCATGTCCCTTTTTGAATCCATTCCAATGCCTGGCCTCAAAAGAAAAAAAAAATCCCACTCTCTAATATGCAAAAGGGAATGGGAAATGTGGCATGTTGCTCCCATGATCATCTTTTCATTTCTATTCTCTGCTCCTAATTCTTTGATCAATATCCATCTAGACACCTTACCAACATATGTCTTGTATACTCCGAGCACTCTCTTCACTGACCTCTAGTCTTCCAATGATTCCCAATCAAACTCCATTTTCATATCTCTTACTGACTGCATCCTGTGATAGTTTCCACAAACAAATATAGCTGTTCTCCTTTGGATGCCTTCAAACTCCTGTATTTGATACCCAAAATGCGGGTTACAAACTACACTGACATATTCAAGCAATAGTCTGACCAAAGTTTTGTAACCCAATTTCCTCACTTCTGTGGTACATCCTTTCAATTAAATGAAGGATGTGGAACCATTTATCACCTGCTCAATGTGTTCTGCACTGTTAAGTTTACTATCAAATGTTATGATTAAGATATTTACACTCCCAAGCCTTCAACAAGAAATTCTTTCTCACCCCATAATCATAAACAATATTCAGTTTATTTATCTTTGTACCTAATAAGCTGACTCTTTTTAATATTTATCTTAATTCCATGTTGACCTACTCAGTTAGATATTCTATCCAGGGTACCCTACAGCTGGTCAGTTCTCTCCTATTCTGATCCTATTATACAGCACTATGTCATCTCCAAACAACCAAAATTCTGATTGTATATAATCAACACAGTCCTTGATTAGATTAATGGATAGCAATGGTCCCAATGTACTACCCTGTGGCTGTCCCATATTCAGTTCCATTTCTATTGGTACTGCTCCTAACGCTAATGCTTAGCTTTCCACCTTTTAAAAATTCTTCTATCCAGCAAGTAACGTTTTCATTATCTTTGAGAATATTTAGCTTATTTAATGGCTCACTTAGTTAAAAGTCTTAGGCTTAGACAGATCTAGTATTGCACTATCAACTTGGTGTAGCGATTTAATAAGCTTGCTCTCACTTGGTGGCAAGCGATAACAAGCATGTGTGGTTGGTAATAACACTTGATTGTTGAGGTTTGCCATTTTGATTTTTTCTACTAAGTTGATTCACAGGTCGCTATTAAGTTTAATCTGATTTATTTAACAAGCACATACATCTAGCCCAAGTACTACCACTGATTATACTTATTCATCCTGACTGTGGATAAGGCTATACATTACTTCATTTCCTCCGATTGCAAGTTCTTACCATGCTCTGACTATCGAGTCTACACACTACTGCTAGCTTGTTGTTCGTCACGAAGCACTTCCCTAATGTAATTATTTATTTTTATTTTTTATTTATCAATCTTGTTTCATGGATCCCTGCTGAGGAAGCACCTCTGGGATGTGAAACATGTCATTAGTGGATGGCATTTTATTACTTTTAGGTCTACTGAACAATTATACAAGGCCACACTGTAACCTTTACATGACTCTTGCGGCTGCCAGCTACCGACTCCTGTGGCGGCCAGCTACATACTCACTCCTACGGCGACCTGCTAGAGACTTACTCTCATGGCAGCTAGCCTCAGACTGACTCAACAGTTACAATTTTACACCGCATGCCTCTGTGCTTAACAATGTTTTGTGGTGACTTTAAGCTTTACAAATAATATACATGGCTTAATACTGTCTCATCACATTGGCCTTCCTTGTCTTGTTCACCTAAAACATCTTCTTATTCACCACCAATGGAGATTAACATGTATATTCTTCTCTTGGAACAATGTTGCCAATTTGCAAACCATTTCTGATGTTGTTAAATATTATGATCATCATCATTACTACCCAAGCCCTTTTCAGGGCCACAATTAACAATCATCTCTGTTAACATAGAAGGCATGTCACCAGCCAAGGAAGAACTTCTACAAGACCTATGCAGTCAATATCAGTGCCATATACTGTGCGTACAGGAAACACACAGAAGTTATGAAATGCGTAGACAAAAAATAAACGGAATGCATCTCACTATAGAAAGACCTCATAATCAATACGGAAGTGCAATCTTTGTACGTCCAGATGTACAAGTAATGTCCACTGCATTCACGGAACAAAATGACATTGAAATTCTCACTCTAGAAATGATGAACTGTACCATTTCGTCTTTTTATAAACCACCTGGTGCTGTATTCACTGTCAACAAACCACATAATTTCCATAATAAAGACATACAGATCGTGATTGGTGATTTCAACAGTCATAGCAATTTTTGGGGCTATGACCATGAAGATGAGAATAGGACGGCAGTACAAGAATGGGCTGAAATAAATCACCTCTCTCTAATCCATGATGCAAAACTACCTGCATCATTCAACAGTGGTCGGTGGAGGCGTAGTTTCAACCCTGACCTCATATTCAGTAGTAGCAGTATTAGCCACCAGTGCATTAAATCTGTCTGTTCCCCAATACCCAACTCACAGCATAGACCAATAATGTGTCAAATATATGCCGCAGTTAGACTACAGGAAGTACATTTCCATAGAAGATACAACTTCAAAAAGGCAAATTGGTCTGAATTCTCAGAACTATTGGATTCCAAAGTCCTTTCAATAGAACCAACACCAGAATGCTATGACATCATCACCACGGCTGTAAAGAGATGTTCCAGAATGTCTATCCCTCGTGGTTGTCAGACATCTTACATCCCCAGTCTCACATCAGATCAAGCTGCTCTACTTAAAGAATACAGCAATTTATTTACAGAAGATCCTTTTGGTGGAGCAACAGTGGAAGTAGGAAACAAACTCATTTCCATTATTAAAGAGACAAAGTGGAATCAGTGGATTAAAACTGTTGAAGACTTAGATTTCGCAAGAGACAGCCATAAAGCATGGAGACTACTGAAGCATCTAAACAATGATCCAACTAAGACCAAAACTCATTATAATGTTACCGCCAACCAAATAGCACACCAACTGCTATTAAATGGGAAAGCTAATCACAAGTCCAAAATGCCCAAACTGGGGAAAGAAGGACAAGAGGAGAATAATGACCTCACAATACCATTAAGCATGGAAGAATTGGATAAGGCTATAAGAAATTGCAAAAATGGAAAATCAGCAGGCCTGGATGACATTAGGACAGAACAAATTATGCACTTTGGTCTAACAACAAAGAAGTGGATGCTTCAGCTCTTTAACAACTGTATGAGTAAATGTCAAATTCCAAAGATATGGCGGAAGAGCCGAGTGATCGCCTTTCTTAAACCTGGCAAAGAAGGAAACAGTCCAAAGAATTTTAGACCTGTTGCACTTTTATATCACCTCTACAAACTGCTTGAAAGAATGATCTTAAACCGGCTGTTGCCTGTAGTGGACCCTTTTCTTATTCCTGAACAAGCTGGATTCCGCCCGGGTAAAAATTGCACAGGACAACTACTAAATATCACACGGTTTATAGAAGATGTATTTGAAGCTTGTAAGGTAAGAGGGGTGGTATTTGTTGATTTGTCAGCAGCGTATGACACCGTCAGCCATCAGCTACTACTAGTAAAGTTCTACAATCTGACCAGGAATTTCATTCTTAGTAAGTTCATTGCTACTCTTCTGCAGAACCGCAGATTCTTTGTTGACTTCCAAGGTCAGCGTAGCCGTTGGAGGTCACAGAAGAATGGTCTACCCCAAGGAAGTGTGCTAACCCGATTATTGTTTAACATATATACCAATGATCAGCCTATACCACGCAAATGCAGGAGTTTCGTGTATGCTGATGATCTTGCTCTGGTCTCACATAGCAAAGACTTTGAATCAGTGGAGAGCACCCTTACCAACGCTCTGGAAGATTTGTCAATGTATTATAGCACGAACCAGCTTAAACCAAATCCTACGAAGACACAAGTATGTACTTTTCATCTAAGGAATAAAGAAGCAAATCGTAGGTTAAAGGTAACATGGTCGGGGGTCGAACTAGAACACTGTGATACTCCAAAATATCTGGGAGTGACCCTTGACTGATCACTTACATTCAGGAAACATTGCATGAACTCCAAGCTGAAAGTTTCCAGTAGGAACAATCTGATAAGAAAACTGGCTGGATCGCAGTGGGGCAGCCAACCTGAAACAATTAGAACTTCTGCCTTAGCACTATGTTATTCGGCTGCAGAGTATGCCTGTCCCAAATGGCACAGTTCAACCCATGCCAAACAAGTAGACATTGCACTTAATGACACATGCAGAATCGTAACAGGCTGCTTAAAACCAACTCCAGTCGAATGGCTCCACTGTCTCACAGGAATAGCACCACCTTCTGTTCGAAGGGAAACAGCAGTGAACAAGGAAAGGAGGAAAGTGAACCATGAAAAATCTCATCCACTATATGGGCATATCCCTCACAGGCAAAGACTGAAGTCCAGGAAAAGTTTCCTAAGAATATCTCAGGAACTTACAACGACAACTGAAAAAGCCAGGTTACAACTATGGGAAGCTAAGGCTCCCCTTCCGCATGGCTGGGGAAGAGTGTCTGAATCTTTGCCACCTGGTTATGACAAGGGATGGTTGACATGGAAATCTTTGAATAGGCTGAGATCAGGAGTGGGCAGATGCAAAGTGAATTTAGCAAGATGGGGCTACACTGAGATCAATGATATCAAGTGCGACTGTGGTGAAGACCAGACTGTCCAGCACATGCTCCAGTGTCAACTGTGTCCAGCATCCTGTTCGGCAGCTGAACTGTATGAGGCCTCAAAAAATGCACTGGAAGTGGCCAAGTTCTGGTCGATTATAATTTGATGATTGTGATTGTGTAACTGTATGTTTCTGATACGAAATAAATAAATAAATAAATCATCATTTTTTCTATTACTGACATCAAACGAATTTCCCTGTAATTTTCAACCTCTTTGTCACCACTCCTTTGTGAACTGGTACTACTAATGGTCTTTTTCAGTTACTTAACCATCATCTTCCCAGTTGTATCCTTATGTGTTATTATTTCAACAGCTTCATATATTTTTTTAGCATTAGTTCTTTTCCCTTCATTCATTTACAATCAGTATTCCTTTAATATCTTTTTTCTCCCACACCAACGGCCCGTAACCTAAAAAAGGTGCAATCATTACCCCATCATAAATGGAAGTGAGCTCTCCTATAACTTTAGCTAACAACTCGGAAAACATCCCCTGACCACTTCTATTTAGGTGGAGGCCATCCCTAGTGAAACCTCATCCCCAAAACAGTAATAATGGTTTCCCGACAAGCATTTCTGTCTTCATGTTTATGCATCTCACAGTGTGGTTCAATTGTGGTCAATCATGGTGAATTATGTCCTGCATGAGCCCCACCTTGGTAAAACATGCATCCTTCATGTTCTTCCTTAAGTCACTCTCTATACTTGTGTTCCTATCAATAGGTTTGCCCGCACATCCCTTCAGAACTCCACAGATGGGAACTAGCCTACCAACATATCCTTGACACCAGACACACCCCTGGCCTAAACTTACATTAAACCTGTCACTTGCCATCTCTAATTTCATTTTACAGTCAGTTACTTATATATGAACATTTCATCTATTCATTTTATATATTTCTATCTCCCTTTATTTTCATCTATAATCAATCTAAATAAAATTATAGCTTTTTGATTTATGCTACACAAAGATTATTTTGTTTTGATTCACTTTTATCGCTGGTCAAGGGCCCCTCCATATATCTTTCCCCCTGCCATATGTCTCTCCTCCCATGACTAAGACTTATGTTGAAATATTGTGCAATTTGTTTATGTTTTTGTGTTTTTACGTTTCGTTCGCCCTCCTGCCTTCATCTGTGGTAAGTGACGGGTATCTGTTTATTTTTCTCTATCCTATTTTATTCTCAGTGCCTCGCGGCAGTTTCTTTGTTTCCATTATCCAATAAGAACCCTTGTCATTTATGACATCATCTGTCACACCACTGAAATAAAAGTATGTATATTATGTATAAATTGACAAATCAATCATTAGATGTATATTTATGTAATATTCTTTTAATATATAGAAGTATTCCTTAAATTCTATATCCACAGATATGTAAGATAAAAGTTTTAATTTTTAAGGTGTAGGAACCTTTGATTAGATTGATACTTAGCATGGGTCGGAATTACAACTGGCATTTGACATTATAGCAGTAAATAATTTAGTTTCTTGGGGGGGGGGGGGAATAAATTAAACTGTGTCCTATTATTGAAATTATTAAATCATTTGACCAGAAACAGTTGCACACTGATCCCGATGCAGCTTACGCTACAATTAAAACAAATATTATGTGGCATAATATAAGTTTATAAGATTTTTTTATTTAATAAAAATCCTTTGTTTTCACTGAGCAATATTACTGAAGCTATCTTTTCAGCAACATGTAACTGTGTCAGCAATTCTAACGTTCTAGTATTGGTCTAAATCATGGATAACAAAAAAAAAGAAAGTGTAAAAACCCTTGAAGATTTTTGATCAAATATATATTGCAATGCATTATTGCCACTAAAATGTGAGGCAGTACATGTATTAATATGCGTGAGATTGAAATATTGTTCTTCTGGCAGCTGCAACCTGGGCCCGGATGGAAACCCAAACCTTTTGCTATAGCACAAGGCACGGGAATTTCATTGAATTTTATTTTGTTACAATTATGTTTGGTTAAGAAATTACTAAGAAACGAATTGTCAGAATACTGAAAGAAAAGTATGTATTTTGTTTAAATTAACATATTAATTATCAGTTATTTTTACTGAAGTCATTGCATGGTTTGAATGAAAGAAGTTCCAAATTGATCGCAATATATGTGGTCTTAACCGCAATGAACCATTACTTGGCATAGCATAAGTTGTTAAGATTTATTTTTAGCATCCTTCGTTTTCACTGGGGTCATTATTTTAACCGATGCGATGTAAGCTGTGTCAGCTGTTAAACATTGATATTTGTCAAAGGTAATATAAAAAAAAAGTCGTAGAAACCTTTGAAAATTTGGGATCAAGTTTCTATCAGGATGCATGATGACACTGACATGCATTACAGGGAATGCATTAATTCGTGCGTGATTGAAGCTTTGCTTTTCTATCAGCAATATTAGCACAGATTGTGGTTAGGCTGAAATGTAACCTGGACCAATTTGGCAACTGAAGCTTTTTGTTACAGCAAAAGGGACGATAAATTACAATGATATTTATTTTATAGCAGTTATATTTAGTTAAGGAACTGCAGAGAAATAAATTACTATAACACTCCATTAAACCCGTCATTTTTGACGGGCTTTGGGGTCAGTTATATAATATTTCATATTTACTTGAAGCCTATAGTCATGATGAGATTCCTCCCCCCCCTTTTTCCACCCCCTCTGCACTCAGTCTCTCAACTGGTTTGATGCAATCCTCCATTCCTTCCTATCTCCACTAACCTCTTCATCTCAACATATCCCTTATGACCTACATCATCAATTAGCTACTTCATATATTCTAATCTCTGTTGCCTCTACTGTTATAACCTTCAACTGATTCTTTCACTAACAAATTAACCAATTCCATATATCTTCCACAAACAACTTTCCTAACCCATAATTCCCAAAAAGCATTCATTTCATAATTCTCCTGCCTTTAAATTTTCAGGATCCTTTTATAGCACCACTTTTCAAATGCTTCATTTTTCCTTGTTTCTGGTATATCTAAGCAGGAAATAGAAAGATTTATCATGACACATGGAACAATTAAACAAACTTCACAGGAGAAAGTGAGCAAGTGGACAATGTAAAAATTTTACTAAGTGCTGGCATTACCAGTAATGTTGTATGGAAATAATGCTTAGATGCTAAATTAAAAGGCCTCTGCAAGATTTTAAGTGTAAAGATGAGATTTTTAAAACATGTGGCAAGATATATAAGTAGGGAAATCAATAAATAGATCAGGGAGGAATTAGGAATAACAGCCCTAAATGACAAAATAAAATAGTGCTTCAGTAATAAAAAAATAGCAACAGCATATATATAACTGTGATAAATGACCACAGGCACTTGTAATGACCTTATAAATATTGAGCATCAAGGCAAAGAAGAATAGAGCAACCCAAGGACATATGGAAGGATATAGAAAATATCTAAAAGCGGACTGAGAACCAAGCTTGAAGTGGGGTGAGGGAAAAACTTCGGTCTCTGCTATGACTGTGGATAACTGTGGATAATGTTCAGCTCTGGCTTCGCTATGTTGAAATTGGTAACCACTTAGTTTAAATAATCCCAAACTAAGAAAAGATTGTTGGAAATAAAAGTCACAAGTCTATTTCTAGTATACATACATTATATTCTTGAAAACTTTTGCAAAGTCAGAAACTAAAACAGCATCAGACAAATTGTCTGAAGATATAGTTGCAGATTCGACTAACACATTTGAGTCAGACCAACCTCACAACACCTAGCTAACTTTTAACTACATGAGGTATTAAATTTTCTGCACACGCTATCCTAAAAGTTAATCATGTCTGCACGAAACTATCATCTGCCATACATCGTGCCAAAACTTGCAACACATTGCCGAGCTTACTGTTTCTGAAAGACTGGGGAAGAGGGAAGGGTTCTGGGTGGCTATGTATACTCACTAACCATGGGAAGCTACAAAACTTCCACTTCCCATGAGAATCATCCGATAAATTATCAGATTAATACAAACTTACATCATATCTTTAGAACTTGAATGTTAAAAGTGTTTCTATCAATCTGAAATCGCTTGGGAATTGCTAGATAATGTGAAAAATGTCAACCTCAATCCTTATAAAAAAAATTCTGTAACTCTATTAGTTTTGCCGAAAAAAAGTCATTTTGATGTGATTACCAAGACTTGTTAATAACTTCCCTAATTTTACCGCTACTAACTGAAACTTTTATTCTACTCTTAATCTGGTGCCCTTCCATCTGATATCAAATAAAGTGTATTTATTTTTTCAAAAGTGGGATAAAATTCGAAAAACAAAATTTGACTAATTAAGTTATTAAGGATATCGACTTGAAAGTAGCTTTAAACAAATCTACATACTAAAAAATGGTTACTGTGAAAATTTGAAGTCTCTAAGTGCTTTCCTTGATTTACTACAAAATTTTAAAACATTCATCCAAGCAAATGCTTTTTCTAGCGAAACTCTATTGGCACCAAAACATATTTCACTCTATCACAATTAAATACCTTAGTAGATTTAAATGAACCTTACTAGGAATCCTTTGTATTTAATTAAACTTTATTTTGAACACAATTTATTTTCACCGATTTCTGAATATGACGATGTGTCTGCTTTTAACATATAATAGCTAAAAACGATGTTTAAACTGTATGAAACTTTCCAAAATTATATTATAGTGTCTCAACCAAAATTACATTATTTCCTTTCTACGAGTTGACTTCCTATATTTATCCTGACATCTGAATTTTTCAATTTCAAAGTGGACAATTACAAATTTCTATATTGGCATTTTATTTTTAATATGTTCAGACTCTAAGCAGGATTCTCTGGCTACGAACTTTATTATCTTCTTGCTATTTATTCATCTGAATATCTTCTAAAATTAAGAAAAATATTGATTAAGCGGAATTTCATGAAACCAAATATTACATATCCAAATCTAGCTTAAGTTGTTCTACAAGCTGTTTAAATGAATTTATTGCCTGAATTTACAGTTTAAACTTGAATTATTGCCTATTTTTGCTATATTTTTTAAAAATATTTCCTAAATTAACTATAAAAATGATTTTAAATTGTGGTACCATGTACTTCAACTAAGCTTGCTATTCTGGAAACTATTTTTGCTATGCAAAATTCTAAGATATGTTACAATTACAGCCAGTAGCCTAGAATATGTTCATTAACATGGTGATGATGCTAACTTTTAGTTTTATTGTAATTTCAATCATTAAATGATTAATGTCCTTTCTTTCCAGGCTACTGCTGACTCTGTGGAACACAGCACTGTAATAAATATGTCAGACAAGCAAAATTTATTTTATACTGGACACATCATAGATGGAAGGAACTTATTCCCAGCTACAGGATACTTGGTAATGATTTCAACAATAGAATGGTCTGTCTTCTATTAGTTTTATGATAATGAATCATGAGTCATATAGTTCAGTACTATCTTTGTAATAAAACAATTTTTGGCAGAAATAATTATTGATCTATTTCCTTAAATGTAGAAAGAGAAATGAAAATTTATTTATCATGCAATTTTTTTTTTACAACTTCTGCTTTAATATTTTCTCTAACCACTATATTATATTGCCAAAGTGAGAAAATCTATTGATTCTCTCTCAAAATAATAATAATAATAATAATAATATTAAACAGCTCTGTCTTCTTCCTTTTGAACGTACATCCTACTACTAACACTACCTTTATCATCATTCTTCACTTGTTTTACTGCAAATGATCTGTTATTCTATTTGCCCTGTATTTTCAGTCTGATTAGTGTGTAAGTGGGAAACAGAGCTTTGCAGACATTCTATTCATTTGAACATAGCTTATTGATCCTGAATGTACTAAATCTGATCTCCAGGATATATGTGTAGGCCTATTCCCACATGCAGAGTTCAGATTGGTGAGTGGTATCTGGAAGTACTCTAATGGTTCTGAGTGTTAAGCAGTCATTGAGGTTGCAGGTATTGTTAGTGCTGACATGGTGAGCAACAGGGATGTCTAGGTTTTGGGAGTAAACTGTTTGTCTGTGACAATTAATTTGGATAAATAATGCATTTGAGGTAAGGACGATGTAGGAACTGTGGCAGTGGTGGCAGTTGAGCTGTTCCAAAGATACATGGCACTGCATTATTACCTTCATTGCCCCATCTTATACCAATATTTTCTTGGGCTGTCTGGAGGGATTATACCATCTCTATCCCCTTTGGTGATTCCGATACACTGGTGGAAATTAAAAGTGCAACACCTAGGTAGAGTTGTGATAAATGAATGAAATTTGGCCCAAAGTATCCCCATATAAAGAGTATTAAATGATTAAAATTTGAAAGTTTTACATGTAACGGTATGAGAATTATAGGGCTATTTACTCTGCAAAATTGCTGTGTTTTTTAATGTAAAAGTAGTAAACAGTGTGGTGTAATATGACACTTTTTGTCCGCAAGTTCTTGTTGGCCAAGAATGTTAAGGCAAAGAGTGATGACCCTCTACACCGAAATGTCTAACTGCAAGAGAGGTTGGAAAATTGTCATGTTTGGAATGGGTGCATCATATCATGAAATTTCCTGAGTGATTGGCTGTAGTGCAATGTCAGTATACAGACTTGTTACACAGTGGATGAAAGAAGGCTTTAGTGATCCTAGAGCAAGCACAGGTGCATCCAGAAGGACAACAGCTCATGAAGACTGGCAAATTGTGTTGATGGCTGTTACAGGTAGATGGGTGACTGCAGGCCAGATGCAAGCAGTGGTTACCAAGAGAATGATATCTTGGACTATTGTAAACCAATTTCTTGAAGCTGGGTTACATTCTCTGATATATATGCAATGTGTTCCTTTAACCTGAATTCATTGCCAGCATTATACCTGGTATAATGCGAAACACAAATGGACACATGAATGGCATACATTTGTGTTTAGGGATGAGTGCCAAAGAGATAATTGACATCATGC
Organism: Vandiemenella viatica; assembly: GCA_031002005.1. Classification (NCBI taxonomy): domain Eukaryota; kingdom Metazoa; phylum Arthropoda; class Insecta; order Orthoptera; family Morabidae; genus Vandiemenella; species Vandiemenella viatica. Next base: position 67,977,531 of record CM061914.1, read on the forward strand.
ATGCAGATGTAGTGGAGAAATTGTATTACCCTACTGTGATTTCAGAACATCACACAGGTCCAGCCACTGGCATCATGGTTTGGGGCAATCAGTTTCAACAGCAGGTCTGAGTTGGTTTTTGTTGAAGGCACAAAAGTTGCCCACCACTTTGTGGATGGAATGCTACACCCTATTGTAATACCCCTTATGACCACCATCCAAATCACATCTTTCAACAGGATAATGCCCATCCTCATACTGTGGCCATCACAACACCAGCCTTGCAAGGGGTTACGATCACAATTTGAAAAAAATGGTTCCCAGATTTGTCTCCAATAGAGCATGTCTGGAATGCCACTAGTAGAAACCAGATCGCATGGTCATCCAGCATAAACTGTGCAACAACTGACTGCACAAAACGTTCAGGCACAGAGTGATATACCCCAAGAAGACATCCGAACACTTATTGATTCAATGCTGGCAAGGATCTATGAATGTATAGGTGCTCAAGGTGGGCACACTTCCCAATGACAACTGTATCTAGTGGTTATAAACTTAGTCTGATCAATTTCTATTTGTTATCATTTCTTCTGGATATATTTACAAAGTTACCTAATATTCCACCATTCCTGTCTGAGTGTCGCACTTTTAATTTCCACCAGTGTACATAGATCATATATTAATGAACTGAACCCACAGGGAAAACTCCTGGATTTCCTCAATTCCTTAAACGATAGCCATTCCATCGACTTTACTGAGACTCCCAAACAGATTGACTTTTCTTAATGTGGAAATCCCTTTATGACATTGTGCCCTCAACACTTCTGTGCATGTCAAACCTATGATTCGAATGATACCACCCCTTCTATACCAAAAGTTCTTTCTTTACAGTCTGCAATCTGTGGCAGATGAATCTCTCAAGAATCACTTCCATATATTGCAAAAAGCTAAAGCAAGACTTCATTTCCAACTGCTCCCCTCCTTATCTTGTTCAAGAAGAAATATCTCTTGCTGGTATGCAACATTAATATAATTCTCATTCTGCACATCATCATCCTGACCAAAGGTAGTTCTCGAGTCCTTCTGCCATGGGCATGATTTTATTTGTTCCTACTGTGAATGGTGCATCTTTTTTCTCAAAATCCTCTGGTTTGTGCACATGTTCCAGCTTACTAATCAATCTCAGGAACATCTTAGTCTACAAATACTTTCCTTCTGATTATCCTAGATCACCTGAGAATTATTTCCATACAATAGACCTATCTGCAAAACTTAAGCTTGCAACCAGCCACCACTAACTATACTATTTGTGCCACAGAGGAATCTTTTCCTATTATTGAGCACACCAAGTGCATACTATGCACCTCATTAACCATCTTACCTGCCTTCAGTGCACAACTTGTTGTATCAGACTCACTGTTTAGTTTATTCTGTCATCATAGACCATTTAGAGGCAGCCAATACCAGTTCCTATAACTCTAGCAATCTCAACAACTTTTTTACAATGAGAGTTGTCCAAGTTTTTTTTACTAATGTCTCTTAGATCCTCCTCCTGGCCTAAACCAATCTCAGACCACTCCAGCAAAAGTATCACTTCCTTTTATTATAAATATGCTATTTTTATTTATTCTTACATGATCAATTTTTATATCTTTATTTTATTTTATTAATTTTTTCTGTTCATTTTATTTTACTTTTATCAGCTTTTACAGAGATTATGCAGTACCATAATTAACCTTAATCATCTTTTGACCCCACCATTGCGACCCCCATGCTTCCACCTGGTTCATGTTTTTCTGCTTCCTGTCTTTAGGAATGCTAAGATTACTGCCATCCTGAAACTGCCAGAACACTTTACACCCATTTATCTTCTCAGTAAAACAAAGTTATTGCTTGAAAGGATAGTGCTGACTTGGATCCATAACACCATTAATAAGGTAGTTCCTCCCCACCCCTTCAAATCATAGCTGCCATGAGCAGTTTCTCATGCTCATAACCCACATAGACTGTGTACCAAAGGAAACTGAAGACAGGAGCAGTGTTCTTTGACCTGACAGCAATTTCTGACACTGTCAGTCAGAAGGGGCCCCTCCTAAATGTAGTAGTTCTATGTAAAAACACTATCCAACTCTTGAACAACATGCTGAGGAAATGCAAATTCCACGTCCACTGTGGGGTCCAAAAGAGTCCCTGGAATGTCCTCAATAGTGGGTTACCCCAGCACTCAATTCTGGCACCTGTTCTTTTTAATTTATATACTATCAAATTCCTCACCAGTACTCCAGGAAATTTCAGTATGACGATGATCTAGCTATTACTTATCAGAGTAGAAACTTCCAGAATTGAGAAGGCAGTCTCTGAGTATTTTAACTAGGTATAAGGAGATATTTACTTAATTGGGCTAATTATATAAATAGTAAAACAGGTTTTGGTTAATAGTTAAGTGAAACAAAAATTTTGATATTTTCCAGTTGCATGGCAAAGTTACCAGTATACTTCTGGTAATATGAGGAGAATTATCACAGAAAAGTCACATACTTGTAATTTCAGAATTGGTAGCTCTATCCACCAGGAATTTTATTTCTCACAGAATTAAATTGATTGGCCCTCATCAAAATGAGGATTTAGTTGTTGGAATTTCTTTATCAAAAGATGACATTTCTTAAAGTGGGGAATTCCATTGGATTACACATGCAGCAAAATAGGTTGACACCAAAACTATGTGTCTGTTAAGTTCAACACAGCAATTCACAAATGAATCCACTCTTGCTCTCCAACTGAAAATGTTGTTGGTTACAGTCAATTAAATTAGAAAAAATCTGATCTTCACTTAGTACTTCCACTATTGCCAGTTGCACCACCTACACCTAGGCCTACACCTGCACTCCCTCCATGCTCACACATGCAAACCATCCATACCTCTCAAAGACTCAAACATGACTAACATTCAAATAGATTCTTAATATTACTTCACTCGTGGTAGGTCACTGTTATGTTATACTACTATAAACATTCTCCTCTAAGGGAGACTGAAACCCAACATGAGAAAAAAAGATTTTTGCTGCTTACACCTCTTAAACCAGCTCGACAATATCTGAATAAGACCAATCTTCAGGTCCTAGAATAGAGTAGAGCACAAAGAAGAATAAGAATATATGGGAGTTACCTGGGATTATGCCCTTACCTTTCAACACTGTGAACCTTGCTGTTATGTTATGGGGTACAGGTGCTCAAGTCATTCAAAGAGCAGTGCTTGGCCTGGCATTCTCCACAAGAGAATACTATTGCTCTGCCTGGTTCTGTTGTGCTCATACTACCAAAGTTGACACCCAACTCAATGTCGCTGCGAGCTCAGTGAATGATGTCAGCAGATCTACCTTATTTTGCTGGCTGGCAATACTTTCAAGCATTCCTTCACGACATCTTCAAAGAAAATCAAGACTGCATTGAGACTCTCCATAGTGACCTGCGTGACCTGCCTGATGCACAATTAAAATCAGGGAGACCTGCCCATATAGAAGCAGCCCAACTGAGGAATAACAACTTTACTGATTAGTTGAGTGGTGTACGGAGTTGGAATCCAATAGCTCACAAAACTGTGAGCATGTTAAAGACCAAATGATCTTCAGTCTAGGCAACTTTGGTCCCAGGTTAATAAGTTTAGCACATTACATGGCCTGCAAAATGCAACAGTACAGATGTTGGGGCTCTGTGAAGTTGCACTATATGGCTGTAGAAATGTTCAGACCACTGACCACATTGCAATGGTTTGTCCACACAGAACACTACGGAACTGTCCAGAACTACCTGTCTCAGTCTAGGGGGGAGGGAGAGTGGGAAGGGTTGGGTAGAAATCTATGCTGAGCTACATGGGAGGGGATATTGGAGCCAAGCACTTAGCTTTTCATTCATAATTTTTTGTTAGAACTAAAATAAGGTACAGAATGCATAACAGCATGTGAATAGTTGTTTCCATCATTTAATTATCTCCAAATGTAAATTAAAGTCTTACAATAGAAGACATTACAAAATGTCTTCTGAAATATATGGGAAAAAAGCTATGTGCCACATGGGGGGAGGGCAGTGTGGGGTGGGGAGTGAAGGAGATAGAGGCAAAATTCATGTCAGTGAACAGCAGACTAAACTGGAGCTACATACTTTATGGTAGTTAATGGATGCTCCCTAACCTGGAAGCCTGATCACCCTGCACTAAGCTGGACTGACTACCAGAAAATGGCTCAGATCCCTAGATGTTGTTTTATGATTAATGTTATTGTATATTCTTTGTGATTTGTTAATTTATGCAAATTATATTAATAATAATAAACTTAGGTTGTTAGTGTCCCCACTAAACAGTATTTAGTTTTATACTGAAATACTGTAAGGTGTTGTTGTGTTTATTTGTTTATTGTTCTTTATTTATATGTAATGTTATTAAGGAAAATGAAGCAACTTTTAGGCTATGTCAATAAAAAGGATAAGGAAAATAAACCACTTCTCGATGTCTGTGATGAGCACTAAAAACACAAGAAGAACACAGTCGTACATAATAGATATTTTGGTTTAAGACCTTATTTATACAGAGAGAAGCGAGCCATTTGACAAGAGAGGTGCATGCCGACCAAGGCTTAGTGCATAACAACACAGCATGTTTACCTATATCATTATCATAACCACACAGGCAAATATGATGTGTGTAACATACAAGTGCAGCAACAAGTAATGGCTTGTATTTTTGATGTTATAGTTGAATATATTGCCAAATGTTTATTTAAAAGTGTTAAATAGTGCTCTGTGTATAAAAAGGTCTGTTAAAGTCCATGAAGTGCATTTCCGGACTGCCATGTGAAAACTGTCACTATACCTCTACTGATGATGCACCATGTTATATATCTATTATCTTACCTAAACCATTCAGCAGAAGGCCTATTACATATTGTGCACATAGCGAATAACTTTTATAATTATTTTCAATAAGCAATTATCATGTCAGCACATAACCTTGTAATATGTCTATTATCTTGCTAAAACCATTTAGAAGGGGGCAAATCTCATATAATTGTAAAGAACTTTTATAACGATTTTCTTAACAAGAAACCACTTTTTAAATCTATTCTAAAACATTTTTGTAAAAGACATACTGGTAATACTCAAATAAGGTTGTTTTTCAGTCATGATGAATTTTGTTGCATTAATTTCCAATATGAAAGCAGAGAATGACAATCACTTTAAGGAGGTTTTGTGTTCTTTTAAAATTTGTATAAGGAGATATTTCAAATCAAAATAATTCAATCTTTTTAGAAAAAAGAGCTAGAATGATAAAAGTATGCTTAAATGAGAGAGAAAAGATCAGTTAATAACAAACATATAACAGTTCAGAGGTAACTTGAAATTTGAAGTAAGAAAAACAAAGTTTTGTTGTTGACATGTGATAGGATCACCATGTGTGAATTTTAAAAATTTATAGCCCTTAAACGAGGATAATTGTCAGAAAAGTTGTCATGACTAAAAGGTTCGGAATAAATTAAACTATAACATAATAAAATTTTGTGAAAATCCGAATAAAATTAGGGTTCAACAGGAAGGGTTTTTTTCCGTCTAATTCACTAAGGTATAGGATTTCCCCATGGAATATACAATTGTTCTATGGCAACTCAGCAATAGATAAGCCAAGGCAATAAAAAGCCGACTAGCAGAAGCAGTCAGGGATAGTTTTGGAAGGGGTTTTCAGGCAGTTGTGAGAAGCCGTCGGGAAGAGTCTCTAGAAACAGTTTTGAAGTAGCAGTACATGTCATGGTCGCGAGGTAAAATTCAAAATGTAACTACTGAAAGTTTAACCATCTCGCCTCAGAACAAGTTTGTGGACTTTCTCATTATCTTTAAGGTATTTTAACCTAAACTTAGTGAAAGAACGTTTTTATGATAGTTTAAGAAGTCAACAGAAGCAGTGTTTGAGAGCTATCTTGAACCTCAGTCTAATTTTGGGGTTGCAAATAGAAAATATATTTGCAAGAGTGAATCCTTCATAAGTGTTGTGCCTTGGAGGATAACCTGCATCTTCATACGTAATTTGGAAGTTCGACTTGACTATATGTTTTCAACAAGTGTAATCTGATACCAGCTTTAACTTCAGCAAACTTTCAGAATATATTTCAAATTCCTAACTACAGTTACTATCTTTCATTTATATATGACCTGTTAGCTATTACAGGGTAAACTAATAGCTTGGCGGCTCGTTTAAAGAACTTTAGAATCTTCGAGAACAGGTATCAGTTATACAGGCAACACGATAAAGTTAACCCCAAGCAAGCATATATTCGTTACAACCACTCCATAAGGGTGAAACATATCTGGTAATAAATAACATTCACCACAACAGTTGTTTGTATGGAGTGAGCTTTTTATACGATTCGTACCTCCAGCCGCTTTAACAGTTTCCCAATCCGGTCAGTGATACCATGTATGTATGGGAGACATGCGAATTTTCTTGGCACATTGATATCATAGGATAAGTTGATATCTTCCATGGGTTTTTTAGGTCTGGAAACCCTTCTGATATCTGATTCACCGTAAGCGTTGGCTCAGAATATTTTTGTAAGAGTCACCATTTGTTCCTTTAAACTTTCTGAGTCAAATACTGTCCTCGCTCATAAGTTCAGTGATGTTAATATGCCTCTCTATGTTACTGGGTGATGGTGCTACATGGCATGCAGATATCTATTAGTGTGGATCACCTTGTAGTACACTGTATGACCTTAACATCCATTGCCTTGCTTATGAACCAGGACATCGAGGAATGGCAGTTGTCCATTTTGTTCCACTTCTATGGTGAATTGGATTCTTGGATGGGCACTATTCTGGTGGTGTAGGAACTCCTGTAAATTCTCCTTACTGTGAGGCCAGATGACATAGGTGTCATCAACATACTGTATCCACTTTTTAGGTTTTTGGCACACGTTGTTAAAAACCTCTGTTTCAAATGCTTCCAAAATTATGTTGCCAGCTACAGGTGAAATTAGTGAGCCCATGGCCACACCTTCAACTTGAGCATAAAGCTCACCACCAAAATGGAACACAGTTTACTTAAGGCAGAACTCTGTCTGGTCAGCCCACTCAGTAGATATTCCTTGTGCAAAAAGTTTAGCACTTATTACAGCAATGGCTTTGTCTACCAACACATTAGTGAATAATGAAACAACTTCAAAACTCACCATGATATCTTCTTTTTTTTTTAATCTGTGTAACGTCTCTCTAACAGTGAGGTCTTTAGAGATGGGAAGGGATGGGGGCAAAGAAGGGAGGAATTCGGCCATGGCCTTTTTGAAGGAAACATCCCGGCATTTGCCTGGAGTGATTTGGGAAACCATGGAAAACCCAAATCTGGATGCCCGTACGGGGATTTGAACCACCGTCCTCCCAAATTGCGAGGCCAGAACACTAGCCATTACACCAGTTACACCACCACGCTCGGTACCATGATATCAGTATTTTATAGCGTCAGATCATCAATAATTTGTATAAAATGAGCTCAGTTCTTTACAGCTGATCTGATATCTCCCGTAAGATGTTTCAGTTTGCTGACAACATACCATGCAACTAGATGTGTAGGTGAGTTGACTGCGCTCACAATCAGATGTAAGGGAACCTCTCTTTTGTGCACTATAGACAATCCATAGAACCTAGGCATCATGCAATTGCCTCTTTTTAGATTTTTCTTGTCCTCCTGCTCAATTGCTATGGATGTATTAACTCTTTGGTCCACCTCTGTTCTAATCTTTTTGCTGTGGGTTCCTGCTCAACTTTGCATAAGTGTTCTCAGCTACAGTCTTCTTCGGAGATACTGTTTATTTTTATGTTGACATAGCAACAGTCACCAAGCGTCACAGATTAAAAGGCCACTATCTTTGTTGATTTTGTTCGTATTCCTCCTTGCTGTGTGTCAAAAAACAAAGTGTAAATTTCGATAGATTTTGGCACAGTGATATAGTTACCACAAAAAAAGAGGTAACAATAGTTATTCTTATAATTATGTGGAACCACAACAACAATCCGTAAAAAAGTGCAGTTAGAGCTGCTTCCAACCACCATGTAACTGTCTCAACCATAATTAGTAAGTAGAGTGTAGTTTATTATTAGTTATGTATGTATATTAATATTGCAATTTTCTTAACACCAACATGTTTGTAGATTATGTGAGTGGAGACTTTCCCGGTGTATTGATGAAATGAATTCTTCACAGGAGTTCAGCCAGATAGCGTCATAAAAAGTCAATGTTCCGACAACCAGCTCAGTTGTCTTCATCAGGTCTATTACTCCAGATATTGTTACCTGAAATCACAACTAGACTGGCTTAGCAGCCGGCGAAAATCAGACTACATCTACTGACACTTGCAGAACCGTCTAATTTCAGCACAGTAGAAGCTGACAAAGAGCTGACCCTGTCTACTGATGGTTGCCAGGCCACCCAATCAGCACAAGGCAGAAGTGGAATGCGCGATCTGCCACCAGAGTGTATCTATGTTGTGGACTGCATATAGAGCCATACCTGGTAGCCGGATGTGCTGGTGAACTTAATCCATGGTGTAAATTTTCATCCATTATGCCTTGCTGCGAAGATTTCTCTTCTCTAATTATTGATCTCGAATCTTCGCTCAGTCAGAGTCTGCTGTTCCTATTGATGTTTTTATCGTTCAACTGTATTTCCAATGCCTCTCCAGTTATTGAGTCCCAGAAGGAAGAGATCCTGGCCAGCAACACTGTTTTATCAAACTCTATGCTATACTCTTCATCGAAAGCATGTTTGGCTATCACAGACTTTTCCACTTTTATCAGCATTTGGTGTTGTTTGTGCTCGTAATATGTTCAGCGATTGTTCTGATGGTCTGTCTGATGTAAACTTTGCCGCCTTCACATGGTATGGATAAATTCCAGGAATTCTTAGGCCTAAATCATCCTTAACTGAGCGCAGCACATAACGTATCTTGGCAGGCAACCGGGAAATGCTTTTTATACCATACTGCGCCAAGAGTATTGCAGGCTTTTTAACATGTTCCCAGCATATGGAAGAAAGGCAAGAGTTATCGATGAGTCATCTTCTTCAGTCGGTGGTCTAGGTGGCTTCTGAAAAAAATGGCACACTCTGTCTGTTGCCAACAATAGCCATTCTTTTCAAGTTAGTCCTCAGATGTTTCAACTCCATCGGTAGGTTCTCACAATCGGAAATGGCTCTCACTCTATGTACCAGTGTGACCAATACAGAATTTTGTTGTGCCTGGTGATGGTAACTGGCTACACCCAAGTAACACTCAGTGTCGGTAGGTTTTGTGGTACACACCAAACTCCAGAGAGCCATCAGGTTTGCGCTTGATAAAGATGTCCAGGAACGGTAGGCACCCATCTTTCTCAACTTCTTTCATAAACCGTACGTTGGGATGGATCTTGTAAGAACACAAGCTTATGGTGGGGTGTGGCATAAACTGGCATCTTAACTATGAACGTGCAAACCTAATGAATTGCAGTACTGACTAAGCTCTTAACACAGTCGCCACCGTAGTTTTAACCAAGAAACTAGGGAAAGGTGATAGTTCAATGATGAAAGTTCACTTCTGCTAAAATGAATATATTCTTCAAAATGTTACAAAGTCAATGTACTGCACAGGCAATCAGACAACCTTTCCAAATTTACTTTACAGATTCGACTGACCATTCGAGCACGACCGAACCCCACGCTACCACGATTTCTTAGCTACATGAGTTTTTCAATTAAAGCTCCGCCCATGATGATAAACTTTCTACCGTTGTTAAACAAACTAGCAGTTTGCCGCACCACGAGCCCAGAGCTGGCCACCTTACTACATAATGCGTCTACATTGACTAACTGCTGCTTGTAGAATGGGCGAGCTTAGGTTATGGAGGGGGTATATACAGGATCACCTCTTCTTGGACCGTGAGAACTTCCTTATCTTGACTTTCCCAGGGATTTGATATGATAGCTGATCAGTTTCTGACAAATGTTACGAATCTAATTTGATCATGACAGTAAAAATAATCCTAGCTCTCTGAAATTTTGGTAGTAGCAAGATATTATTACAAACGTCAAATCAAGTTATTATAAAAAAATTTGTAACTTTAATAGTTTAGCCAGAAAAGAGTCGTAAAGATGTGATTGCCATAACTTCCGAATTATTGCTACTATTGAGCTGAAACAAATTTGATTCTACTCTCCTATTGCTCATCTATACTCCGATGTTAAATAAAGAATTTTACCTACGTTTGAAAGTGGTCTAAAACTCGAAAACAAAATCTAATGTCTTAAAATATTCCGAATATTGACTTGAAAATAACTCTAAAGGAATTTCCCTCATGAAAAAATATTACTGTAAAAATTTGGAATATCTAAGTCCATTCCCTGATTTATTACGAATTTTTATAAATATCACTCCAAGCGAATGTCGAGCAATTGCATCATTTTGTCCAAGCGCTTACTCACGCCAACACCCATTTTATTTTATTACTATTAAATACTTTAATATTTTGAAATAAATCTTTTCCAGAAATCTTTATATTTAAATAAACTTTATCCTGAATATAATTTCTTTTCATGAATCCCCGAAAAAGACTGAAATTTCGAACTTTTACCTGAATCACATGTCTGGCTATATCAAATTAAATTCAAAAACGATCTTTAGACTGCATGGAACTCTCTAAAATTTTAATATGTTATTTAAATCGAAATTACGATACTTTCTATCTATCACTTGATTTCTTAACTGTTTTGTAATAGCAAAATACTTCGAGATTGGAGTGGAAAATTACGTGATAAAATTCTGAACCGGCAAATCACTTTTAAACATATTCAGACTCTAAGTAAGATCTTTTAACAACAAAACTAATCATCTACTGGCTATCTATTTACCTAAACATCTTTTGAACTAAAGAAATATCTTGATTTAGTGAACTTAAATGAAAGTCAAATACTACATATTCAAATCTAAGGTTAAGTTTCTTAATAGCTGTTTAAATGAATTTAACTATTGAATTTACTGTTAACACTTGAATAAATACTTATATAGGACATATTACTGGGAAATATTATCAAAATTTACTATTAAAATGAATTTAAAAGGGTGGTCCCATATACTTCAACTGAACTCGCTATCTCAGCAACTAATTTCGTTATGCGAAATTCCAAGATGTGTTACAATCTCTTTAAGGTGGTTGAAAAATTCATCCAACGCTTCCATACCATGTGGCCACATGGCAAAAGTGTCATCAGCGTAATGGCAGAAGCAGGTAGGTTTGAGGGTAGCACTCTCAAGAGTCCCCTCTTCAAAATTTTCCATGTAGAGGTTAGCTACTACCAGTGAGAGCGGAGATCCTGTCGGATTATTCATAGTACTTCCGGGTAAGGAAAGTAAGTGGAAGCAAGTGAATGGTCGAAGAGGTCTGTGGTACTCAGTTAAAAATGATGACAAATCAAGTCCAGAGTGTCCTTTACCGACACACGGGTAAAGAGAGACACAATGTCAAAACTAAAAAGGATATCAGTATCTGATACTGTTAAAGACTATATGGTTTTCACGAATGCAGCTGAGTTCTTGATGTGGTGGCAACAACGCTCCACAAAGGGACTAAGAAGATTAGTCAGATATTTATCAGGCCGGTCAGTGATCCAATAGCACTGATGATGGGATGTAAATGCACTACCTGCTTATTGATCTTGGGTCAACCATAAAGTCTCTTTGGTCTCGTGGCCTTTTTGGTGAGGGCCATCATCTTCTTCATAACTTTAGCGGTTGGGTTAGTGTTTAATGGTATGTAAGACGTGTCATCAAGGAGGCTCATCACCTTTTTGTCATATTGCACCGCAGAAAGAAGTACAGTAGAGATAGCTTTATCTGCTGGCAAAATGACTATGTTGTCGCTGCGATGTAAGGCAACTAGTGCTTTACACTCTGCAACAATGATATTGTTTCTTGGCAACTTGACACTCTTCAAAACACGACAGGTCTCCCATCGTATTTGTTCAGTTTTTTCACTTAGTAGACAGCGCACAGCCCATTCTACAGAACGGGTTATCTACTTCATGGATTTTTGCCTAGGGGCATGAGCAAAATTATTAGGGATCAACATCTTTAATGAGAGAAATCTTCACAACAAGCCATAATGACATTGGCACTGTGGATTAAGTTCGCCAGCACATCCGGCTAACAGGTATGGCTCCATATGCAGTCCACAACATGTAAGCTACCTTACTCTTTGTATTTTCAATAAGCACGCATAAACCAACGAGAATTGGGGTTAACTTTGATACATGATACTGCAGCTTAAAACCGAATCCACTACACATTTAAGCCAGAAAAGTATATAAACAGATTCCAGTAATAATAAATAAACAGTTTCTAATAAGAAATCACTTGTAAACTTACCAAAATAAGTGTAATCCTTAACCATCCAAAAATGTAAATAAGCAATATTCCACACATTTTTCCACTGTAAAGCACTTTTGCAATAATAATTATGCCAAGGAGAATAAAATTCACTAATAACCTGTAGTTTCAGATAGATTTAAAGCAGTAAATATGATCTTTAAAACATTGAACCATGTGCCCATCTTAAATAAAAGATTACAATCCAATTAAATAATTTCAGAGCTTAAAAAGTAGTTTTATACCACCAAATAATATTCTTACTAATATCCCTTAAGTTTCAAATAGCTGTCAGACATTTAATAAAAGATACAAATAATTTTAGAGTCGCAAAATTAAGATGCAGTAACAGTTACCTATAAAGTAGAATTTTGGACCAGCAAACATATTCCAGCAACTAAAAACATTTGGAAATCACTTAAATAAATTAAAGAAAGGTTTTAGAAATGATATCCGGGAAATAAGCTGTAAATAAAAAATTAGTAAATTTGAGTAGAGTGGGAAAAACACCGATTGTAGAAAAATTGATAACTTTTGATCCACTCAACCGATTTAAAGATTTTTGGCTTATTTTAATCAGCAGGCACATAAGAACATTTCGGCGGTAGTTTAAACTCAAAATTATAAACTTGAGAAACCAACTCAAATTAATTGTCCTATTCCTCCAACTTAATAAATGTCTTACACCGATTTGAAAGCATTTAGAGAAAAAACACACAAAACACTTTTTGGAACATGCTCTACACATTGGGATTTTTTGGGAGCCCTCCGTGAACACAAAAATTTTGAACAGCTGTTGATTCTCATAGTATAAGGCATTTTTGATAAAGGGAAGTCCAGGATCGTCCATTTTTTCAGTCTTTAGAAATCCACGGTGCTGGGAGCACGTATATGCTTGCCAAGCGAATTCGGCGCTGAGCCACGCAAGTGTTCATTGGAACTGTTGCTTACCGGAAATAGTAACGGCGCGGGTCAGGGAGGCCATCTTTGAAATATTGAACTTTTCAGACATGTGAACCTGCAATAGAAGGATTTTAATTTTCCTATCAGGGTTAGGCGGTTCTGTTCTGCTTGTGTTCTACTTGTGATCTATCGTGTGATGATTAGACTGCTGCCTTAACTAACTGCCATTTACTGTACTTTGTGGAATTTGAATAATATATGGTTTTCGTGACATGAACATCACCAGCTTTCATTTCTAAATTAGTACCCTCCTTATATAGGGTTTGTTTATGTAAGTGGCGGCCACTTCTATTGTGCAGTTAGTAATTTCCATAGGTGATTCACGGTTTCAGAATATTTCCTTGACTTTTATCAGAATTTTGAAGGTACTACAGTTTAGGTGTACAAGCCTATACACACTCCGGTATCCGGCTTATTCCCTAACAAACATCGATGGCATCGGGTGGCAGATTGCGCGTTGCAGTGCTGCCGTGCACTAATTGGGTACCCTGGCAACCATCAGTAGACAGGCTCAGATCTTTGTCTGCTTCTACTGTGCTGCCATTGGATGGTTCTGCAAGCATCGGTAGATGTGGTCTGATTTTCACTGGCTACTTAGCCAGTCTAGTTGTGATTTCAGGTAATACTATCTGGAATAATAATCCTGTTGAAGACAACCAAGCCAGTTATCAAAACATTGTCTTTTTTACAACGCTATCTGGCTGAAATCCTGTGAAGAATTCATTTTATGTATGTACATTCACAGTCACTGACTATACCTCATTACACAAGGGCAAAACACATCTGAGTATATATGAATAAAACCAGTTGCTAATAGACTGTGTTTTCATTTACAATAGTTATATAAATTATCTGTTTAATAAAAGATTTGTAAACCTTTCTGAGTACTTATCATAACTTTAATTCAGTTTATTAGTTATTTTACAATGTTCTGCCAACACCAGCCAAAACTACACACAGATAACATTTGCACCAGATTGAGGTTTGTATTTTATTTAAATGATTAATACATCAGTAAAAATACAAACTTAGTAGTAATTAATTGTAATTTATTATTTTTAATAGTATCTCTTGATATGTCTTAAATAGGGTTATATGTAGCACTATCAGGAAATGGTTTTTACAAAAGAGACAGAGGTGAATTTTTTTATTATCTTTGACCTGGTGGACCACTGGACACCGGCACATATGAAGGCATCTTGTGTGTAATTATGAGGTTGGGGGTTCATGTGCCATCCCTGTGATAGAACATGATTTGTAAGATCTGGAGCATTTACTCTATTAGAGGAACGTTATGTTGCCATCTGTATGTGAAATGTGTAAATATGTTCCGTGTGTTAGGTGTATATTTTTGTTTGTGAAATGTGTAGTGTATGAGGTGGACATTCCACCATTCACCTTGATGACTTCCGCAAACTGCCCAAAATCTGTGATCAGGGCATTCAGTATTAGGGGAACCTAGACTCAATCCTGGTTCCAGTGTAGTGGTACATTTACAAGCACAATACTGGTGGGCATCTTGCTTTTTATTTTTATATGTTCTTCTTTTCTGTTTATTTATTTTTTAAATAAAACCTCTCATGCCAAAAAGATAATCATTCATCTGCTTATTCCAGTGCCTCGTGTGGAAATTAATTGGCCAGAAGTGTGACACAAATTTTGACTCCTTGCCTATCATTTTTGAAAATGTTCATTTCAGAAGAGCAACTAATTTACTGAAAGAAGGTATGTGAAAAACAATTTCACTGGCCGTTTTTTTTTAACTTGAAGGTTTTTAACAGTAGCTATACTTTAGTACATGTGTTGTTACCGTTTTATTTGTTATTAAAGATTTTATTTATATTGACAAAATGATGCTAGGCATAGCTGAAAATTTAAGTCTTCTACCAAAATTTCAGGCATAAAGGAGTGGGAAACTTTTTTCTGTTTTTGTATTTTAGTCAGGGTTTGATTGAAATTAGCAAGGTAACTGATGAATTTAATTTGAAGTAAAAGCATTATTGCTTTTTAGCAAATCTTATTTATGTGTGAAAGAAGGCTTTCCCAGTGGGTCACTGCAATGTAATCTTTGCAGGTTTGCTGCCATATCATGTGTGCGAAAGACAAGCTTTCGGCGACGAACTCTGCTACCATCTCCAGGCGTGGTGCTCATGCTGTGATGACCTGAACTGCAATGCCAGTCTCTGGCTCTGGTGCGACCTTTCAAAGGCCAGGGCCTTCCCCTCCCTACCACCTTGACCCAGCATTGTGGGCACAATACGGAGCCGCGGTTGGCAGGAACTACAGAGCAAGGTTTGCTGGCATTGCAGCTCTGGTCGTCACAGCGTGAGCAGCAGGTCTAAAGATGATAGCAGAGTTCGTTGCCAAGAGCTTGTCTTTTGCACACACAATCCGGCAGTGAACCCATGAAGATTACATTGAAATCTTATTTATCTTTGTGTAAATGCTTGTAAACATAGTAATATGTGTATTTTAAAAACAATTTTTACTTTTGTAGGAAATGATAAATCAAAATGTTTAAAAATACTGTCAGATATTTTAAAGCGATTTCTTAACCCTTTGACTGCTAGGGATTGCTTGGTAGAACTCTCCCTAGGTGTTCCTTTGTTGTCGTCTAAGCTGTTTACCCATGCTGAGTAGCCGCGGTCGGCCGATATCTGTGCTGCTGAATTCGGCACGTGGCCCGACTCGCTGAATACTTCTGTCACTCTGCATTTTGAAACCCCATAAAAAATGAATGCAGTTACTCTGACATTTAAAGTTTTTCAATTTAAAGCTCCTCTAAAAGTCAGTGTAGACAAACGTGCAGGTACTTCATATACTAAATAGATATTACAGCAACTGAATTTTTTTTTTTTTTTTTTTTTTTTTTTTTTTTTTTTTTTTTTTGAGGGCAGTAATTCTTGTGCAGAGAATATCTTTTTGAATACCTTTCACAAATTCTGCATATATTTCCCATCCTTCTTTTGGATCTGGGCTATGGACCAGCACTGGTGAAGTTAAAAATATGTTAGTAACTTTGTTGCAGGCCATGTTCCGCAGTTATTGCATAAATATTTTGGAATAAAAATCTGTCTTCTAACAACTTCATCTACCAGACGCGTTTTGCCACAATTTTTACCACTGATGATGCCCCACTCCAGAAGGGTGAAACGTGTCTTGTAGATGAAAGTTAATAATAAAAACTGTTGTTATAAGACGGATTTTTATTCAAAACTATTTAAAAATATATTTTTACTTTATTATCATTTTTGTTTGAATTTCACTTAGTTTTACCGGCATATAAATGTAATATAATTAGGACTGTGCAGTTACACATGGTTAATAATTCTTTTTTGTGTGATAAGCCTCGAAACATGGCACAACAGACAGTGATACATTGGATGTTCTGCATTCGTTCGTGGTTTCTCCATGCTTTTTGTGTTTCGAACATATAGCAAATCTATGTTGTGGCATGCTCTACTTCAAATTTTCAATATGAATAATATTTGGAAAATATCTTACAGTAAATCATAGAAGATTTTCATCTTCAGAGTGTCTTCCTTTGCCAGGTTTCCTCTGTTCTGTGGCATATGCTTCAATAAGTTGTCTAACCAGAGACAGATGAGATTCTGGAATTGTCATTTTTCATCCTGTTACTTCTCAGTGAAGAGCATGAGCATTTGAAATGCACTGATCGAGAACTTTTTAATTTCATAACTTCGACTGAACTCAGCAGCATGTCAGTACAGTCAACTGTCTCCATACTCAAGTTATAATCAATAACACATTGAGGTTCTTGATTCTTTCACCAGTATTTATGTCAGTCTTTTTCGTCTGAAACATTTCTGAAGTATTACAGGTGGTCATCACTATCACTCATATCAAAGAGATCATTCTCACTATTGCTTCTAATAAGAATCTCCTCGATTTCTTCCTCTGTACAAATATGACAGCATACCATTTTCTCAGTGAAAACTAAAATGAAAGTAGCAACACAAATAAGATTGTAGCTGCAACTGCTCATGGGCCAAATGTTATAAAGCAACTAACCACCCGGATTGGAAATATGACTACCTGACCTGACCGCTAAGTGACTCGTGTATTAACGCGTGCAGATGCACAAGGACCCAAGCAGCCAGATGACTTAACACATCCAGAGCACAGGCGGGCAACAAGGTGGTGTGTGTATACACATCCACAGCATGTGACGGAAGGAATAAAGGTGCGTTTAAATGCATCTAGGGCTGGGTGCAATAATAGCCATGCACGTTAACTCTTCTAGAGCAGTCAAAGGGTTAACTCAGTCAAAAAGAGTCAAAATATAATTCCATGTAGTATAAAATATCAATGCTGAAATTCTGTCTAGGTCATAAGTTGTTTGCACTGAATGGATGACATGAACATTTCCTTGCACTATTTATATAGTAATTAACTTCTATTTAAAACTATGTAAAAATTAAATTTATGGCACTGATTAATCTTTCAAAGCTTTTTAAAAATTTAGCTTGGTATGTTTAAAAAGCAGCCTGTTTCTACACCTCTGCGTTTAGGGATAATTTGTGTTACTTTAATTGCATTGCAAGGGTTTTTAAGTTTTCAATATGACTCCAGTTTGATTAGTGATTTGCTTTCGATTTTTCCATCAAAAGATTATTCATTTGCAGTATCATCAATCTTTTCTTATTATTAACTGTGGATATATAGAACAGAAATTATAATAAAGCATGAAGTAATAGTATATTGTAATTTAATCCCCACTAGAAATACATTGCTTCACAGAGGTCTTCTCTTCTGACTACAGGGCAAGTGGAATTTTTCATTACCTACCAGAAAGGAAGCGGTTATTTTGAAGTAATGGAAGGAGGTTCAACAATTGTCACTGGGTTTGTTCACATATCTGATTATATTAATACAGAGAAGATCAGTACTCATTTACAAAGACCAGTTACAACTCCTCCAAATGAAATCAGTCTCAAGTCAAAAGACATATATAAAGAGCTGCGATTACGTGGCTATAATTACTCTGATGTCTTTAGGAGCTTGATATCAGTCAACACAACAGGTAAAACATCATGCAAAATTTTTATTTCAGAGTAAATTGTGATTTAAGCAAAGATGTAGTTATATAAAAATTTCATGTGGGATGAGTGAAATGTTATTGTCACTAGCTCTGACTGCATTAAAAGGTTTGTTATGTCTGATACCTTTTCTGAAGATACACAGATTCCTTAAAGCAGTCGCCAAACTGTTGAACTAATTACTTCAGAACAGTCGTTGGGTTATCGATAACATAAAGAAAAGAAAAGTCACGGATGATAATTAATCTTTACAAGTTACTGAAGCAAGACTTGCATCCGGTAACACGTTTTGAAGCAAATTCTAGATCCGACATTTGAAGATTGCAGGTTATTCTTCAAGACACATACACTGATAGAAAGCATTCACACTTGCAACTGAAATTGCAATTCAATTACCAGTGAGCTTATTAGAACTGTTCAACACTTTGAATAAATACTCTTTGGCACATTGTTAACAATAGTTTCTATTGCTGAAGTTCTCTGTCGTTGAGATATTTGTTAGGGTCCACAAAAATTGTCCTAGCTCAAATTTTTGACATGTTTGATGTATTACATGTCTGGCTTTTTCTTCTCACAAATCTTGTATGCAACCGACTCTGTATCACTCCTGGCTGAGAGGCAAGAAAATGGTGGTTTCATATAGTCTATGGCTAGCAACTTCTGGACTTCCGGTGTTTTCCCATAGTGAACTACTGGCCTCCTGTGAACTGTAAAAGTTTCTGACTCTATTATTAGTCAGATTTCCTGGAAAATTCGATATGTGTAGTATGAGTTATTGCAAGTATTTTAAGTTATGACAACTTTTGTTGTAATTCCACTTGTTATTTATTTCAGAAAGTCACACATTTCAAGGTCACTTCCATGCTTCATTGCCAAAATTCAGTTTTTCACCTTTAATCTCAAACTGTAACTAAAAGTGAAGGAACTTGAAATAATGAAAAAAATCGTAGGTCCAAGGGAAAAAATGGAGTGCATTACCCAAATCCTAAAGCAGAATTACATCAAAAACCTCTAAAATCGCAGATTTGAAGATTACAATTTATATGGCACCTGGAAAGAACTAACTCAACCAGACTAAATTACAAATTTATATAAGACCACTTAACCAAATTGCTACAAACAGATAGAAGAGAGCCTGAAATAATTAGTATCACCATATCTACAGGACTGAAATGAAATCAGAAGAAGAAGAGATGAAGACCAATCTACATATATAGCCAGTGCTATGATAGCTCATGCATATGTTGTGTATGATGGAATGCTGGACCAAGAAAAAGACTAACAAATGTGTTTTCTGTATGGTCCTAAGTGATCCATTTGTGAAGAAGAAGAACAAATATCAAAATTTAATTACTTGTTTCTTCAAGAAATGACTAAGCAAATGTACAGTATTGGAAATTTTAATACTATATAAAATCCTGCTTAAACAGATTGTTGAAAGTAATAAAAAAATTAATGAATTATGTCTTACCCCTTATCAGGCTTTATAAGAATATAATATGGATAATATTTATATGGAAAGGACAGATAAAATACACCCAACACTCACCAAAGTTGAAGGGAGGAGGGCAGCAGCAACATAAAACAGTGTGGCTCGAACGCAAGGCTTGCACGTGCTCTGCTACTTACTTCTTTTAACTTGAAAAAGGGTTTAACCCAAAATATTGTATTTTCTGTGTTTGTGTGTTGTTTTGTGTTGCTACTGCCCTCCTCCCATCACTTTTGGTGAATGTTGGGTGTATTTTATCTGTCTTTTCCCTATAAATATTGTATCGCGGCAGTTCTTTCCTTGCATTGTTACCGATATATAGTATGGATAACATACACTAAAATTAAGTAAGTAATAATTTGTTGACAATTGTTTTGATCAATTTTAACTCACTGCATTACAGCAATAACTAAAAATTAAAGTAATTAATTTAGAGAGATTAAAGAGTTTGATATGAAACAATATCAGAAATATATGTGAGGAATGTTAGTGGTTTTCAAATTGGGAATGTAGCTTTAGGCAAGAATATTCATATGAATGTTAGTTAGTAGGATATAAGCAAGGTATTTCACATGAAATGGACAAGCGAGGCCAAATTGATAGTGTAGCTGGACCGTTGGTATGGTGAGCGATAAAATGGTGGTAAATAAGGTAAAAACTATTGAGTGGATGAGACAGTGATTTGCAGGGTAGAAGAATTATTAAAAGATAGATAACAATAAGCTAGGGTACGAAATGCAGTAACAAAAGAAGTGGAAATGAAAATCAGAGTGCCACAGGGTGGCATATTGGGACCATTGATATTCATTATTCTAATGTTAGGTTGTTTGCTAATAATATAATGCTATACAATACAGTAGGATCAAAATGGTAGAGGACTGTGGACTGCTGCAGTGTGATCTGGACAGGAATCTAGCTGGGATGGTAAACTTGGGTTGAAGGTAAATACAAAGAAGAGTAAGCTTAAGAGGTACACTGATTTTAAAAAAAACTAAAGGATGATTATGATTATAGAATGGGGAAAGGATTGCTAGTTGAATACTTGAAATGTAAATATCTTAGTATTACATTTGATAACATTTTCAACTTGTCAGGACACATTGTACATGTGGTAGGGAAAGGTTTCAAAATCCTTCACTTGATGGAAAGAGTGATGAGGGGTTAAACGAGGGAAGTAAGGGAATTGGGTTACAAAACTTTGGTTAGACCATTGCTTGAATATGGTTGTGTAGTATGAGGACCACATTTTAGGTGACAAATTTAGGAGTTGGAGAGGGTGATAAAAAGAGCTGCTGGATTTTTCTCTGGAGATTACCACAGAACACAATCAGAATCAATATGATAAAGGAGCTGGAATACAATTCCTGGAAGACAGGAGGTGGGTGAAGAGAGTCATGGGAGCATGCAAGTAATGCATGGAAGGAAAAAGGTGACCATGACCACATGCTGGCACTAGATTTCAGGCACACAGTTGTGGGAAGATTTTCTTTTGGAGGTCAGGGATTGGAATAAGTCACCAAGAAAATTGATAAATGATTTGGAAAAAACGTTGAAACAATTTAAAGCCAAAATTTGTAGAGAGCAAAAGTAGGTGGGATCAGGAAAGGGGAGATAATTGGTGTGTAGATAAATTTCCACTGGAGCATGTGCTCCATCACAATTAAATTAAATTTATATCTGCTAGCAGAATAGCTACGCCATGTATTTCATAAGCTTGATACTGGGCCTTTGTTTTGTCTCATAGGTGTATAAATAGAATATGAATAATTTTTCTGCCCATTTAATTCTGAAAAGTTTTGTTATAATGGCTGATGGCATCTGTATTCTGTGAAATGAAAATGACTGTGTCAGTCTTAACAATGCGAAAGACAATGTCACAAATGTTGGTTAGAGAGACAGTTAAATATCAAAGAAATGTAACAATCTGCTGCTGTAGTTTCAAACATTTTATTGTAAATTTTTGGTGAAATTTCTTTGACACTTAAGTATCTTCAAGAATTAAAAAAAAAAATTAAGTTGTTGTATTGTATTCAAGATTCAACTGTACAGTATGTTTATAAAAGCAAATCATAGCCATATACTTATGTTTTGCTTGTTGAACTGCAGATCAATACAATGTCTTTTAATGAAGCAAATTGGAATAGTGTAATAGCAAACTGTGCATTAGAGTTATGCGACAATCACATTAATTTGATAGTAATGTCTGTAGTACTGATATCATTTCTTGAAAATGCTAGAGTTCTTAAAAAGGCAGCCAAACTATTAATTTACCCTGTAATAGATAACAGGTTATACATAATAGAAAACAAGTCACTGTAGTTACAAATTTGAAATATATTCTGAAAGTTCGATGAAGTTAACATTGGTATCAAATTACACTGTTGAAGATATTTAAGGCAGTTTCGAACTTTGAAAAGCACATGTCAAGATGCAGATTATCCTCCAAGGCACAACACTTGTTAAAAGCATACACTCTTGCAAACATACTTTGTATTTGCAATCCAAAATTAGAGTGAGCTTTGCATTAGTTTTCAAACATTGCTGCTGTTGACTTCATAAACCATTTAATAAAAATTAAATTCTTCCATTGAACTGAGTTTAAAATTTGTTTGGAGTTAATTATAAAGTCCACGAAATTGTTCTGAGGAGAGATAGTTAAACTTTGAGTAGTTAGTGCTTTACTGTTAAGAAAATATTTATAAAAGTACTTTACTTACAACTATATGAGATTTTCCCCCTTCTAAATAATTTTGGCATGATTATGGATATATAACAAGGTTATGTTCTGAGCTAAAATGTGCTTTATTATGAAGAACATGATTATAAAAGTTATTTTCTATATAAATGGTTTAGGCAAGATAATAGATATATAACACCCCCCCCCCCCAATTCCAAAAATTACACTTATTTTGCAAACTACAGGAGCTGAAATAAGTTGAATTTAAAATCTATTAAAATAATGTTTCCATTTCTGACTGTACATTGTGGACAGCTTCCTCCATTCATTCATCAGTCATACTACAAAACATTAAAACAAATTCTTGATTATTCTAATTAAGTGACGCAAAAAAAGATAAATACTTGACAAATTTCAAATTTCAAACTCAAGTTCATTAATTTTTGATCAAAGTTGCAAAAGTCTTACATGTTCTTACAGATTGACATCAAAATAATATAAAACTATACAAACGTTTGTTCACTTGAGTCAAATGCCAATTGCAAGGACACAGGCAAACAGTGCAATACATCCGATAGAGACCGAGTGGGGCAGTGAGTCACGCAGACTGACACACATTTTCGCCACATTTTTCAGATTGCGGATCTGCTTAATTTTATGCAGGATCTGTCAGACTGTCTAATGATGTGAGATCCTGTGGGATTGCGGAATCCCGCTTTGCTGGATTGCAATCACTAATCAGTATGCTGATATTGTATAAGTCATATACAAGTATTATCTTATTGTACAATGTAAGTTGTATGGACCAGTACACTGGTCACAAGTTCTGTTGTGAATTTAGCAAATAATATGGTAATGTAACCTTGGACCATGAAGTGTCCTATTCTTATCGCAATTATAATAGAAAACAGCTGAGCTGTATGGCATCATTTGTTGAAGTGGTATAACACCTTAGTAAACATATGTAGTGTAAATGTTAGTATATGAAATGATGTTAATATGCTTCAAAATAATGTAGTGCACATAGATTGTACATAAAAGCAAATCAATATTTATAAAAGGTATTGTATCACCACAGTGTCCATAAGCGGTGCATAAAAACAGAGAAAATTATCAACCACAGTTGTAAAATAATACAAAATATATAATTACAAAACATGGTGAAGATCGAAAATGTTAAAAAAAAGAGTTGAGTATGAAAGAAGACTGATGAAAATAGTAGTTCCATTTAAATAATTGTAGAAAGTATGTGTGTGTAAGCATATTCCTGCAGCACATGACTAAATATCTTTTATTCTCTAAAGTGTACTGAAATAATATAGTTTGCTTTTAATAAATCATTTCTATGGTACTAAAATTCTCTTGGGGTACAACCATTCTATCTGATATAGACTTTCATATAATCATCATCCAAAAAAGTATTGCAATGCCTCAATGGTGTTATCATCTCTTGAAAGCTTCTTTCCCTTGATATAAATTCTGTAGCGTCAGCTTCAGTTTTCACAGTACATGTAAATTAAACATGTTTCCTGCTGTTATATTAGCAACCTTGTCCTGATCTGTCGATGCATTTCATATTAATGTAAGTGCCAGCCACAGTCTGTGCTAGAGCCCTGGACCTTAAAGTTTATTTTATCCCAGTGACCTTCTGGTGATACATATAATATAATGTATAATGTTTCAACCTGCTATTATGTCAGTGATGCACTGGTGATGTCATCGCAGTCAGCTGAAATTGTGATTTAAAAAAAATAATATAATTGTTATATAATATTTATGTATTGCGTACAGTAGAATGGTATGTTATACTGTCAACTAGCAACCTATTCTTAGCCAGTGAAGCAAATAAAAGATGTCTCAGGTATAGTCTTTGCTACTAATATCCTGGACCTTAAAATAAAAGTATATCCCCATATTATATGATTTTATCATATATTCTCCACCTTTCTTGTAAGTAATATTATTGGGAAATACATTTACCCTTCAACACTGTTTCAACTGCCACATTTTCTTCTTCATTTACACAAAAAATTTCAACTTTAGTAAGCTTTACATTCACAGGGAACGTGTTCGTACTAAATCTAAGAATGCTCTCCAAGAGCTTGAGGTGGATATAATGTGAAAGTTGCTTCACAGAATGTATAAGTTTTTGCAAACGTCTGTCAGACAACACAACATCAAAAAATAAAATCAGCTGAATAACTGACTTTAGAGTTCCACCAAGTAAAATTTTGGAAATAGCAGTATTTAGAAATGGCAATAAGCAACATTTGTCTTAAAAATCCCTGTAGGATAATTCCATTATAGGTTTATGCTTATAGGTTAGGATGAATGTGTAAGCTTTAGTAAGTTTTTCATTTTGCCAAATAGCACCTTTCTTGAGTTGAAAGATGGACAAACAATCTCTTGTTTCTTTACTATCCTCCCAAAATCTGTCATAGTGACCTTTCTTCTTGTTCTTATACTTTTTTCTGTGTTGTGGGATGGTCATTTTCTTTTTCACATTATAACCATTCTCAAAAATATTAAAGAACTATTTGTTCTTATGTTTCCTTGTGTGTCTTAGTGTATCTGAAGTATGAATGTATGAAATCAAAGATTCTGCAGCTGAAAGCAGTTAGAAACATTTCAACATTTTAAGCCAATTGAGTTTTTATCTAATACCGTATGTAAAAATTAATGTTTATTTCTTGGTTGGTTGGTTTGTTGGTATATTTGTCTTCTATGCATTCCAATTGTCATACAACCTTATTTTCTCTGGTATATCTGCAAAAACAATTTGAAGGCTCCTTAGCACATACTAACTAGCTCAATAGCAAATCAGCTTTAGTTTAGATTATGTCATTTCCTTAAATAACAGAGATACAGTCTTGATAATATGTTCATGTTAAAGAAGAAAATTCGCTGACATCGAAAATATACTTCTTTTTTTAAGGGTTAAAAGTAAAAAAAATAATGTTTTCCCAATATGGCAGTACAGAGCAAGTGAACTAATGACTAATTTACCAAAAACATTTAAGGAATTTAAAATTTGTAAATCGGAGAAGTAAATGGAGGAGCAATTTAGCACTCCAATTATAAAATAAAATTTTAAAAATAAAAAGGTGTAATTAGTTGACTAGGAGAATTGTCACAGAAATGTTAACACCATCACAATTAAAATAATAATAATAATAATAATGTTTGTGCTAAATTAGTGACAAATCAGTTCCAAGTAGAACAATGGAAAAATTAATAGAAGCACTTTATGAATCAGATAAAATTACTAGAAGATAAGCCAATTTTTATTAAAGAAAGTGATATTTATTTCAGCTGCATCAGAGCAATATTTTTGTAGAAATTAAGTATAGAAGACTCTGAAGGATTGCATCATAATGACCTAAAATAATGAAAGTTTCGAATTTCAGCTAAAATACTAATATTTCAGTAGATATACAGACATCAAATAGTTGAGGGGAAATTATAAAAAAATATTTGGGTGATAGAATCAGCTCGGGAGAATAGGAATTTTGAAAGAAATTTGGTGTTTTGCAACTTCAAAAATTAATATCTCTCAAATAAGGACTTTTTGGCAAAAGTAATCTTAGGATGAAATAATAAGAAAATTCAGTTCAATGACATACTAACATTGCTGAAAGATTGGAGTACAATTAAGAATTTTTAGGAGGGTACAAAGTCCAATAATGTCAGGATGACAGGCTCCTACATAAAACGCTAGCAGGGGGGAGGGGGGGGGGAGACAAGCATTATTTCACCAAAAGTTGAGGTAAAACAGGTGTGTCAAAGCTTCCGTGATGTATTCTGTGTTCAGTAAATTTTTAAATTCTAAGTAATTGTTCAATGAACTAGGATATTTTTCACCCGTTTGAACTTTAA
The DNA here is from genome assembly GCA_031002005.1 of Vandiemenella viatica. Taxonomy (NCBI): domain Eukaryota; kingdom Metazoa; phylum Arthropoda; class Insecta; order Orthoptera; family Morabidae; genus Vandiemenella; species Vandiemenella viatica. The sequence goes on from CM061914.1 coordinate 68,004,003, forward strand.
TTTTTAACATGACTTAAAATTTGGTTAATCTAAGAGAAAACTGATGTAAGCTTGCCTGGGTTGGTGCTGACCTGTACATGAAGGATTTTATAGTTTGATGCTTTATTCAATAACCAATATCGAAGAGTGTAAGAGGACTTGGTTCAAGTATACAGACTTTAAATTTTTGATGAAGTATACTTTTGTTTCTTTTAATACCTTCATTTATTTGGATGATGATAATAGTTTGGCAATTGAGAAGAACCTATGCAATAGTTAATAGTGGTACCAGCCATGATTATAGTTTTAGAACGAACTGTTGGAAGCTAATCCCCCCAAGTAGCAATAAGTCTAACACTTCACCATTCACCCGATTACAATGAAACTTTTATGGGTTATTGTGTGTGTGCCTGCGAAGGTTTCTGGCAAAATAAATAAATAAATAAATTATATACCTATATCCTATCCCCCTATTCACCACTTAATTTATTCGGACGTTCTTTATACAAACTAATAGTTTTTGTCAGATTTTGGTGGAATTTTTCACTTGTATACTATAAAAAAATAGAAAAAAGCTACCTACATTTAAATTGCAAAAATCCAACTGCTCTCCTCCTCTACTCCCCCTCCCTTAATTTTTACCAAGGTTCTTTATACAAACACAGTTTCATCCAAGTTTGATGGAACTTTTCACACGTATACTTTAAAACAAATAGGAAACTACTGTTTACGTTTGGTTTACAGAAACCCAACCTCTCTTCTCATTTCTCCAATAATTAATTTTTGTTAACATAGTGGTGGTAGCTCACTGAAGAGATTATATTAATAAAAATAAAAACAAAACAAATTAAATTAAATTATTTCAAATGAACTATCACCACTCTGTACACAAACCATTGACTGGGAACTTACAGTAATTTGTGATTACAAATTAGATTAACAACGATAGGAAAATGCAAAAGTGCAGCTTAAAGTAAGATACTTCCAATCCATTTGAAAATGAACTGGAAACTCCACATAAGAAGAAAACAAAAAGAAAAAGGAAAATTATTACAGAAAGAAAACCACCAAGGCCATTCTATAAGAGTCTTATTTTATGATATTGACAATGATGCAAGTAGACACATGGTACCCATACTCCAACAAAAGTTTTTTTTTTTTTTAAGCTTCAAGATCACAAGGTCCTGTGCCAAATCTAATCCTGTTGGGCACAATAACTCTGTGGTTGACTTGAGAAAAACAGCTTTCCCATAATTTGTGAAAATTGTGGTTAATGTTAAAATGTTAATATATCTTTAACCTGTTATCATTTTTATGTTTGCTGTGTTACATAACTTATCTTTAAAGAAAGTATAATATTTCACAAATTTAAAGTGTTTTGAATCACTCATTTCTGATTATGTAGCTAATAAGACACTTTGCTCAACCATGTAGGAGAAACTTGTCAATTGGGAAAGTCTTGAAAATTACTTGTTTAGATAGTAATTATGGTTTCAAGGTAACTGAAAAATTCTGGTGTATGCTAGGATCATTGAAGTTTATTCTTAGGTTTACTGCTAGTCAGCTTACATTTGTCAAACATTTGCTTGGCCACTTTGCCCAGTTCTCACCTATCTGTTTCTTAATGAATTGTTTGTAATGATCTAGTTTTACATAATTAATTGCATGTATATAAAATGTGAACCCTGGCAATCCATTTTTATGAACTGTTTCACTTTTCCTTAAATTCGTTTGCATTTTTTGTTTCTATCGGTTGTAACTAAATAACTGATGTTTTTGGTATTTTTCAATTTGATTGGCTCAATAGAACCTATTTCAGTCAACTACTAACTAAAATATGACCACAGAAGATAAATGCATCCCAGTGACTAAGTCATTACTTTTTTTTTTTTTTTTTTTTTTTTTTTTTTTTAGAAATCAAGATTCAGGTATAAAAGTTTTCATTTATTATGAATTGCTGAGTGTTATCTTGCAGTTTCTAACTGGGATCTTTCATACATAGCATACCTAGTTTACTTACCACTAAAAAACTGAAATTAAATGAGATTTTAGCTTCAATCCTTAACATCCGTTTTAAAAAGGTAGCTTTTTTTGTTGAATCTAGAGTTATAAAAGCAAATTTTATTAGTTTGTAGTACTTAAATAATAAATTTTTCAAATCATTTTAATGGGAATAAAACCAAGTATATCTTTCTTTCAACTATTAAAAAAAAAAAAAAAACTAATGTAGACTTTTAAGTCATGAGATGTTAGAACTGAACTAATTTGAATGTAAAAATAAAAGTCCATTGTATATCTAGTGGAATATCATTTTAATTGAAATAGACTAAGAAATAATTGTTGAATGATGTTCATGAAAATAATTAATAACTTCAAAACATAATTGTATATAGTGTTTCATGATTTTCATAATACTTTATAAATGTCTGGACACAAAAGCTTTTAAAATTTCATATTTTCAGCAACTATCGGAAAAATTGCTTGGTGTGATAACTGGGTGGCCTTTATGGACAATATTTTACAGCTGCAAATCATGACAAAAGATACCAGGTCACTTTATGTACCAACTTTTATTGGTAAAGTGATTATTGATCCAGGTCAACAGGCACTTATGTTGAAGAACTTGAAAGATGAAGGTAATTCTTTTAAAAAATATTGTCTATCAAAGTCAATTATGTTTATCTGAGCATTAAGTCAAATAACTTTAATGCAGACTGAGCAGATTAACCCAAACACCAAACATGATACAATGTTGTAAATACAAAAAATTTTGGTGTTGAGTGGTTTCAGAATATTATTGTTTGATGCAAAATTATGACTGTGTGAGCTTAGTTAACTACAGAAGTTAATTTATGTTTATAGTTCTTTACAAAATTATTCGTCAATCCACTGAATGGTAATTTTTAAATAAATCTTTTAATTAACTAATGATGGGAAATCCAAACAGGAAAAAATTGTTGAAACATTTAAGTCTCTTTCATCAAAATCAAATTCCAATCACTATTATCAGGGAGCTACGCTGAACTGAGTTTAATGTTTATCGGCTTTAATCCTTCAAGTTGATTTCAGGTTAATTTCCATGAAAAAATGAAATCTTTTAGATTACAACAGTCACCAGTATTAAAGTTCCAAAATAACCACTCTTTTAGATAAATATTATTGACTATGTAAAAGTTCTGTACACTTAATAAAACATTTTCGAGTTCAAACTAACATTTCTGAAAATATTCAGTTTATAAATCCGATTTTTCAAGTATGAAATAGCGAAAAAAAATTCCAAGTTTTAAAACACTGTATCTTCTGAAATAAATAACTATAAACTGCCTGACACTTTATAACATAACGGGTTCCAAAGAGGAAATAATACAAACTGCTGGTAACTCTATGATAAGTTGGTTATCATGGGTGCAAAGAGTAAGGCAGGGAGCAATTAATAAACACTAGGGTGTGTATGGCTCGCTACTATTCAATCAGTCCCTGTAAATCGGAACTTATAATCTTCAGAGACCTTATTTCTTGAATTTAGTTTGAATGAATAAGAAAACAAACAAGTTTGAAGTTATTCATATATAAAATGCTAGGTCAGTTGCACTACACCCTGAAAGAGTCTCGTCCCCAATCTATAAACTACCAGCTTTTTTTTTTTTTTTTTCATGAGTTTTTGTAGACTATTCCAGAAGCTTGAGAACTTGTTATCGATTTCCTGCAAAAAAAGCAATGCATACCTCATGGCCCATCTCCTGAACCATAAAATGTATATTTTCCCATTTATCTTTCAGAGTATAAAAATTACTTTTCATCTCTAGTATCTTTTGACATATAACATTCCTCTCTACAAAATTGTGATAAGGAGGTACTAACCAAACTATTTCCTTTTGCAAGAGGTTTCTGCTGGTCTTACCTTGAATGTAAATATCAGTAATAAGGCAATATTTATGTGGGAAGGCTAGATAAATTACACCCACACTCACCAAAATTGAAGGGAGGAGGGCTGCAGTAAAATGACATAATACACAAATACAAAAAATACACAATATTTAACCCTTTATCGGGTTGGAAGAAACAAGTAGCTGATCTTGTGCAAGCCTTGCAGTCAACACAGCTACACACAGAATGAAATTGACTGTTGGAGGTGATGGGGAGAGCAACAATAATATAATCACAAGAAAGGAGAAATAATAATAATGATGAAAATAATAATTTTTTTTTTGAAATAAGGTCTATAAATATATCTATATCTATAAAACAAAATCCGGATATATTTGAAAAATAAAAACTTAGAATCTACTGAGCAGATTTCAATGGGGTTTTCACTGTATTAAAGCTTAGAATCTCAATTCAGTTGTTTGGTATGTCTTAAATTTCAACATTTCATCAATCCAGAGATTTAAATGAAATTCTGAACTTATGATGACAAATACCAAAGTTTGATGTTGCATACTCCGTTGTCGGCACAAAAGACACAACTACAATATCTCTGACCATAGCCTTTAATGAACGCAATAAAAGCTATTTACAATAATAACTATTTTGCATATTCCACATTAAACAAAACTTTAATATTCTTTCCTTTAATTCGAGATGTTCATTTTTTAAACGCCGTAGATGTCCGTATTGAATGTGAGAAATTAGTAACGAAAAAAGAGCAGAGATTTTCTTTAATTCCAATCTCTATTAGCACAACAGCAATGTCTCTGGCTATCATATACGGTTTAGGAAAACTGGACGTTTTCGTATTACATTCTGCACTACACACATGAGTTTCTGACATAATCTAGCTTTCAATTGTATTATAATCTATTTAAGTTCTCGATATATTGAATGTCAGATAAAAATATCTGGCGTTTGGAGCAGTAAGTAGAGTCATTCTGTTCATAATAATTAATGTGAAGGCTGAAGGTTTTCAATATAAATAGATCATTGTATTAAGCCTTTAGTGTTGTAAATAGAAACAGATTAGGACAAGAAAGCAGATTTCTTCATTTTATAATTTATTACGTTGTTTAATAATGCAGTTTCTATGATAACCCTGGCACCACAGTCTGTAACTCCCTTAAACATATCGAAAGTAAAGAATTTCTTTTTTCATTTCTCGCTTATTTCTGAATACTTGAAATACAACTCTCAATACCTGATATTCAACTATACAGGTACGGGATGGATTTTAATTTTGAGCTACAGTGCAACACATCTAATGTTTGACACTACAAAAACTCGGTCAAAATCAATTCAGCAGTTTTCAGATAATGCTTGATTATTTGTAAATTAAATGTATCATAACAGGTAAAGACATATGTAAAATTTTAATTTTGAACCCAGATTTTAAAATTCTGAAAATGTATTCAAAATATGTATTTTTTGCCTGATTCTGGAATAAACAGATACATTCCAGATAAACTTTTATGTATGTGGTATGTGATAATGTGCGTAATGAAAACTGACATTCTGTATCAAAGCATCCAAATCATCCCATTCTAAGAACTGTGCTGCTAAATCACGGTTTAGTTTAGTACCGGAAATTGCAGGTACAAAATGAAGCTTGGTAAGTATGAATCTGCTAAGATGAATAAAAATAGTGTACGGGTAAATCAAATTAAACACACTCCTTTCCTGATAGGGTGTGGGTGAATCTAGGTATGCTTGAATTCTACAAATTGGTGGCGCAAATTGTATGAAAATTGGTACATGTTACTCATTATGTGAATAAAAACAGTGTATGGGTAAACCAACGCCAACTAAACCCGGCAACACCAGGAACTCTGCTAGTATGAAATAAATATTAATCTATTTTACTGTCCAGTTTATTTAAGCCATGAATAGTGGTTGTTGGTAAGTAGTGAACATTTTATTTGGACCACTCGGCTAATTCTTCTTTCATCCTCTCTGTAGTTTTTGTTCTGATAGTAATACAATTGTATGTGTGGGGACTGTGATTACTGCATGCAGACGCGGGCTGAGGTGGCTGATCTTCGTGCTAATCTTGCAGCTTTGCTAATGAGAGTTATAAGGCTGGAAGCTGCCATAGGTGACTGAAGCAGATGTGATATGGCTGACCCTGTTGAAGCTAGTGATCTCACAGGATCTCCCCTACCACTCATCATACCTGCAGTTCAGGCTGAGAGTTTGGAATCTGTGCAGCAGTTGCCTGACGGTGAGGATGTGGTTTCCGGACGTCGATGCAGCATGTGGATGCAGTCGTACAAGTCGGAATCTCAGGAGGGCAAGCTTGTACCACTGTCCAATAGGTTTGATGTCCGAGCATGGTGGTGTAATGGCTAGCGTTCTGGCCTCGCATTCGGGAGGACAGCGGTTCGAATCCCCATCCGGGCATCCAGATTTGGGTTTTCCATAGTTTCTCAAATCACTCCAGGCAAATGCTGGGATGCTTCCTTCAAAAGGCCATGGCCGAATTCCTTCCCATTCCTTGCCCCCCATCCTTTCCCGTCTCTAAAGACCTTGCTGTTAGAGAGACATTAAGCAGATAAAAAAAAAAAAGGTTTGATGTATTGTCTGGGACTGATTCAGTTTCTGAACCGCCATTCTGTGAGTTGCCAGCCCTCCTGCCCGCTAGGTCAGAGCAATCACAGAAGGGTATCTGGTGGTAGGTAACTTCAACATTAGGTGGTTCATTGATCCCCTTAGGGACATGGCAAATATGCCACAGATGAAATCCAATATCCATTCATTGTGCATTCCTGGAGGTCTGATCCAAGATGTAGAATATTCCATCCCGGATGCCGTTGAACTGACGAGGTGTAGCCAGCTGCAGATTGTAGCTCTTGCTACCAATGATGCTTGCTGGGTCGGAGGGTATCCTCTCTTCCTGCTGGCGGCTTGATCAAAGGGTGAACTCTGTGGTTGATGACCACAAGATTTCAGCTGAGTTAACTATCTGCAGCATTATTGATAGAACCATCTGTGGACCTCTGGTTCAGAGTCGAGTCGCGTGTCTAAACCAGAGACTGTGGCGTTTCTGCGATAATCATGACTGCAGATTCATAGATCTTCACCCTGGGATCGAGTTGTGTAGGGTTACCTTGGCTAGATCAGGTGAGCATTACACACGTGAACCGACTACATGGGTGACAGGGGCCATGTGGAGTGCATTGGGGGGATTTTTTAGGCTGAGGGAGGAAGACCCAATACTGGGATTACAGTTAAGGGCTGCCCAATTCAATTTGATACCATATGTTAGGAGTAGCATAAATCAATCTCGACCATTAAAATTACTCGTTATTAACTTTAGAAGTGTTTGTAACAAGCAGCCTGAGCTTGAAAGAGTTATTATTAGCACAGAAGCAGATATTGTATTAGGAACTAAAAGCTGGTTAAAACTGGATATAAGTTCAGCAGAAATTTTTAACAATAACTTGACCGTTTTCTGTAAGGTTACGTTGTATTCTAATGGAGGTGGTTTATTTATAGCTGTTAGTAAACACCTGTCATGTAATGAAATTGATATCAAAACAGCCTGTGAAATATTATGGATTAGACTAAACATAGCTATGACAAAACTTGTAATAGGGTCTTTCTATTGTCCACCAGATGCTGCTGTAACTATTGCTGAGGATTTAAGGAATAATGCAAGTAATATAGTTCGTCAATTTCTGGATCATGCAATAATACTAGGAGGTGACTTCAACTTTCCATATATCAACTAGACTAATTACGTCCATGTTACTGGTGGCAGGGATAGAACATTCAGTGAAATTATTCTTGACCTTTTCTCAGATATTCATCTTGAGTAGCTTGTCATTGTACCAATGCTGTATACAACATTTCACATATTCTTGTTACAAACAGACCTGAATTAATCACGGACATTTCTACCACCAAGGGAATAAGTGAAAATAAAGCTGTAATTGCTACAGTAAAATTAACAGCCGCACACTCAAAGAAATGGTCATTTACAGGTTCGAAAAGGCCCTAAAGGTGAGTTTAAGAACATTTTTGATGGATAATAACCTTACCTTTATTGAAGCAAGAGGCTCGGTTGAAGAGACATAGCTTCTATTCATGTGTATAGTCAGGGAAGGTATGGACTTACTCATACTGAAAAGGACAATCAGGGATGGGAACGATCCCACATGGTATACACATGAATTTAAAAGGTTACTTTAGAAAAAAAGGAAGATACATGCATGCTCAAGAAGGACAATATAGAGGAGTGATTTAGAAAAGTTAGATGAGACAAAAGGACATGTTAATAATATGATGGGCAAGGCCTTTAATGACTTTCGTTGCAATTCACTTTTTAAGAGCCTCAATGAAAATCCAAAAAAATTTTGGTCATATGTAAAACAAGTTAGTTTTACTACAATACGGTCAGGAAGTTGATGACAGCCGTGACAAGGCTACTGTATTTAACACCAAATTTAAAAAGTCTTTTACTGACTAAACCATGGAAAACATTCCTGCTTTTCCATGGCATGTAGAATTTGAGATGGATCCAGTACAAATTGATAGAGTAGGTATTATAAAGCAATTAGAGCTCCTGAAGTGGGGGAAAGTGCCAGGCCCCAGTAAGAATATTTTCAGAATACGTGGAAGAAATAGAACCATTTTTTATCAGATATATTTTGAAAATCTGTAGAAGAAAGAAAAGTACCTTCTGACTGGAAAATAGTGCAGGTGATTCCCGTTTTCAAGAAAGGAGATCGGAGGGATCCTAGGAATTTTTGACTCATATCTCTAACATCTGTTTGCAGTAGAATTCTGGGGCACATCATATGCTCTAACGATACATAGTTCCTAGATCAAAACGAGTTACTTACACCAAATCAACACGGATTTCGGAAGAAGAGATCGTGTGAAATGCAACTGGCCCTATTTCCCCATGTCATAATGAAAGTTATCGATGCAGGATCATATGTTGATGCAATTTTCTTGGATTTTCTGAAAGCTATTGACTCTGTACCACACAACCGACTTTTAGCGAAGATTTGAGCATACAGTATATCGGATCAGATTTGCGAATGGATATGCGATTTTCTAACTGGTCGGTCACAGTATGTCTTTTGTTGATGGGGAATCCTCTTCTAAGCTAAATGTTACTTCGGGAATTCCTCAAGGAAGTGTAATAGGACCACTTCCGTTCCTAATTTTTATAAACGATCTCGGTGAAAACATTAATTGCAGGATGCGATTGTTTGCTGATGATGCACTTTTATAAATTTAGTCTTTTGTACTAAAACTTTTTAATCAAGGTTCTTTTAGTACTGGCAGCACTATGCAATACATATTTGTTGATTATTTATCCAGATACAGGTCATTTTTGTTAAACATTTGTACTAATACAGTTCACATTGTCTGATACTGTCACAGGAACATCTGTTCTTACTGCCTTAATAACTTTATTTACAATTTTCTTACCATTAACAAATTTTACCCTTAGTAAATCTTATATTAAAATGAGTTTATTCACTCTTAGAAGCTGTGGCAGTGTTATCTAAAAACTGTATATTTAGCCTTGCAAAATTACCCAAAACTGATCCCCATTTAAAACCTAATAACAAAACTTATTTTATCTGGTTAAGAAAAATAGTTTAAAACCTTACTATATTACAATTATGAACAGCTACAGTACTCTTACTTGGGTAAGTCAATTTAGATTAAAGTTGAATACCAAAATTTGTAAGCTTATTAGATTTGCATTTGAAAAATAATTATTTTTTTGTGTAATAAGGTATACTAGAAATTCCTTTATGAAGACATGAAGTTTAAATATTTGTCATATTATTCTATATCAAATTCATTTTATACAGGGTTTGTTCAATAAGTCCTTAGAAAAAAAGTAGAAAGCAAATAATTTTCTATAGATTTTAAATTCGTATTTCAGTGTAATCTACTTTTAGTTCTTTACACTTCTTTAACTTCTGTATGCCCTCCAAAAAGTAGGATTTTGAAAGTTCTGTATAGACATTAGTTTGGGCGATGACCTCCTCATTAAACATGAACTGTTGTCCACCAAGCTATTTTTTTTTTTTTTAATTTTGGAAATAAAGAAAAGTCATTGGGGGCCAAACATGATGAATGTTGAAATAATTCGAACTTTAATTCCATGATTTTGGCTACCAAAGCTAAGCAGGCGTGTTTTAAATAAGCAGATTTTATCAGTTTCTTCACCAAACTGCTCAAATAATGATTCATAGTACACTCCAGTTATTGTTTGTCATTTTTCAGAATAGTTGATGTAGATGATGGTGTATGCATCCCAGAATACTTTCTTCACTCACTTCAGAGCCAATCGCCTTCAAAAACCCACTGTTTAGACTGTTCCTTAATTTTTGGTGGATAGTAGTGTATACAGGTTTTGTCCACAGTTATCTATCGACGCAGAAACTCATTAGGGTTGCGACAGAAAGGAGGCAAAACAGCCTCGGGTCAACTACATAACTGTGCCTATTCTCCACTGAGAACAAATGTGGCACCCATCGTGCAGAACAAGTTGTTTGAGGAGTATGGACTGAAAATCAGCCAGAGTGGTCATCGCAACAGGTACAGGGACTTCCAATGTAAAGATATACCTAAACAACCAACAACTACAAAATGTTGACCATTTCAAATATCTTGGCAGTACTCTGAGCAAAGATAACAACAGTAAATGTGAAATTACAAACAGGAATATTAATGCAGTAGTCTTCCACAACCAGGTGAGAACTCTGTTGTGGGACAACAAAGTTCCCAGAAAGTGCAAACATACACTATTCAAAACATATTACATGCCCATACTTACTTATGCACTGGTAACAGGTACCATGTCCAGAAGAGACAATAGTAGACTTCAAGCCTCTGAAATGAAGTTTTTGTGTACCATCCTTCAGAGAATATGAAAGGTCAAGGTGAGGAATGAGATCAATCATGCAGAGGCCAGTATAAACATCAGTGTGGCAAAATCTTTACAGCATTCTCATCAAATGATGGGGGAAGAAAGAAGTGCAAGGGCATACGTTAATATGAACATCCAAGGTAAAAGACACATGGGAAGGCCCAAAAAGAAATGGAATAGAAGACCTAGGGCTTGATTGGAAGACTGTTCATGAACAACAACTTTTCATGAACAGGAAGAATTGGAGAGTGCTCGTGACCAGCACCCAGGAAACTGGAGCTGGAGAATGATGATGATGACTCAAGGTGAATGCTTAAGGCTGATGCAACAGAAAATTCTATCTTAAAAACTGTAAAAATCTGATTTCTCACTTGAATTAACGTAGTAACTGATTTTAGAAATGATATGCAATACTATTCAATCTAACTCATGGTTCTAAGAACAAATTTTGTTACGCAGTTACAAAATTTATAAGATACCTGATAAGAAATGCATCAAACTAATTCCACAATGCCTTGAGTTGATTTCTAGTCAGTGTTGGGATGAATTTTCAGTATTACAAATCTACACAAGCTCAATTTTCTTGCCGTTAACAATAAGAAATTGGCATAAAGGACCTAAAGATATTTTATTATACAAAACCAGCTGTCAAACTGCTTGTAATTCAACAACTTGTCTGCTTCAATTGGCAATAACAATGAAACCATATGATGGAGGTAGCTGAGAGGTTATCTGTCATCGAGTGAATAATGATGCTTAGTAAAAAGAAATAGTTTTCTAAACTATGCATGTCATCTCCTGGGTTATTGAATGACCATTGTAATAAACTCTTTTTGGCAGAAAACATTGGACAGCAAGTAGCAAGAAGTTTAAAGTTTCTGCTTCTGTTGGAGAGGGTGATTAAGAAATATAGTGTGGAAATGGGGGAACGAAAAACAAAACCCTCGTCACACATTTGTTTGAGTATAGTCAGGTACTATGTGATCCTCATTGTGAATATGAAGAATTGAGGTAAAGGTAGGCAGAGAGATTTACTTTTGGAAATTATCATAGATCATAGTCAAGAACTGAGTCATAAGAACACTAGAGGAAGGGGTAACCATAAACTGAAGGTATGATGGCTGTGGGTTTGATCAGATATTAAAATTATGAGCAGTGTAGAGGAGAGGAAATAAACATGAATATAAACCAGTTATTGATTTCTGGAATAATGGAATGGTAAAGATATAATTTGTAGTTAGGGAATTAAAGAACTATAACAACTTAGATCGTTTTGTGCTAAACAATTTACCCAAACAGTGTAAGAATTTTAAATAAATATTCATGTTGTAAGGAACAAGGCCGATACTGGGGTTGAAGTATAGCCTAAGTGCCTTAACTTACTCTCTTGATGTAGACTCACAGTTCTCTTTAAAACTTACGGAATAATTTTGATTTGACCATGTAGCCTGGATAGTCAACTCGAATGCTTTAGGTCGCCACAATATTTGTTGACCCACAAATATTGAAAAGGGTTATCAGTTAACTACGAAATAATAACAGTTCACTTTTCCAAAGTTCTTCAAATTTATTCAAATAAAATCAAAAGTTCAAAACAGCATTCTAAAAGTTGATTTAGCTAATCGAACATACGTTTCCAAAAGTTTGCAAGTTGTGGAGAGATGTTAAAACCGACCGAAACCCCTGATGAAAGTTACCAGTTCATGTAACTAAATACGCGCCACACCCGGAAGTCCAAAAATGGCCGACTCGGTAGTACCAACCCAGACCATCTCCTACCATCCACACTGACGCTTACACAACCTAGTCGCACATACTAGTACAGCTCCAGAACCAGAAAAGATGGCGTCTTCACATCACATCATGTTATATAGCCTCTCTGACGTCATAGCCAAAACACAGCTTTCCGCTAACACTTTGAAAATTTAGGTCTGAAATATCTCGGTAACCAAACAAATATACGAAACTTTAAGGCTGTCAGTACTTGGACTTTTCCAGTAGAGAAATAATGGATATGCAGTGAGTAACTTTAAGCATTTAGTTTTAAAGATCTAAGCGTATGAGCGAACTATTTTCTACCCCTCGAAATTTCAACATTTCGTCATTTCAGTTTAAATCACAATTTATTCAAATAATATTATTATCAGTGTGTTCTCCCAAAATTCCTGAGTTTTTTTGGTGTAACTTTTATTAAGATTGATGCGCTGATAGTGAAATTACAGCGTGTACAAGATTTACCAAAAATGCTATGTGTGATTTAATTTAATACACAGACGGAAAAAAAAATCCCAACACCAAGAAAAAATTATTGTAGAGTAATGAAATTTGGACAATGCATTTGTCAAGTTAACATGTTTAATTGATTAAATTTTCAAGATCACAGGTTAATTTAAGCTCAAGAAAATGCATTTCAAATGTGAAATACTGTTAAATTAATAGCCGGTGTAACCTCCAGAATTTTGAATGCAAGCCTGCAAACGTGAATGCATTGTGTCATACAGGTTTCGAATGTCACTTTGTGGTATGGAGTTCCATGCTTGTTGTACTTGTGCTGTCAATACTGGGACGGTCAGTGCTGGCTGTGGATGATGCTGGAGTTGTCGTCCAATGATATCCCATACGTGTTCAATTGGAGACAGATCTGGTGATCTCGCAGGCCAAGGTAACATGTCGACACTCTGTAGAGCACGTTGCGAGACAACAGCGGTATGAGGGCGAGCGTTATCCTGTTGAAAAACTCCCCCTTGAATGCTGTTCATGAATGGCAGCACTACAGGTTGAATTACCAGACTGACGTACAAATTTGCAGTCAGTGTGTTTGGTATAACCACAAGAGTGCTCCTGCTGTCATAGGAAATTGCTCCCCAGACCATGACTCCAGCCCTGTAGCGTGCATTCCACTGACTACAAGCCATCGCCATTTGCGACTCCAGTGGTGTCAAGCCAGAGCTCATTGGAGGACGGAGTGGAGATCTGTTGTGTTTTCTGATGAAAGCAGGTTCTGCCTTGGTGCCAGTGATGGCCGAGTGTTGGTCAGAAGGAGGCCAGGGGAACGCCTGCAACCAAACTGTCTGCGGCCTAGACACACTGGACCTACACCTGGAGTCATGGTCTGGGGAGCAATTTCCTATGACAGCAGGAGCACTCTTGTGGTTATACCAAACACACTGACTGCAAATTTGTACGTCAGTCTGGTAATTCAACCTGTAGTGCTGCCATTCATGAACAGCATTCAAGGGGGAGTTTTTCAACAGGATAACGCTCGCCCTCATACCGCTGTTGTCTCGCAACGTGCTCTACAGAGTGTCGACATGTTACCTTGGCCTGCGAGATCACCAGATCTGTCTCCAATTGAACACGTATGGGATATCATTGGACGACAACTCCAGCATCATCCACAGCCAGCACTGACCGTCCCAGTATTGACAGCACAAGTACAACAAGCATGGAACTCCATACCACAAAGTGACATTCGAAACCTGTATGACACAATGCATTCACGTTTGCAGGCTTGCATTCAAAATTCTGGAGGTTACACCGGCTATTAATTTAACAGTATTTCACATTTGAAATGCATTTTCTTGAGCTTAAATTAACCTGTGATCTTGAAAATTTAATCAATTAAACATGTTAACTTGACAAATGCATTGTCCAAATTTCATTACTCTACAATAATTTTTTCTTGGTGTTGGGATTTTTTTTTCCGTCTGTGTAACTTTATTTCTATTACTTTTATCCGAAATATAAAATTATCAAAAGATTCTCTGTATTGAATTACGTATTCTGAAAGTTGTCTCATCTCTGTATCTAACTTTGATCAGCTGTAATAAATTCCTAAACTTGGCACGTGCCTACATTGAAAAATAATTTTTAAAATCTTTATAGAATTGGTTCTGCTGCGTGGAATTGCTTGAAATTAATATATGTGATAGTAGATTTTTGGGTCTTTCCTGAGAAATCTACTTTTTATTTCGAAAACTGGATAGGATTTTGTGATAAAAAATGTTAAATGTGAAGTGCATCTAATGAAGTGTTAAAAATTGATTTAAGTTATTTACCCGTCCAGAAACTACGGAATTTTAGTGAAATTATATTTTAACTGTGCTATTACTTCTTTAAAACTACTTTATTCCGTTCGAAAGTGTGTAAAAATAGTGAAATACCAAATATTCGAAATCTCTTGTGTGGTGAACTGGATTATTATGGATTATCATGTTTAAGGTTGGTAAAAGGTTTTAATATTATTATATGAAGTTAATTTAGTTGATTTATTAAATGTTGAGCTACTTTATTGCTCGTAAATCGGTTTAGAAATGACGAAATGCTCCCAAAGTAGAAGCTCATAATTTCAAAGTTGGATTATTAATGGTTATTTTATTTTTGGTTGATTTAGAGTTTATTTACTATTATACAAAGTTTATATCCAGCTTTTATCAACTACTGATAGTCTTTACTGCATTTAAATTGATTTAGAAATGTTGAAATTAACCTATAGCAAAATTTATTGTTTGAAACTGAATTTAGTGATTTAACCTATTTCATCCCAAGCTAATGTTTTCTTACTGTTATAGAAGGTTTATTTAGTGCATTTATTAACTTCTGAATACTTTTACTGCTTCTAAAAGGGTTTATTTAGTCTGTTTGGTTACAGTATCTGCATGCTATGTAAATCTTCACTCTGCTAACCTATACACGAAATGAAACTATCTGTTACTAAAGGGTGAGCTTTCCCCTTTATACCTAAAGGTGAGAGTCTAGAATTTGCTAAAATTCTAAGGTTCTTAAAATGTGATGCAAAATTATGGGCAAAATTAATTGTTAATTAAATGGTTCATAAATATTGTTTGTCATTTTGTGCATAATGAAGGTGTTGCTTCTAAGTCTCATATGGGAAATGAATGTGTAGAACAGGTTCATAGCCCTATTTCATGATGGAACCTGTAAACCTTATACCGAAACAGGGCTGTAGTTTCTCTCTTCTTGTCTAGAAATGAGGCAGCTATAACCAAGATTCCCATGTTGACATGTACCCCTTCCAGAAACAAGCTATGTTAGACCCACATACCTCAGCAAACTTATAGTATATACCTACAAATGCATGCTATGCATTAAACCATTAACTGAATATTCTATTCTCCAGAATAGATTGCTACTGCCTAGATGTGACTTTAGATTTTACTTAATATTCTTTATTCACTCGCATATAAAATACCTCCACAGCCATAACCTTCTAAAATTCTAGCAGTGTTTGTTTATTTTGGCCTTCCTTAAGTGTAGATCTAATAGTCCTCTGCAGTTAGTTTCAAATACCTTTTGAGTTCAATTGTTTTGTATTAATTTGTAGTGCAGGACTAACTTTGGTTTTAACTGTGAAGGTCATTAGTTACTTTTTAAAATTTACCTACAGGGCATTACTTTCATTTATCAACTTTCATAGTATTTGGTGTGTTGGAAGTATAAACGGTTGTAAGAGTCGAATTGCCATTGAGTACCATATTTGAATTTTGTTCTATATTTATTCTTTGTATAGGATGAGACTTGTACTTAATTTCTCCCCCTTTACTTTATATGTGCATTTTGAGTTTAGCATGCAAGATTAGTGCACTAGTTATGGCAGGTGGTTAGGCTAATCTTTCATCCATTTATATGGAGGATTTTTATTTCCAATAAGGTAGTATGCCTAGGGACTGGATTGCTATGTGCAGATACAGGCTGAGGTGGCTGATCTGTGTGCCCGAACTTACAGCTTTGTTAATGGAAATGACGCAGCATCCATGAGAGTCTGCAGCAGATAATATGGGTGACACTGTAGTAGCTAGACTGCTCACAGTTTGCCCCTATCAATCATCATATGTGTACCCTGGACATAGAGGATGGATGCTGTATGATGGTCTCCTGTTGATGACTGTTTTGTGGTTTCTAATTCACAAAGCTGCAAGTGAAAATAATCAAAAATGCTTAGATGCCAGGTAGCTGAGCTATTGCCACTTCACAATCAGTTGGACATATTTTCAGAAGCTGACTCAGTCCATCAGTTGTCATCTTGTGAGATGGTGGCAACTCTAGAAGAGGATTCTGCTGATCAGGAGTTAAAAAATTGGATGGTTTATTGAGCCAGTTAGGCTGATTATTCAGAGAGGAAATCCAGTGTCCTTTCAATGTTTATCGTAGGTGGTCTGATTTGAGAGGTGAACTAGGCCATCCTGGATGCCACTGAGTGTAGCCAACTTCTTATCATGATGAATATTAGCACCAATAATGTTTTTAGCTTTGGGTTAGTGGTTATCCTCTCATCATTCCAGCAGCTGGCTGACATTGTGAACTATGTGACTAGTGGCCATGGCCACAATATATTGGCAGAACTAACTGTCTGCCGCATCATTAACAGAATAGATTGTGGACCTCTGATTCAGAACAGTGTAGATCAGCTGAATCAGTGATTATGGTACCCTTGTCTCCAATCTAAATCATGGGGTTGATTTGCATAGGGTTGTGTTGAATAGGTCAGGTTTGCACTATGTACATAATTGAAAATAAGATAGGATAGGGAAAAATAAACAGATACCCATCTCTTACCACAGATGAAGGCAGGAGGACAAGACAAACATATAAAAACACAAACATATAAACAAATTGCACAATATTTCGACATGAGTCTTAATCATGTGAGAGGTGAGACATATGGTAGTGGGAAATATGTGGTCACATCCCAACCCGCCACATGAATCATGTCGAAATATTGTGCAATTTGTTTATGTTTTTGTGTTTTTGTGTGTTTGTCTCACCCTCCTGCCTTCATCTGTGGTAAGTGATGGGTGTCTGTTTATTTTTCCCTATCCTATCTTCTTTTCAGTGCCTCATGGCAGTTTCTTTGTTCCCAATATCTTATGTACATAATTGGTACAGAAAGCTTGTTAAAATCAAATATAAATTCTACAAAAACATTTATTAGCATGAATGTTATCTGTATGAATTCATTGCTTTTCCTTGGAGCGGGTATATTTATAATAGTCACTAATTACATTTCGACCAATGAAATAGACGTCTATAGTTTCCGTTATTGAATGGATTAAACTTAACATAGCCAGTAAAATTTTGTGATAGACACCTTCTACAATCAGTATGATGTCAACATAACTGTTTCTGAGCCATTAAGAAGTAGTATAAATAAGATAGCTTAACAATTTTAGAATCATGCAATAACACTAGAAGTTTGCCTTAAATTGACTGGTGCAATTATCTTCACATTAGTGCTGGCAGGTATCAAATAGTTTGTGAAGTCATTCTTGGCCTGTTCTCACATCTTAACCAGCTGATTACTGTAAGAAAGCAGTTGTGTGATGGCAACATAAATATTTTTTGATTTTATCATTAGAAATAGCATAGAACTATTCACAGACATATCAGTGACTGTGGAAATGAGTGATGCACTACAAGGTAATTGCGATAGTAAATTTGATATGTGATTTTTTTTTTGAAAAGGACTCAAAACAATCTTTTAGAGGTTACGTGATGGATAATTACCATACCTTGAAAGTAACAAAAGACTACATTGAATAGATGTGCCTTCGATTTATACGTATAGTAATGTAATACAAGGTAGGGTCAAAAAGTTCCCGGAATTGGTTAATAAAAATTTATTGAAAGTTTGTAAACATTTTTACCTTATTTTCCTTTAAAATACTCTCCTCCTACTTCTACACACTTATTCTAACATTCATACAATTTTTTGGAAACACTCCAGAAAGCTGTTTTTAAAAAGTTCTTTCAGCCGCATCGTCAAATTTTCAGTCACTTCTGAGGAATCAGCAAAATGTCTTCCATTTAATGTCATTTTCAGCCATGGAAATGGGTAAAAATATGGTGGTGCTAGATCGGAGAACATGGAGAGCATTTCAAATTGGTAAAATTCTTTTTGGCAAGGTAATGATTTTTCACCATTATGGATCAATGTGATGGAGCATTGTCATGCAACAAATACCAATCATTCCCCACCCATTGTGCAGGTCATTTTTGTTAAATTGCATCTTGTAACTGTTTTAAGATCTCTGTGTACAATACTTTGTTGAATGTTTTCCTTTCAGTAACAAATTCTTTATGAATCAAGCTCCAGTAATTAAAAAAACACCTCTACCATTGCTTAAACCCACCTTCTGTCGAAGTGAAATTTTTGTTTCCTTGGTTAAGTTTTTGACTTCTACTCAGCAGATTGCTGTTTTATCTGAGGGTCATAAAGAAAGCACCAAGTCTCATCACCTGTTACAATTTTGCGCAGGAAGCTGTTGTCTGAATTAGCCATTTCAATGAAGTTCCTGCACATGGCCAGTCTCAATTCTTTTTGCTCAAGGGATAACATTTTCAGAACCATGTGCAAGCAAACACAACACATGCTCAAATCATTATGAACGAAGCTGTGAATACTCCGATATGAAATACCAACTTCGTAGGCAATAATATTGATGGTTGTTCACCGATCCCCACACACAATTTGTCGAATATTCTCACCACTTACAGCTGTTGTGGAAGTTGAAGGCTGCCCAGTCCATACACGATTTTCAATTGTTGTGTGACCATCGCGAAAACGTTTGTGCCTCTCGTAAACTGCTGTTTTCTTCATTGCATAGTTTCTGTATACTTTCTTCAGCATCTTAAGTGTATTTGATGGTTATTTCTCCAGCAACATACAGAATATGATATTGGCACACTGCTCTAATTTGCTATCTAAAAGCCTCAAGGACGATTAAAAGAAATTTTTATAATACAAAAGAAATGTCATTGGTGGCGGCAAAAGTAAGTCGGCACTAAAACATAATGGATTTAAGGTTAATGACAGGCCTGACAAGGCTACCATTCTGAATGATGAATTTTGAAATTCATTCACTGAAGAAAAATTTTGCATGAGAATTAGAGTTTGAGATGGATTTCCTATGAATAGGTACTGCAGTTGTTGTAAATCACCTGAAGTAAGAGTATTTACAGAGAGATCAACTGAAATAACTGTTCAAAAAACTGTTCAATGTCTACTACAGATTTTTGGAATAAAAGTAACTTCGAAATGAAAAATTGCCCAAGTAGTTCCAATTTTCAAGGAAGAAAATTGAGAAGATCCTAGATACTACCAACCAACATCTCTAACATCTGTTTGGAGCATGTTAATGTTATAACATTATGAAGATTCTTAACAAAAGAAAATGGCTTATACTGATACAGCTCAGATTTTGAAAGAAAAGGTTATGTAAAACGCTACTGAAATTATTTTTGCATTATTTAATGAAAACTATTGATTCTTGATCACAAGTGGATACAATATTTTTGGATTTTCAGAAAGCATTTGCCTCTGTACCATGCAAACACTTTTTAGTGAAGATACATAATTAAAGTATATCCTACCAAATTTGTGAATGGATACAAGATTTTTTAACTAGTCAGTTGCGGCATGTGCTGTTGACAGGGTAGCCTCTTCTGATCTAGATGTTACTTTGGACATTACTCAAGAAAGTAGGCCTATAATTGATTCATTTTCATTCTTAATTTTTATGAGTGGTCTTGGTAACAACATTAATAACAGTTCAAGACTGTTTTGTTATGATGCAAGTAATTTGGCCAAAATTCAATCCAATGCAATCTGGACATTACTTCAGCATGGTGCGATCAACGGAAAGTTAAACTAACTTGCAAAAAGTGCAAGTCATTGTGTATAAGTAACAAAAACAATGTAAACAGTTCAGTTACTTACATGGGTGATTCCCTGAAGTAACTGGATATAACACTATGATATATTGGAAAATGAGACCTGCATATAACTTTGGTGGTATGTATGGCTAATTCTAGCTTGCAATTCGTAGTGGAATTTTGAAGAATTTCAATACCTATACAAAGAAGGTAGGCTACAAATCCCTCATGCATCCATATTTCAACTATTTTTGTGCTGTTTTGGATCTGTGTCACAAAGGATTGATTGATAGAAGAGCAGTAAAAGAGAAGAGTTGCTCAACTCATGACTGCTTGCCACAATTCTTACAAGAGCATCACAAAATTGTTACTTAGATTGGGCTGGGACTGTTAAGCAAAGAGATGGTGTATGTTTTCATGAATTCATTGGTAATACTTGCAATCAACACTTTTGATTTACAGACTTGACAGAATGGTCCTTCCATCAAGCTGTGTGGTGTCACATAACCTTACTTATGTCAGTATACCTCCAAAAACAGTTTAAAAGGTCCTTAACACACTTAAAACCAATAGCAGATCATTTTAGAAGCATTTTCCAGTAGTTTGAGAGTCAGAAAACATGTTAGTAAGGAGAGTTTGAGCTATTTGATATGTTTTCGAAAATACTATAAAGAAATTTAAACATTTTTAGAAGCATTTTGGCCACACTCATTTTGAGAGGTGTAAAATGAGATGACAATTCAAATTAGAGCTAACACTTGCATTTTAGAAAATTATATTAAGGAAATATCGTGAAATTGTTGATCTTGCAAGCTCATGGAAATTATTGCACAAGTAACTTTTTTCACCTAATTTTCAAGGTACAGCTAAGATTCAGAGCTCAAAATGTTCAGCATAAGATAATACGCAACAAATGAAAAGATAGAGTCAATAAGTAAAAGGAAAGTATGTTTTTTTAGACAAAATAAGAGATTTCGCTGACTCTGCAATTCAACATTTCTGAGGGCATAGAAATGACATTTATATTAACCCTTTCCTACCGGCTATTGGAAAAAAAAGGGAAATTTGTAATTTCAATTATATATTTGTATAAAGGTACTTGAAATTAAACACACATATGTTTTTCAAATTTTTTTGGAACTCTTAAGTGCTAATTACTAAGCCGGTACTTATAAGTACCGTCAGGGACTTTGTGTATCACATGATGTACAGAAATAGCAATTGAAATCAATTATGTTCATATTGGTATGAAATATTTGCCTCACGATATTTAAAAAAAAATTATTATTTTTGCTCATGTAGACACAAACGACATTGTAGTGCAACATTTGGAATGATGGTTTTACTGTATTTTCTTCGTTCTACATACTTCACATCTTCATCAGATGTTTACAATTTAGGGACAGTTTCCAAATCTTACATTGTATTCATAGTAATGTATCACTTGTTTTTTTTTTGGTCTGTATGCTGAAAATTTAGAAAATTAATTTTTCGTCAATTTCACGCAGAAATTTAAAAATAAATGTTGTCATTGTCTGATTTAATCATACAGCAATACATCAACAGGCTTATCAATGCAGTGGACACTGGTATTGTCAAATTATATGGTGGTAAATACAGTGGTACTTATAAGTACCGTCAGGGAGGAAAGGGTTAAAGAGAAGCTTTCACTGAACACATGGAGTGATTTTTGTAAAGATTCCGACAATATATAACCTGTAAAAGTGAAATTAAGGTTTGAACATAATTGCTGCTACTAAGCATTATTTTCTAAACAAAGGAT
The DNA here is from genome assembly GCA_031002005.1 of Vandiemenella viatica. Lineage (NCBI taxonomy): Eukaryota > Metazoa > Arthropoda > Insecta > Orthoptera > Morabidae > Vandiemenella > Vandiemenella viatica. Next base: position 68,026,265 of record CM061914.1, read on the forward strand.
TAGCATTAAGGGAAATAGATAATGCGGAAATAATATTACCATCAGATAAAGAATTGAATTTAATAAATTTTGAGATATATTACAGATTGATAGCACTCATATATTTGGAGATAATGAACATACAAGTTTTTGGCTGACTTTGCACTTATAGTCAAAGTCGATTTTGACCATCAAATACATTTTGGATCTAAACGTGTTATATGTCAAAAGTTGAGGAAATTTTTATAGAATATATTGATAACACAATCATTTCATAGACTAACGAATTGTAGGAATGATAACAGAGTAAAGCTTTTACAACTTTAACTCGAAATCCATAAATCCTAGGAGAAAACTTCTCATAACTAAAACTGACATTTAAAATATGCTTCGCAACATATCAAAATTTCAGAATGATCAGAATAAAAATAAGGTTTCCCATTGTCGAATCAAGTGTCTGCTGAGTCAGCTGGCCCAATATGAATATAAGGAGCCACCGCTAGAATAGGCGGCCAGCAGTAATTCGGCAGAAATTGAATTGAGAGGACGGCGTGTTGGTCTGTCACGGAGATGTAGAAAAATTCAGTAGTGATGTTATAATGGTGCGGGGTCAATCTTCCTTTGAGATGAACTTTTAACTTTCATCTAGGGGTTAAGAGGAAGTTACTTACTGTGAGAGGATTGTTTAACTTGTAATCATTTATTTCAGATAGAAGTCTGATGCTTTTCTTTTAGGCCTACACTGGTACCGAGTTTATGTAAGAACTTTTGCAAAATATACAATTTGGAATTAATCAGGAACTCTGAAGTTGTATTTTAAGAACATACCTTTATCCCTTGTGGTAATTACGATGGATTGGCGACCGTAAATAGAATCACTTAAGGGTACCAGACACGATCATAAATAAGACAAGCTGCTGTAAGCTACAACCCTGAGCAAGCAAGTTGTTTGACAGTGGGTTACAGCGACAGGAGAGATATGATTAGAGAAATTAGGTGTTATATGGATGCTTTATAAATTTTCTTCTTCCCCTTGTGCTATTCGCAATTGAAATGCACAGGCTTAGTTCCAACTGAAAGTTCTCTCCAGCGCCCACAATTTTGTGAATTGCATAGACATAAATTTATGTGTATTTACTGTATATAGCATATTTATTACTTTTTCTCTTAATCATCAATTATGCCAAATAGTTGAAATTTGAACATATTTGGTTGACCTTGTGAAGAACGCACTGCAGTTTACCATCATATTCATCAATAATTAAAAACATCATCTATAAATACAAAAGTATTCAATGTCACATTCCTGTTTAGCTTTTTCCTTGTTGGTTTACTTTCATCCCTCATTTCTCTAAAGAGATAGCCAATATGTATATTAAAAAATGGAGCTTCACATCCTGGTTTGTATCAACACCATCTGAACTTAATTTTGTATCTTCTAATTCATTCTATCAAATAGTAATGGTACACATTCTTGTGAGTATAGTCCAACTTTATTGAATGCTTTCTTAAAAATCCACAAATATTGTGTTTGTTTTACAATTATAGTATCTATGTTTTTATATATATTATTTTGTACTTCCAGTACATGAAAGTCCTTGGCGAAAAACATATTTTTCCTCCAGCCATTTACTATCTTGTCTGTTTTTTAGAACTCTGGAATACATTTTGTAACCAGAATTTAAGACACTCAAGTCTTTACATGCAAAGTATAGAGTATTAACCATATAGTAAAAAGTGTCAGAATGGGAAAAGAGAGAATTTAATTTGTCATCTCAATACAGGAAAGTCTTAATACATTAAAGTCTTTGCAATTTTCTATATAATTTCTGTTTCTTGAAAAGTAATATTATATTAGTGGTCTTCAAACTCTTAGATATTTTCTTTTTTATCCGGCTTCTATTCAGTAAATGTGATAGTCTCAGTTTGAGAAACAAATCACTGTATTTTATAAGCTCAATGTTGATTCTCTTAGTACCAAATTCTCTAATGTTAGCTTTGCTGAAAGTCCATCTGACTTGTACATATTATAAATGTATATTTGCATTTGATAATGTTTAGTAAATCCTTTATTACTCTTTTTTCCGTATTATTTTTTATTTTAATTATGCTTTGTTTTTGAGAGATTTTTGTTTCATTAATTTCCAGAAGAACTATGTAAAACTACAAAAAGATTTTTAATTTTTAAAATCATCTTATTATTGCAGGGTTACCAGCATATCAGTGGCCTAATCTGGGAATAATCTGTTGTGGAGGTGTTGAAATGCAAGACCTCCAAGCCAGCCCAATTCCTCGCCGTAAAGTACCTGTTGAACCAGTGCTCGAGAAACATATATTTGTGCCATACATCAGTTGCAGTAGCAATTATGACTACTGTCAGTTGCTAAGGGTATAATTAATTTTCTCAATGTTATCCTAATTTCCAGACAATTTATCATTTATTGATATCAGAAATATAATAATAGTATTTTTTAAATGATAGCCTTAATTAAATGTCTTAATTTGACCCAAATACTTAGAAAATAACTATACAATATTATTTTGCCCTTCATATTTCAGTACAAACTTATTTATTTCTGCAGGTTTGCATTCATCTTGTGCTGGAGAACTTACCAGCTATCAATAAACTGAAGGTTGTTGAGGTACCTGGTGATGGGTTTGATGTTCCACTGGCTGATGAACTAACACATATACTGTCAGATCTGCCTCTAATGCAGGTCTGAAATGAATTTTAGCAGCTTAGATTATGATAGTATTTGTAATGTAATATCTTTACCTCTTATATAACAGGCAGGTTCTTACCAGCTCCAATGCAGAAGATATAACTTCATTGCTGTGTACTTTTTTTTTTTAAAAAAGTTCATAATAATAGAATATAACCTATGCAGATGATATTGGACACATTAAAAAATTGCATTGAAAATAAATCTAAGAAAGAGTAAAATTACAAATTTACCAAAATTGCTCAAATATGATTGAGACGTTTTAGAAAATCTTCATTTGCCTAATGTTCAACAAAACTAAATACAAATCATTTTTCTGTAGTCCCTACAAGATTGTTTATATATTTTCTTGGTGCTGGCAGTTTTTGAAGTAATTCTTTAGAAAAATTTCTTGGACGTGTACATAATAAGCTTCGTGTTGTTCTTCACTATTTGAATTTTTTTCCCCCCACAAAAGTTTTTTCACAAAATGGTGTGCCAAGGTAACATCTTCTTTCAGTTTTAAATTTGAGCAGCAGATGTGTAACTCCTAGCATTATTTTGCAGAAACATGATGCTGCAGATTAGTACCTTTCCTCTCTTGAATTGATAATCACCTTCAGAGTTGATAGTGGTATGCTCTATTGACAATAGATTGTTTAGGAAGAACTTTGGTGTATCCAACACCTAAAAAAGTCAACCATGATAATTCTTCTATGAGAATCACTTTCTTCTTGTAATAGGTAAAAGTCTTGGCCACAGTAAAGTGATATAAGCATCCTTCCACTTGAAAATATAAATGATTCGGGCCTGAGTGGATAGTTAAATACTTCCCTCAGTTAATTACAGTTAATAATTAGACCACCCGACCCCAAGTTAAGGTTTTAGGAGAACTGTCAGATCCCTTTGAGATAAAAACTGGAGTAAGGCAAGGTGACAGACTATACCCACTATTGTTCAACTGTTTCTTGGAAAAGGTCATCAGGGAATGGCGAAAAGTGATGTGTTAGTCAAACATCCTAAACGGAATTAGACTAGGACACAAGAAGAATGGATTGACATTTGAATGTCTCACTTTTTCGGATGACATTGTGTTCTTTGCATGAGATCTGGAGACTGCAATCAAACAGATAGAAGCCTTGAAGGAAACAGCTGAGAAAGCAGGACTACAAATATTGTTTGAGAAAACGGAATACATGAACATAGATGCAAAAGACCAAACGTGGACAGTGAAAACGAAATATGGTGTTGTTAAAAGAACACAGAAGTTCAAATACCTTGGTGAAATTTTGACTCCCAATGTTAATGAATAGGCTGCAGTTGAAGATAGGGTGAGAAAGATGGAAACAGCTTTCAGGATTTGTCGAAAGACATACTAATCAAAATTACTCTCCCATCAGGTGAAATACAAGCACTATAGGTATGGTAGTGAAGCCAGAATGTTTATACACAGCAGAAACACTAGCCAGAAAGGGACTGATGGGAATAGAAAATAGAGGAAGAAAGTTTCTAAGGAAAATCTTGGGACCAAAAAAAGTGACAGAAAGAGAGTTTAATTTCCGTTTCAGATCAAACCAAGAATTATATGACAAGTTTGAAAGGCTATCAAACACAATTAAGAAAAGGAGATTAGCATTCTATGGACATATCAAGAGAATGGAACCAGAAAGAATGGCAAAGAAAATACTCTATTTTGAAGAGAACAGGAAGACACCCAGGGGTGAAGGAGGTAGATCAGGATCTGAAAAGATGTGGGATCAGCATGAAAGACATCCAAGGCAGGGAATAATTCAGAGGAAAAATTGCGGAGGTAAAGGCTCTGACTGAAGAAAAACCAATCAGGAAAAGGAGGGATTTTTCAAGGAAGAAAAAGCAAGAGTGAGCTAGAGAATGAAAGAGTACTGGTGACGGAGGAAGGAAATTCAGAAGGGGATTTGAAGTTGCGTAGTCATAGTCCATAGATGGCTGAAACGAAAAGGAGGGGGTTGGGGAATTAGACCATGGTCGCCAGTCTGGAAAGCTACTCACTGGCATTTAGATAAGGATGATGGATACAACAGGATTGTTCAACCATTATGAAACATGATACTTTAGTTATTTATTCACTATGATAAACATGAGAGTACACCAGTAGTAACTCATGGGATGTTATGAATAAATAAGACTAAGTCTTCAAGGTTGTAAGGACCATTTTGGGGAGTGTTAGGCAGGTGTGCATAAACTTGCACACTTCCATGGCTCTCCTCACCCTTCTCCTGTCTTCCAATGAATCCCATTTCAGCTCCTTTATCATATAAGTTACTGACTGTGTTCTGCAGTAATTTCTAGAGACATATCTTGTAAGGTCATAACCTGATACCAGGGGTGGAGTATAGGCTTAGTTCCTTAACTGAAAGTTCACTTGAGATGAAAGTTCTGTTGAATTTGACTAAATAATTTTAAATTGACCCTGTGCCTGCCTGGAATACTCAACTAAAATGCTTAATGGTCACCAATCAGCCTTTGTAATCCCAAATCTGAGAAAAGGGTTTCAGTTTACTATGAAATCACAAGAAAGTTCACTTGGACAAAATTTGGAGTTTATTTAAAAAGTCACATTTTTCAAAATTAGCATTATACCGTTGAGTAGGCAATCGAACAAATGTTTCCAGAAAATTGCTGATTATGGAGAGAATTAAACCAACTGAAAAAACCCCTTTAAAAATTTAAAAGTTCTAAGAAGTGTTTAACATCCCGATCTGGTAAAGAAAAAATTCATCATGGCCGACACACGTTCCCAGGCTAGCTCAACCAATTTCTGGCTTCAAACCTACACACACCACAGGCTCTTGCGCAGATTTACCTTACATAACATTCCCAGGATACAGACAAAAGGCAAAACCATAAAGACCAAGACCTGTATGAGGTACCTGCTTATATAACCATTCTGCGTGACATCAGGTATTCACCTACTTTCCCAAAATAGTGTAAAATGATTGCGATTATAGAAAGTGTTCAAACTTTGACTGCATATAGCCTTGTCCTCACGATACATAAAGAGTGTTTAGTTACAATTCTCGAATAATTAGTTTGTTTATAAATGAATTTAGTTTAAATGGCAAGGTTCAGTGTGGGTTTCCCTAATTTTATCTGAATTTTAAGTACTTTTTTGGAAATCCTGCTGAATTGCAAATAATCGCAATAAAATTAGTGCCAAAGTGTTCTATAAAAATTCCTGATTCCAGTGATGTAAATTTTATGAATATCGGTGGCGAAATAGCTAAGTTATCTATTTAACAAAATCGTGTTTATAATGTATAAAAAGTCAACTCGGTTTATGCAAAATAACTATTCTTATGTTGTTTATATCAAAAAAGTAAAGTTATCGGAATTTTCTTTGAATTTAGTTACTTGTTTTGAAAGTTATTTTATTTATGGAAGTGGCTTAGTTTACTCGCAAACAAATCTACAGTGAAACCATGTGTGTTTAATGACAAAATAATTTTAAAAATGTGTATAAAATCCGTTATACTGCATGGAATGTTCTGAAATTTAAATATGTTAAACTAGATTTTTAGTTCTTTCAGGAAATTATCGAAAACATATGATTAAAAATGTTAGAAGTGGAAGTATCAAAGTGTTTAAAAATTTATTTACGTTATTTACATGGTCTGAAACTACAAAATTTTAGTGAATTTAACTTTCTTTTAAATTATTATTATTTTAAAATTACTTTACTTCATTTAAAAGTGTTTAGAAATAGTGAAATGCTCACGTAGCAAAAATCTATTGTTTGCAAGTGAGACAATAATGGATTAACCTATTCCAGGATAGTTTAAAGTTTCTTTATTATTATTCCGAATAACCCTTTTGGAGGGTACGATAAATCAACTTTGGCTATGTTTCTTTGTATTTAATTTTCTTTGCTTCCAAACTTCCTTCATTCTTTGAGAGTGTTGTTCCTTTTGTTCCTGGGTCCAGTGTCTTTATTATTATAAACAGTTTGTTTAGCCCTTCTAATAAATATTGTGTGTCTTTGCTGCTTTTAAAATGGTTTATTTAATGAATTAGGTTGCAGTATCAGCTTCTACATGAAAAGTTCCTCCCATAACCTACACTTGTAATGAAACCTTACATTTACTGTGAAGCTTACTTCCTCCCTTATACTTGAAGCTAAGAAACTAGAATTTTCCAAAATTCTAAGGTGCTTACAATCTATCAACCCTGCTGTGCACCTTCTCCAACTACTTTGATACCCAAAATATAGGTCTCATACTACACCACCATATTCAACCAAAGGTCTGACCAAAGTATTGTAATCTATTCCCTTATTTCTTTGGATCACCCAATCTTCAATCTTTCCAACAAGTGAAGGATTTTGAAATCTTTCCAATGTGTCCTGCCTGGCCGAGTTTGTTATCTGATGTTATGTCAAGGTATTTAAATTTCCAGCCCTCAACAAACAATTCTTTTCCCACCTTATAATCAAAAGCAACCTTTTTTGTGTCTGAGTACTTAACAAGCAGTCTTCTTCACCTTTGTCTTCATCCCATGTTGACCTACCCAGCTAGATAGTCTGTCCAGGTGACCGTGCAGCTGTTTCTTCCCTTTAAGGTCCAGCAGCCAGACACCAACAGCATGATTAATGTATTTTTGCAACATTTCGGTATGCTCCTGTCAACTGTAGTAATGTTCCTCGATGGATATGTATGACTTGCTGTTTTTGTTTTATTTTTTGTAAATGTATTTCCAACACACTTGCTTAGCAGTCCATTAAAGAAGACAAAATTGTATCGTGATACAGTCATATATTGGACTGAAGCGGTTAGTTTGCCAAAACTGATAATTTTATTCATGACAGCCACTGTTCCCAGTGGTTTTGTATTTTCTTGAATAGAATATTGCCAGGCCAAGATGTTGATTGGGGAGAGGGGGTAACACTTTAACCTGAACTGTTAACGGCTAAGTTCATGACAATGTAGCCTTCTGGTATCTAAAATATTTAAGAAATCGGCTGTCATGCATTCATATTAAACCCCAAATGTGAAGGGTAATTGAAATAAAGTCACAGTTTCAGGGTAAAACAATAGTTATATTCTTGATAAAGTTCACTTGCACATTGTCGGTACCAGATACGTTGATAAAGCATCGTACAACAGTTTCATTGAAGATTACAGGTTAAGCACAATCATACGAGAAGACAAACTCACTAAGTCCCCCAACTTTAGTGACTACTCTACTACAGCCTTTTGGAATTTGCTGGAACCGTTACCACATGGAACAATTCACTGCACTAACTGGCGCGGAGTTGCATGATCACATTCCAGCGAAAGAATGACACAAATCGTGGTGGCTGCATGGCCTTTTATAAGCTTGCCGTGACCTATGATGTCAGTAACTTTTTTCTTTAATTAATATCTCCTAAAGTACAAAATAGTTTAACTTGCATTTTTTTTTACAAGGGCTTCCTATGATCATGTTCTATCTGTTTTAATTTAATTTAGCATTCAAAATGGTTTCTATAGCCTTAAAATTGAAGTCTATCATGTTACCAACTTGATGGACCTCAAACAAAAATTAGTGACAATCTATCTTTTAATACTTAATTATCCCACAACTGTTTCAGCTTTTTACTGAAACCGTTATATAATTGTAATTGTCTTTATTTAGGCTATCTACTGATATAAATTTCAAATTAATATTCCTTTTAGTTTAAACTGCTAATTAAACTTTGCCAAATTAGTTCATTTTACTATCAAAGTACTCGGGCCAGTGCTGACTATGGCTGGTGGTAAAGTTCAGCTGTAGCTTTACTCAAATCAAAGGTATTTCAAATCTTAGATTTTTGCTTTCCTGATAGCATTTTTCGAAATGTGAGCATATTTAATGTTATAATATGATATCGAAATAAGTTGTCTTAGTCTTAATATCTACGCTGTCCATGGATATTGTATATTCTCTGTGGTGAATAAAACAGAAGATGTTTGTTACATTCTTGCTCAACGGTTAAACAGACATGTTTTAATAGGTTATGGGCCCAGACTGTGACCCACAGTTATTTTCTTTGTCATTCTAAACAGAATATGGAAAAGTCGTATCTTATAAATAATTAGTTATGTGCTTGAAGATGGATTCAAATTTTATAGTTAACATGCCTAAGCTTAAAGGCAGAGACAACTATGATGTATGGCCTTTGCAGCTGAGAATATGTTAGTATTAGAAGGCATGTCCGGCTTAATACAGGAAGAAGGAAGTACTAGCACTACAGCTGCAGATGATGCAAAGGCGAAAGCAAAGCTGATTCTTACAATTGATCCAGCATTGTACGTACATATAAAGCAATCTAAAACAATGAAGGAGCTATGGGCACAGCTTAAAACTATGTTTGAGGATTCCGGGTTTATACGAAGAATAACCTTACTTTGTCATCTTATATCAATCAGACTTGGTAATTTTGATTCAATGACATCATATGTAACAGATATTATTGAGACATTGCAAAGATTAAGTGGAACTGGATTTGGTATAAATGACAAATGGATTACCTTGTTGTTACTGGCAGGTTTACCAGAACGATTTTCACATATGATCATGGCGGTTGAACATTCCAGCATTCCTATTACAGCGGATGCTATCAAGTCAAGATTGATCGATATGGAATTGTCAGATTCGAATGAATCAGAGACAAAAACTAATTTCGCTTCCAAAGGTTGGCTGAACCATAGAAGCAAGACTGTGTAAGGACCCTACGCCGATACCGGGGCTGTAGTATAGCCTTAGTGCCTCAACTAACAGTTTATGTTGACTCAAAGTTCTGCAGAAAATTTATGAAATGATTTTGATTTGACCATGTAGCCGGATAAACTCAACGTAAATGCTTGAGGTCGCCTCAATATTTGTTAAACCACAAATAGAGAAAAGGTTGCAAGATAACTACGAAATGTTAAAAGTTCACTTTCCGGAAATTCCAAGTTTTATTTTCAAAGTCACAAAATTTCAAATATGCACTTAACAGTTGAGTAGGCAGATCGAACACACTTTTCCAAAAGTTTGCAAGTTGTGGAGAGAAATTTAACCGACTGACCCATTTAGTAAATTCAAAAGTTCATATTAAAAGTTAAAGTTGCTATATAACATGACACCAAAGTTTCAACATGGCTGACACGGAAGCTTCTCCTTCAACTGATTTCCTCGCGCCCGACACAACACTGACACAGGCTCACTCACATAATGCTCCCGGAACAAGAAAGACCAAAAACATGATGGCGGCGGAGACCTTTTATAGGAACCACTAGAATCAGTGACGTATCACATCTTTTTGCTTCCGCGTAGCTAAAAGTGTGTGTAATTTATTTGACGATCCAGACTATTAAAAATGTTTAAACTTTGACAATGTCTAGACTTATCTGCTAGAAGTCCAACGGCAGTTTCGTGAGAAATTTAGAGTGATTAATTAATTTTTTAGCTGTTCAAACTCTGCGTAGTGACACATTCTAATGCTATCGGGGAAAATCCCTAAGTGTTCTGGAATTTTACGCGCATCAACAAAAATCTGCGACAATCTATTTTTCAAAAACTTGATTACCAGACAGATACTAAACATTTTTATGGAAAACAATATATGTACGAAATCGTCTTAATTAGGGCTATCTACTGATGTAATTTTTAAATTAGTATCTCTTTTAATAAAAAAAGCTTATTTTTTTCTCATAATTATAATCGCTAATTAATCTTTACCAAATTACTTAATTTTACTACCAAAATATCGGGGACAGTGCTGACTACAGCTGGTGATAAAAGATCAGTTGTAGCTTTACTCGATTTAAAGATATTGCAAATCTTAGAATTTCTACTTTTCCGATCGCGTGTTTCAAAACATTAATAAACGGGAATATCTCTTAAGCTAAACGTTTCTCGATATGATAAATACACTTTAAAATTATTTTTATAATGAATTGTTACTGTGAGCAAGATTACAGGGAAATTACTTAAAGTTAATAACTATTCTTCTCAAAATTTCTAAGTCCAGCTTCGGTGACTTTACGATCGATCTTTATTTTTACTGTGAATTTACTTCCTCCCTTATACCTAAGCTAAGAAGCTAGAATTTGACAAAATTCTAAGGTGCTTACAACTGCCAACAGACAGAACAAAAGCGGAAACTAGGTCGCAGAAAAGTAAAATGTCAAGTCGACAGGAGTTAAATCTATCACTTGTTACAGGTGTAAATGAAGTGGGCATTACAGGAATCAATGTCCATTGTTGGTGAAATCAGATGAACCTAAGCAATCCAATGTGTTTAGTGTTGTTTTTCTATCCGGCAAGTTTGGTAAACAAGATTGGTGTATTGACTCCGGCACAATTTTTCATATGACGCTAAATGAACATTGGATAAAAAATGCATTGTATTCATCAAGTGAACCAGAAGTTATTATCGCTGTCAAAACCAAAGTATCTGTCCTGTGTACCGGCGATGTAGAAATAACTACAGATTTTGGTTATGATATTACTGTGAAAAATGTGTTGTGCATGCCAAGTCTCATAAAGAACGGTAATAAAGTTCATTTCGATTCACAGAATTGTTTCATACATAATATGAACAGTGAATTGGTGGCTATAGGAGAACTTATTTGTGGTGTTTACAAGTTGAAGGTAAGACATAACATGAAAAGTGAGCACAGTTTATTGGCTGCTCCTGTGTTAACTGATGGTTATACGGGGCACTGACGACTTGGTCATGTAAATAGCACAGATATGAATAAAATGAAGTGTGGCGTGGTTGATGGACTTAGTTATCCTGATAACTTTTAAACGGGAAAAGACAGTTGTATCGTGTGCTGTGAGGAAAAACAGTGAAGACTTCCCTTCAAAAAAATTGGAGAAAGAAGTACAGAAACATTGCAGATTATTCATACTGATGTGTGTGGCCCAATGGAACATAAATCCTTAGGTGATGCGTGATATTCTTTATTGCTGGTGGATGACTTTAGTCGCATTTATTTACATCTTTAAAGCTAAAAGTTAAGTATTTAGAAGATTTAAAGAATTTAAAGCCTTGGTAGAAAATCAAAAGAATAAGAAAGTTAAGGTATTTCGCAGTGATAATGGCTATGAATTTTGTAGTAATGAGTTTACAGATTTTCTAAAGAAAGAAGGTATTATTCATCAGAAAAGTAACCCTTACACACCAGAACAAAATGGTCTGTGTGAAAGACTGAATCGATAAATAGTTGAGAAAGCAAGATGTATGTTGTTTGGTGCAAAGCTAGATAAAAGATTTTGGGGAGAAGCAGCAAACACAGCTGTGTATTTAAAAAACAGATCAATTGCTTCAGGAACTCAAGACAAGACACCATTTGAATTGTGGTATGGCAAGAAACCTGATGTAAGCCATATTCATATATTTGGCAGTGATATAATGGTCCATGTTCCCAAAGAAAAACGTTTAAAGTGTGACAAAAAGTCACAAAAACACATCCTTGTTGGATATTCAGAAAATATAAAAGGTTATAGAATTTATGACCACAGGAAGTAGAATACACGAGAGTTATGTAAAAATAAGGTTCCCATATTTTTTTAAAACGTAAAACATGATTTATTTAAAATGAAAATTACATTATTGGAAAGCTTAATTTCTAAACTATTTGTCAACATAATCCCCAGATTTTTTGACGCATTTTTGCTGCCGACTTTTCCACTTTTGAAATCCGACTTCAAAGAAGTCTGCCGCCAGACCATTGAGAAACTTGGTGACCGCTTCCTTCACTTCCTCATCAGTTGTGAAACGTTGTCCACCCAAGTGTTCCTTTAATTTTGGAAACAAATGAAAGTCATTTGGGGCTAGATCAGGGCTGTAAGGAGCATGATCAACGAGATCCCAGCCAAAACTGTCGATCAAATCCCTGGTTTGGCGGGAGAGGTGCGGGCGCGCATTATTGTGGTGCAATCTTACGCCTTTTGTTAATCTTCCTCTCCGTCGATTTTGTATCGTTCTTCTGAGCTTTTTTAAAGTCTCACAACACCTGTCCAAATTGATTGTGCTCCCTCGAGGCATAAAGTCAGCAAGACGAATTGCCCTTACGGTCCCAAAAAACCGTAACAATCACTTTTCCTGCGGACAGTGACTGCATGCACTTCTTCGGTTTCGGCGAATCAGTATGGCGCCATTGACGAGATTGTTGTTTTGTCTCCGGGGTGACGTAATGACACCATGTTTCATCCCCGATAACAATGGAGTCTAGGAAATCTTCGGTATTCTCGTTGCATTCTCGAAGAAACTCCTGGGCACACCTGACACGATCGGCTTTGTGGGCTTCAGAAAGCATGTGTGGGACCCATCGTGCACAAACCTTGTGATAACCTAATCTTTCCATCACAATTGTGTGAACTGTTTTTTCACAAACTTCAGGAACCCGGACAGCCAGGTCCTGAATGGTTATTCTCCGATCTTCGAGGAGAATTCACTCAATCTTTATCACAACTTCGTCGGAGGTCGATGGCCTACCTCTTCTTTTCTCGTCATGAATGTCTGTGCATCCTTCAGAGAACTCCCTGCACCATTTTCGGACATGTTGAACACTCATACACGCCTCCCCATAAACTTCACACAACTGCTTATGAATTTCAACCGGTGGTAAATTTTTTGCGTGCAAAAACTGGATTACAGCACGAACTTCGCACCTGGTGGTGATGGCAAGCGGGAGCTTGTAGCATAACATAGCATAACAAATATACTAATGACATCTTTGAAGTATGATTTCCATGGTACGGGCCTGTCAATACTCTTTTAAAAGTAGGGTTACCATAGCAACAAGAGAGATACAGATCAACTAGAAGATGGCCTAACAAGGCACTAAGGAGAGCCTGCAAAACAAGTCTGATTATGTATTTAAAGCGATGTATTGGAGAGTAATAAATGATTGATTTAAATTGTGCAGCATATAAAGGCTAACTGATTAATTATTTGCTTTAGCCGCACACAAGCACAATCACGACAAATAAATAAAATCACATCGTAAAATGCAGCATGGCACTATTCAAATTATAAACTGATCATAAGAAATGCAACATGGCGACCGTGACAGGACCTTAAGTGCTGCAGAATAAAGGAATTACTACGTAAACGAAGAATATCAAAGTTCAAGAAAAGAAGAGAGATGAATCTTTGGAAGCACATAGCACTACTAGCTGCCGAACAAGAACCAGTCATAAATTCACAACATCCGCCGCGGACGCAATAACAGCTGAGTGAAGCGAAATTTAAACCACCAACTACGAAAATACGGAAAAGCTAAGTGATTTTTTTCTAGACTGTATTACCTTTGTTAAAGCTCTGGTAAACTTGTTGGTTGTGACAAGACCGTTGTCTATGGCAGAAACGGTGTGCGTATAGGATTGATTATACGTTTTGGGAGTTAAACATAACCTTAGTCTTTCGAATTTTCGTTGTTTGGAACTCTTTTCTGGAATCTGTTTGTTTTTTTTTATGCAAGCAATTTATGTACCTTTTGGTATAGTGAAGAACTAATTTCCGTGAGGAGAAATCTTTTAAGTGAGCCTCGTTACTTAGTTTAAAGAGTTTAAGGGACTATACAGTTTCGATTATAATTTCATTTTTTTTTTTTTAACTGACAAAAAAAAAGAAAAAAAAAAAAGACGCTATCGACATGAAATTAGTAAGATCTTACTATAATTATAAGATAATATACCAAATGACTACATTAATTTATTGTCTTAAATATGGATAGTGATAAAATCTTTGCGGATAGGGATTCGGTGAGTCAGCAAAACATAACAGATGATGATTTCTCGCTACTGGCCCCAGAATTACCATCAACCTGCGTGGAGAACTTTTTACCAACAGAGCAAAGTCATGTATTATCACAAGAAATACGTACCCCAGACTCAGAAGTTTCAGTTGGAAATAAAGATCAGGAAATAGTCAGACTAGATGTATTGTCGATTTGAGTTGCGACTAACAGCATGACTAACAGCACAACTTACTGCACAACTTACCACACAACTTAGCGCACAACTTACCACACAACTTAGTGCACACTTAAGTGAAGAAATAAAAAAAACTCTAATATGGCTTTAGAGGATCGTATAAATAGATTAGATTCAGAATTACAAAATAAGAAAGAATTATTTGACAAGGTATTCAGTGAGATGGGAGAATGTAAGGAAATGTGTCAATTAGGTAAGCATGAAATGCAATGACAACTTAAAGTAATACATTCAAGGGTTGACGAAATGGAGGGTGAGATCTGTAGTAGACTAAAAGATACTGAACAGCTGAATTACGTCTTGGAAAAGATGCTCACTGGGGTTGAAGAGGAAGTTAAATTACGATAAAAGGATATGGATGACCAATTGATGGGATTGAGTGACAAAGTGAGAAAGGTCGAAATCAATTTTCAGGAAGTAAGCAGAAAGTGTAGATCCTCCCACATTCAAGATTTACTTGGCCTAACCAATCAGATATCACCAATAATACATGAAAAGATTGAGGTGGAACACTTCACAGATGAAGACGGTGTAAACCTGATCAGCTTTATAAAGGGGTTTGAAAGCTTTAGAAGTTTCAGTGCTTATGATTACCATGAAAAAGTAAACTGGGTGTATCAACCTTTAAAGTGTAGTGTCCAGATTTGGGGAAAATGACAGGTACAAATTTGTAAAACATTTGAGTAATTCAAATCAAGGGTTTTGAACTGGAAATATAGAAAAATGTTTTCTTTTTTGTACAGGGGTAAGCTATGCTTACTGCCTCATTCTGTGTACAAATTCAATCAGGATATTGAACGTACAACTCATAAAATGATGAATTAGTTTAAGGTGAATGAAAAGATTTAACACTAGTGCAGGACACAGATGTGTATATATAAACTCTATCATATTGGAATTTACTATTATTGTTAAGTTATAGTTGGCATATTATTGTTATTCAGTGCCACAAAACACTTGTAGATAGTACTGATTGATGTTGCTGCCCACAATTCTTCAACTTTAATGATAGTAAACGTTTATAATCACTAAGTGGAAGCTGTCATTTACCAATATTGACGATGTTGGTCAGATTGCAGTCTTCGGCTGTTACCACAGCATACCATTACATAAAAGTTTATTGGCTATTAGGACTTTCATTTAGGAAATATATAGTTTGTAAGGTATACCGGTTAATTTCCCAGAACCGAAATAACTTTATAAGTGTTCTGAAATCAGAGAAAAATGTTGGAAATCTTAATTGTACTCGGCGCCATTAGCGTAGCTTCCGCAGTTACACCTTGTGTAATGGAACTGACGGATGAAGACTTCAACTTTAAAATAAAATAAAAATGATGTGTTGAGGTCAACTATAAAGTGTTGAGGAGCATAAGAATGAATATAAAGAGTTGAGAAGAAATAAGGTGTTTGTAAGGTATCCCTCGGTATATTTTCAAGATTTTGTTAGAATCCGGTCAAGTATGGGGTTCGTTTTAGTATCCGGTACCACAGTTAAAATCAAAATAACCATACTTCTAGTAAAGTAAAGTGAATAAATAACACATAACCAACATAAATAAACTATAAATTGTCATAAAGCCTTGATATTTCAGCAGGAAATAGGTCATTTCACGTAAAAGTAAACTTTCCACAACAGATCCTAACATTAATCAGAAAGATATTCTAAACGGATTTAAAAGAAGCAAATGGTATAGAATAGTAAATATATTGCCTAAATAAACCTTTCATCATGACTAATAAGCGTTATTCCTGAGATAAACAGTGAATTTCAACATAAATCAAACCTAACCATTAATTTTGGAATATACCAGTTTTGGTATCTCTAATGTGATTTTCATACAGTAAAGAGTGTAAAGAACTAATAATAGCCAAGCCTAGACTCACAATAACCATAACTTCACAGTTAAATATAGTTTAGCAGAGATTTTTAAAGAAATAAACTGGATGAGTGAATAATAGTCTGAAGCAAAATGAAGATATCACATTGTGATGGAATTTGATCATTTTAAAGCTCTAAAAGTAAAGAGAATAATGCCTGAGACAGTTTAGTAGGATATTTAACAGGGTTCTGATAGTTTTAAAGCATTTAATACTCACGAGAAGTAATTATGAAGAAATTTGATCACTCATTTTTCTAAGCAGTTCACATAAACAATTTTAGGTCTTTTAAGTAATTTCAGGATTTAAAAAGTAGATAAACAAGCAGTAAATAATTGTATCCTTCAGTTTTAATAGATTTCCAGTAGTTTCAATCCGTAAAATATGAAATATTAGTAAGTACAGGAAGCCGGTAAATCGACTAGATTTTCGAGATTTTCGGAATTAATTCTAACACTTATAAACCATTTCAAAAGTGCTAAGAGCATGTAAATGATAGTAAACACACATAATTAATTTCCTAAAACCATTTAAAGACATTTTACTGACCTTCTGTCTGGTAATCCAATTTTGAAGTAACTTTCTACAGACACTGCACACATTATATGCTTCTACACTGATTTTAAACACAGTCACACAGTATAAAGTAGCTAATAAATTAAAACAGCCATAAAGAGAAGTAAATTCAAGTAAATCTGATAGTTTCCAATGCTCTAAGTATTTTTAAATATAATCTGAACACGTAAAATAGACCACCCACATTTAACATTTTATTATTCAAAAGCCTATTCAGATTCCGGGTTAAGAAGTAGTTTGCCTTAACAATCCATTCTTCTAGTTTCGCACATATTAATTTCACGTCATTTAAAGCCATAGAACCGATGTTATGAATTTTCTAAAAACACTCTGTAACAACCCACGTGTAAATAACTAAATAATTTATTGTGTCTCAGATATGGCACTTACAAAGATGAAATAAACTCTAAAATACGCAGTTTAATGTAGGCTACACATTGATAATTTTTCCGGCTTAATAATCGATATATCTTCAGAGTTACACATAAAAATATAAATAAAAATTATATCGGATTTTTAGGAATCACAGTTTTTCCAATAACTAAATTAATTCCTGACGGATTTAAATAAAGTTTACATTTTTGTGAGACTAAAATTGAGGCCGACAGTTTGAGTATAATTTCACGCTGGTAATTAAAGCCGATTTTAAAAATGTTCAAAAATTTTGGAGTGACGTCATCTTCTTTGTGACTTCAAAAAATCACCTTATTTGGTAAACTTCTGAGATGCGCGATTAACACGATATATTCCGACTTTAAACACTTCACCTCGAAACACACATAACTTTCCCATTTCCGCGCTTGAATCAGACTTATAATGAAGAAGTTATTAAAGTAAACATAGGGGAATGTGTAAGATCGCGGAGGCACTCAGGTGGGAATACGGCCTCACGTGAGGCAAGTCTATATAAGACAAGTGGCAAGGGACATACATACGCTCGGGTTCCAGTCTCTATCCAGATGTGCAAGTGAGAGCACGTTCGTGCTAGGCGCTGCGTGGAGAGCGGTGGATGTTGGGAACTCTGACGTCATGGTAGGATAGGCGGGAAACGAGCCTACATGGACTAGCGCACGCCTAAGGGCAGCCATGTTGGAACAATTCAGACGAACAGTTCTAGCCAAGTGATGTAAATTTCAATTCAGTTTTGGGGGTTCTTTCTTGCGGTTCTTGCTCTTGTTTCTCAACCTGTGATCTTTGGTGAACGTTTATATCCGATTGCAATGCTAACTGTGACTTGTAATCTTTACGTGAAAAATTTTGAGAATATAATCCAGTGATTCAACATGTGACTTTCATTTATACAATAGTACCTTTCTTGCAGGAGGTTTAAAACTGTAAGTGGCGACTGTGGTCAATTTTAACAGTTAGCATAAGTATTTCAACACGGTTACAGAACTTTACTTTGGACTTAGAATATTTTGGAAGACAACTGGTTCAGGTGAAGTATCCGATACCAACCCCACTATCGGCTACGCCCTGACATGTTGCTATGATAGAATAAATGTGTTATGTATTAAGAAGTAAAATATCATATAGAGAGGGTATACCAGGGCAGACAAGACTCAGTTCCTGTAAATAAGGCCACGATCCAGGCATTGCCTTTAAATGATACTGAAAAGGTTCAGGATTTGGTTCACACAGGCATAGCTGAGGTCCAGGTAGAACCTTTAAATGACTCTGTTGTTACATCTCATAGCCTAGATATGAATATATTCAAGATGAAGTAAACTAGAGAGAAGTTATTACTTATGGGGAGAATATAATGTAATGTATTGAAGAAATAAAATAAAAATGAAGCTGTGATGGTGATGCTAGATTAGCAAGAAACAATGGCGTTCCAGTCATATTAGCGAGGGTTGATTGTACTGGTCCAGGGTACCAGACATGTGATTTAAATAATGTTGCCGGTTATCCAACAGTAAAATTGTTCAAAAAAGATTGGTCTTATGAAGAATATAATGTACCCAGGGCAGTCAATGGAATTTTTAACTATTTGAATGGTATGCTTGGTAAACAGGTGGAGGCCATGACAGCTGAAGATGATTACAAAGATGATGTTACTAAATAACACTCGATTACAATAGCAATCTAAGTAGCATACTGGTGGGATGGACAATACTGTAGTGTAATATACTTATTGTAGTTTTGGTTTTTTTAATTATTGTTAAGTGATAAGGACAGTAACTTGGTGTAACAATGTGTGTTACAGACAATGTGCAGTTTCAACCAGTTGCTACTCATGGAAATCCAACTAAGAAATTACATCAAGCCATCGGTCCTCGTTATATATATATATATAAAAATGTTTGTTAGTCAATGTAAATGTAAGCTCACCTAACTTCAAAAAGGTAACATTTACCGAAAAGTTTACCATAATCATATACTTGTCTTGATGGCAAATGATATGGTAAACTTGGGGGAGCTGTAGCATAACAAAGCATAACAAATATACTAATGACATCTTTGAAGTATGAGTTCCATGGCATGGGCCTGTCAATACTCTTTTAAAAGTAGGGTTACCATAGCAACAAGACAGATACAGATCAACTAGAAGATGGCCTAACACGGCACTAAGGAGAGCCTGCAAAACAAGTCCGATTATGTATTTAAAGCGATGTATTGGAGAGTAATAAAAGATTGATTTAAATTGTGCAGCATATAAAGGCTAACTGATTAATTATTTGCTTTAACCGCACACAAGCACACTCACGACAAATAAATATAATCACATCGTAAAATGTAACACGGCACTTTTCAAATTATAAACTGATCATAAGAAATGCAACAAGCTCCATCGCGGATGGCTATCAGGCCGGCACTGAATGTCACAGTGAGTTCTACCTGGGCGGGATCTAGAGTGGGGGAACCTGTGCAGACGGCGGTGTTGCCAAATTCGGCCTAGCATCTCGCGCGGCGAGTTTACAGCGTTAGGAACCTTACTTTTTACATAACCCTCGTATTAATATGCAAGGATTTGGTTATTTTAGAGAGTAGAAAAGATAATAAATATGAAGAAATAAGTGTTTCAGTGGGGGATTCTGTTCAAGAAGACCAGTTGACAGTAACAGACAAACCAGAATTACTGAAATCAGCTCAATCAGACTATACTGAAGTAGAAGGTCAAGACAACTTGGAAGAAAATGCTGCAGCTGAGAGTGTGGAAATTAAGACATTGCCCAAAAGAATAAAGAAACCACCTGAGAGATATGGTACAACTTTATGAAGTGTGGCCTGTAAAGAAGAAAGCAGCTCTGTTCCAGATGATCATCATCAGAGAATTCCAGCAAGTGATGCAGAAGATGAAGGCAGTTATGGTCAGACAGGAGAATCGCATCCAAGCCCTGGAGGCAAGGCTGATGTGCTCAACAGCAAGTGCAGTGAAAGTGGGTGTTTGAAATAAGAAAGGTTTGAAAGTGATGATAAAGTGTGATACCATGCTAGGTCAGTGTCTAAATGTTTTTGCCAAATAGCAGGTGTAGATTATCATGAAACCTTTTCATTGGTGGTTAGACACTTTACATTGTGACATTTATTTGCAATTGGTGCACAATTATACTGTATTTACATGCATTTACCTGAGGGTTACAAAGCTATATAAGTGTGTTGGTATGTTTTGAAATTGAAAAGGTAGAATTACAAGGATTTGTAGATGCTAACTGGGCAACTAACACAATATACAGGAGGTCTTATAGTAGAGGTTTCTGTTTTGTATAGCTCTGCCATCTCATGGGATTTTTTTTTAAACTGCTTTACGTCTCTCAACAGTGAGTTCTTTAGAGACGGGAAAGAATGGGGGCAAGGAATGGGAGGGAATTCGGCCATGGCCTTTTAAGGAAGCATCCTAGCATTTGCCTGGAGTGATTTGGGAAACCATGGAAAACCAAAATCTGGATGTCTGGACGGGGATTCAAAACCGCTGTCCTCCCAAATGCAAGGCCAGAATGCTAGCCGTTACACCACCATGCTCATGGGAAAGTATAAAACAAAAAACTGTAGCTCTATCAAGCACTGAAGCAGAATATATGGCTTTGTCTGATGCTTCTAGAGAGGCAGTATATTTAAGAAATATGTTATTTGAAATCACGGGCAATATGTGTATGATTACTGTCTTTAGTGACGGTCAGAGTGCATTGAAGCTTACAAGTAATCAACAAATGCACAAGAGGTCTAAACATATTGATGTTCGTTACATTTTTGTTTGTGATGCTGTATTAAATAAATGTATTAAGCTTGAATACATGCAAACTGCTGAAATGCCTGCTGACTTGCTCACTAAACTTCTGTGTGCCCCAAACAGTAGAAACGTATGGGGAAAATAGGATTATTAAGTAATATTTTGTGAGGCTGTAGCTTATTTCGATATAGTGGGGGTGTTATAATATGATATCGAAATAAATATCTATGCTGTCCATGGATATTGTATATTCTCTGTGGTGAATAAAACAGAAGATTTTTGTTGCATTCTTGCTCAACCGTTAAATGGACGTGTTTTAATACTTAATTATCTCTAAAAATAATTTTTTACTGATATAATAAATACAATTTAAAATAATTCTAATGATGAATTTTCACTGTAGAAATGAATCAAGGGAAATTCCTTCAAGTTCATAATTACTCTTCTCGAAAATTCTAAGTCCAGCATAAGTGACTTCACAATTGATCTATTGAATATTTTACTACTGTGGATGGCTATTGGGATGGCTATTGGCAGTGCTTTTGGTGAACTAAAGGGTGCCTTACGATCTCCTTTTCAACTTTGCCAAGCACATTTTAATAAAGTAAGAAGTCTGTAGAAAAGGATTATTATCATCTTGTTTCTTTAAAATTATCACCTGACTGCTTTTCCATATTCTCAGAACTCTACCCTGATGTTGGAATTCATTCAGGAGTCTCTGTAGGATGTAGGTTAATGACATAGGATGGAAGTTAATTTTTTGATTAGATCCTGAAGGACCTTGACTGGAAATCTGTCATGACTGGGAACCTTTTCAGTTTTTTTCCCTGTCATACTACACTACCATATTTGAGCAATGGTCTGACCAAAGTTTTGTAACCCAATTACTTGACTTCTCTCGTACATCCCCTCATCACTCTCTCCAACAAGTGCAGAACTTTGAAACCTTTTCCTACCACCTGTCCTAATGTGTCCATGCCCAGTTAAGTTTGTTATCAAAAGTAATTCCAAGATATTTACATTTCAAGTCTTCAGCAAGCAATTCTTTCCCCACCGTATATTCATAATAAACCTTTTGTTTTTTATTTGTGTATCTTATAAGCTGACTCTT
>CM061914.1:68049669-68163942 GCA_031002005.1 Vandiemenella viatica
AGTGTCAATTGTGCAATTTAATAGTCATGAGAACATAGGGTAGGATGGCAATACAGGTGCTTATAAGAACTTTGTCATGAAAGCAAGATTTCAGTCAGGCGTACAATTTAGATTAGTACAATTCAATTTGATTGGGATGGAATGCTTACTCTGGCAGCAATTTTCCTACACAACCATTTTTATCATTTCCTTTTCCCACCTACTTTTGCCCTCTATTAAATTCAACTTTAAATTCTTTTAGTGTTTTTGATAAATTATTCATTATTATTTTGTAATAGGAAATGATTTTGTTAAATTCTTGGTGAAAATGAATGGCTACCTTTTTTTCTATTTCACAATTTCTTCAGTCCAAAGAATTATGCAAATAAAAACTGAAGTTAAATATTTACCCCTACAGGTTCCTTGGCTCTTTTCACAATGTTGAACTTGGAAATATCAGTGAGGGGTTTCAGTACCTATCAGCAGGATCCAGCTGTGATGAAGTTGGAATCAAAGAAAGAGAGAATTCAGAGATTTTGGAAAAAATGATAGAAGAGTTCAAAAATGGATCTTTCTTAGCATTTAATGTAGAGGTACTTATAAACTTTAAAAATACTTGATTTAATTTGGCAGTAAAATTGCATTAACTTCTGTGTCAGCATAATTGCCAAGGTTAAAAAAAAAAAAAAACTTAAATAAATAAATTTATTTTTATTTGTGCGTATCAAAACAGCATAGGTAATTAACAAAATGACAAGCCCATATTAAAAATATGGTTTTGGAGCATTTTATTTAGTTTTTACGTTAATTAAAAGCTTGAACAAACAGTAATTTAACAAAAATAAAAAATCTTATCCATTTCAGAAATATATGTTAATAAAAATTACAGTTTTCATTTGGCAGTATGTTTTACAGACAAATCATGCTTTTGAATCTTTTGTATAGCTCAGGTCCAAAGTCAATGTAAGTGTAATGTGGGTTCCTGAGGGATACTCGTGCTTTTTATCTTTTCTCTCCAGCAAACCAACATTCTACACGCTCCATTTCCATCCTTACACCAGATGCTAACAACTTGATATGCATATTTCTTTCCTGCAACCAGTCCAACACTTCTACATGCCCCCATTTCCACCCTAAAACCACATTCCTTCATACTAGTGACTATACCTAAATAAATTATGTGCAGATGAAATAACCGTGTACATTAACTAGGTATCACTTGATTTAGGAAGGTAGCAGGAAAGAATCAATGACCTATGACCTATAACTTGATACACATATCATGTCATACCAATCTGAAATTTGTCCACAGTGATACATGTAAACGAATTTCATAAGCTACATATTCAGTAGCGACAGGACTCAATAAATTAACAATAATGACCCTAATAAGCACAATGAACATTCCTGGCCATGGATGAGATTTTAACACACTTAACAATAAAATAAGAACAATAATATCTGAACAATCGAGGAATGTACCAACAGCTGTTAATGGTTAAACTACAGGGAATAATGTATATTAAAAATACTTGCTGGACTGATATAACCAAAGCTAAAATTGCTAATTATTGATAATATACTCAAACAGATAATAGACAGAAAGAAGAAGCTTAAAGACAGTTGTTGGAAACAGAGTATGATTTTCCAGGAAAAGATTCATTAGACAAAACTTTCAACAAGAAATTAAGAGACAACTTTCACCTTTAGTATATACATAACACCAATATAAGAGCATGCCTAAGTGACAGTCACAGAAATAGAAGTTCTAACAGCAGTCTATGAAACTTCTCTGTGAGCAGACTGTATACACCAGATGTGCTTCTAACAATTATACTAATACTTCCAAACTCATTCTAAACAGATTTATGGCTTTGAAAATATACTGCTACTATAGGTGAGATTGGAGATTAAAAGAGCCAAATGCAGGTTAAGACTAGCAACTCCTAGAGAAGAGATACAAGAAATCCTAATAAAGAAGCCAACGATATAAATACATCTAATGCCAAAAAATAAAAATTGTTGAATATGAAACAGACTTTAACAAGTGACAAAGAAAATGAAATAACCCAGAATGAGCAACCTACTCCTTACCTCGGCCACTCCAAAGAAATTTGGTCCCTGAGTTAAGCAATAAGATTTCATTGATATGAGCTACCATTTAATCTGATGTCTAAGTGTTTTAATTGTGTCAATTAACTAGGTCATTTTATTATAAATATTTCCTTCAAATACATGATAGAAACACCTCATAACACAATTCCCTTTTGATCTATCCTAAATTACTCCATGTTGTCTGAGTTATTTTCATTTTAGATGTTCAGGATCTGAACAACTTTGTGTATGATAAATATTCTGTACATGAACAAGACAATGACCCCACTTTCATCCATGTTCTGATTACAAAGACTGAGGATCTCTGGCTTGGACATGACATATGGGAAGTTGACCCATAGAGATTGCTGTCTTCAGAAAGCCTGCAACCATCATCTATGATACAATCAGGGTTTGATAAAAATGGCCAATGACTGGGCAACAAGAATATGTGATCTCTCTAATAAAAATTAAATAAAAAATAAACCTTTTGAATGTGAGCCAATGCCATTTGATACATTACGCAGATTTCCAACTTGAATGTCATCACAGACATCCAGCAGAGGGGAAGAAAGAGTAGGAATGCCCATACGAGCATAACTTACTATGTATTAAGTATCCTGGTCTAAGTTCTCCATTGTTTTCATAAATTTCTCCAGGAAAATTCTGGGATTGTTCCTAAAGATACTCCATGGGCACCTCTTATGACATCCTTTCCCACACATAAATATTCACTTATTAGGATAGGTGAAACACATACCTCTCCACTTTTTTTTTATAGTGAACCATGGCATAATAGTAATGAAGTTGACCAGATGGAAAAGCTACTGGACACCCATGGTGTGAATACCCATGTGGGGACAAACCACCCACACAACACTGCAGATGTATTCAGGTTTGGTAAACTATAGATAACTTTACATTATGGCCACGAGACCAGCACAGCCAGCTGTTGCTGAACACACTGCTGGATAACTATGAGGACACAAATGTAACTTCAACCTCCCATCCATTACCACTTTTGAATACAACAGAAAGCTATAGAAAGTTTTAAACATAAAAAGACATCCAATAAATATAAAGAAACTGAACTGGTGAACTAAATGTGGATTCCATTCTGAAATAGATCCAGTCTACTGCTGAAAATTGGAATTTGGAGACATTGGACCCTTAAAAGTGACAAACTCAACCTTTGGTGAAAATGCAAATTTAAGTCAGTTGGAACGTGGCTTACAAATGCAGAACTTTTATGCTAAAATCCATAGTACAATGCTTAAGACATATTTAATGAATAAGAATGCAAAGGTAGAAAATCCAGGTTTCTAATAAAAATAATGACCAGAGATATTTTGCAAGCCTGAAGGAACACTTAGTAACTTCAGAACTATTTACAGCAACTACAAATTCATGGAATACATAACATCAAAATATGTTTCTTGGCAAAATTGTGCATCAGCAACACAATATTCTCATTAACTTGCTGGTTCTTGGACTTACATCTTAAACTTTGTAACAACATGTGTCACTTCATGGTTAGCTTATTTAAATAAAATTCCCCAGTTACAGTTAAATAAACTTTACCATACCTATCCACTTAAGGTAATTAATTAAGCCATCAATCAATTAACCATCGATTCTTCTCTTGGTTACAGTTCTAGTTGCATCTACATAACAGGGCTGATTCCAAATTCATTGTGTATTTAGTTTATTCACATTTTCACTGCAATTTTTCTTATCCCATTATGATATTGAACTCTAGTTCAGAAAGAAGGATTTGGAATTTAGAATATGATGAAAATAAGTGGCAAATAATTATACATCTATGTGTTTTTGTCTTTTCTTTTTATTTTACAACTATTTCCTGAGGGTTTTTTTTCCACATCTTTATTATTGCCTCTTAATGAATTTCTATTCAGAAACACATAAAAAAAAGTTGCCCTTTTTTAATGGAGTCCCCAATCTTAGCACTCTTATGTACAATATATTTAACCCCAGAACCGGATTAACCACGTAGCAGGAGGTACGGGCCTCGCGCCTCCTAGGGGAGAACCCCGCACCCAGGCTAGATGGGCGATTTTTTTTTTTTTTTTTTTTTTTTTTTTTTTTTTTTTTTTTTTTTTTTTTTTTTTTTTTTTTTAGCTCTACAATTTTAAAATTCACTCTCAGTTCAGGTCCTAATCCATTGCGAATATAGTTTAATATATAAAAGAGAAATTTTATTTCTCTTTGAGTTAAGATATAAGATTAACTAAATTGAATCTTTTCAGTTTGCTTCTAAGTAATACTTGTCAGATATATGTAATAAAAAGTTTCATGGTATGGTGGTATAAGAAAAGTGTTACAGATTTTGTCTGAAGAAATTTTATCCGTACATATACAAACTTGGTGTCTCAGATGGCATTTGATATTTGCACATTAGTACAATTATAAAAATCTTAGAACACCTAATCAGAATAAATGTTCCTGATTTTAGAATAACTTCTTTTCAGGAGACAAAGTATGGTTTAAATGAAAATCATATATACAGCATAATCAATATGACTGAAAATGAAAACAATGGAGATTACTTGATTGAGTTTGATCCTCTAACATATAATTTCACATGTAAAGACAGGTAAAAATTTTGTAATACTTTACACCATAATGCTGACCTGATGATGAACCTTACTTTAAATTCTTTTGTTCTGCTAAGTGAGTTCATTTCAAACTTTATCAAAAAAACTAAACTTTTTACATTTTCATACAGCAGCACATTTGAGATGCTTGAATTCTATTATTTCTAATCTCCCTGCAGCAACTATCATTCTCACAAAGTAATATTTCTCAATTTATAGAGGTATTTTGTAAAATGTATAACTCATAGTAAAGGAATTTTCCTTTTGAAGATAATATTTTTTATTAGAGTTAATATGCTTCCTACATCATTATTGATTTGAACATGTCCTGTATTTTTATTACTACAGTAACAGAAACCTACAACATTTAATTCAATTTTTATATTTAGTCTATTTTAATTTTTGTCATTGATGCTACACGATAAGAGCTTTGTTTTACTTTTAAGTGTTGCCAAAATTTTTCTTTCTGTTGTTATTTCCATGATATACCAATTTTTCTATCTTCAGGCTTATTTGAACATAAAACAGTGTTGTGAATTCTTCGCGGGAGTCCAGCCGGATAGAGTCATGACTCTATTCAGCTGGACTCCCGCGAAGAATTCACTGCATCAATACGCCGGGAAAGTCTCCATTCACATATAAAACAATGTTGTCATCCTCTATTATACAGTCTTCCCTTTATCAATTACTTACTTCACATGCAAAGGGAAAATAAATTGCATTAACTTACTACCATCCCCTTTCAGATAATGTCTTGCATCAATTTTGCTTTGATTTTATTTGCTTAATACTTATTTAAACTGTATACAATTCTTATTGCAAACATAAATGTATCTACAAACAAAGGACTAAATAAATAAAGAACTTATGGTCCACAGTAAATATCAGTATCTCACTAAAATATGGCATGCAGATTTGTGTAACTACTTGTATTCTATTTTTGAGTTAAATGGATTTAGCAGAAAATATTATACTGGTAGTATTTTCATGAAATTCTACCTAAACTTATCTGAAATCTTTTGCTTGACTCATTGATAGATCGCTAAATGATTCTGCTTAGTAACTTAAACCATGTTTAGTTAACATCTAACAATTTGTGAAAGCTACATCATCCTTATTCAAAGCTGCATGTAAAAGTGTCAATCACAGTTACCCAAATCCCATCACAATAATAACTGACCATATACTGTAGAAGCAAAATTAAATATTATAATTGTCTTATATGGTGATAGATATCCGTAGGGTTTATACTAACATCGATCTAAACTATTACACTTATGTATAATCATCTTTACAATTTTTCATCCTTGTATCACTATCTTGTTGTATGTAATAATGATCTTGCCTCATTTTCAGACTGCAGATGTGTGAATCGGAATAAAATACTTACTCTCATTACTAAAAAACAATCTACCTTAGAATAACTATTTACAAGGTGTTTTATGAAGTGCCTCATCATGCTATCATCCATGTCAATATTCCAATACAAAATGTGGCATAATATGTAGAATTTGTAAAGCCAAAATGTACACTGGGGTTCATGCACACTTTCTTTCATTAATTACCTTGCTCGCTCAGCAAGTGACCTGCACCGCATGAACACAACTGGTCGACTACCAACCAAAAACACTCTCAGTGGCGTAGCTTTCGGAGGGCTAGGTGGTGCTGTGCACCACGCCCCTCAAGCTCAGCTGGCAGGGGCCCCCAAAGCTCAGGGAGCCCCTGCCAGCAAACCTCACAGGACTTTTCTTGCACCATGGCCCTTGTTAACCTATCTACACTACTGGATACTCTCTATACATTCTTACAGACTATACTAATCCTAAAATGATACCTGGGTAGAAAGCAAAAGGTTAGTGTATAAAATGCAGTATCAAAAGAAGTAGAAGTGAAAATGGGAATGCCACAAGGTAGCATATTGGGACCACTGCTATTCATTATTCTAATGAATGAGTGTATTGATGGTATACTATCAGAAGTTAAGTCATTTGTAGATGACATAATGTTATGTAATAGGACCACCAATAGAAGCATCTAGAAATTTCTATAATGTTAAAAAACATGAGGGGTAGACTGTGAACAGCTGCAGGGTGATCTGGACAGGAAATATAAATGCATACCTCAACATGGGATGAGAAAAATGCAAAGAAGAGTCAGCTGATTAGGTACATACATAAAATGCTAGACTTTGATTATAATTCAAAGGTATGGAAGGAATTTCTTGTTGAAGACTTGAAATGTAAATGTTGTGGCATATAGTTGATAAAATAACTCAACTGGATATGGTTAGGTAGTAGGAAAAGCTTTAGAAACCCATCAATTGTTGGAGAGAGTGATGAGGGGATGTACCAGAGAAGTAACAGAGTTGGGGTACAAAACTTTGGTCAGACCATTACTTGAATATGACAGATTATGTAAGGACCTTAGAATTTCTACTTTATGATCGCGTGTTTCAAAACTTGAACAAACGGGAATATCTCTTAAACCAAACGTTTCCCGATATGATAATTACACTTTAAAATGATTTTTATAGCAAGTTGTTACTGTGGGAAGATTACAGGGAAATTCCTTAAAGTTGAAAATTGGACTTCTCGAAATTTCTAAGTCCCGCCAAAGCAAAACTAGAATTTGCCAAAATTCTAAGGTCCTTACATGCCCCCTGAAGATTGAATTTTTTTCCAAAGAAAACTAACTGAACATCTTGAAAAATAAAAGAAAAAAATTAAAATCCCCAAAACAAATGAACTATTGCATCGGTTCGGTTCTCTCTCCACCATTCATACTCAAAAGCAAAAATATTAACAATCAAAAACTTTAACTTTCACTCCTAATTATTACAACATTTTCAAAAAAACTCATTCATTCTCAAAATCTCAATATTAATGAAAAAAAAATTATTAAATGTTGTACAAATTATGATCAAAATGCAAAATGTGAAATATCAGATTATCACACAATTATTAACATGTGTGGTATAAACAATCACAAAATTGTCAAAATATCAAACAAATTATCAAAATAAGAAACATAAATGGTTATAAGTACAAATTACAAACAGGTACATTGAAAAGTATGAACACACAAACATCACATTTGTTTTAAGAACAGTAAGTAGTAATGTGTATTATTTTAAAACATAGAAATAAGAATTTATAGTGTTTTACAAACAATTGCATTATGAAATTCCATGTAGGAAATTCTTTCGTTTTCTAAACGTCTTTGTTTAAATATTATTTTGTTATGGCCTTAAATTACCACTTTCCCTTTAAACACTGATCACAGACCTCCCTAAAATGGGTGAAAACCCAAGTCCTGTTACGGGAGCAGACTGTAAGGCTCACAAATTATACAAAGCAAAAGCCTTATAGCTAGATCTGCCGAGAAATATCCATTTTCCCCGGTTCCTGTCGCAGCAGGAGTGGCCTGGGGAACTCGGTCAGCTAGCTGGTCTGTGAACGTATAAATCAGAAAAAATAGTGGGAATTAGTGGCGGCCAAATTGTTCTTAAACACTAACATGTACATAAGAGAAAAATTAAATGAAAATACAAAAGTAAATGTACAAGTAGGTTAGTAAATACAATGATGTTCCCACGAGTTGTTGGGAAATAAATAAATAATGATTTTCCTTAGCAAAAGAAAGTAGTTACAAATAGGAAATAAAATTATTATTCATACAATGCATTGGGAATCATGTTATAAAAATGAAAAAAGATTCTTATATACGTAAAAAAATAATAAAGTGAAAAACACAATATTGCACTTGGTTCTTGCCAAGTTAATGGATCACTTAAGTATAACTGAGTTATTACAATAATATTAATAAAGTATTGTAGTGATTTTCAAAGAAATTCCCCATAATAAGAGTAAACATCCTAAAAATGTATAGGAGAAAAAATGTAAGGAAACGTAGTTTCCATTCAGCAGTACACTGCTGTGTGAAGTGAGAGTACAAAAGTATTGTATGTATGAAACGTAGTTTCACTTCATCAGTACACTGATGACAAAATGTTACAAAATACTCTCTTTAATATCACAACTCTTGTGTTCACCAGTATACTGGTGCAAAAATGGATATAAGGTTTACAATTGGTATATTATCTTCTTGTTGTGAAAAATAGGTAGGTCATAGTAGTGTACTTATAATGGGATCTCTGTCCCCTGGACCAAATATATCATAATAATGTTACAAAGAAAAAGTTATATATTCATGTCAGTTATATTTTATCACAGTCAATTCAAGTGGTATAGTCTATGATATAAAACATTGTTCTCATAAATCTGGTTGCTTAAGGCCACTATGAAGTGCCTAAGGTGCGACAAAGCACAAAAAATCCTCAACCTAAGTTGGGTAAATAAGACAAAGCGAATAAAGTGTTACATAAAGTATGAAAATCTTTAGTAAAGTTTATTATAAAAAGTTTTCCTAGAGTGGTTTATTTTTACTATAAAAATATTTGAAAGCATGTGTATATCCTCATCATATTACCAACATCATTCAACTTTCTTAGTGTATAAGACAATAGGAATTGCTGTCCCAAAACCGTTCTACGGTACATAGATAAACACTTAAGACAGTACATAACTTCCAAAATAGCTTTCAATTCATTCTTCAGCAACAAGAATGTAAACTCACATCAGTTTCAATATCATATCTCCAAGACTCCATTATGTGTAACAAACTTGGTCATTTCCGCTTTTGTCTCTATAGTGTGTTGACTGCTCATGTTTCCTATATATATTTTATTGTATATGAAATTGTGTAACTATATGAAATAACAATGACGCCTTATTTGGGTATGTGAGGTCATCCCTAGGTGATGCCTAATGTGTTTTTATATTGGAGGTCGCCTTGTTTTGTTACACTGATACATAATAATAATAATAATGATGGGTGGAAATGCAACTAATAATTATGGGATTCTCAGGAGAGTCTCTGATTCCTGGCCCTAATAATTATGGGATTCGCAGGCAAGTCTCTGCTTCCTGGCCCTAATAATAATATTAATAATAATTATGGGATTCGCAGGCGAGTCTCTATTTCCTGGTCCTGTTAATAAATATGGGATCGCAGATAAGTCTCTGCTTCCTGGCTCTATTAATAAAATAATAATAATGCATTCCCCCAAAAATGGTACTATCTTCTCTTCCAGCCTCCCCCAAAAATATAGGAAAACATGTTATATCTCAACCTCTACTTTAACTAGAGCATCAACTTCCTCACTTGTACAAACAACTTTATCTTCTTTGACAATCAATCGCAAACATCCATAAGTTCCCCCTTGTGTCTCAAAAATCCTATCCAATCTAATCTGGCATATGACTTCCCAAGATAGATGTTCAAAATATTATTAGATCAAAGTACTCATTAGAATAGTAAAGAGTTGGCAAAACTTCTGGTCCTAATACCACTTCAAAAATCAAACTCAGCTGAGCAATAAACTCAGATAAACAAATACTAAAAATCCCAAAATAAAGTAGAAAAATATTAAATTGACAGGAATTGTCTTATATATCCTCAAAAGGTAGGATAATTGTGATGGCACCTTGTGAGGTATACTAATTTTAAGTTTAATCACGTTCCTCCTTTCTGCAAAGTGTTTTCCTTCTGTTGATGGTAAGGGGTTCAACAAACTTTTCATTTTGGTCCCCCTCCCAAAACAATCATAAGTCAAACTGGTCTTATTTTTATTTAGTGGTGAGGGGTGGAACAGACTTTTCATTTTAGTCCCCCTCCCAAAGCATTGATAACTAGAATTGAAAAGGGGGCGTCCATAAATTACGTGAGGTGAAATAGGGGGGGGGGGGGTCCGGCGAAATCTCACCAGATCTCACCAAGGGGGAGGGGGGGTCTACGGAAATCTCACGTGAGATTTTGCGTAAAAAAATGTGAACAGTAGAGCTTTAAAAAAAAAAAAAAAAAAAAAAAAAAAAGGTCTACAATTCGCGCCAAAGTCGATTTTTGGAGCGTTTTTCGTCGAAAAGTGAGGGTGAGACCTAAAAAAAAAAAAAGAAAAAAGGTCTACAAAAGTTTCGAGATCTCACCAGAGGGGAGGGGGGGTCCAGCAAGATCTCACGAAATCTCACCAAGGGGGGGGGGGGTCAAGAAATCCGGAAAAAACACCTCACGTAATTTGTGGATGCCCCCAATAAGTTTCATTTTAGCAATCTTTTTGTGCTGGTACAGCATAGGCAAGTGAGTTTGTGAAAAATAAACCCTGTTTTCTTTTACCATACAGAATGCAAAGGGTTTCCTGAAATTATCAGGATAAAATTTAATAAAGTACTCACTGCCTGAAAAATCTCTTACATTCTGAAAAGAATAAAATTGAAAAATTGTTTATTAAGATCACAGTGTTCCAATTAGGAATAGTAATTAGTGGCAAATCAGTAAGGATGGTTTCAGGAAATATTTTCTGAAATAATTGATTTTTCAGCTTATCCACAAATGTAGGCTTATATCGCCTTGCAAGCTGTTTGGGTTTGGTAATATCATATGAGCAAACAGCCTGTGGTGAGTGAACAGCTGGTTGTACGACAATAGCACTCCGATGTTCAACTTGACCAGTAGTGAAATCAATTAAATCCTCACAGTCCGGTAAATTTACTAGAAAATCTTCATTGTCACCAAAAATGTCACTAATTAACTGTGAAGGGCTAGGGCCTGAACTCTCAGTAATTTTAGTTTCATGCAAAACATCTGTTGCGATATCAACAAGGTCAGTTACAATACAATCATTCATAATAGGTGGTTCAATGACCTGTGAGGGATCAGCTGATGGCTGTACAAATATATCAGTTTTGGAAAATGGTTCTACTGGAATAGGATTTGATTGATCAATATTTATTAATGAATCAGCTATTAAATTATTGCTAAGTTCTGTCACCTCTGAGGGTGCAGAATAGGATTTCAGATTTTTCAGAATTATCCACAATTGGATCAGCTGTAGGATCAGGTGGATCACTACAGGCTGCTGCAAGCAAAGGCTCTGCTTCATTATCAATTAGGGTAGAAGCAGTAGTAGGTTGTAGTGGTGGCAAAACATGAGCATTTACTTGAACAGCTGATGACTGAGGAGGGGTGGTGTGTACCACTGGATTAGCTGTTCCTAAGGTTGTACTCAACAAAGGCTGAAAAGCATTCACTTCTGGGATGTAAGAAGTTTTAAAGCATGATGGTACCTTCTGAAAGGAATTACAAAATTCCTGGAAAGTTGAGGGGTTTTTACTAAGTTTATACTCTAGTTCAATGGAGAAATGGACCCACTGATCATCCCCAGGTAAACATCCCTTCTTCAATTCTAAAATTGCTCTAGTCTCTTCTTCTGCAGAAAAATATGCGTAGTATCCGCAATGGTACTTGGGTCAGCTGTTTGTATATTTTGCTCCAAAACAGTTGTGTATTGATGCGAAATACTACCTTCAGTGTTACTATCTAAAATTTCGGTAATAGGTGTATCAACAACAATTTCCTGGTTATCTGAAAAAATGCTGCTAGTATGTGTTTGCAGTTGTTGCTTGTGAGTGTGAATTGGCTGTAATGAGTGTGGGTTTCTTTCCTCAAATTGCTTAGAGTGAGATTCTACATATGTACGCCTAGCTTTTAGTACTTTTTCACAAAAAGTTTGAAAATCTCCATGTACTTTTGCAATGGTCTTAGTTTTATATTCCTGGAGACCTTGGATATAAGAAGTAGCTAACTTAAACAGCTGATTAACCTCTTGGTGAAGAGGCATTACCATGTCATTAATAGTTTGTAGTACATCAACGTTCACCTTAGGAGGTACATCTTTCAAAAAAGCCCTAATGTGTGTTTCAACCTTTTGCGTGATTTGGACTAACTGATTCAAACAAGTACTTATGTTATTTCGATTAAGAAACTGACAATTATCTAGCCTCTGTTTAAAGGGAACAACAAGTTCTTCCAACTGATTCGCTGGAGAAATCTGTATATCATGAATGTTGTGGCCATTATTTGCAAACTTTTCCGCATAGTGTAGATGATTTGACAGGGTTTTGAAATTAGATTCTAAAAAACGCTTGGCTGCCTTGCAAAGATACACGACATCGATAATGAAGGATCCGATTTTGGCGTAATAATGAACATGAGCAACTGTTAATAGTGCAGTATGTTTTTCTTTAAGAGATTGTATTAATGCCTTAACTTCATCAGAATCAAAAGGTTTGCAATGAAAAACTAGTTGGTCATCTAGAGGAATATTAGTAGCCGGGCAACTAATTACTGAATCCCATGGTTACGAAAAGTAATACTTAAAGTTATAATATTAAACACAGTACCAAATATGCAGACTTTAGTATAAAAACAGAGTTATGCTCAAAGGAAAAAAAATAACATTACATGATGTTCACAAATTAAGTTGGCAATCCTGATCGAGAGTCAAATGTTCAGCCGTCGGCAAAATGGTTCCGTTGCTTGGCAACAGTAATACAAAACAAAACATGAGAATAGCTCTCCTAAGATCGAAATACACCGAAAAGCTAAACATCAATTGTTAAAATTATCTTGAAAAACAAAATTTAAAAATAAGGTCACTCGTTGGAAAAATACCAAACCACAGCATGCAAAAACAGATATCACTCAGTGAGAAAAGAAAGAATAAAAATCAACAGTTAATATACACGAAGAATTTGTTGCCGGTATGGTACATCTATCACTGATAAGACTCTTTGCACTTAACATGAACAGAACGAAAATATGGCGCTTCTACAAAGAAAAAACACTTTGCGCACAAAGTAAATAGCAGTAAGAAGTAGTTGGGCAGTGCTAGTAAAAAAAAAAGGTTCACAAGAAGGTCTCGAAGAAATGATGCCGAAAAAAGTTTTTACTTAACTTAGTTGAAAGCTGCATGATGAGTGGCAGCATATTGGTCTGTCGTCGTGGGAGCCGCGGGCAACAGCTGTTGGTGTGGTAGTCCCCCGGGCATATCTAGTCGCTCAGCTGTGAGGCCGGACGGCATGGTGTGAAGTCGTGATGTACCATGGCGAAGCGACGCTCAGCTGGTATCGGGTGCTGCATCTGGCCTCAGTGGGCGGTGTCGTAATCGGTGAACAATGCATGATGGGGTAGTTGCACTCGTGCCTGTTATTCCCCGAAGTTCCAAAATTTTCTCGTTGCACGAAGGTCGGTCAATTTCTCCTCCACCGTTTGAAATTAATCAAACGCGAGCCTTACAGTCCCATGTAAGACCCTGGCTGTGCGCCGAAATGTTCCGACGACACAAGATATGTTTAACCTCCACAAATCGGAGGAAAGGTTTCACTGTTCTATTATGAAAACCGAAAAAAAAGTTCACTGATGGAAACATTTAAAGTTTATGACACGAAGTCAACATGTTCGAACTAGCCCACGTGGCGAGTTACAACCAACCGAGCCAACCAACAGGAACAGACCGCGGACAGGAACAGACAGGCAGGGACAGACCACGGACAGCCACAGACCGGCTCTTTTATCGAAACCACGAGAACCAGTGACGTCAGCAACTGTATCACATCTTTTTGCTCCGCGTAGCTCAAAGAGTACGTAATTTATTGGACGATCCCGACTATTAAAAAATGTTTAAACTTCGACAGTATCTGGACTTATCTACTAGAAGTCCAGCGGCAGTCATTCTTGAGAAATTTAGAGTGAATAATTTTAAGTTTTTAGCTGTTTAAGACTCCGCGTAGTGATACATTCAAATTTGGGTAAAATCCCTAAGTGTTCTAGAATTTTATACGCGCGTGCACAACAATCTATTTTTCAAAAACTTAATTACCGGACAAATACTAAAACTTTTGATGAAAACCCATATATGTATGAAATCGTCTTAATTAGGGCTATCTGCTGATATAAAATTTAAATTGATATCTCTTTCAATAAAAAAACTTATTATTTTCTCTTAATTAAAATTGCTAATTAGACTTTACCAAATTATTTAATTTTATTGCCAAAATATCGGGGATAGTGCAGACTACAGCTGGTGATAAAAGTTTGGTTGTAGCTTTACTGGATTTAAAGATATTACAAATCTTAGAATTTCTACTTTTACGATCGCGTGCTTCAAAACTTGAACAAAGCAGAATATCTCTTAAACCAAACGTTTCCCGATATTATAATTAGACTTTAAAATGGTTTTTATGACAAATTGTTACTGTGGGCAAGATTACAGGGAAATTCCTTTTAGTTGAAAACTACACTTCTCGAAATTTCTCAGTCCCGCTTAAGCAAAACTAGAATTTGCCAAAATTCAAGGGTGCTTAGAGTCGGACTTCTAGTAGATAAGTCCAGATACTGTCAAAGTTTGAACATTTTTAATAGTAGGGATCGTCAAATAAATTACTCATACTTTGAGCTACGCTGAAGCAAAAAGATGTGATGCAGTTGTTGACGTCACTGGTTCTAGCCGTTTCTATAAAAAAGACCCCGCCGCCATTATGGTTTGTCTGTTCCTGTCTGTGGTCGGTTCCTGCCTGTGGTCTGTTCCTGTCGGTAGTCTTTTCGGTCTGGCTTTCGTCGCGCTTGTTGTAACTCGCCATACTGGCTAGTTCAACCATATTGGATCGTGTCGTGTTATATCGTAACTTCAATGACTGTTAAGAACTTGTAAATTTACTAAAGGGGTTTCGGTCGGTTAGATTTCTCTCCACAATCTGTAATTTTTGGAAAAGTGTTCGATGAGCCAAATCAACTTTTAGAATGCTGTTTGAACTTTTGGTTTTATTAGAATAAATTAGAAGAGTCTTGAAAATTGAACTGTTGTCATTTCGTAGCTAAATAGTAACCCTTTTCAATATTTGTGGGTCAACAAATATTGTGGCGACCTGAAGCATTCGAGTTGAATTATCAAGTCTACATGGTCAAATCAAAATTATTCCTTAAGTTTTAAAGAGAACTGTGAGTCTACATCAAGAGTGTAAGTTAAGGCACTTAGGCGATACTCAACCCCGGTATCGGCCTTGGGTCCTTACAAGCCTCCTTCTGTCTTGCAATGAAAACCAATTTCAGCTCTTTTATCATATCTGTAACTGATTGCATTATGTGGTAATTTCCAGAAACAAATCTAGCAACCCTCCTTTGCACCTTCTCCAACTCCTGTATATGACACTCAAAATGTGGGTCTCATACTACACTACCATATTCGAGCAATGGTCTGACCAAAGTTTTGTAACCCAATTCCTTTACTTCTCTCGTACACCCCCTCATCACTCTCTCCAAATGCAGAATTTTGAAACCTTTTCCTACTACCTGACCAATGTGTCCTGCCCAGTTAAGATTGTTATCAAACCTAATGCCAAAATATTTATATTTAAAGTCTTCATCTAGCAATTTTTTCCTCACCTTATAGCAATAATCAACCTTTAGTTTTTATTTGCATATCTAATAGGCTGACTCTTTATTTAATTTATCTTCATCCCATGTTTATCAACCCAACTATATATCCTGTCCAGATCACCCTGCAGCTGTTTACAGTCCTCTACCATTCTGATCCTTTTATATGGCATTACTAGCTGTTACCTGTGACTTCGTTCATATGGACTTTGATTGATAGAATGTGATATAGAAAGCTGAAAGTTGCCTAAGATACATCTCAAACTACACCAAGTTGGCATAATATGACGGGAACGTAATCGATATACCATTCTACCGTTAAACCGGTCTCATGATTAAAACTGTTATTCACACTGGTAAAAAGTATCCTATTTCCTTCCTAAAGATACAAAGTAATTCCTTGTCATTGGTGTACCCATATAGTCATCAAAATGTAATGAAAAGAATGAAACTTACTTGCACTTATTTAACATTATTAGTCTAGATCAAACTCAAACTGCCTGTGGAACCCTTATACCGCGTATAAAGTAAATGCTTAAGGCACTATTCTACCACTTACGATTTACCACGCATGCCATTCCTGAATTTATGGGACCTACATTTTAACATGGTATCCTACACTACCCTGCAGCACTCCCATTTTTACTTCCACTTCTTTTAATATTGCATTTACTATCCTAACTTTCTGTTTTCTACCTTTTAAAAATTCTTTCACCCAGCAAATCACTTTCTCATCCACTCCTAAAGTTTTTACCTTATTTACTACCATTTTATCGCTCACTCTATCAAAAGCCTTTGAAAGTTCTAGTGTTAGTTGTAATTTTACTTCCCAAGTATTCACTTATTTCTTCTAATACATCTGATCCTATTTTGATATTTAATCTACTATAATTGGTTTTGTTTCAGTTAAATTTCATCATTTTTGTCTTGTTTTGGTTTATATTTAGTCCAAAATCGCCCTTCAGTATTTTGTTCATGAAAGTCAATAACTTCTCAATATCCTCAGCCTTTGTCATTGGCAAATTGTAGCATACTGATTTTTTCTCCTTTAACAGTTATAACACATACAAATTTTTGTTTCATCTCCTTTATTACTTCCTCTACATACAAACTGAATAATAATGTTGACACATTAGATCCTTGTCTCATCCTTTTTAACTGTTTCATGTCTCTCATGATTCTCTACTTTATTATAGCCACCTGATTCTTATATAAATGACAAAGTATTCTTGTATCACGATAATTTACACCTCGCTTCTCTAAAACTTTGAACAGCTTGTCTACCTAACATTATCAAAAGCTTTTTCTTAATCAACAAATGCCATAAAAGTAGCTTTGTTTTGATCCATCCTTCAAATAATTAATCTTAAAGCCAGAATTGTTTGTCTTGTACTGTGGTTTTTTCTAAACCCAGACCTTCGTCCAATTTTTCTTCTAGAACCCTTTCCATTCAGCTGTATTTATTCTGGTCAGTAATTTTTAAGCATATGTTGTTAGATATATGGTACAATAATTTTCACATTTGGCAGCTTGTGCTTCCTTTGGAAGTGAGAAGATGACACTTTTATTTAAATCAGTTGGAATTTCTCCTGTTTTATAATTTTTTGATATCATGTTGAATAATCTTTAGATTCTTTTTTCGCAAAGAAATTTCAGGAGTTCTGCAGTGATCTCTTCAATTCCAACTGCTTTATTCGATTTCAAATCATTCAAATCTCTATCAAACTCTGTTTTTCAAAAAAGGAATTCCTAAGTCATCAATGTTGACAATGCCTTCCTTTTCCGTTATGTTGTTGTTTAT
Source organism: Vandiemenella viatica (assembly GCA_031002005.1). NCBI lineage: Eukaryota > Metazoa > Arthropoda > Insecta > Orthoptera > Morabidae > Vandiemenella > Vandiemenella viatica. The sequence continues at coordinate 68,067,487 of CM061914.1, forward strand.
CATAGTTATTACTTCTTTGGCTGTAATATCACTTCCTTCCTCTTCGCTCCAGCAAGGCTGGCAGATGGTTATTTGTAGTGTAGCTTTCTTTTATGGTCTTTGTCTGGCTTGTTAATTATCAAGACTTTTAATAACTCTTCCACTCAGTCTCTGATTTGTCCATGTGTTCTCTTGACTGTGGATAGTGTGTAGTGAGGTCTGATTTTACCTGCAGCTATTTTATAAGGAATACCCAATGATTTTCAACCATGGAGGCTTCCCAAAATTTGGTTTTGTGTCTTTAATGGTGTCTTGTAATCTGCTAATACTCAAGGAATGCTTCTATCTGCTGCCATCACATTTCATTGATACATTCTCCTCATTCTTCTCATGGTTAGTTGTAATTTTTGAGGATTTGATACCCATATTTTGCCAATGGGATATACTATGTTTTTCAGTGGTATTGGATGTTTCATGACGTTTAAGACCACACAAGAAAAGTTCTTCAGCATTTTCCAAGAAACCAATGCGCACCCACACTGATCGGTATTGGTGTTGCAATACCTGTTATCAGATCCAATCATAAACTTAAGTGGAACTTAAAGAAGGCAAACTAGCACCAATATAGCTCCAAGGTAGATAGTAACCTGTGATGGACACCGCCAAAGGCAAAAGACTACAAGAGATTTATAAGTATTGTTATTGCCTCAGCTATATGAAACATCCCCCAAGGGTGCAGGAAACAACACATTCCATGATGGCACAAATCTACCCAAATATTGCATGAAAATTATATATATATATAAAAACAACTAGTACCCTGAAACAAAAAGAATGTTAGAAAAACTGGATGAAGGAAGGAAACAGAAATGGAAAGAACTAACTTCTCAAATGAGCTTTACTCACTCCAGTAGAAATTAATGGACTCTCCTTAGAAAACTCTGTGCAGCCTCAAACACATGCAAAGAGGAGCCAGGAATTAAACCGAGTGAAATGACATTACACATCAAAATGAGAGCTGACAAAGTTCCAATAGATCCCACCATGAAGAAACAGATGGAGAGAGAGAAGATTGATATGGATAACTTCCTCTAAAATAACCCTACTCTTTTCAATCCATTCAACCATGGAAAAGTTGAGAAAGCCATCAAAATGCTAAAAATGAGGAAGGCTGCAGGTTTAGATGGTGTTTTCTCAGAATTCATTATAGCTGATAGACATTTTTAGGTAGGTGTTTGTATAGCACTTCTTTTAAAATGTCTAAGCACAAAATCGAAGACTTGGCTAATGGATAGTGGAGCATAGCCGAATTATCAACTTTGAAAAACATTATTTTCTTTCAAAGATATGTATCATAAATATCGAAAAAATAATATATATATATATATAGATATGTTTGAAGCATGCTGGATTGATGGGGTTTGCACAGAATGATATTTATGCCTAGAAAAAAATAGTTTTGAATAGACTGGTGGGTCTTTTTACCTGACAAGTGATAGGGAATATTATACTTGAGCATGAATGAGTGGCTGACTGAGCTGGCCACTGATATACTGCTCACTCGCACTCAGGAATAATATTCCCAATCACCTGGCAGGTAAAAAGTCCCACAAAAATGACCTGTCTTTTCAAAAATATTTTGCCTAGATGTGAATATTATTCTATGCAAACTTCAGCAAGTCTCAAATACATATTTTTGATATTCTTGAAACACAGTTTTGAAAGAAACTAACATTTTTAAAGGTTAATAATTTGGCTGTGCCCCACTACCCATCAGCCAGGTATTCCATTTTGTAAAGAGGTGTTATACAAATTTTCAATGTGCCTGAAATACCTACCCAAAAATGGTTACCAGCTCTTGGACTATAAGATATTTTAACAAGCATGGAAGAACATGGCTCAAGAGTGTCTTCAGTGATATTCTGAACACAGGAATCATTCCACCAGAATTGAAGGTGTCTCACACCTTGGCGATCTTCAAATCAGACAAACAGCAGATGATGCTTCCCGCTATCAACCCATTGCTATATTCAGTGATTGCTATAAGCTTCTAGAATGCCTCATCCATATTGAAGGAATAATAAATAACATAACACCAACATACCACGCAAGTTTCAGATTCGAACAGAGCTGTTGTGAACAATTATTATGCGCTGAAATCATATGTTGAGGCATGATTTCAGAAGAATTTAAAGACATCAGGACTTTTATTGATCTAACAGGGGCATATCATACAGTTTGGCGGGATGGACTGACACTTAAAATTAAAAAGCATGTATTCTGTAGGAAACTAACATCATCCCTGAAGAGCATGCTGACAAACTGATATTTTAAGATCACTATTTGACAAAACACAAGTAAGTTATTTACAGAAAAAATTGATTATCTCAAGCTTCAGTTCTATCTCCATTGCTCTTCAACTTGTCCACCAGCGACAAGCCTGAAAACAGTCAGCAATGAATTCTGCTATGCTGATGACTTAGCTATTGCTGTCCAAACTGTCCACACTAGAAAAAGGTGAAAACATTCTTTCAAATGATTTAGAAACCTTGAATGCTACTATTTAAATCGGAGACTGTCCAAACTGGATGAAGGCGGAAGTATGTGTATTCCATTTGAGAAACAGAATAGCACACCAGCAGGTCAAAGTGAACTTCTGCCATCAGAGAGTAATGTCTGTCCTAAAGATCTTGGCATCACCTTAGACCATTCCTTAATTAAACACCTGGTATAGACATGTAGGAAACTTAAAATAAGGAAGAACATCATGAAGAAGTTAGCTGGTACTTTGTGGAGAGCTGATGCAGACTTACTACGAACAACTGCTCTCACAATGAGTTACCCCTTTGCTGAGTACTGTGCTCCAGTGTGGCAACATATGCTCACAGTAAAAAGTTGGCATTCATTTGAACGAGTGTATGAGAGTAATAACTGGCACGCTACAAACCAGCCCAATCCCCTGGTTACATATCATCAGCAATATTCTACCTCCAGAGGTAAGAAGTCAAGAAGCACATTAATGGAAAAAATTACACCATCCTGACCATCCACAGGATCTCCCATCCATGAGATTCTAAGTGAAGTACTTCTCACTCATCCAGAATCCAATATAGCATGACCTATTTGATGTTGCCGTCAAGGAAACATTGCATCAGAGATGGAACTCTGCATCTGTGAAACATCAAGATACTGAATATCCTACAATTGGAGTTCCATGATTCCATCTGTAGAGAGACCAATGGGTTAAACCAAACCCCCTAAGAACAGGCCATACCAAACGCAATGCCATTGTCCATAAGCGGGGACTTCAGGATTCTGCTTTCCGTGCCTGTGGAGCTCCTTCCCAGTGAGTGGAGCACATCATCAAGGAATGCTCTCTAAAGAAGTATGATGGCCCATTTAAAGATGTTCCTTTAAAGCATAGCTGCATCAACTGGACATCAGTTTGTGAATGTTCTTGTTGTTGTATACTTTTTATATATGAGGGGGGACCTAAAAGTAACATGAATTGGGCTGCGGTGGGCAGGGTGAGTAGGGGAACCCATTGATCGACCTGGTGTCTGTTACTGACATGCTTCCTGAGTCAGTGTGCAAAGTTGTGTCACTGTGAGTCCATCGGTTCGCCCACGATAGTTTTTTTAGTAAAACAACTTTTTCCATTTCGGCGAAAACGTGGTGGAAGATTGTCGAGAGCAGTGCGTGGCTGTGAAATTTTGTTTCCTGTTGGGGTAATCGGCCGCAGAAACTATTGTAATGCTTAAGACTGTTTACAGGGATGCTGCCCTAAGTAAAACCAGAGTCATGAGTGGTTTTAAAATTTAAAAATGGAGAAATGTCAATTGATGACCAACGCAATTCAGGACGCCCTTCAACAACAAGAAGAAATGGAAACATCGACAAAATCAATGCCCTCGTTTGTGCAAACTGTCACCAAACCACTGATCAACTCTGTGAGATGTCCGGAATATCATGGAGTTCAATTCAGAGGATTTTATCTGAAGATTTGTACATGAGCAAGGTTGCAGCTAAATTTGTCCCTCGCCTTCTCACATATGAGCAAATGGAGCGTCGACTTCATGCATGCTTTGAGCTTCAAAATCAGCTCAAAGAATTTTTTCAATAGTGATTACTGATTATGAATTGTGGTGCTATGGATATGACCTCGAAACAAAGCAGCAATCAAGCTAGTGAAAGACATGTGCTCTCCTCATCCCAAAAAAAAAAAAAAAAAAAAAAAAAAAAAAAAAAAAAAAACAACTCGCCAAGTGAAGCCAAACATCAAGACAATGATCATTTGTTTCTTCAATTGAACAGGTGTTATGCATATGTAGTTCGTTCCCCCAGGTGAAACTGTCAACCTGGAGTTCTACTTGGAGATTTTTAAAAGATTGAGGGAGAGTATCTAGAAGAAAAGGTGAGATCTTTGGCACACAAGTGACTGGTTCTTCCATCATGACAATGCGCCGACTCACACCGCCCTCTCCATAAAGCAGTTTTTGACCATAAACTGCATGAAACTGATTGTCCACCCCACCTGCTCACTGGATCTAGCCCCCTGTGATTTCTTCTTGTTCCCCAGACTCAAAGAGGTTATGAAAAGAAAGTGTTTTGCCACTGCGGAGTAGGTATAAGAAAAATTGCCGGAAGGCATAAAGAACATGCCGATAAGTTAATTTAAAAACTGTTTTGAACAATGGAATGATCATTTCAAGTAGTGCATTGTGGTCAGTGGATGTAATCAAAATTTGATGTAAAAATATTAAGAAATTGAGACATTATGATGAATTTCCCATTTTTTTGGGTCCTCCCTCATATTTAGATGTATTACATTAGTGACAAATAAATAAATAATTCAATTCAAACACCACAAGTGAGGATTCAACACAAAGTGACTGCACATTATTTTATTTGTCACATGGTAAGCAACGAATGTAACACATATTCTGTGTGTGTGGCTTGTGCGAGCTCAGCTACTTGTTCCTTTCAACTAGATAAAGTGTTTGGCTTTATCCCCACCTTGTTCCTTACCAACAATCATTTTGTGAGATGGTCTCTTACAACATCCACCCTCCATAATTTTCTCCTGTTGACAACGGACCTAGACCCGAAATATACATTGTTATTCCTGTTCTTGTGTGTGTGTTTTATTATATATATATATATTTTGAACATTAGGATACGATAAAAAACCACCGCTTACCAAAGAAGTGGATTCCTGCGGCATTGGTACACGAAAAAAAGCCGAACACACAATAGAATTTTCGAGCATGGCTCTTCCTCAGTAGAAGTGAGATGGCTGCACACAAGCGCTGCCAGCAGCCAACTGCGTGAGCCACACATGGCTGGAAGTATATATATATATATATATATATGGTAGGAAGTATACATATTTAAAAATAAATGTGTTACACCTTCCAACCATGGCGTGGACACATAAAAAGGACAAGAACATGAATAACATTGTATATTTCGGGTCTTGCCCTTTGTCAACAGGAGAACATTATGGATGGTGGGTGCTGTAGGAGACCATCTCACAGAATGACTGTTAGTCAGGAACATGGGGGGGGGAAATTCAAACAGAGGTCAGAGAGAAGGGAAGGGGATAGTGAACTGGAGCTAGTACTCAAACAATGAAAAATGTTGTGAGAACAGCAGAATAATACAGTGAAATCTTCACAATATTTGTAATTTATCATGAAACAGGAAAATGAGAATAGAATTCCTATTCGCTACATAGCACATATTCTTTCCTGGTTACTGTACATATATATAAGTTTGCTTTATTTCAGATACATTATGCTTTTGGATAGGAGAATAACCACCGCTTACCAAAGATAAGGTTGCTGTCAGAACATGGAAAACACATACCCATATATAGTTTGTAATTTTTGGTGTCATGACCCTCTTCAACAAAAGAGTGAGGTTGCTGCCTTGGTAGAGACTGGCAGCTCGTGGTAGGGGAAAAGTCAACATTGCAGGGGTTAGTGGGTGTGGGTTTTGAAGGGGTGAACCTGAGAATTGTAGAATTGTAAACATATTGTGGGAACAAGTCATGGATACACACAAGAAGTTGGCCAAAAATATCATTAACCAATTTAATTTTTCTTGTCTTTTTATAAGAATACATAATCTACAAATATTTACATAAGACAAACAAAAACAAAGATATTACAATTACTTGATGATCAGCTCTGGTGAGTGGTGGTTCTGTGGAGATGGAGGGTTTGGGAAATGGGTGGAGTGGAAGGAAGATTGCTGTTTTATCTTAAATCAAACTTGGTGGTTTTCAGGCACCCAGTTTATTCTGTTATGCCATTTCCCACATTCTAAGTCCAGTGATGCTGCATCAGTCTTAGAGGACTCCAATGGCATATATGGTGAAGCAAAAATTTTTGGGGTTTTTTTTTTTTTTTTTTTTTTTTTTTTTTTTTTGTACCATGTGTTTTGGCATTATGAGATACTGGGTGGTGATAACACCCAGCAATCTTGCTTCCACTCTACCCATTCCTCACCCCTTCCGTCTTCCCACAGAACCACTGCTAGCAAGAGCTGTTCATTATTTGTAATATCTTTGTTTTTATTTGTATTATATTAATATATTTGATACTAAGAAAAAAGGAATTGGCTTTTAGGAGGTGTTACAGTACACTGCCATGACCTCCTCTCTCACCCTGCCTTCCTCTGCCCAATCAGTCATGTGGTAAACTTTCATCTTGTGCACAACTCCAGTACTATATGTCTCCTTCCCTATCACATCAACAAGGTGCAAAACCAAAATATTGTGTATATATTTGTTTGTCACATAAGTTTTTCACTTGTACCAGCCTTCAACTTTGGCGAGTGATTAGTCATTTTCCCTTCCTTTAATGTTTTTATAAATATATTTGGATTATGTATTCATATGAAAGACATGAAAAATTATATTGGTTACAATATTTTCAGCCTAGTTCTTCCATGTGTTTATGACTTGTTCCATCAATATGTTTACATTTCTACAGTTCTCAGGGTCACCCCTCCAAACCCCTGCCCGCAATCCCTGTCATGTTGATTTTTCCCCCACCACAAGAATTCGACCTTGGATTGGCATCACCAGTTAGCTGCCAACCTCCACCAAGGCTCATACCTCACTTCTTTGTTGAAGAAGGGTCATGAGCCCGAAAATTACAAACCCTAAGTGTGTATGTGATTTTTTGTGTTCTGATGTGGCAGCAACCTCCATCTTTGGAAAGAGGTGATTATTATCCCATCAAGATGTATAGTATATGTGTGTGTATTTGTGTGATTTTGTAATATTGTAGTCCAATCGTGAGTTTATGGTTTCTGTATTTATCACCATTTAATTAACATTTCCCATATTAATGTTGGAATCAATCATACAAGCTTCTATGAATTTGATTGGAAATTTAGGTTTGTTTCCTCTGTTTGTATATAAACAATGTTTAAGATTGTTTCCACATATTACATATAAAAATTTATGTTATAATGAATACTTTTTAATCTCACAGGCTGACATCATGGTTCACTCAGATGACTTCTGGAACAAAAATTCTGAGGAAACAGGTCTTATTAATAAGAAGTCATCATCAGTTGATGTGGATCCCATACATCTAATTATGGCTTCAAATCTTATAACAGCTGGATCAGTACAAAAAAAACAGAAAGCTTTTTCCATGGTTTCAGAAGGATGTTGGTTATTGACAAGGGAATCAAACATTCCCCAGATTGCGGTACCTGAAGGTTTCCAATTAGTGTTTGATCAGACAACAAAGAATGAGAAAAGAATTCTACTTTTTTGGGAAGGTCAGTCATCTAGTAGATGATACTATTAAAGATGTATTGCAACCATACAAAATTCGAATTTTTGAGATTTTAAAATATTTTTATGATAAGGTGTCTTATTTTCTATGATGATACTCCCGTTTAATGTTTAATTTTTTATATTCTTCCTTTTTGTATCTTATCTAGGATACATGATCATCTTCAACTCGTGAGTGAGTAAATCTTCAGCTTACTGCTTATTTGACTCTTTCTCCATACTTCAAATAAATATTAAACTTATATGACTTAATTCCTTTTTTATTATCATGTCATAATATCCTTAATTATCCAAAAGTTCTTTCTTAGCAGGAACTTAAAAGTTCAAAGTGAATACACCAACGGTTTTTATATAGCTTGTCTGATCTTATATCTATCTTCTCATTTTTTTTTTTTTTTTTTTTTTTTATAAACGTTACCCCCAACTACCAATTTTCTTTCACAGAGTAATTATTATAGTTACTCATTTCTTTATGTAGCCTGTTATACTATAGCCCCCCTAGTTATACCATAAATGGTATATTAACTTCTTGATGTCAGTATCTTTTTTATATTTGATTTTTTATTTGTATTGGTGTTTTTATTTCTTTTAAAAATAATAATTTTGTATTCATAACCAATTTTAACTTGGATTCACCACAGTTTAAGCTACAAGACAAGTATTATTGTGCATTTAATAAAAAGACAAACCATTTAGGAAAGTTATTAAGCACAACTTATTTCACAAACCTGAAAGGTGGCGTGCCAGGAATTTAAATAAATGAAATATATTTTAGCCTCACTTCACTGGTTAGTTTTTAGCATCAGGAAGAAGACATTATAAAGCTTTTAAGGGATCTTACAATAATGATGGTGACACAATTTGATAATAGATTCTTATGAAATTCAAGACAAATCAAAAGTGAGGGATAATATTTTTTTGATATCTTGATTATTTTTCAATAAACATTGTCTCAAAACTGAGGAGGTTAGAGTGAAATGCAACCTGAACCAGAGGCAAATTTGATTATAGATTCTTAAACAACTCAGTTATACAAATAAAATGTGAAGAATACATTTTTTCTATATCCTGCTTAGTTCTAGAGATATACTTTCCCAAAATTGAGGTGGTTAGGATGAGAAGTGGCCTTTCCCCCCCCTCCCCCTTTTCACTGAAGTCTCAAGGAACTACATGCTGGACATGCACAATGGATATTTTGTTTTCCTATTACTGATAGTGGTTAACCTGAAATATAGCCTGGACCAGAAGTCACCAAAGGCACAAGGATCTATAACTGAAACTATTTTTTAACAATCGAATTTCATTAGTAGAGGAAAGGGAATTCTTTCAGATTTGATAGCTGGACATTTAATTGGAGCCATCACCTCTCATGAAAGGATTTCTTTTTTAAATTAGGGTCAAGTATTAAGCAGAGACTCTTAACAGAAGTTAGTTTCATAAGTAAAGATTTTTTTGTATACCAAAATTGAAAAAAATTGTGTAGGTTTTAATATACTACGTCAAAATATCCGGGAGCTGTTAAATGAAATTGGATAAATTGCTAGTTCACATAAAATGATTAGCTGCTATCAAGAGAACTAATGTTTTAAACTAGTTTGAACACCAAATAACTGCAGCAATTTGTATGTCAAATATAACAAACATTAATTTAACTTCACATTACTGTGGAACTAACATTGAGAAAGGATGAGTTTTCATTTATGTTTAAAATGATTGTTGTTCTGATGATATCAATATTAGTGAGCATTATCTTATATGTGAAATAATGTTTTCACCAACATTTTGTAACCTGTTGTGACACACGAGCTTGCAGTGGGGTGAAAACTTCATTCTCAGCTATAACCATAGTTAACCTTGGATAATAATCAAATATTCCACTTACTTTTTTTCTGGGATCCATATGTTGGGGAGTCAATTGCACTAACAATTAGCTAAGTTTTTATCAAAAAAACTAGAACACCTTGTAGGTTGCATAGAAAGCTGCATCAAAAATTCGACGCATTTTATTGACAGGATACAGAATGTTACCCTCTCATGTGACGATCTTCTTGTCAGTTTCAATGTAGTCTCACTTTTTACCAATGTCCCAGTGGATGAAGTTATGGAGATAATAAAACAAGATTTTGATGACAATTGGTGCCAGCAGTTTCAGCTTTGTTTGAAGACAACTTATTTCCAGTGGGGTAACAATTTATATGAACAACTAGATGAACTAGCTATGGGCAGCCCTCTCTCTCCGGTAGTAGCAAATTTATTTGTGGAAAAATTTGAAAGTGAATCCATTTCAACAGCTAGAAACAAACCGTTGATCTGGTTTAAATACATAGATGATACATTTGTGATATGGCCGCACAGAGCGGTGGAGTTAAAAGTTTTTCTGGACCATATTAACAACATCCATCCAAAAATAAGGTTCACAATGTAATTAGAAACTAATGGGCAACTGGCTTTCTTGGATGTTCTGGTGAAAAGAAAAGAGAGAAAATTAACACACACTGTGTACAGAAAACCTACACATACAGACCTTTACTTAAATGCTGCATCACATCACCACCCAGCTCAAAAAAGCGCTCTGATCAAAACATTATTTTGTAGAGCGGAAAGAGTAGCAGATAAAGAGCACACACAAGAAGAAAGGAAACACCTACATGGGGTCCTATGTAAGAATTGCTATAGTAGTCGGATAATAGCCAGCGCCTTAAGCAGTAACAAGAGGAACAATAAAGAGGTACATGGAGAGGTAACAAAACAAAAGAAGAAGGTTTTTTTAACTTACATAAAGAAGTCACTGACAGAATTGGAAAAGTGCTGATGAAAGTCAATATTCAACCAGTCTTTAATAGTAAAAACAAAATAAGATGCATTTTAAGATCAGCAAAGGATCACAGACCACCATTAGAAGTAAGTGGAGTATATAAGATACCCTGCGATTGTGGAAAGGTGTATATTGGCGAAACTTCCAGAGCGGTTACTGTAAGACTAAAAGAACATTGTCGTCACGCAAGACTTGGTCATACAACAAAATCAGCTGTAGCAGAACATCAGATAGAAGAAGATCATAAAATTCAATGGGAGAAAACAGAAGTTATAGCACAACCCAAAGGTTTTCTAGAACGGAAAATAAGGGAATCAATAGAAATCTTCAAACATCCCAAAAATTTCAATAAAGACGGTGGCTATGGCTTAAGCGAAATGTGGAAATGTGCACTCGTGGACATTCACAACACAAAACCTCCAATGACAAGATCTCTGGAACAGTTGACATCCGCTGCCGGTAACCAAAACAGTTAGCTCAGTGACGGATTTGTGTGAAAACCACACCATTTCGATTATGGAAACCCTGATGAAGGCACCAGGTTGGGTGCTGAAACATCGGTACTAATCCATCAATTAAAGCAGTGCAATCCCCGAAAAAAAAAGTAAGTGGAATATTTGATTAAAATGATGCCTGCTAAAAGTGTAAAATATTGTATAACCTTGGATAATAAACCTTGGATAATGTTCAGCAATGGCTTTACTAGATTGTATAGGTCGCCACTTGGCTTGTTTTACCCCAAACGAAGGAAAGTTGGGAAAAATAAAGTTCACAAGTCTATTTTTGGTTAAGGTCATTATATTCTTGAAAGATTTGCAAATTCATAAACTGAACTGGCATCGGACAATTTCACTGAAGATAATCTTGCAAAATCGACTAACTCATTCGAGTAAGACCAAACTCATGACCCCTAGCTAACTTTTAACTACATGAGGTGTTGAAATTTTCTGAACATGCCACCATGAAAGTAAATAATGACAGTACAAAACCATTATCTGCCTCGCCACACACCCAAACATGCAACAACAACCTACATAGTGCTGTGCTCACTGCTTCTGAAAGACTGAGGACCCAGGCCGCTTATTTATGCTTTCTACCTATGGAAACGTCCAAATTGTACGCTTCCTATGAGAACTTCTGATAACTTATCAGTTTTATGTAAAATTACATCAGTTCTTATGACATTTAATATTAAAAATGTTCCTAGTGCTTTGAAGTTTTGGAGTTGCTAGACATTATGAAAAATGTCAAATACTATCCTTATAAAAAATTCTGTAATTCTAATAATTTTGCCAGAAAAAATCATTTTAATGTGATTGCCAGGACCACTTACTAACTTTCGTAATTTTAACACTACTAAACTGAAACAACTTTTATTCTATTCTTAATCTGCTACCCTTCCATCTGATATTAAATAAAGTGTGTTTATTGTTTTCAAAAGTGGGATAAAACTCGTAAACAAAATCTGACTATTCAAATTACTAAGGATGTTGGCTTGAAAGTAGCTTCAAACAAATCTACGTACTGAAAAATAGTTACTATGAAAATTTGAAATCTCTAATGCTTTCTATGATTTACTACGAGTTTTGAAATATTTATCCAGGCGAACACAGTTGTAGCCAAGCCATAATATCAAAGCATTGTTAGTGCCAAAACTTATTTCTCTCTCCCATAGATTTAAATGAAACTTACTAGGAATCCTTTGTATTTAATTAAACTTTGTTTTGAACACAATTTCTTTTCATGAACTTCTGAATATGACTGAATTATTTAACTTTTCTTTTAAACACGTCTTGCTATACCATATAATATTCAAAACAATCTTTAAACTGCATGAAACTTTCCAAAATTTTAGTTTGTTGTTTTAACCAGAAATTACGCTACTTTCTTTCTACAAGCTTATTTCCTAAGTGTTTTCTAACAACTGAATTCCTCGATTTCAAAGTGTAAAATTTCATGAAAAATTTCAATACCAGCATTTTACTTTTTAATACATACAAACTCTAAGTAGGATTCTTTAGCAACAAACTGTATTATCTTCGGGTTATTTATTCTCCTGAATATGTTTTGAAGTAACAAAAAGTACTGATTTAGTGAAGTTATTTCAGAACCAAATATTACATATCCAAATCTTAGGTTAAGTTTTTCTACAGCTGTTTAATTGAATTTATCTCCTGAATTTACTGTTTAGGGTTTGAATTACTGTCTATATCAGCTACATTGTTTTGAATTATTATTTAAATTAACTTTAAAAATGACTTTATAATTGTGGTACCATGTACTTCCACTAAGCTTGCTGTTCAGGAAACTAATTTCACTATATGAAATTCTATGATATGTTACACTGTGCTTCATGGCCCAATTTGGGTAACAATAATAACAGTATACAGAGCACCCTCTGGAAACTTTTCTCTTTTACTGAACCACCTTGAACTCCTATTAACATTATTAAGGAGAAAAGTAGCTAACATAGTCTTGTCTGGTGATTGTAATGTAGATTTTTAGATAACTTACCATGTAAATTCATGTTGGAATCATTAGTTAACTTATACAATAAAACTCAAGTAAATTTTCTCACTACACTAATAAATGACAGTTACTCAGCAATGAATAATGTTTTCCTATATAACTCAAAAGTAAGTTAAATAATCAAGCCATCTATTAATGGACTTTTGGATTATGATTCCCAGTAATTAACCATCAACACTTTAATAGGAACTAGAACCAAGAGCAGTGATTTTAAAGGTCAGCAGTAAAAAAATAATGAAGCCATTGGTAATTTTAAATCTTGCCTTGGCACCACAAACTGGGAATGTTTTTTACAGTGCACAAGGTATAAATGAAAAATACAACATTTTCAATGGTTTTGTTCTAAATTACCCTGAAAGTTGCATCCTCATTAAAAGATTTGTGCTTCTCATAAAAAATATTAAGCATAGATTAGATAACTGTGGGCATTAGAACATTCTGCATTTCTATAAGGACATTGTAGATTGTCTAGAAACTCATAATGCTAATAGTAAATCACTTTTCAAGCCGTTCCTCAAATTACTGAATCTAAAAGTATGTACTCCAAACAAAGACTCTGAAAATAAACAGGAAAAAATAACCAGTTCAGAAAAGATATTAACATCAAACAAAATTCAGTAGAATCTAATTTTTCAGTTGCTAATATATTTAATAAACATTGTTAATTTATTATTGATAAGTTTACTACCAATAGTTCAGTGATATACAGCATAGATTTAGTGAATACAGGCTTTCAAATAAAGAATAATTTGATTATATGTTTGTAAATTTAGTTACTCTAGAAAAAAATAAGAAAAGTAATCATCTCTCTCAGGAGTATATATTTGAGTGGCTGTGTTTGGATTTTGAACAGATTAATTAAACTGTGTTCCACAGAATTAAGTGACATGCTACATTATCTGTAGAATATAGCTTTACATGTAGTTATCTTTTCTAAAAGGCTCAAGCGTGCTGTAGTTAAACAACTGTATAAAAAGGTTGTTAAATCAGTCGAATCGAATTACCATCCTATTTCATTACTAAGAGCCTTTGCCTAAATTTTGGAGAAAGAAGTGTACAACACAGTTTACTGATAGCTTAAAAATAGAAATATTCTAACTGAGCCACAATTCAACAAAACAAGCAAATATTTCAGAAATCAAATAAATAATAATGAAAGTGTATTAAAAAAAAAAAGATAAATAAATGGTTATAGGCAGTGGATAAAATATATGGGTGGGTTGAAAATAAAAATCTTTAATATAAAGATTAAGGGCTCTAATGAGAAACCTCTTATAACAGGTAATTGATGCAAATAATACATGGCAGGGTGCGGAAGACTTCCGCGGTCATTGTTGGTGTTATCTTGGTTGTCTGGTTTGAACTGTGTGAGTTTATTGAAACCTAACATTTCCATTTCATTTTGTGGCCTTCTTCAGAGGACTGTCATGGCTAGAACGGGTGCCGCCTAAGAGTGTGCTAACCGTTCGGAGTAACGTCACTAAAGCTACCACCACCAGCGTGGCCGGACCAATGGGGGCCTGCGCCCACTCATTCCTAATCAAGCATGACTATATTTGGTCACATTGTAGCCCATCATCCACATTCATATTATCTGGTCTTTTTTTGATTTCCAACGATTCTCCGGTAAGCCTGGGCCACCAACTGCTTTCCTGACCAGTACACTAGTGTCACTAAATATAATTATGTGCCCACATAGTTATTTTTAAGATGGCTTATGTGTTTACACAGCATTTCCGTGACCTTCTGCCCAATCTTGCAGATATACACTTGGCCACAGCTACAGGGTATTTGGTATATGCCCGCTGTCTGCAATTTCTCCCTCCTATCTTTAACCTTTACAAGCACATCAGAAATCTTCCTAGGCGCTCTGTATATTGGACAGATATTTTTCTTCTTTAAAAGAAGACCAATTTTATATGTCACCCTGTGGATGTAGGGTAATACTGCAATGGGTCCATCTGTTTGTCTTCTGGCTTCACCTTCCAATGCCGGACACAGGAGAGTGATCGGGGTTTAAGCCTTGTGGTGGCCTTATTTATGTTCTCAAGGCTGTAACCGTTGGCCAGAAATGCCTCCTTCAAAATTTCTCTTTAATGTTTTTATAAATCCGCAATTTACTGCTGGATGTTGGTGACAGGCTGCATGCAAATAGCGAATCGTGTGGGTGCCCTTGTGATATACTCTGTAGCCCATGGAGCCTTCTTCCTCCCATCTGACGATCACGTCCATAAAGGGAAGTTTTTTGTCCTCCTCAACTTCCGTGGTGAACTTAATTTTCTTGTGAACACTGTATAAGTGTTGGAAGAAAGACTGGAGGGATTCTCACCCATGAGGCCAGATAACAAATGTGTGGTCCACATATCACAGTCATAAATAAGGTTTGAGTCACCGAGCATGGTGGTGTAACGGCTAGTGTTCTGGCCTCGCATTCGGAAGGACGGTGGTTCGAATCCCTGTCCGGGCATCCAGATTCGGGTTTTCCATGGTTTCCCAAATCAATCCAGACAAATGCCGGGATGCTTCCTTCAAAATGCCATGGCCGAATTCCTTCCCATTCCTTGTCCTCCATTCTTTCTCGTCTCTAAAGACCTCGCTGTTAGAAAGTTAAGCTGTTAAGGTTTGAGATTGTAATCTGCCTTAAATACCTCCATTAACACATCAGCCACAATTGGAGACAGTGGGCAACCCAGTGCTGCTCCCTGATTCAGTTGGTAGAAGTCACCCTTGAATTGGAAGAAGGCACTCCTAAGGCATAATTCTTTTAGTGACTCCCATATATCCGGCATGCTGAGATTTTCTAGTCATTCCTTGATGGTGTTGATGGCTTCGTCAATTGGCACGTTTGTAAACAGTGACATGATGTCACAGCTAACAAGCAAGTCATTGTCTTCCAGATGCCTGTTCTTGATCCTGATTATAAAATCTGAAGAATTCCTAATTTTAAAATTAGAATTAGGCAGATTTTTGAGCTTATCTACCAGATATCTTGCCAGCGGATATGTCGGAGACTGAAATGTGCTGACAATTTCTCGTAACAGCGCTACATTTTTGTGTATCTTGAGCAAGCACAACATTTGTAACACTAGGTGATTGGACGTAGTTAATTTTCTTTTGACCTCCTGTTTGATTGAGGTTGCTTTCTGTATTTTAGTTGCAATGCTACGTCGAATCTTCTGCAGAGGGTTTGTTGGCAGCTTCCCATACGTTCTGTCTTGATATAATGCCTCTACCTTTTGGTGGCATTCTTCTGCATACATTACGACTGAAGAATTTCCTTTATTAGAGGGTAACACCACAATGTATTCTTTCTCCTTCTCATTTGATGCAAGGCATTCATTGCAGAGATGGTTTGGAAATTCATAATATTCTTGACTTTTCACTGCAAATCTCATGATCGTCATCTGGTGAAAGAGCAGCTTCATGCACGGTAACTTTGCTGGTGTTATAGCGAAATTCAGTCCTATTGTCTCATTTGTTTCTTAAAAGTGTCTGAATTGCCATACGATAAATAAATAAATAGTCTCATTTGTGAGATTGATCAGAAACCTTTTTAACAGATTCTCCTTTGTTTTAGAGAGTTGCTTTTCTTCTAGTCTGGAGAATTTAACAAGTTGTCTATTCTCAGCTTTTTTTTTTAAATGCATCATCGGCTGGATTCCACGATAATTTGTCCAGCAAGTTCCAATTATCAATGTTTAATGTTTTACTAAGGAACAAGTGGAGACTAAGAATTCTTACTTCCATCACTGCCAGTTCACTCTGCATGTAGCAAATGTGTTCACAAAGAAATACCTTGCTACTTGTTTTCAAAATTCGACAGGTGCAAAATATCATGATGTGGTGCCTGATGTTGAGAAATCCTGGAATAATCCTGGAATCTCAGCAATGGCACAGGAAAGCTAGAAGTGAACAACATGTTTTTTTATCTGGCCTCACGGGCCTTCAGGCATTCTTCCACACTAATAGTGCTCACATAAAAATTAAGTTGAGGAGGACAAACAACTTACTTTCACAGATGTGATCTTGAAGTGTAATGAATATGGCTACCTGGGGCACAGAGTTTATTGCAAGCACAAGCACACAAAACACTATTTGCATGCAGCCTCTCACTAGCATCCAGCAGCGAAATGCGGAATTATAAAACCATTAACCACCCTAGCTTCCACAGTCATTGACGAAGCGATCATAGCTGCCGAAAGAGAAATTTCTGGCCAATGGCTACAGCCTTAACGTCATCAATATGGCCACCGCATGGCTTAAGCATCAAGTCCTACCCTGTACTACAGCACCAGAAGTTGAAGCCAGAAGACAAACAGATGGACCCATGGAAGTATTACCTATGCGGTGATGGATAAAATTGGGCATCTTTTAAAGAAGAAAAATATCGATCCAATATTTAGAGCACCTAGGAAGATTTCTAGTGTGCTCGTTAAAGTTAAAAACAAGAGGGAGAAATTACAGACAGTGGGCATCTACCAAATACCCTGTAGCTGTTGCCAACTGTATATTGTCGAGACTGGACGCACGGTCAAGGAAAGGCTGTGTGAACACGTAAGACATCTTTAAAATAACGACATCAGCAAATCATCTGTAACATAAAATTCTTCTGACACTGGGCACACAATTTTTATTTAGTGACACTAGTGTACTGATTCAGCAAAGCAGATGTTGGCCCAGGCATATCAGAGATGTATTGGAAATCAAAAAAAGACCAGATAATATGAACGCAGACGACGGGCTACAACTTGACCAAATATGGTCATGCTTGATTAGGAAAGCGTGGGACGCAGGCCCTAATCTGACCAGCCATGCTGGCAGCGGTAGCTTGAGTGACATCACTCTGAACAGTTAGTGTGCTCTTCGTGAGCTAGATATAGGTGGCACCTGTTCCAGAAAGTCCTCTGAAGAAGGCCAAAAAATGATGGCCGAAACATTGGTTTTCGATAAATTGATGCAGTTCAGCCTGGACAACCAACATAATATTGACAATGACCACGGAAGTATGCACACCCACTTGATGAATCTGTATGGGGAGAATGGGTTCAAACTAACCAGGCAATTTGGATCACTCCAACAGAAGAGAAATCATAGGCTGTATCATCTAGCTTTGGTGTGCCATTGCCAAGGTATATACATCATTCCAGGCTTTCTCAACATGAGGCATGACATCACGATATCTATCATCCATCGAATTTTGAAGCGAAGTAGCAAGGCACTTCTTCATGAATAGATTCACTTCACATTGAGTGAACTGGCAGCAATGGAAGTAAGAATTCTTCGTCTCCAATTGTTCCTTAGTAAAACATTAAACATTAATGATTGGAACTTTCTGGACAATTTATAATGGAATCAGGCCTAGGATACATTTTAAAAAACTAAGAAGAATTAACTGGTTAAATTCTCCAAAATAGAAGAAAAACAACACCCCAAAACAAAGGAGAATCTGTTAAAAAGAAGTGTGGTCAACCTCACAAATGAGACGATAGACAGTGAGATGTACTCAGTTCTTGACAAAGGACTGAATTTCGCTATAATGCAAGCAAAGATACTAGTGAATGGAATCTTCATTTTCTTCTCTTTCACCAGATGGTACTCATGAGATTTGCATTGAAATGGCGAGACAATTATCAAATTGCAAACCACCTCTGCAGAACCTCACCTGAGGGGAATGACTGTTTATCACAGATGAAGGCAGGATGCAGTCAAAACATGTACAGACACATACATACATTGAAATTTTTTGGTTTATAGTTGTTACATAATGGCGCTTCTCAGCTAACTGATTGCTGGTCTCTACCATGAAGTTATATACACATATGGAAGAAAAAAATCCCAACACCAAAAAGGTGTTGTGCTAGATCGGGGGTGTCCAACCCAAATGATCTCGCGGGCCACTTTGGAAATGCATCATAACTCTGTGGGCCGCATATAAAATTATATATCCCCATATTAGATTTAGACCCACTATGGACATTTTTTGGACTAAAAAATTTAAACAGAATGAGTTATTATTATTCTGTTTACCATTTTTCTTACATGTAAATATAGATAATATAATAATAATTATACTAAACACACATTTTAAAGAAATATGTAATGCTAAAAATAATATATATAGAAGATGGATAGATAAAAATGAAATAAATTTTGAAAATATGGTTGCACAAAAAGTGTATTATTTAATACATTGGTTTTCACCATTTTGGTCATTATAAAATAAATATATTTTCTAAAAGTGTGAGAAATCTCACGGGCTGGAAAAATATTCAAGGCATGGGGCCCGTGGGATGTGGGTTGGCCACCCCTGTGCTAGATAAATGAAAATTGGTTGGTGCATTTATACATCTGAAAGATGACCGAAATTCAAGTTTTCCACAAATCGCATTAGAGTGGTGCTAGTTGTGCCACCATGAAGATTTGAATCAGATTTGCTTTAAATATGAACTTTAATGTTCGTGAGCATTAGTTACCTGTGAGATTGTGTGTAATAACAGTGAGTTGGTCAAGAACACTTTTATGAAGACACTGTTATGAACAGCTCACTGCGTTTGAATGAGATCTTGTAGTAGGGCTACAAGAAGGTGGATTTTCTTTCCATGATATTGCAGAAAGTCTTGGCAGGAATGTATCTGCTGTGCATGATTGGTGGCAGCAGTGGTCATGACAAGATAAGGTTGCAAGAAGACAGTGCTCTGTGCATCCATGTGGCACTACTGTATTTGTCTTACGACTTTGGCAACAGCAATTCAAGCTCCAGCTGGCCCCACAGTGATGCATCAAACTGTTTTACATCAGTTACTGGAAGGGCAGTTCTGAGCCAGACACCCTATGGTGTGCATTGCACTTACTACAAACCATCGCCGTTTGCGACTTGAGTAGTTTCAAGCTAGAACCACTGAGGATGTATTGGAGGTCTATTATGTTTTCTGATGAAAGCTGGTTCTGCCTTGGTGCCAGTGATGGCCCTGTGTTGGTTAGAAGGAAGCCAGATAAGATCCTGCAAACCATCTGTGTGTGGCCTAGACACATTGGACCTACACCTTCAGTTATTGTCTGAGGAGAAATTTCCTATGACAGCAGGAACACTCTTCTGGTTATCCCACCATCTTGACTGAAAAGTTGAATGTGATTCAGTCTTTAGTGTTGCCATTTATAAACAGCATTCCAGGGGGTGTTTTCCAACAGCATAATGTCTGCCCCCCATACTACTGATGTAACCAAACATGCTTTACAGAGTGCCTTGGCCTGTTCAATCGCCATATCTTTCTCCAATTGAGCATGTATAGGACATCATTGGACGACAACTCTAGCGCCATCCACAATTGGCATTAACTGATCCTCCATTTATCAACCACGTGCAACAGGCATGGAATGCCATTCCATAAGCTAATATCCGACACCTGTACGATACAATGCATGCACGTTTGCATTCAACATTCTGGTGTTTACACTGGTTATTAACGTACCACTGTTTCACATTTGTGATGGCTCTGCTTGCACCTACATTAATCTGTGATCTTGCAAATGTAATAAATAAATTTTTTTACCTAGACAAATGTATTGCTGACATTTAATTACTTTATATTGCTTATTTCTTGGCATAGGGATATTTTTTTTTTTTTGCATTAGAATATTTCTATTATTGATGAAAGGCTATAAACATGAAAAATACTAAATCTTCAGGTGTCTGTTTGTATTTTGATATTGTCCTGCTTCAACTATGGTAATCAGTGATGATTCTTCTATCCAAATTTTGAAATTTTCCTGTTATTAAGATTCTGTAGATTCCTAACAATCTTCATAAATATATATACACAGTCCAGTCACATTAATGTGACCACCTCTCAAAAACCAAAATAACCACCTTTGGCAGAGCGGATCGCTGCGAGGCGTGCAGGAAAAGAGTCAGTTAGGTTTCTGAAGGTGTTCACTGGGATGTTGAGCCATGCCGACTAAAGTGCCGTGGCCAGCTGCACTAGATTACGCCGTTGAGGATCCATGGAGTGAACAACCCGATCAAGGTGGTCCCACAGATTCTTGAATGGGTTTAAATCCGGTGACTTTGCTGGCTAGGGGAGTAAGGTAAACTCATCCCGGTGCTCTTCTAACCATGCACATACACTGTGAACTGTATGACACCTCGCATTGTCCTGCTGGTAGATACCACCATTCTGAGGAAAAATTATTCACAAGTAGGGTTGGACATGGTCCGCAAGGACAGATACGTACTTGTGCTGATCCATCGTGCCTTCCACAATGATGAGTTCACCCAGTGAATGCCAGAAAAACATTCCCCAAATCATTATGCTCCCTCCTCCACCCTGGATCCTTCTGGCAATTGTTGCAGGGTATTTGCATTCAGACATTTCACGCCGTATGCGCCAACGTCCATCTGTCCGATGGAGCATAAAACGTGATTCATCGGAAAAAGCCACCTGTTGCCACTCTGTGGATGTCCAGTTGCGGTACTGGTGTGCAAATTTCAGCCTTTGTTGCCGATAAACAGCAGTCAGCATAGGTACATTAACCAGGCGTCTGCTGTGGAGGCCCATGCGCAGAAACGTTTGCTTAACCGTTGTTGAGGATACATGCTTGGTAGCCCCTTGGTTCATCTGGGGGGTCAGTTGCTCAACAGTTGCATGTCTATTTGCCCGAACGCATCTCCGTAGCCTTCATTCGCCTCTGTCATCTATAGCCCATGGTGCACCACATGTTCTACACCGCTGATTTTGAATAGTGCCATTTTGCCATGCACGGTATACTTTTACCACGGTGGCTGGTGAATAGTTCACAAAATTAGCCATTTCTGAAATGCTTCCACCCTTGGCCCGAAAGCCAATAATCATGTCCTTATGGACGTCGGATAAATTGCAACATTTCTGCATTATACAAACGATTGAAATGCTTTCCGATGCCCTAGGACATCCTTTATATACACTCCACTGTAATGTGCTGCCACCTGCCTTCCGTGATTGGTTATTTCATGTTGACGTCGAAAGTAGGTGGTGGTCACATTAATATGACTGGACTGTGTACTTTGTGGCGTGAAGACATGAAAAAGACAAGAACACAAATAACATACTAAAGTTTAGGTCTTAGCCCCTTATCTTGTATTTTTTATATGTCTCTAACATAAGAGGTTGGTTTTAGGGGGTTTGGGACTGAGCAGGTAGTAATGTTACCATGAAATCTATTCATTAACCAAAGTCAGAGGATATCAATGCTTTCAAAATATTGTTTGAATACTGCATGAGGGACTGTTGATTAGAGCATATATGACTATCCTGAATGCCAAGACTGTAGTGAAAAGTATGGTATGGATGGCAACTGTCAAAATGGAGATACTGTTGAAGGATGGTGGGTTTGATGTGGCATGAGAAGTTGAGGTAGCCATTTGAGAGGGATAAATCTACTTTCAAGAATGGGTGTGGGAGTATGAAGGTAGGTCCAAAAGTTCCCAGCCTAAGTAGGAAGGGATATTCAAATAAATTAAACTTGTATATTACTTTTGAATATAACTTCTCTTTATTTTAATACATTTATCATAACATGGAATTAACATTATTATTCCATCAGAAAAATATTTCTTATCTTTGCTGTCAAAATGTACAATTACAGTTGCCTGGACATATTCATTGTTGCAAAACTTGCACCCACAAATATCAAACCTTAATTTAGAAAACAAAAAATAGTCGTGGCCAATTCCGGACTGTACAGTGGATGAGGGAGTTCAGAGAATCAGCATTCTTTAATAATGGCCTTCACATGCATGGCAGTGTGGCCAGGTGCATTGTCACGCAGCAGCCTCACTCATCTTGAAAGTTTACTGCGACTTTTATCTTTTATGGCGTCTTGGAGTTTGATGATCAAGTTGCCATAGTATAATGTATTTATTGAAGTATTTCTTTCCTTGAAATCAAGCAGTAAAATTCCTGTATTATCCCAAAAAATATTCCATATGATCTTCTTCGCCGACTGGCACACTTAAGCCTTTCTTGGAAGAGATTTCCCCACCTAGCTCCATACCATTGATTCAGAAGCGGCGTAAGACATGGGTGAAGTGGGCAACTGTCTGTGGCCTTGCGGTCCAAGGGCCTCGTGGAAACAAAGGTTTATGCAGCATTATTTAACCTGCAAAATAGATTAGGACCACCAAAAGCTGTAACCGTGACTAAATATTTTACTTATCATAAAATGATAAATACCACCAGCTAGCAAGCATCTGGCAGTACTAATAATTAGAGACCAGATTATATGCATTTGTATGTTTGCATGTGCATTTGCATATTAAGTGCATTTTCACCTGTTATTGCATTTAGTGATGATGCATATTTTCTCTAAATTTACAATATTTTTCGGTAGTGTACCTAGTTCATGAATCAAATCATACGTTGTAGTGGGAAAAACATACTAACACCATGGCACTTAGCAGTTTTGAAAGATAATATTGTTATGCGGCTATGTAAAACAAACTCTTGGGAGGATAAAGACGGACGATTCCGTTTTGCATCATGCTCACCTACTGCAGCACTCTTCCTGCCAGACAAATTACAGATGCTATTCATGGGCTCATTTCATGTTTAATTTTTATTTGTTTGTATAAAGTTTAAGCACCTGGGTGACTGATATTCACTCGGCATCTTTCGATTTCTGTTCAATAGCCAAGATTTCCAATAAATTTTGATTAAAGTTAAAGGCTAAAGAAACATCGCCAAAAACACAAGGAACTATATCTATTACTGATTTTTGACATGCTATATCTCGAAAACCAAGCGAGATATCATGAATATTTATTCTTTATTTTTTATATGTTTCATCGAATTCTATAAAAATTCATCATCAGATTGTGACATCATGATAATGGTAGAACATCATCAGTGCTAAATTAATTCACTCTGATAAAACTATGCTCATACCTTGCGTAGTAGTATTTAATGACAAACAACCACATTTTACAGTAAAAAGTAAAGGATGATTACTTCATAACTGGTACTGGTAATATTATTTTCAAAGAAGTTTCTTTAAAGTGTCACCTCTGACAAAACCAATCATAAATTTTAATTATCTTCCTTTGTAAATGTTTAACAATTAAACTTGCAGTGCTAATATTTCCACGGGTCAGCCAGCAAACAAGAACTGTTCATTTAAATATTCTTTGAAATCAAAGAATCTATTTGTAGGCTTTCTGGTACCTGAATTGAGCCATTTCCAAAACCCAAAATATATATTTATATATACAAGAGTGCTCGTTTAAAGATATAAGATATATACCATGCCTTAAAAAAAAATCAGTCCGTTCGTGGATAGTGACTTCCTTGAAACATTTATTTATGACATAAATATGACATATGTTTTATATAGTCGAGTTTGTGAGAAAAATATTTCGTGGGCAAAAAAGTTTTAAATAGACCAGCATGTAAAGGAAAGTCTTGTGTAAGAACAGCCAAAGGCAACAAGTGTAAACAGTGGCAAGTAGCAGTAGCAACAGTAGCAAAGACAAACCGAAAGATCACTTAAGCATGGCTCTATGTGAAACATTGTTTGCAAGTAATGTTCCTCTTAACAAACTTACAAATTCCTACTTACAAAATTTTATGCCATTGTAAGAATATTGAGTTTTTTAAAAAGTTGTCTGCAAGAAGTTCGTGGTTTTACTCTACGCAACACCCTAATAGCTCATTTCTGCGCTATGAAAACTTTTTTACTTTGTGAAGCATTTTCCAAAAATATTATCCATATGATGTCAGTGAATGAAAATATGAGGAGTACACCTGTTTGGGGACATCCATTAATTACTTGAGGTAAAATAGGGGGGGGGGTCCAGCAAAAAAAAAAAAAAGGTCTACAGTTTGCGCCAAAGTCGATTTTAGGAGAGTATTTCGTCCAGAAATCCGGAAAAACACCTCACGTAATTTGTGGATGCCCCCCTTTCTTTTTTTTAATTCTAGATCAGCTGTTAGAGAAAGTGTTCATATTGCAAAGGTGGCACTACTTAACTTCTTCAGTAGTGAACAGATATGTTTATGCCAACAGAGTTTCTCATCTATTTTAATACCAAGGACTTTTATACTCTTTGTATCTAAGATTGTGTTATATTTATAGCTTACTTGTAATTCTGGCTGTGCATAATTTTTTGTTTTAAACCTAATATAATGTGTTTATTCCAAATTTAATGTTAATAAATTATATTAGTTTGCTACTTCACTAAGTTCATCATTTATATTAAATTCTAGATTGCTGTTTTGTGTTTTTTCACAGTCAGGTTAATGCTATCTGCAAATAAAATACTCTTAACTTTGCCAGATATGTTTCCAGGATGGTCATTTATGTACAACAAAAAGAGGAGGGATCCGAGTACAAAACCTTGTGGAATTCCATGTTTTATTTTCTCCCAGTCTGATAAAGCATGTTTACTTATTTTATAATCAAAACTTGAAACTTTTTGCATTTGACTTTCCATGTATGATTAAAATCATTGATCTGTGGTTCCATAAATACCATAGTATTCCATTTTCTTCAAAGGTAATTCATGATTTACACAGACAAAAGCATTTGCAAGATAACAAAATATTACTACAGGGTTCGTTGTATTATTCAGTTCCTCAAGTTATCAATTTCTATAGATGCTCTTTATTTGAACCCAAATTGTGATTTAGTGAGGATATTATTTTGTGTAACATGTTTTATTACCCTACAATACATGACTTTTTCAAAAATCTTTGAGAATACGGAAAGTAATGAAATGAGATGAAGTTTATCTACACATGTTGCTTCTGCTTTTTAAAACAGTGGTTTTACAACTGCATATTTTAGTCTGTTTGGAAACACACCTTTCACTAAGGATTCATTACAAATATTTCCAAGTACATGATTGATAGAATCTGAACATGTTTTAAGTAATTTACTTGAAATATTGTCATAGCTAGCGGAATTTTTAGGTTTTAATTGTTTCATGAGTTTGTTTATTTCTGAAACTGTTACTGGTGGCAATTGCATCTCCACAAATATATTCAGGAAAAGCAGTCTCAAGAAATTTTAGGGAACTGTGTGGGGATTGCTTTTTTATGCCTAATTTCTCTACAACTGAAGTAAAATGTTTGTTAAATATTTAACAAACTTTCCCTGCTTCACTATGAACAGATTCATTTTGTTCTATTTTTATGTCTTTAGAGGGATTAACAGATCTTCCTGTTTCAGTTTTTATAATATTCCATGTAGTTTTCATCTTATTGCCTCAATTCTCAATTTTCTCTGTTATCTACCTGTTCATGGCCTTTCTTATTACATTTCCTAGTATTTTAGAATAAAGTTTATAATGAGCTTTCGGAGTATAGTTATCTGATTCTCTTACTTTTAAGTACAGGTCCCTTTTTGTTTCACAAGATACTCGAATACCCTTTGTTATCCATCCCTTATGCAGTTAATTGTTTGGAGTATTGACAACTTTCCTTTTTTGAAACTTCCTTCGAAAAGTGTTAGAAATATATTGAGAAAGGAATCAAATTTTGCATTAAAACCCTGTGGATGGTACACTTCTGACTATTGTTCATTATTTAAGGAATCTATGAAATGTTTTATATTGTTTTCATTAATATTTCTTCTATTTACCCAGCTTTTCTTTATCTGTTTAATAGTGTTCCTGGACTTGATACAAAACAGCTGGGCATCATGATCTGAGATACCATTTATTTCTGGAAGTGTGTTGTAATTTCTGTAGGTACTGAGAAATAATCATAAAAAATTATCAATTGCAGTCCTGCTATTATTTTGTATTCCAGTAGGGAAATTTACAAATGCTGTTAAGTTAAAAGACAACAATGAGGCTTAAATTTCTAGCCTCTCATTGCTGTGATTGAGAGCGTCAGCATTAAAATCTGCACATAAACATATTTGTTTGTTATTTTCAAAACATAGTAGCAAAGACTCTAGTATAAAATTTGCTGAGGGGGCCCTGTAAATTGCTGTTACTATGAGCTCTTCCTTACCATATTCAAGTTTAGTAACACAGCATTCAAAGTATTGTTTTATACAATACTTACTTACACCTACAGTATTGCGTTGAATATTGTTTTTAACAAAAATGGAAACTCACCCTTTTTTCCATTTTACATCTACAGAAATGTGAACCTAGTCTATAATTTGGGATGGATAGCAGAGATATGACAAATGATGTTCAGATATGCACAAAACATCTGCATTTATAATTTCTGGAATTTTTAATCTCTTCTAGGCATAAGGTAATGTCGTCAGTTTTAGTAAATATTCCCTTTATATTTTCATGGAGAATAGTGGTCTGAACACTTTGTTTGAATGAATTTAAAATGTTTACTTTATTATTACAGACTGGTATGTCAGCTGGAATTTCTATTTTCAATAAGTTTTGATCAGGAGAGACATTAATTTCTTTTAGACATCTTAATATATTGTAAGTGACAATTGCCATACCGGGGTTGTAGTATGCACTATCGCCTTAACTTTCTTCAATCAGATACATTCTTGTAAGTTATGAAATTCACTGTATCGAGTATTGCCAATGGAAAAATCAACTGTAATAGTCCAAAGATAACTGCCACTTTAACTGATATACCTCAAGAAAGGAAAGGTTAGGTAGTTATTATAAAATCAAAATCACTGTTCATTTTAGTAAGTCAACAATCATTATATTGTTTAAATAAAGTACACTTCCTACAGTTGAAAATCAATTGGATGTTTCATCACCAAATGAATGCAGATTGTGAAGTATTGAAGACAGACCAGAACCAATCTAGATGATTTTCAAGGTTACTTATTAGCTGTTAGAACTGTACCGTGGTACTGAAAAACCATAATGGCTGACACCCAGCATGCCTTTCTGCTACAGACTTCCGCGTCCTTCACCACTCCGCGCTGTTAACACTATACAAACGTGCCAAGACTCCAAGGACTTATCCGCAACTGACTGGTAGACACAGCATCCACAGCCTATATGATCATCATCTTCCTTCCTTGGTAGCCTTCCACTATGTAACATCGTTCTTCAAATGTTGGAAATATGAAACGTAGAATTCTGAAACTTTAATAGTAATTAGAATGACATGTAACAAGTAACTTACTTCCTTAAAAAAATTTCTGTGAACATAACCGATTTGCTGTAAAAATTAAAAGTATATTAAGAGGCAAAAGCTAATAACTTTATTTATTTAGGTGGTAGACGGTTCAAGTGAATTTTTTAAGGCTTCTCTATGAAATATCTTTTATTTAACACCAAACTTAGTCATATAAGTTTATTATTTATTTGAAGTATGAAGAAAGAGTCGAATAAACAGTAATCTTAACCCTCTGACTGCTGACGGTGGATTGTCTACCTGCCGCGCTGAGGCCTGCTACCTGTGCTATGTGATTATTCCTGGGGACGGAGCGGCCCGCGCTGCCCCAAGCGCTCAGTGATGAATTTTCCTGGCGAAGCACTGTTACCTCTCACAGCTGATACACAACAAATGCTCTCACTACATAGTTTCTCTGCAAATAAATTACTGCAGAATCAAACTGGATCATTAACCCTATTTTTCATCACTAATAATTATATCTTGCTTGTAGTTTTTACTCGATTTTTGCAGCTTATGTCGAAAGCGTCGTGATTTTTAAATTTGCATCAATAGTTTACTGTTCTTTCTTGCATACCCGTTTATAACAACTGCAATTTTCTATAGGTTCCTTACTGTATAGAGTGTTATTGTTAAAATGTAAAGAGCGTAGATTCGAAGAAGATGCTAGAAATGTTTTACTTCCCCACTTACATACTGCGTTCAGACCACAACTGTTAAATTAGAGATATTCGAACTGACAGACAGTTAAAGGCATCCGATTTTTCCTTGTGCTATTCACGAATATAAAAAGACACCTGAAAATGATAATTGCAGAAGCATCCTCCCCCACACACCGAAATTTGGCTTGCAGAATGTAGATGTAGGTGACTGAATGTTTGCTGCACTTTGTAATTACCCGATTGTTTCTTTGATGAAATTTGTTCCACATAAGTACTCAACAGATTTTCAAAGCTGTGAAGTGTCTGTCCACAAATTACATGAGGTGAAATGGGGGGGGGGGGGGGTACTTCCGATGAAATATCATGAAACCAGAGTAACAGAAAGCGGTGTCTTGACATAAGTTGGAGTATTTAGAAGAATGTGTCTGGTGCAATATTCGCTAAATTTCAATTTTTTTCACACGAGGCATCTGAAGACAAATAAATAGCTATGAAACATACATTTCATCATATACAGTATCTTTCCAATTTGATATTCGAGAATACACTGATTCTGGAGTATTCTCCATAGTGGTTATATAAAACATATTCTTTTCATCAGCTATATATCTCATCAGTTCTTCTGTAAAAAATAACATGAAAACTGACAGAAAACTTGGCACATTTCCTATTTGACACACGTCCCAATAGCGTATCATCAAATGTGTGATTAACTGGACAAAAATCATTTTCTTTTCAGCCAGATTTATCGCCAAGACATAATTTCTTTGTAGGCGTTTCACTATCACTTTCTGATTCTTCAGATTCAGAACAACTAACATCAATTGTTGAAACATGAGACTGCATTGTCGCCCCTGCTGATGAGTAAGGTTTAGGACTACAGCTTTCCGGTTCTGTGGAAAAGCTATAACCTCCATCAAAATCATGTAGTTCATCCTCAGTATCGCTCCTCGTAAGAATCTCCATGATTTCTTCCTCAATGCACACACGGCGTCTTGCCATTTTCTTTATGAAATATAGGACAAAAAGAACAATGTAATTTCTGTTGAACAGTGAACTGTAGAGCGAAGCCTAGGCTCCCAGCAGACAAACATTCGGACGATAAGCTAGCGACCAGAACTGCGAAAGGCTATTGAGAAATGGAGCATGAATTCTGCTGTACGACTCAAGTAGTGACGCGAATATATTCGTCATCAGCACTAAGGTAGCGGCAGGCGGGTGCAACTTAACTTGTCAACAGCACTCAGGGGAAAACAGGTGGCTGCGACTAAACTCGTCATTAGCACACGGGGCAGAAGCAGCATGACGCGTAAACTCGTCAACAGCAGTGAAAGGGTTATGATTTACTCACTCACATATTAAAACCGATTGTGTGTCCTAGTTAAGTTACAAAAGGCATAATATAAAAGTATAACATCAAGAAGGAGTATAATCATAGAAAATACGATGATAAGCATAAAATAAAATGCGATACTTGGAGGGGCTCACTATACTGTACATATTGCTGCATTTTCTTGTTGACAGCAAGATTATGAACTTTGATCAGGCAGCAGTCAGTGCTGATGTCTGATAACTGACGATGGACTTCAGCCACATAGTCACTCTGATTTGCAACCACAGTGGTTGGGTTAGTTTTGATATTTTGCAATGTTTGTGTATTAATTTTAAATCACTACCCTTCTACCTGTTCTCTGTTTGAATTTACCCCCACCATTTTCCTGGCCTCCAGTCATTCTGTGAAGCTGTCTCTCACAGCACCCGCTCTCGATAAGGTTCTCTTGTTGATAAATGGCTAGAACTGAAAATTCCTACTTTACGTGTGTTTTTGTGTTTTCATGTTTTCATGTCACACACCAAAGTTATGGTACATTTCCCTGTCTTAATCTGTAATTTCTTTTTAGCTACTTATCACCTTTTATTCCATTGTTTATGATATTTAAACAATACTCACCATACTTGATAGGAGGAATGCTGCATCAAAAACAAAAAAAAAAAATCTACACAATCATAAAAAAAAGACAGTATAATTTGTGTGATGCGTATATTAATGAAAATAGAAATGTCTGAAGAAGCTTGAATAGATGGCTGAGGTCAATCCAGTAACAAGAGTAGTAGAATTTGAAAGTTAAGAGACGGAAGAGGTGGTAGAAGGGGGCAAAAATAATATTTGTGGAAATGATACACTCCGAAAAGAAAATCAATCATGAAAAAATTTACAATTATTGGTGGATCAAAATATGTATAATTCAATCAAAAACAAAGTGTGAAGTAATTAATTTTCATTAAGATAAAATATAAATATACTTATTTGCAAGTGCTGGGTTTGCCAGTGTAAGGAAGGTGAGTACTTTTCTGAGATTGAGACCTGGGGAGTGTTTTGATCCAGGATATGTAAGTAGGCCAATTTCCATCCATGGAGTTCAAATGGGGATATTAATTCAGGGTGTATTCTCTTGGCCTGAAAACAGTCATAGCGATCATAAGAGTTGTGGGAGCTACCATGGGCAGCAATATAGTGTGGTTGTATTTTAGGAGGAAATTGTTTTTCTGTGACCCCTTATTCTGATGGGTAACTGATTCATGGTGAGGTTAGTGTAAGAACTTTGACAATGGAGGCGGGATAACTGGTATATAAGGTGAGGTGTGGTATATGTGGCATGGCCCATGATATGGTAAATTTTACTTTTGGTGGGGTTACTATTTTTTGTGGTGTATGAATGGATATTGCATTTTTTTAAATAGGCCTAATTCAAGGGAAGGGGCATTAAGGTGATTTAGGAGCGTTAGAGGGTTGGTATTTGAGCGTAAGTATATTTTTCAAGACAGGTGGAGGATTTTTGGGAAAGATAGTGGGGAGAATTTGCCACAATTTTGCAAATGATCTGACAATATCACAGCCAGGACAATTAAATGTTTCAGAAATTCCAGGCCAGGGTAGATCAGGTGAAAAAGACAGCACTGTGGTTGATTTTTGACTGTGTGTTATGGTTAGGGGGACAGTTTTTGCTTCATGAAAACTGTTTATGCACCAATTCCTGGGGATGGTTAGAGGATATGAGTGCCTGTGTCAGATTTGTCTATGGGGTAAAGGATTCTTCATTGGAGGAGAGTTTTCTTTGGATGGCTAGGGTGAAGAGGAGAGAGCATTTTGAATAATGTAGGTGGCAACTATTAATATGTAAAAATTGTTGCAGGTTTGATATAGACATAGTTGTGTAACTATACAGTATACTCCAAGATGTGATTTTTATGTGAGAGTAGGATGACTTATGGGGTGGGAGCTGTTTGAAGACTTTAGAAAGTCAGGTATGATGTCCTCTCTTTGAGTCCAGATAGAGAAAATGTCATTTATAAATCTGAACCACACAGCAGTTTATAAGATTATACTTTGGAGAAAAGATTCATCCAGTCTGGGCTATCATAAGGAGTGCAATATGAGTGAAATTCCTCATACACTTATTGCATATGTGGAACTGGAAGGTCAAAAAAATTTTCGCCAGTGAAATGAGGATGTCAGTGATGGAGAAAGCAGTTGTTGGGCACATGTCAAAGTAATGTTCATGGGCACTAAGACCTGGAAACATGGGATGCTGGTGCAGAGAGGTGACATCTGTGATAACTATGAAGGAGTGAGGTAGGGGTGTAAAAACTGTTGATAGACATTCTGGGATGTGAAAATTGTCTTGGACACAGGAAGGGAGGCCAAGAAGGAGAGGTTGTATTTGTTGGTCCAAGAAGGCTTAATGCATGGAAGATCTACAGGCAATGACTGTAGGGACTTCAGGATTAACAAGCCTGTATATCTTGGACAGAAAGTAAATGACTCTTGGAATTAAGGATCTAAATATTTTGCAGCGAGGGACCTTGGAATGGAACTTGTTGCTGTATATTGATATATATATATGATTATCTTTTATGTTTCATAAACTCATTTTACGGTACATATGGTGAAAAAAATAGAGTCTGTAATAATTTCGATCTGATCCTTCCATTTCAACTAAAGATTGAAAATAATATTAATTACAGTAGAGCATAAATAATCCAAAATAATTGGGATTGAGGGTGGTTCGGACTAGTGATTTGTTCAGATTTTCAATTTGTATAGGTTTGGTATCTATTCTTTTTATTTTGCCTTTAAAATTACATTAAATACTTCATAATTTTAAATGCTCCAAGGAAAAGAAGTCTCTTATTTTCTTTTGTTCCATTTTGGAGACACTTACGCTGTTTTTAGAAGATGAATTTAAAGCCATTCCATGCATATAATGTTGGTACAAGATAGTAAAGTTAACAGAATTCACCATCACAGTGAATCAATAACAAAAACTCGGGACAAATGTTGCGGTTTTCAGATTTTTAAAAGAAACTCAAAGTTATTGGCACACTGGACAAATTGTTGTCATGTCACATTTGCAGCAAATATTACACAGTGGCAGTGTGTGGTTAGTCATGAGGAAATTGTGGCAATAATACAATAGCAAATGTAATGTGTAATACTCATTGTACTTAGTTCTTTGTTATTGGAATTTACAAACAAAGCAAGTGTACTGTAAATATGTAAGTAGAAACAATGTTGATGCTTCTGCAAATAGAGCGTAGTTTGTAAAACTAAATAAATGAAAAATTTAAAATGTTGTTTGGATAATTGATGTTTCAAGTAATTGATGTTCAGATTATCAACACTCTACTAGAAACAATTTTTTTATGACTTTTATATTTCTCTTTCATTGCAGCTATCACTGATTGAAGAGAGAACTGTAGTTCTAGTTCCAGGAGAGCCTAAACAATGGTTGCCAGATGTGCAGCAAGCTTTGCACAATTGTCAACCAGGTCATAGAGTTTTATTGGTAGCACAAGGAACATTTGATAATGGTCTATTAGGTTTATTCAATTGCTTGCGTAAAGAACCTGGAGGGAGTTCAGTGAGGTAAGAAACTGAGATTCTGTGATAGGAAGGCAAGTAAATAATTTGCTCATTGCATAAGGGAATTAAAACTCAAATGACATTAAATATGTTGTGGTTTTCTGATATTATTTATAAATTGGTTTTGTTTGAATAGTTTTTGCAGTGTTATCTATGCTAGACAAAAGATTATATTTAGTAATAAAAAAACATTACCTACCAGTAGCTTTAATTTAAAAAAAGATTCATGATTTTCATAGGTGTTTGTTTGTAATGGATGAGATTGCACCATCATTCAGTGAACAAGACTTTTTATACCAAGAGCAACTTATGAAAGATTTGGCAGTAAATGTCTTAAAGAATGGAATCTGGGGAAGCTACCGACATCTTCTTCTTGAAGATAGACAGTGCGTGAATTTGCAAAATAGACATGTGATTAATTTACCATGTATCCTTGGTGACCTGTCAAGTTTCTCATGGTTATATGGTCCACTTGGAAATCATCAGTGGTAAGTCTTATTTGTAACATTAAAAGGAAAATAATGTTTTTATTCATGAGAGCCTTTAATTAGTACGTTTAGGTAAGTAATATATATATATATATATATATTAAACATTTGGATAGGAGAAAAACCACCGCTTACCATAGAAGAGGTTCCCTGTGGTGTCGATACATGAAAAAAACATGTGCACAGATGGAGTAAAAGTTTCAAGCCTGTGGCCCTTTTTCAGTATTAGTGAGATGACTGCATGTCGGAGGCTGGTAGCCAACTGCGTAAGCCAACCAGGCTGGTAGCTCATGGTGGGGGGGTAGGTGGGGTGGGGGGGGAGGTGGGAACATGATGGTGGGGAGTGAGGGTGGTGGTAGAAGGCCATAAGCTAGAAAAAACTAATAAATAGATTATAAACCTATATATAGGGACCCGACAGGGAAGCGCGATAGACGTCAGCTGATGGTCCAAAATTACCTATTAAGTCATGGATTTATGTGCAAAAAAACTGAGAAATATGCAAAATCAGAAATTCAGAAAGGACCATAAATTTCTCACAGCAAACTACATAGCATGCAATATATCTCCAAAACAAATAGACATTCATCATGATAGTTTGTAATAATGATCGACAAAATAAACCTGTCAGTAACAAAAGTGGATAGTGGAACATTTCAGTGACAGAAAAATTAGCTGTGCAAATAAACAATATAAGAATCTTGTAGGATACCTTTAATCAAGTGAGATGTTTGAGAGCTTTCTTCCACTGCAGTGTTCAAGGAAAGACAAATGTGGGGAACAGTATATTAAACCAAAATACTCCTAAAAATAGATGCTATAAATTTATAGTGGGGCCTTATTATTATTAATTGTGATGTAGCAAACATTCCGGTGGCAATTCCCTTCGTCATCTAATTACTTTTTTTTTATGTATACATATTTTATAAAATTTTCTTTTATAATTTGAATGATAATTCCTCCCTATTTACTACTTAAATTCACAAATTTTAATTGTAAATTCCTTAAGCGTTTTGGTAAATTATTCATCACTAAACTTGGTAATTTGTTACAATCCCTGACATCCTTACCAACAATGGAAAATTTTCCCAACTCCCTTATGCATGATATTGAGTGCAAGCTTGTGGTCATGATCGCCTTTCCCCTTCCATGCACTATTACCAATTCTTTGACCAATATCCCTCCAAGCTCCATCACCAACATATGCCCTGTACATTCCCAGCACTCTCTTCACTCTCCTCCTTTCCTCCAATGAGTCCCAACCCAGCTCCTTTATTATATCACTTACTGACTGGGTCCTGCAATAATTTCCAAAAACAAATCTAGCTGCTCTTCTTTACACACCTTCCATATCCTGTATTCGATAACCAGAATGTGGAACCCAAACTACACCAGCATATTCAACCAATGGTCTGACCAATGTTTTGTAACCCAACTCCCTAACTTCTGTGATACATCCTCTCATCAAACTCTCCAGTAAGTGAAGGATTTTGTATCCTTTTCTTACCACCTGCCCAATGTGCTCTCCCCAGATGAGTTTGTTACCAAATGTAATGCCAAGATATTTACAATCCAAGCTTTCAACAAGCAATTGTGACCAACCTATAATCATAATTAACCTTTAGTTTTTTTTATCTGTGTACCTAATAAGCTTGTATTTTATCTTCATTCCATGCTGACCTACCTTTTAGATATTCAATCCAAGCCACCCAGTAGCTATTCAGAGTCTTCACCTGTTTTGATCCTTGTATACCATTATATCATCTGCAAAATACCTAGTTTCTGACTGTAACTCATCAAAACAGTCATTCATTATAATATTGAACAGCTGTCCTATCCCAACTAGGAATATTCAATTATTGCACTGGCTGAGATATTGAGGGCACGGGTTCAATTCTAGGACAAGGAGCGGCTCTTGCCAAAGGATCATTGGAAAATGTAGGCTTATATAACAACTTACATCAGAGCTTGATTACCAAGTCCCACTTAGCAGGATTTTAATATTAGACTATCAGAGTACAGTTTTATAATAGAACAGACAAGTATGAAACACAAGAATCAAGGGTTAAGCTAGGAGAGCTATACAAACTACTTCCCCAAGTCAGGATCCAACAGCTATCAGCTAAAACAATACTTAAGCCAGCTCGCACGGCGATGCTGCTGTGCGCGGTTGACTTCAAGTGGTGTCGATGGCAGAACTGGACTGGACCTCGAGGACTGGCAGCAGTTGACTCTTATAATCAACTCGTACAACCAACGCCCTTCCTCCACGTGTCGCATCTGGCCCACACGCGAGTTAGCGCATTCTGACCTGATGAGATTTGAAAAGTGGAATGTGACCGCTTTCCATTTCTCTGATACTGTGGCTTTCATCAGGCACATGTCTTCCGCTGCGCACAGTGCTAGACTTTAGCTGTATGGAACATTTACTATGGCTGCCTTTAATATTTATGTTTATTATATTGTGATTTCTTAAGGGGATATTACACCTCCCTTCCCCCCTGAAAATTGATGCAACACATTTCATTGAAGCAATTTTGTTGCTGTGTATCTGACTTTCTAGTTAGTCAAAACATTTTTATAAAAGCATTTATAAAATAATTTTAAATTCTTACTACTACCTTTTGTATCATTAGTTATCCTAATGCTCTTATTTTAGATTACATTCCTCTCTAATTCTACAATTGTCTTAAGTCTAATTCCCAATTTACATCCATTCTTACAATTAATTCATAGGTTACATTTTCCTTATTTCCTTCTTTGGTTATCTTTATAAAATGCATATTAATTATAATTCTTACATAGGTTACAGTTACGTTACTTACATTGGATACCTAATTCGGTTAATTATTATTTTACATTCTTTTAAGATACATTACAAAAATAATCATCTTCATTACAATATTACTATGCAGATGTCAGTTATCTTTTATCGCTTCACTTAGCTATCGTCTTGTCGTCCTTTGGAATTCCCACAATGACAATGCTCTCTTCCCCAGTTTTGATATTTCTGGAAAAAAAGATTCTCTCTTCTTCAGAACTGGAATTAGATCTTCTACTACCCGAGAGTCTAGATTCTCTGAAATTGTTCACAATAGTTGTTCTTACACAAACTTTTCCACAACAATCATCATCCAAGATTTTCTTTGTAGTTCTGACACACTCTCTACAACATCTACAATACCTACAACAATAACAAACTATTAAAACAATTACAGCTATATACCCAGCATAAGTTGTAAATGATATACCAAAAGGGAAAGGTTCTTTAGCTTCTCTTTCCTGCTTCTAGATCTTTAATTTTAAGATCATCTAATTGCGTTGCCACGCATTCCATTGGTAACTTGACATTTAATAACTGTGATGCATTTTATTTCTTATTATTGATAACACAACAATCAATGTCTATATCTATATTCGGGATAACATCCTTGCTTGATATGTTACTGCTTATTACATATTCAGATTGGATAAAAACTCTTGTTCCATAACTTTTATACTGAGTATAAAATTTTATTTTTCCTGATTCCTGTAACATGACATCTGTGGGGGTACCACCTCCACACAACACTGTTATAGCTTCCTCTTTTGGGATCAAATATAGCCATCCATTGTGCCCAAGATGGGTCCATAGCGTCTGATTTAAATGAACAACTTTCTTTATGCAGTCAGTCAGGATTTCCCTAACTGGTTGCAACAACATATAGCCTCACACTCTTCGTGATTGTAGGTGGACAGAAAAACTAACATCTGTTTACATATGCTGTTAGTTAGATCTAACATTTTACATTCCAATTTGTTAGAATCTAATTTTGCATAGTGACGTTAAGCATCATCAATCAGTAACAATTCCTTTTCCGGTTGGATATATACATAATTTCCTGGTGCGGTTCTTATTTCCAGGGGCAATGGTATTACTTTATACATATTAAACACACTGTTATCAATCAATGGAACATGAATTACATATCCAAGCACTTTACCCGACAAGAATACATCTAGGTCAATTAACGTAAGTATTAAATACTCGTAGGCTTCAGTGAGTGGAACTGGAAACTTTAAATCTCTTTAATCATCTTTTTAGGTTCTTCAGTGGCTTAATTAATATAGTAATTAATTAAGTAGCCCACCATAAGATTCAGTTTAAGATTTTTTGTTTATTTTCAAAACAATGTCAGTAATATTGTTTACATGCAAATATAAAATCCAGAGATACTACTGATGCAATCTTTGGCAGTTCCAAAGTGAATCTGTGTCAAACTTACTGTAAACTACCTAACTCTGTCCTTCTGCTGATTTCTTTATATAGGCTCTATCAAAATTTCTGGAATTCTTGAAAAGCGTGCACCAGATATTTCTCGAACATTAACAATTACTCAAACAATTAAATATATTAAAAACAATCAGAATTAATACATAATCACTTAACATCATTACAGAACAGTCAGAACTGGAAATCATTTACAGAAATCATTTTAAACTTTGGAAAATTGTCCTGTAGACATTGTAACTTGTATTAATACTTGGAATTACCAACATTTTAGCAATCCTCTCACATAATTCGGTTCTTAAACATATTAAATGGCCTTTAAATAATTTCTTTTCATAAAACAAAGTCTATATACACTGATTTAAAAGAAATTGCAAAACAAACATACCAGATCATATTCAAGAAAACTTTAGCTCACTACAAATACTTCATTAAATACAATTCTACTTAAAGTTCAGGTATGAGGGCTGTTACAATCTCTTATGAGTTTTAAATAATTTACAATCTGTACAGGATTGATAATGTGTGTTTCACATAATCTTTTTCAATCTCTTCAAAAAC
This sequence comes from Vandiemenella viatica, assembly GCA_031002005.1. NCBI lineage: Eukaryota > Metazoa > Arthropoda > Insecta > Orthoptera > Morabidae > Vandiemenella > Vandiemenella viatica. Next base: position 68,106,617 of record CM061914.1, read on the forward strand.
CAAAGTGAGTTGCACCAAATGCTCATTTATTGCTAACAAAGGGCTATACACTGTACAGTCATGTCATTAGTTTTTATATAATCAAGAACGTATCTTTCAATCTTTTCATTCATTCTGCAGAAACTTCATGCGGTCCTATCCATTGAGAATCTAGTTTCTTGGAACGACCTCGTCATACTGATTCATCATGCAATAAAACTCTTGTCACCTGGCTTAAATGGTATTGAATTCTCTGTTCTGTTATAATACTTCTTGTTTGTTTCTTTACTTTTGTGTAGGTGTTCTCTACCTATTTCCTGCAAGGATTGCAATTTGCCTTTCAGTTTTTTGACATTGTCGTCATAGCAGTATATGATATCTGACTGTTCTTTCTATAGTACACCTGGAAAATTAGCTTTCCTACCAAAAAGGAGTTGATGAGGAGTAAGCCCGGTGCTTGTCGTATTTCTTTTAAATATGCAGTTGGTTGTTTATTCATTAAGAAGATAGAAATACGCCATGTTGTATCTACGATGTGTTTCTATTTATATTATTTCGGAAGATATCTTTTATGCAGCTTAATCAAATAATTAATCTTTTAGTTATACTCTTCACAACATAAATCACAACTTTTATTTTAAATTAAATACATTCATTAAATACATTATCGGACTTCGTCATTAGCAAGCTCTCCTTAGCTGCTGCTGCTCTAATCAATCTCTTAGTCTCTCTTTGTATTTTCTGTTGTTATGGAAACTTCCTTAAGAGTACTAACTGGCCCGTGGCAAGGAACGCCTACCTCAAGGATGTTATTACTATCGGTTATGCCACAACCCCTCCCAAGTTTACCATACCATTTGACATCCATACCATTATAAATGGTTATGGTAAACTTTCTGTAAATGTCACTTTTTAGGTAAGGAGAGCTTTTTTTTTTTTTTTACATTTGGCTAATAATACATTTTTTTCATATCACGAGGACTGATGTCTTGAGGTGACTTTCCCTGGTGGTTTTCCATAAGCCGCTACTGTTTGGAACGGCATATAGTCTGTGCCTTGCACTAGTGTTAAATCTTTTCATTCACTTAAACTAATTCATCATTTTCTGAGTTGTAGGTTCAATACCCTGATTGACTTTGGACACAGGATGAGGCAGTAAGCATAGCTTACTCCTCTACAAAAGAAAACCGTTTTTTCTATATTTCCAGTTCACTTTTTCCCAGTTATTCATGCAAAACAACTTTCTGTTTACAGTTAATCTTACTTTGCCAGAACAGTAACATGGCAAACCAACTTCAAAAATATGTAAAGAACTCTGAAAATGTTCAACACCATTATTCTGTAACTGCTTTGATTCATAATCACAATATGAGGTTATATATATATAACCGATAGCACACAGAACCAAAACAAAATCCCAATGTCCTGTCGCGGGAGTTAGTGCAGCTTGTTTCTCGATCATTTGCAAAGCATTGACACCATTCTCCGGCGAAGGAAAGTCTGTAACATGCAACAGCTTTGCATTACCCATCTTATCAGCAAAATTAATTATTAATAAAAACTATTTACTAATCTTCAAAAATGTAAAACATAGATCAATCTCATGAATTATTCAAGTACATGGAACAAAAGTATTTACAATAGTTAATTGCCTAATTACTATGCATCATTATTTTTTTTTCTTGACCTTTACATAATTTTTCATAATACATGCAAATTATTTTCATTTTATGTCATATCTTTATCATCATTTCCCAATAACATTTCTACCTATACCACTACAACACCGCATGAATGGAATATTGATTTGTGAAAATGTAGGTACCTGGACCTAAACAGTTAATCATGTTAAGACTTTTCCATTTATTTTTTATTTTTTTATTTTTTTTTCACTACATATTCCACCGCTCATTTACTGAGTGGTAGTTGTTTGAAAGGTTTAAGACCAATAACATTATATCTTCCTTTAATTTTATTCCCACCTGGGTAGGCTACTGTGTATGAGTTCTCGTTGTCTCTACCAATTACTTTATAAGGCCCTTCATATAAGAATTTGAATTTTTTGATCTCTTTATTTATTGCTGATGATTTCCAATGAGTTTGTACCAATACTAAATCTCCAATTTCATATTCTGTGGGCTTGATGTGTGCATCGTGGTGTCTTTTTCGTCTTTCGGCATGTTTCTTCAATTGCTCACATGCTATTCTTATTTTTTCAGAGTAACTATACGTGGTTGTTGGAAATTGAATAATTTCATACACAATGCGAGGAGGTTTCCTTCTGAACATGAGTTCAAAAGGTGTTACAGATGTAGAATCATGCGGTAAGGTGTTAATAACATCTTCTATAGCCCCTAATTCATATGCCCATCTCTGGTGATGCTCATTGCAGTATGTTCTGAACCAACGTCCTAATTCTTTCATGGCTCTTTCTGCGGCATTTCCTTGGGGATAGTAAAAGGACGTTCTAAGTATTTCTATCTCAAGACTTCCAAAATAATCATTCCATGCTTTGCTTAGGAATTGAGGTCCATTGTCTGTGAGTACTTTTTTTGGTTTTCCCACATGTGGTATGTAATCATTAGTAAACTTTGAGCAAATTACTTTAGTGGTACTCTTCTTTAGTGGATATAATCGTATGTATTTTGAAAAAAACATCTAATACAACACATATTTGTGTTACCCCTCCCCGAGACATCGGTAAAGGTCCAAAAATATGTAGGGCAACTAGTTCTCTGGGTTCTGTGGGTAACACACATTGCATTTCCCCAATCCTCTTAACGTTGTCGGCTTTAACTCGTTGGCATAAGTCGCAATTGGTAATTATGGTCTGTATTCTTCGGGCCATATTCGGAAAATACAATGTTTCTGACATAATTTTGTAACATTTATTTGCCCCAAAATGTCCATAGCTAAAATGATGTTGGAGAATAAAATAATTGACATATTTTTCAGGTATCCATATCTTCCAATCTTCACTGTCTGTATGGTTCCTTCTAAATAAAACTCCATCAAGTATTAAATAAAATTGTTTTAATTTTTGATTGGTCTCATGTTTATGTATGATTTCTTGTATTACCTTGTCTTTCTGTTGCTCTTGTTGCATAAATTGCAAACAATATCTCACCTCCTTTTCTCCTGTTACCCCTTTGATATAAAGTATCCGCGGTTTCTTCATTCCCAATTGGTTTGGGTCAGTATCCTCTAATCCTAGAGGCATTCGCGATAGGGCATCAGCCAGACAGTTGTCTGCTCCATGTATATATTTAATTTCAAAATTAAATTCTTGTAGCAATAAAATCCATCTAGCCAGTCTACCATGTACCAGTTTACATTTCATCAGAAACGTAAGTGCCTTGTGGTCAGTGTAAACTACAACTTGTCTACCTAATAGCAGATATCTAAACTTATGGAAAATCCAAACAATAGCAAGTGCCTCCTTCTGCGTAACGCAATAGTTACGTTCCGACTGGTTTAGCACCCGGCTGGCAAAGGCAAGGTGTCTTTTCTCTAACACTTCATTTTCTTCTACCTCTTGAAAAATTTCAGCCCCCAGTCCATAATCAGAGCTATCTGTTTGGACACAAATTGGTAGGTCCCAATTTGGGGCATATAAATTTATTTTCTTAAGTAAAGTGTCTTTCACTTCCTGAAAATCCTTTTCACACTGCTCAGTCCAATGCCAGTGGGAGTTCTTCTTTTTCAATTTTTCAAAATGAGGGCTATTGAGTATTTGTCCACGAACATATTTGCGGTAATAATTACAAAGTCCTAAAAAACTTATTAGTTGTTCTTTATTTTGGGGCCTCGGGAACTCTCTGATTGCTTTAAGTTTTTCCTCATTCAGGGTGATTCCATTAGGGGTAATGGTATGGCCCAAAAATTCAATTTTTCTTGTCAAGAATACGCATTTTTTCAACTTTATTGTCATTCCCCCTCTTCTTAAGGCTGTCAAAACCTCCCTCAGAGTCTGCCAATGTTCTGTGATTGTTTCACTAGCAATTAATATATCATCCACATAGACAAATATTTTGTTGAGCAGATCTTTGCCAAGCACTAAGTCTAAAGCTCGGATGAAATTTGCCACGGCGTTATTGAGTCCGAAAGGTAAAACGCGAAAATGATAGCTGCGACCTTGGTAAAGAAATGATGTATATTTTCTTGAATCTTCCGCTATAGGTATTTGCCAGTAAGACGCCGTCAGGCCCAAAGACGTTAAGAACTTTTTTCCTCCGAGATTCAGTAATAATTCGTCTATAGGTGGAGGATGGTCCCATTCCGTTTCTAGAACTTTATTTAAGGTTCTTGCGTCTAAAACAAGTCGGACTGACTGGTCAGCTTTGCTAACAACTACTATCGGGTTATTAAATGGACTAGTTGATCTTTCAATAATCTTCCATTTAATCATTCGTTCAATTTCTTCATCTACTTGTTTCCTCTTAGCAATCGGTATTGTATAGGGTTTTACGAAAAATGGAGTTTTGCATGTTACAGTAAAATTACATTCATAGTTTTGTACAAGTCCTGGTTTATCCGAAAACACATCACTGAATTCTCTTAAAATATTACTTAAAATCTCCTTATGTTCATAATTACTGTTATCCTTCCAAAACAAGGAATTATTTTCTTCAGCTTGCTGCATTATATCTGGTTGTATTGTTCTCACAATGCATTTAACTAATTTCTCATGAAACTTACTTTCTTTCCCTATTGCTACTGCATTTCCCCACGTCAAAACACGAATTGTAATTTCCTGTTTCTCTCTCCAATAACTGATCATAGGTACTTGTAATCTTCCTTCTTTTATTGGGAATTCCAGGTAACCATGTTCAAAATCCATAACCGCGTTGAAGGCCCTCAAACCAATCTACGCCGAGAATGCAATCCGTTGCAAGTTCAGGTACCACGAAGACACCAAAATCAAAAGAGTATTCTTTTATGTTCACTTGTAAGAGTATCTGTTTCCTTATTAATTTACTCTTCCCCCCTGTTGCCGTTACTACAGACATACCACTTACTGGTAACATTTCTATCCTAACTTTTAATTGCTCTGCAAAATTCTGAAACATTTCAAATAAACTTTCTGAAATACATGATATTTCCGCACCTGAATCAAGTAATGCTTCAACTTTCTTTCCATACATCGTTGCTAAAATAATTGGTGCCCTAACTATTTGCTCTTCCTTAACTAACTCTTCTTCTCTCAAGTCATCACTTGGATTATTGTGGAAAACACTTTGGGCAGATACTAGTCTATTTTCGTGGGTAGGTCCATTTTTTACTATTGCCTCTGTCCGGACCACAACTTCGGCATTGTCTAATTTTTTGGATTTTCTGGACTCCCTTCTTGGCTGGCACATGGGTTAGGTGTGTTCTCATTTCTGTCTACATTCATTTGAGGTTGAAAATGTTTTCCTGCAAAATCACTTCTTCTGTTTCGGTTGATATATCTTACATAAGCTTTACCTCTACCCGAAAAAAATTGTTGACCTCTTGAATTAGACTGTGAGTCAGATTGATGGTTGTTGTTACTTAAATCTTCCTGTCTATTGTATCTGTTATTCACTAGTGTTTTGCGGTCATTAAATTGGTTGTTATTTGGATAGTCTCCTTGGTTATGAGTGTAGTATGAGTTATTTTTATTATAATCCCTGTGTTGTCTGTAGTTATTGTTATTATAATTATCGTTCTTAGAACTTTTATAATATTGTCCATTGTCAAGCCTATATAATAACTGTTCTGCATCTTCAATACTCCTGACGTTCTGGGTCGTAAAAATGTCTTGTATTTTACCAGGCATCCTACCTACAATGTCTCTTACTATCTCTTCTTCGGGGAGTGGATCTGTAAAGAAATTATTCTTTGCTGCCTCTCCAGCAAAAAAATCTAAATATGAATATCGCCCTTCCTGAAATCTTCTTCCCTTGCACAGTTCTCTTTTCTCATGGTACTGCCTCTCCTGGGACCAGAAATAATTTAGAAAATTGGATTTCAATTCATCATAAGTATTGCATCTTTGGATTTGTCGCTCTCCCCATACTTGAGCTCTACCTCGGAGATGTATAAATACAATTTATTATCTCTGTGTCATTATAATTCTCAAAAGTCCTGTAGGATTCAAAACTTTTTATAAAAGTAACATGGTGGATGGACCCATCATCCCAGAATTTTGTAATTGCAACTTTATCACTGGAAGTAAAGGTTATTGTGTTCAGGTTACCCCAAGGGTTTGAGGTTTGTGCCTCTTTACATTTTGTCTGTATCTCTGATAGCTTCATGTCATGGAACTGTAACTTTTGATGAATGGTGTTAACTTCAGTTTGCATAGTACTGAGTTTGTCTACTACTGAAACAAAGTGCTGAACCAAAGAGGTGCTATCCTGCTTTTGTTGTGTAACCTCTTTACAAGTTTCATGATGTTGTATGCTTAATGCCTGGAGGTCTGTTACTATAGTCTCTACCTGACCCCTCATCCTCATATTATTCTGTTCAATTGCCCAGATTTTCTCTTCTGAACTCTTCACCTTAAATGTCAACTCCTCAATGGCTAAATCTGTGTTGTCAGTTTGTGTCTTGATACTGTCAATTTTGTCATTCAATTCCCCTATATATCTTTAACAAATCTTTTTGTTAGATGCTAATAATAATAATAATAATAATAATAATAATTTTTATTGCCAATATGCTTGTGATACAAGTTTCTAGCAAAGTCAATACAATAGATACATTCATACATAAATTTTTACAATTGATCAAGTTTGTATAGGGCTACCTCCTTTGTAATGCTGTCAAGTTGATCGCTAACAGTTTGGAACTGCGAATTGAAATTACTGCATAAGCCCTCATGAGATTTAGTAAAGTGTTCCGACAACTCTCTTTTCTGTTCAACCAGTGCATTTTGAAATTGTCCAGACTGTTCAACCAGTGCATTTTGAAATTGTTCAACTAGTGCCTTTTGAGATTGTAAAACCAAACTGAACATAAACTGTTTTAAATCTGAAATTGTGTCTGAAGGTAGTTGAGTGTTTTTGTTAGTACCAATCAGTGTCTGTGGTTCATCATTAGTGATGCCTTCTATAAGTGTTGTCATGTTTGAGTGCTTGGAAGAAACCATTTCGGGATCATCAAGTGTTGTCCGTTCAGTTACTTCTAGGTGAATGTGATCTAGTAAGTTTTCCGTGGCAGATAGTCCTATATTAGAAAAAGTTGCATAATATTAAAATATATTATTTTTTTTCTAAAAAAAAATCTCGATTGGGAACAGAAAGTTCCAAAAAACAATCAAACTGTTCTTACGACAAATTAATATTATATAAAGATTCAGTCAAAATTGGACCAAAGTCGGCAACTTTTCAATCCGTAAAAATTATTCATCAATCTATCTATCTCTTCAAGAAATTGTTTGTTAACATAAATAGCTTGAAAGCATGCTAAATTTATGCAATGTGTACATGTTCTACTTTACGCAAATTAAAATCAAGTACACTTGAAATTACTAAAATCTAACTTTACAGGTAACGTCGTGTTCTTCGTGAAATTAATTTGCAAGTTAGAAGGTCAAGAAAATAATTTACACTCCGTAAGGTTATGAACAGTGAATTATTTGAAAATTTAAAGTGTATGGTAGACTATTACACTTTAGTACTCTTTAGAAAAGTCACTTAGCTGTATATACGAGTGGTTCAGTCGCTGTAGTCGTTCAAAACACCTTCATATGCGACGCCGCAAATACCAGCACAGATAGAATAAATCCAAGATCAGCTGTTCCCGACTGCGATATTTCTTCTTAATAGTTCCTGATCGTCCGCTGGAGGCGTTGCCGTCGATTTGTTGTTAGTCGTTTCTAGGATCATTTCTCGATGAATTCTTGTTGTCGAATTATAACTTAGTTGTTATTTTGTATGTCTTATTTCTTTATTCTTTCTGTATTCTGCAGCATCTAAGTCCGCTGCACGATCGCCATGTCGCATTTCTTATATGCATTTGCTTGGTATTACTTATTAAGAAAATAGAAATACGCCGTGTTGTATCTACGATGTGTTTCTTTTATATTATTTCGGAAGATATCTTTTATGCAGCTTAATCAAATAATTAATCTTTTAGTTATACTCTTCACAACATAAATCACAACTTTTATTTTAAATTAAATACATTCATTAAATACATTATCGGACTTCGTCATTAGCAAGCTCTCCTTAGCTGCTGCTGCTCTAATCAATCTCTTAGTCTCTCTTTGTATTTTCCGTTGTTATGGAAACTTCCTTAAGAGTACTAACTGGCCTGTGGCAAGGAACGCCTACCTCAAGGATGTTATTACTATCGGTTATGCCACATGCTAATATGTGGTGTCGTATTCAATACAAATGTGGCATAGTTTATGCACTCATCCCAATTTCTTTGATCTTTTGCTATAAACTGGCGTAAATACTCTACTAATGTTCTATTATTTCGTTCAAGGTTTCCATTACTTTCTGTATGATAATCTGTAGTTTTAACGTTTTGGATTTTTAATATTTTTCATACTGTTTTGAAAACATCGCTCACAAAATTTTCTACTTGACCTGTCGATAAATGTAAAGATTACCATACATTAGTATTATTTCCTCTAAAAATTTTCTAGCAATAGTATTCGTGTCTTGCTAGTCAATTGGTACAGCTATGGTGAATTTTGATAATTCGTCTTGGAAGGTTAAAATGTAACGATTACCTTTATCGGTAATACTCAAAGGACCTACTATATCCATCCAACATTTTTCAAAAACAGATTCAGTAGTACGAGTTATTTCTAACAGCATTTTGTTCTTATTCTGTGTGATCTTAGTCTTTTGACACGTTTTGAACTTTCGTATGTAGTTTTCTATATCTCGCTTCATTCCTGGCCACTGGTTGTACTCTTTTATCTTCACGTTAGTTCTAGTCATGCCCTGATGTCCTAATGGTGAATTATGACATTCTTTCAAAATTTGTTCCTTTTCCTCTGAACTAATTTCATCTTGTACTTATTTTAAACTATCTTTAATATTTTCATCAATTATTTCGCTTTTTTGGTCCTTTACTTGAACCTCTCTTATGCGGCTAAGTGCATCAGAATTTGTGTTCATTTATCCTTCCTTGTAAACTACTGTGTATTCATACTCTTCGAGTCTAAGTCTCCATTTAAGTAATCTAGAGCTAGGATCTTTTACACTAAATATCCAAGTCAATGGTGTATGGACTGTCACAATCGTGAATTTTCTGCCATACATGTATGGTATAAACTGTTTAACGGCCCATACTATTGCCAATAACCCTTTTTCTGAAGTTGAATAATTTTGTTCTGCCTTTATTAATGTTCTGGAGGTACAGTAATACCCCACTTTACGCGAGGGATACGTTCCGCAAAAAATCGCGTTAAGTGAAATTCGCGTATATCGGGGTTTACGACTAAACAGAGTCAAAAGTTAATGCAAAAAAAAAAAAAAAAAAAAAAAAAATCATTGGAATCAATCTCTTTAATTCTAAGAACACTTTATGCAGTATTACATTTTTTTTTAAAACGGAAAAATACATCTATTGTCTTTTGGGTAGCATTTCTTTTACGTTCTTGTAAAATACGTTCACCCAACGCTGTTTTTAATTGTTTGACACATGGTCCAAACACGGTCATCATCACTAGCTATGCTATGCAATATGTCCAAATCTGAATAAATTTTTGAACGAATATTTTGTATTCTGCTTGAAGATAAAATTCTCTTCTACTTGTCCTTCCTCATCGTTTATGAAATTATTCTGTAACTCGATCAGATCTTCATTGTTGAGAGGTTCGTCGAGAGTTGCTACAAGTTCAAGATCTTTTACCGCGACATCTTCAAGTTCAGACCACTCAATCATTGCAGCAATGTCTTCAAGCACTTGTCTGTGCATTTGGATAATTCTTCTAGGTGCTTCCACTAAATCTGGCCAAAGATTACGCCACACCCTGTTCATACAACTCCTTTTAACTTCTTTCCCAGACTCGTCTATGTTGTGAATATCCTTCAGGATGTTGTATGACTTCCACCACTCTCGCATAGACTGTCTTCCTTCCCCGGCTGTTGGCTAAAAGTGCGGCGATGGTAATAAGCTTTGAAGTTTGCTATTGCTCCCTGGTCCATAGTAGTGTTTGGTGGAAGGAACATCACGTACACTTTTAAGTCTCTCGGCGTATCAAGTGAGATTGGATGACCTGGGGCATTGTCTAAGAGTAATATAACTTTACGTTGAAGCCCATTTCTGTCACAGTAGGATTTTACTGACTGTCAAAAACTATTAGAATACCAATCTTGAAAAACTTCCCGTGTAACTCGCGCCTTTCTGTTGGACCGCCCACGACTGGTAGGCTTATCTCGTCTGTACCTCGTATTGCACAATGTGTTTCTGAATGGTAAACCAGTAAAGGTTTCAGTTTGAAATCACCAGTGGCATTACCACCAGCAGAAGTGTTAATCGATCTTTCGCAGCTTTGAAACCGCTGACTTGACGTTCTTCTTTAGAAATGAATGTTCAAGATGGCATATTTTTCTCACTAAAGCCCGGTCTCATCATCATTGAAGATGAGACAAACAGGAATTTTTTCTCGTGCTACGAAATCTTGAAACTTGTCTGGAAACTCAATTGCAGCTTGAGTGTCCGCACTGGCGGCCTCACCTGTTGTCTGGATATTGTGAAGATTGGAACGCTGCTTGAACCAATGAAACCAGCCTCTGCTGGCAGCAAAAGTCGGAGTGGAAGTCACCTTCTTCTGTCTTTAACATCTCATACAAAGATTTTGCTTGTGTGCGTATAATATCTTGAGTCAGTGGTGTGTTCTTCTTAATTAAATCTTCGATCCAGACTGCTAGCAATTTCTCCATTCTTTCTAGGATAGAAGATCTCGAACGAGAAAGTTTTGTTGCACTTATAGGTGTTGAACTTTCGCTGGAAAGTTTTATTTTTTCCCGATTTTTAAAAATCGTTCTCACAGTCGATTCTGACAGACCAAAATCTCTGCCAACAATTGTTGCTTTTTCCTCCATTTTCCGTTCTTCTTTTCACCTTCATCTTCAATTCCCAAGTTCACTTTTACGCTCTTTTTTTCTTCATAGGCGGCATTTTTAACGTAGTGTTAAATTATGTATCTCCACCAAACGTTAAAACACGACTGCCAGCCGAGATAAACAAATGGAACAAACGAAACAAACGAGGGAATTCCCATAGAACAAAGTCGTAGGACTGGGAATCCTCAATTCTTCGATCAGAATGGTCAGAGAAAGAGGGGATTACCGCGACCAAAGAGAAGCCAATGACTACATTAAGGACATACATATTCTTAAGTAAGCAATTCGCGTAATACGAGGCATTTTAACGCGAAATTTGAAATTCGCGTTAAAGCGAAACTGCGCATAACGGGGTCGCGTAAAGCGGGGTATTACTGTATATGCAATTGGAAAATCTTTCCATATTGATTCTCCTTGTGACAATACTGCTCCAATGGCAAATTTACTTGCATCGGTAGTAATGATGAAAGGTAATCCAAAATCTGGAAAATGTAAAAGTGGTGGGTCTATTAATAATTGTTTCAATTCTTGAAATCCTCTCTCCTGAGGTTCCTTCCATTTATAATCTTGGCCTTTAAATAACAATTCAAGCAATGGTTTTGCAATCTTGCTATAATTTGGCATAAAGCATCTATAATAACCTGATAGTCCTAAAAATCCTTTTAATTGTTTTGTTGTCTGAGGCTGAGGATAATTCTTTACCTTTTCCACCTTAACTGGATGTGGTTTAATTCAATCATTTGTTTTAATATGCCCAAGGTATGCTATTTGTGTTCTAAGAAACTCTTACTTGTCTGTTTGAAGTTTAAGTTTATTCTCCCTTAATCTTTGAAATACTTTACTTAATCTATCATTATGCCCTTTCAGTGATGTCGCATAAACAATTACGTCATGAAGGTAAATAAAACATTTAATGCCTCTTAAGCCCGTAAAATATTATTCATTAGTGTTTGAAAATAACCTGGGGCTCCCTTTAATCCCATTGGCATTGTCTTTTATTCGTAATGATTAAAATTGGAGCTAAATGCTGTCTTTTTCTGCATTAAAAACTGGCTAAGTCGAGAGTCGAGAAATACTTTGCTTTACGCAGATGATCTAAAGCGTCTGAGATATTTGGAAGGGGGAATGCATCTCCTACAGTGATTTCACTAAGCCTTCTGTAATCTATGGCAACTCTCCATTTTTGTTCCTCTTCGGCGACCATTGTAACAATTTCATTTTGAATAATTAATGACTTGTTTTCATAATCTAAAATTGCATTTTGTTTTATGAAAAAGTCTCTCCCAATTAATTGATTGTATGGGATATCTAATTCCATACGTACCACATAAAATTTGTGCTTGATCTTACTTTGTACTACAATTAAACTTAGTTCAACTGTTCCAAAAGTCCTAACGGCTTCTACCGCTATACCTTTAATACAAATCTTATTATTTTTATTGAACTACACATTGTTTTTCAAGCATTCCCTAAGAACAAGACTAATTTGAGCACCTGTATCTATTAATAATCTGATTTTGTCCTTCTTTCATCCATGACAAGAGTAAATTGATTACATCATTTTTTGCTTAGTGGTTTATGGCCATTTCTAGTATCATACAGATGTGGACTAAGCACCAATGTTCATCCAGTGTAACTGCCGGCTTCCCACCAAACTACTTGCAGCCTTCCCACGACATTCATTTGCATAATGCCCTTTTCCATGGCATTTAAAACATGTAACTTGGGTCACATGCCATGCCCTACATTTACTCTAAGTTTACCCGTGCTTGCGGCACTTTTTACAAACATCCTCAATAACAGGAACTCTCCTAATCTTACTTTCTCCCTCTCTACATTCTTTTGAGGTGTGACCTAGGTTACCAAAGGTGAAACATTTAATTACTCTATTCATACCTCTCCTCTGTTCCTCAAAATGATGATGGATTCGTTCGCTTATCGACAAAATAGCGGTTTCCTCTTGCAAAGCTAAATCAACTGCTGCCAGCAGGCGTATGCTATCACCACAACTCCGAACGATTGTTTTAATTCGATCATTCGCAAGTCCCTGTATGAAACATGCCCTACCCAGCAAATATACGAGTTCCAATGCCCCTGCTAATACATCATCTTTACATTCTCGTCTAACAGCTTCCCTGATGTTGCGCTGCATCTTCATCATCGATCCTATTACCCCATGAAGCAACAGATTCTGCTTTACCTTGTTACCTTACAAGCATAGAAATCAATTGCCCTTTTACTTGCAAAATTTTCCTCTCGAATTTCTTTCACTTCCAGCCAAGTGTTAGTATCATCGTTAACCATTAACCGTGAATGTGCATCTCCTGTTCTTTTTTCCTTTACAAAACGTAATAGCAATTCTTGATCCACATCTCTTACAGATTCGAAAGCTACATCAACATTATCAATGAAATCTCTTAGCATGGTTTTATCCCCATCAAAAGGATTTGAAATTAATTTTAATGCTTGGGAAACACTAACATACCGATCATCGTCTGCACGTTGAGCATTACCATCATCCACGCTACCAGCGACACTCATTTTGAAATAAAGAGCTTAAGCAACAGTCAACAACCAAACACACTATTATAACCTTAACAAAAATTGGAAAATACAAACACACAAGGTTCAATCATACAGTCTTCTTCGGTGATTCTCCCGAGCAGTCACCCTGTCCTCAGGACTGAACGCGATATTCCAAAGTCGACACTGTGACCGGTTCATTTGGCTCAGCGACTGCGCCCGGCTCTGCTCAGCTCCAACGACGAACGGCTTTCCTGGTTCTCGGATGAATTCAGCCAGCCTCCGGCTGTGATCTTTTGCAGCCAGCCACCCAAAAGGCTGTGACTTTCCAGTGAAAACGGCTCGACGTCGATGTTAAACAACTGGCAGCTGTAGGTATAGGGTTGGATGGTCAACCTGACTGGGTACTTTAAATGCAGCTTGTATAACCTAACATCGGCTATCGCCACTAGTGGCGAAAAGTAGTCAAAGAAATTGCCTACATGTGCTAATGCAAGCACAATTCCTAGTGTGTCGACTCTGATTAAATACACAACTAACCCAACACCAATTTTTTCCTTATGTCCTGTGTACCTAATAAGTTGGCATTTATCTTCATTCCATGCTAACCTACCCTTTTAGATATTCACTGAAGTGGTCTTAGTTGTTCAGAATTCAACTTTGAAAATTGCCACATTTTTCTTTACGTCATAATAACTTTAAAACTGATTTAATGTTCATTGTCCTGGGTGGAATGCTTTAAAACTTTTATATGTTATCCAGTGTTCTTTGTTATTACACAAAATTTACTTATTAACTCAGGCAATTATTGAAAACGTGTTGTTGAAAATGCAAGTGTGCTCAACAAAGTTTTAAAATTGTGTTTTTGTTTCATTTATACTGTCTGAAACTATTTTACTTGTTCTTGGTTAGTTATTATTATAAAAATACTTTACTGCATCTTAAAGTGTTGCAAAATAACAATATGATCACGTAACCAAACCTGATTGATTACAATTTGGATAGCTAAGGATTTCGCTGATTTAGGTAAGTTTAAAAGCTGTTTACTATAATTAACTGTTCTTAAATGTTGAATTGTGGCTATTATTATGTGTTTAATGACTTTCTGCCTTTAAAATATTTTCTGTTCTGAGATGAGCTGCAGTATCAGCTTCTATATGAATCGTTCCTCCCATATGCTGTAGTTACAAGGCTAAAGATTTTACAATTTCTAGAAGGTTTACCCCCTTCCTTATGCCTTATAACCGAGAAAAGTAGAATTTAACCAGATTCTAAGGTGCTTACAAGACCCATTAGAGGATATTTCATGTGAGAGTAAGAAATCAGAATGGGTGAAGAGAAGACAAGTAACCACCAATTGAAAAACCAAAAGTGACAAAAATTAAGAAACAGTGGGCACTCTTATCATCTGCTGAAGGGTGTAACCTGGAGGAGCAACATAGCATCCTGCTTTATAAAAGTGTACTACCTACGTCTTGGAAACATGAACATGGACAAAGAGGGACACAAGCAGATTACTGGCAGCAGAGGCATGAAAAATATCTCAGCAAAGGAAAGAATTAGAATTAAATACATCAGAGAAATATTAAAATTTAATGTGTACAATGGGAAAGACAAAGAGAGTAAGGGATTTAATGGGAGACAAGTAGTGGAGGTAGAATCTTGGTGTGATCATAGAAAATTTAAGAGGATGTGCCAGATAAACCGCTGAAGTGGAAACTTTAAATGGTAATGATTTATTTCTTTGTCTCATGTAATCAGTATCACCTGTTCCATTCTTGTCCTGCACATGAGGAAAATGGTAACATGAAAACTATTTATGGATTTCCAGCTTGCTTGTTTTAGAACCATAATTGTTTCTGGTAGTTCATGAATTAGTGTGAAGTAACTTTTTCATTAGTTTATAAAACTTTCATATCCTCTTATGAGCTTGTTAAATATCATGACAACTAATTCCAGCCTGTTCACTTCAGCATATATCAGTTTTACTGGAGATCTGTAATCCAGTCCTGTCACTTGCCTTATGACATAATAGGCCTTTAATTTGGTTAATTATGGAAAAAATCATGTACTGTAGCAGCTTAATTAATTTCTGTCTAAAACAGGAGCTATAGGATATTATAATTAAATTAAATTGCCTTTGTGCCAACTAGATTTTCTATAATTCCTAAGACTTCCGTGGCTGTCTTTGCTCAGGTAATGAAATAAACAACGCGGCATAACCCGAAAGTCTATTAATCATAGATTTTCTATGTTTAGTTCAGAATATATATTGCTGCTTGACATGGGATTCACTTTATGGTAGTAGGTTAATAACATGCTACCATTAGACTAGCAGGGATTCATAGGTTTAAGGCTGAGAACACTTCCCAAGGAGGAATGTCACAACCATCATAACACATTATTCCAACAGTAGACACAGAATTTACTCCATTTTCTTTTTATCAAAATTTTCTACCTCACTATCAACTGATATATCTGAAATGTGGTTCTTTAAGTTGTAAACAAAAGTTACAAGTTTATATCATCACAAAAATATTCATAATACAATCCAACAACCAATTATTTTGTATCTATTTTTTTCTTTCATCAATGTTGAAGTCTTCAGAGATGACAAAGGACTGGGAGCAAGAAATGGGAAGGAATTCAACCATGGCCTTTTGAAGAAATCATCCCGCCATTTGCCTGGAGTGATTTGGGGAAAGCATCAAAAACCCAAATCTGGTTTTGAATGCACTTTCTTCCGAATGCGAGGCCAGAGTGTTACCTCTTACCAACGACGCTTGGTATTTTGTATCTTCAATTCTCTGAATAATCACAGTTGCACTAATCACTTGACATTAACAAACATAGCTGTTATTTACAATTAGTTTTCTTGTTTCTCAACATTGATAATGGGTGTCAGGGATTTTGATGGATGAAACATATCAATCAACTATCATATTCATGCCCATGTAAAATTGTGAACCCAGCAAGATTCCCTGATCCACTGTGCATTATACGCTCACAATCCCATGTGTATGGGTGTAGATCTGGAAGCTATTATAGGAAGGAAAACTAGATAACCAGTGTGAAAATATCGCAGATACAATGAATAGTAAGGTTGGGGGTTTGTAATAGGACGAAATAACAACTGTCTCATTTGTTTCAATTGTTAATTTGTGTAGTGTAATAGGTACATACGAAAGTTGATGCCAGTGTAGTAGTTTATTAATATCTCTGTGATATGTGCTACTGGTATCTAGTGGCTTGGTTCTGAACTGTCTCGTATGAGTGACTTTCACAATTCTTACTTTTGCCCTTAAAGCGTCAAATTCCATAAAAATTTGGTTGTTAAGATATGCTGTAACCAAGGTAGAAGCAAAATATAGCCAACCAGTTGCATCAGTCAGGCTATTAGTCTTGACCTTCTTAAGATGGTCTTCTTCAGAAGTATGTCGCATATAAATATCTTTATGCAATCTTGATAGATAAATAAATACATAATTTTTGTAGACTGATGTTTTATTATGAACTTAACAGTTTATTTATCCCGTTTATTTGTTTAAAAATCCTCTTGATACCAATAACGACCATGTTTGTCACTATATCCGAAGATTTGCAGGTTCGTTTTCTACACAAGAATTATCAAAGCTATTTTTTGCAACAATTATTTTCAAGATTCCCTGCTGTTTTTCTTTCTCACCACTTCTCTCCCAACAATTCTCTTAACTTTTTTTTTTTTTTCTCCAGAGATCATATCCATTCAAGCAATCTCTGAACGTACAATATTTATTAAACTTTATATTCTTTTTTTTTATATAAATCGTTTTAACTTTTAATTTACCAATATTTTGGCCTTAATCAGTATAAATATATAATTTTACTGGTTTTCTAAAAAGCTGCTATGTCACAAGTACATGATAATATACTAGTGGGTGGAGATGAACATGTTCTTGTATGAAGCACGCTTTATCATCTACATCTAAATCTACATATATACTCTGCAATTCACAAAATTCTGGGTGGCATAGGGTGCTCAGCACCCAGGCTAATCTCTTTGTTGTGCATTCCAATCCCTAATGGTACGAGGGAAAAAAGAATTCATATAAGAATCATTGCAGCACCTTATTTCTCTAATCTTATCTTTCCTGTTATTCCGGCTCAAATAGGTTGGTGGACAATGTATTTCACTACACTTGTAAGTGAAAGTTGGAGTACACATGTTTACCAATAAGTTTAATCGATACGTGTGTCGTCTATCTACCAGAGACTCCCAGCCTAGTCTATTAATCAGATCTGTGATGCTTTCATAAGGACTGTAGCAAGCGGTCACGAATCGAGCAGCTCTTCTCTGTACTTTCTCTATTCTTTCGATCAACCCCTTACGAAACGGATCCCAAATGGCACAACAATAGTCAAAATGTGGACCCACAAGAGATTTGTACACTATCTCCTTTGTTTGTAGAATACAATTTTTCAAGATTAGACCTATGAATCGCAGCCTAGAATTAGCTCTACCTACTAATGAATTAATGTGTAAGTCCCATTTCATGTTCCTTTGTACTGTTACTCCCAAATATTTCATATAATCAACCATATTAATAACTGAATTGTTTAACTCGTATTTCTGAACAATGACTAAGATGGTCTTCTTCAGAAGTACATGATAATATACTAGTAGGTCGAGATGACCATGTGCTTGCACCAAGCACGCTTCATCAACGAAGCATGCTTGCAAGCACATGGTCATCTCCACCCATTAGTGTATAAGAAGACCATCTTAAGAATGTCGAAACCAGTCAAGACTAATAATCTGATTGATGCAACTGGTTGGCTGTATTTTACATCTATCAACTATTTACCATTGCTGAGAGCAATATGTTTAAAATCAAGTTAGAAGCCTTTATCTTTAATATGATAGCTCTTTGTTCTATATCGGTTAGATATCAAAGGTAATAAACAGCGCAGGACACAAAAATGCGTTGTAGAAAGATTGATACTTTTACCCTTTTAGGGCCGAATTCTTAAAAATTCTTTTCTTAAACTATAATTTGACTAAAGTGGAAAGGACTGATTTGTGACAATGCTTCCGCCTATGTAATTTTAACGTGTCGCACTTCTTAAGAAGACAAACATGTTTTGTCGAAACTGCAGTAAAGTTTTAAAGAATAACAACTTTTAAGCAACTGGTGGCGTCTTGTGGTTTTATGCTAATATAAAAAAAGAAATTTACCGTTGCTGACACGCAGCTATGCTAAAGATTTTAAAGTGGAAACCTTAATTTCTAAAATAATAACCCATTTCTTGAGTTCGATTAGATATGAAGGGAGATAAATAGCTTGCGGAAAAAAAAGCTTTGGAAATAATAATATTTTTGCTCATTAAGGGTTGAATTCCTTAGAATTTCTTTCTTAAAATATGATGTGACCACAGTGGAGATCTTAATTTTTAAAAATTAAACTTCATTTATCAGTATCAGTTACATATCAAGGGAGATAAATGGCATGTTACACAAACAAAATTTATAGAAATATTCATACTCGTGCCCTTTAAGGGTCGAATTAAAAAAAAAAAAAAAAATTTCCTTACTTCATATATGATTTCACCAAAGCAGAGATCTTTATAATGACACTTCTTTCATCAATTTCAGTTAGGAATACAGGTAGATAAATGGTTTGCAGTACAAAAAACTGCATTTTATAAATATTGATATTTTTGCCCTTTGAATTCCAAAAAATTCCTTTCTCAAAATATGGTGTGATTAAAGTGGAGACCATAAGTTTTAAATAAATTCTCATTCATAAATTTCGGTTAATTATCAAGGAAGATAATTGCTTGTGACAAAAAAAATCTTATCAAAATAATATATACTAGATGACCCGTGCGAAAATATCGTGAATAAAATGAGATGAATAGTGAGGTTGAATGCTTGTAATATAATGAAAAGTAGAACCGTACTTTTGTAGCAAATATATTTTTTTTTTTGTTTAGTGCAATAGGTACGCATCAAAATACTCACAACATAATACGAAACAGTAAGGAAAATTTAAAACACTCTGTATTTATGGCAAACTGTCACTAACCTTATCAGCTTAAAACCCACCTGAACAAAATGCACACAACATATAAACATCTCTGAAATATTTGTTGCTGTGCGAATAAAATGTTTACATTGGAACTGTATAGCAAAACGACAGTGTTTCCGTAACAGAAAAAAGAAATCCGAAAACCTATTTATTGAATAAAAAAAAGTTTATTGACATTTCTGTGATATCCGCTGCTGCAATCTATGGACTTTGCTCTGAACAGTCTCATACGCACTATCACTTTAAGCACCACATTCCGAAAAATTCTTTCTAAATTATGATTTTATCTAGCTGGAGACCTTAATTATTAAAACGACATGTCATTTATGGATTTCGGCTAGGTATCGAAGAAGATAATTGGCTTGTAATTAAAAAAAAGACACGTTGTATAAATAATATTGATACTTTTGCCCTTTAAGGGTCGAATTCCAAAAAAATCCTTTTATAAAATATTGTGTGACCCAAGCAGCCACCTTGGTTTTTAAAATACCTCATTTACCAATTTCGGTTAGTTATCATGCAAGATAAAAAAATAAATAAATAAAAGAGAGAGAGAGAGAAATGATGATATTTTTGGCACTTAAGGGTGAATTTGGAGAAAGTTTTTTCTTAAAATATGATGTGACCATTGCGGATAGTTTAATTTTACTATTTAAATTGATACCTCATTTATTGATTTCGGATAGGTATTAAGGGAAATAAATAGCTGGTGACAGAAAAATGCGTTGTAAAAATATTAATACTTTTGCCCTCTAAGGTTAGAATTTTTTTAAATTTCTTTCTTAAAATTAGGTAACGGGACCGAAGAAATTAAGAAGACATCAATCGTTTAAATGATACCTCGTTTATCAATTTTGTTTAATTGTCAAGGAAGATAAATGGCTCGAGATACAAAAAACGAATTTTAGAAAAATTGACATTTTTGTCCTTTAAGGTTCGAATTACGAAAAATTCCTTTCTTAAAGTATAATGTTACCACAGTGTAGACCTTAATCATTAATATGATATCTCATTTATCTATATCGGTTAGATATCAATGGAGATAAATAGCTCGTGACACAAAAATGCGTTGTAGAACCATTAATACTTTTTCCCTTTAAGGGTTGGATTCCAAAAACTTCTTTCCTAAAATATGATGTCAACAAATCTGAGACAATATTCCTCATAATCTTACTTGATTTATCGATTTTGGATAGATATCCATGGAGATAAGTGGCTCGAGAGCAAGAAACGCATTTTAGAAAAATTGACATTTTTGCCCTTTAATGGTCGAATTACGAAAAATTACTTTCTTAAAATATAATGTTACCATGGCGGAGACCTTATTCCTTAATATGATACGTCATTTATTTACTTCAGTTAGATATTAAGGGAGATAATTCGCTCGTGACACAAAAATGCGTTATAGAAAAATTTATACTTTTTCCCGTTAAGGGCTGAATTCCAAATACATTCTTTATTAAAATATGATGTCACAAAGCTGAGACATTACTCCTCATAATTATACTTCATTTATCGATTTTGGGGCAGATTATCCAGGGAGATAAATGGCTCGAGATACAAAAAACAAATTTTAGAAAAATTGTCATTTCTGTCCTTTAAGGGTCGAATTACGAAACATTACTTTGTTAAAATATAATGTTACCACGGCGGAGACCTCAGTCTTTAATATGATACCTAATTTATCTATTTCGGTTAGATATTAAGAAAGTTAAATCGCTCGTGACACAAAAACGCGTTGCAAAAATATTGATACTTTTGCCCTTTAAGGGTCGAATTCAAAAAAATTTCTGTCTTAATATATGATGTCACTAAATCGGAGATCTTAATCTTTAAAATGATACTTCATTAAACGACTTCAAATAGGTATCCAGGGAGATAAATGATTCGTAACACAGAAAACAGCATTTTAGAAATATTGACGTTTTTGCCCTTTAAGGGTCGAATTCCGAAAACTTCATTCCTTAAAATACGATGTGACCAAAGTGGAGCCCATAAGCTTTAAAATGATACCTCATTCATTGATTTCAGTTAAGTATGAAGGTAGATACAGGCTTGTGACAAAAAATACCTTATAGAAATAATATATATGATTCTTAATGAGTTCATTATTAAGGTTCATCGTCATCCAGCAAGACATAGAGCATTATTTTTATGATTAAATTCAGTATGACAATATTCTACAGACCAAAATTGTATCAATCAGAGGAGCATGAGAGCCATGTTGACTATGGTGCCTGATAATTATTTTTTTTTTTTTTGTAAAGATTAATGAGACACCAATGCAATTGAATTTTATTTTTTTGTATTGTATGCATTTCACTCTTTTTCCAGAGCATCATTAGCAACATCTGTGTGGTATTTGTACATTTTGTCAGTTAAATTTCATTTAAAAATAATATAAAATGCAGTTGAAATTAATTTTATTTTATTTCATGCTCTCATAGTCAGGGTTGCTTCTTCAGATAATTTTAACAGGAATGATTGTGAAAATTGAATAAAAATTTAATTAAATAATATTAAATTTCACTGGTGTGTCATTAACCTTTATAAAAAAAGTGGTTAACTTTCAATTGAGAAAATGGCCCACAGCATCCAGTTATAGGTATAATTTACTATACTTTCCCTTCTCCAATAAGGCAACTGTCAATACTTCTACAAAATAATAATTCAAATACTTGACAGTACATACAAAAATTGGAAATATGAAAATTCATCAAACACTAGCATACACATTTAGAGGGAAAAAACCCTTTAATTGCTTAAATTTTCTGGCCTTACTTTCTCAGTAGTTTACTATTGTGAACTATTTACATGTATTTATAAGATTGTATTTTCAATTTGAAGTTTATACTTCTTGTATTCTACAGCAGACAAATATTCCATCTGAGCTTGGGATGTACGTTGTACTAAAGTTTTGTAAGTTTTTTGTTAGAAATTTAATGCAGATGACCTACCTTGATATATACTCAACTCACTTAAGCCTTAGGTTTTATTTTGGAGTTTCTTGGAAGTTGCAACTTGATCAAGATTATAATTGATTTGGAAACATGTGTTACAGAATTGCTTCTGAGTTTGATTACTAACAGATACTAAGCAATGTTCTCTGCACTCCATAATAGTACTGTTTGATTGGAAGTAGGAGTATTCAGCTACATTAAATGAAAGTCTCTGAGGAGTAAAAATTCATTTCCCAAAATAGACGGTCGCCGCTGAACTGAGTTGAGAATAAGTGTCAGCTTTGAAACATCTGAGTAATATGGAAAGTTTGTTGATTCCAATATTCTTTTTCTTTAGGTATAATTGTTAATCAGAAATTCTCTATGATACAGTACATTAATCAATTGAACTACAATAATAATATTGAAAATGTACCACATAGGAATTCACAATCACTCATCCATTCTTTAAATACTTTTGAACTGAATAACTGTTCTCAATTTTTAAATTAAAATACTTGTATTTCAAACCAAAGTTCCAAATAATGAAGGATAGGAAAAATAACACATCAGTTACTACAGATGAAGGCAGAGGAGCTAAACAAACACAAAATCATGAACGCGATTTAGAATATTTTGATGAATAATCTTCATATTGAAATAAAGACATGTGGCAAGGAGAAAGATGTGTACGTATCCAGATTTACCAGATTAATGAGCCAAAGATGAACCAAGAGAGTGGGATTACAATTGTGGTAAAGTGAGATAGTTGATCAATAATAATTGCGAGAAAGTATTGTCTCTGTGATTACCTGTCAAAGTAAAGTAAATCAATTTTCTAAACTTGTTTTATAAAACTATATAAATAAAAATGAAATGCTGTTTGTTGGTAATTACATCACTTGGAAACAACTGGATCAGTTTTGCTAGTCCCCCCCCCCCCCCCAATAATAGCCCAAATAAAGTTTTAAGATGAAAAAAAAAATTGAAAAATTTGTCAGGAAAATTTGTGATTGAATTTTTTTGTTTTGTTTTAAATATGTTCATATTAATCCAAATAAGGTTTGTAGAGAAAGAAAAATAGCAAAAGTTTTCTGGAAAAATTGAAAACTTTGGAAAAACTGAAAGTGCTTTTTTCTATTAACTGATTTGGTTATTTTTTAAAAAAATATTCCCAATAGTCTGAATAGATTTTTAGAGATAAAAATTTTAAATTTTGCACAGAGAATTAGAAAATTTGGGAAAAATAAAAAGCTATCTTTTCTGTTGGATTTTTGTATGAACCCAATTATTTTTTGTTTTGTTCCTTATTTTTCGTGGGTGGGAAAGAACTCAATTAAATGTTTTCTATTGAAAAAAGAAACAAACAAAAACAAAACAGAAACAACAAACCAAAATCAGGAGAAAAATCTGGACAAATGCTTTTGAGCTTAAATTAAATAAAATTATCTTTGTTTTTATTTTTGTGTTGTTTTGCAAACAGTCCAACTAAAGTATCTATTTTATTTCTGTTCCATTGGTAATAAATGAGTACATGTGTTTAATGAAATTGCACAAGGTATTACATCAATTATTAATGACAGTGCCCAATAATCTGATACACAACACATTTAATCAAGAGGTGTAACACGAAAACAATATGATTGTGATGCATTTGAGATAATTAGTTCGAACGGGTGTTCCACTGTTGAATCAGTAACAAAAATATGCTCATGAAAGTTGTGAACAATGAAACTAGAGGGATTTTTTTCTTGGATGCTCCAAGTGGAACTGGAAAAACCTTTTTGGTATAATTGATTTTGATAACGATTCATTTGCAGAATGAATTGCATTTGCTTTTGCTTCGTCATTAATTGCAGCTATATTGTTGCAAGGCCATCAAATAGCTCATTCAGTATTGAATAGCCGTTGAATATGCGAATCAATGAAACTCCAACATGCAACCATTTGATGAACTGAGTTATGGCCAAAGTTCTGCAGCATTGCAAATTACCATTTGGTATGAATGTACAGTGGCACATAAAAAGTCTTTTGAGGCAGCAGCCCAAACGATGCAAGATACACAAAACAATAACAACCAGTTTAGTGGTACAATGATCATAATGGAAATAAAACACATTGAGATTTATTTACATTTCAAATTTAATGGAAGAAAATAAATCTTTGGAACAAATCCTAATGGTTCCTAGTTGATCACATTCCAGGGTCATCACATATTTCCAGCATTTCAGTGGTATGCTGCCAATAGATCTTAACTCACATCTAAATTTTCCCATTGGCATACATCTGTATGTACTTCCCCTCAAATTGAATAACCATGGACACAATCATTGATAAATACAATGATTACTCAGAAATATGGTTCTTTTTTCATTTTTACTTACTTTACACACTTTCAGCAGTTTTTCGCAAATTCACATAATGTTTACAGAAATTTAGACAGGATAATGTCTGTCGGATCAACTAATCTGTTAATATATAAAAGGTCGTCAGAAATTCACTCATCAGTGGGGGAAGGGCAGTGTTCGAGACATTGCACTAACGAAATAAATACAAAAAAAAAAAATCTAGTAAAAGTCGTACCATTTCTGAATTATATGCAGCTAAAGTTGGCCAATAAGAGCGCAGCGCAGGCAAATTCAAACAGCCTTCCACAGGCGGTGTTGCCAAGCGTACTCGAGAAAGTGAAAAGAAAACTCACTTCGGAAGCGAGGATCGAAGTCGCAAGCTTCAGTTTGAGAGTCTGACGTCGTACCGACAACGCTGCCAAGGCACTACAATTTCTTTGTTTTTAGAAGCCACTAGGGCGGACTGTTTGTTAGTAATTGGAATTAATCGGTAATCCGTGAAATTTTTCGGGGAGCTGTCAAGGCCATTGTTTATGAGACAGCAGTAGAAACGAAAGAAGAACTTTTGGCTAGGATAATTCCAGCTTTTGATGAAATTAGAGAAAGTAACAATTTTGGAAGACTCGTAAATTCAGTAACTCAGCGTTATCATGCCTGTATTGCAGTTGAGGGAGGACATTTTGAGCGGTTGCTGTAAAATGTAAGGGACCATATTTTTTGTTATTGTTGTTTATTGGGATACATTTTTTACTAAAAACAAGATTTTTCAGAGATCATTTATTTTACGGTTACTGTCGCGGGTTGACGCTTATTGTAAGTAAATCCGTGTTGGGTTTCAATGTTGCGACAGATAACGTCAAGTTGAAAATGAAATTACTGTACAGTAATTTTGTTTTGTATCAGTGACAAAAGGGATTTCAATGAGTAATAAATAGCTTGTTTACCTTTTGTGGCTTGACGCGAGTTAGCGAGTTGATATACGTTACCAAAATGTTTACAATTTGTTTGAATAAGAACAGGCTTTTTGCAGCAGAGAAAGTTTCGTTACAAACGGTGGTAATGGGTCTATTGGGTTTTTTTTTCTTCAAAGTATACTGTTTTTTGTTTTATTGTTGCAAAATAGTAGCATGAATATTCACGTTAATCAATACAAATTTTGTGATTGAAATCTAGTGAAATAAGATTACATGGAACAAAAGAATGTTCTTCAATGAATAAGTTAAGTTTACAGATTTTTTTTTTTTCATGCCAGTAACTAAACCATTTTTGTACAAAAATTAAAGATTATTTTAGCAAGCTAATCAACTAATTCAAAACCGATTCCTATAAAAAATTCCTTTAGCCCCACCACTGACTTCCCGAAAAATGTTGTGGATTACCGATTAATTCCGATTACTAACAAACAGTCCGCCCTAGTGGCTTCTAAAAATAAAAAAATTGTAGTGCCTTGGCAGTGTACTTGGTAAGATGCCAGACTCTCAAACTGAAGCTTGTGGGTTGGATCCCCACTTCCGAAGAGAGTTGTTCTTATAGCATTCTTTGGCAGTCCCATGCCTCGAGTACACGTGGAAACACCACCTGTGGAAGGCTGTTTGGATTCGCCCACACAGCGCTCTTATTGGCAAACTTTAGTTGCGTATAATTCAGAAGCGGTACGACAATTCTTGTCATGTTTCTGATTCAGACATAGTGAAAAATATGGACAAGTTGGGCCACAAGGCGTATGAATCAGCACGTGAGAATTCGGTAATGTTGCAATTTTCCATTTGTAGTGTCGTCCCGCGCATTGATTGTGGGGAAGCCGTATGGTGGAAGATTTATAATTTGAAATGTAGTTTACAGGAGCTGTGTCACAAAAACAACTGGGGCTTTGTCGACCTTCGGCTGATGATAGCTGTCAGCTGGGACACATTTGACAGGTCAGGCGTCCACTACACACCAAGAATGGCGACCAAGGTGGCTGCTAAAATATGGAACTGGCTTGCTGTAAATTACTTTTTAGGAACATTGTGAGGCCCGAGGATCCCTCAGTTCAATGAAGAAGATGTGTCGGTAACCTAGATCTTGGTTCTGGAAGTGACGGTGTGAATAAATCGAAATTTACAGCTCCAAATACTCCACCCATTTCCTTTTGGAATGCAAATAGTAAAAATGCAAATTTACACTCTTAAGATATCGATGTTAAGCCGCTAAGGACAATGATCCTTAAATGCCGGAGTATTAGAGGAAAAGTAGCCGATTTCCACGCTTCAGTTGCGACTAACGATGTCGACATAATATTAGGAACCGATAGCTGGTTGACGCCAGAGGTAAAATCTAGCGAAGTATTTGCTCCTCAATTCAATGTTTTTCAGAAAGACAGAACTACCACGATGGGTGGAGGAGTGTTTGCGGCTGTTAATAAAACTATAAATTGCTCCGTAATAAATGAAATGGAAAATTTTTGCAGATTAATATGGCTGAAGGTAAAAATTGGCAGAAGTTTAAAGTTCATAATAAGATCATTTTACCGACCTCTGGATGCTGGATTAGATAACGCGGGGTATTTTAGACAGTCTGTGAGGTATCCTCTTTGTAAATCGATAATTAAAGAAATCCTGTTTCGCCTCACCAATCCTTCCAGGATCTCTACCTCAATCTGATCTATAATCGATAGCACGCTTCGACGATATGTGTGGCCCCAGAATACCATCACACACGTTCTTTTTGCTATCAACTTGCAGGTTAAATTCAATTATATAATCCTCTCTATAATAATCAACTGCCATTTATTGACGCAACTTAAACAATTCAAACGTTTACAGTCCTCCATGATACATATATGAAATCTCATATAACAATCTCTGCTTCTCCTTGGCTTAAAAACAAAACAACACAACACAGCCTACCAACTTCAACATATTACAAACACTTAAATTTACCCATTTTTACACAGACTACTATACTGTACTGCCTTTTATTTAAAAAAAAAAACATTCATAAATTGATTAAGTTGCAAAATTGTTATTATTATTTAAATATCTGATGAAGTGGGACCTCACAAGTCACTTAATAGTATTTCTCAAAAATTTCAGGGACATACATTGATCATGGGAGGCGATTTTAATATACCCTCAGTTATCTGGGACACCTTTATATTCAAGTCATGCGGAAGACATAGGTTGATAATCGAAATGTACCTAGAATCATTCGCGGAAAATTCTCTTGAACATATGGTCGAAACCCAATGCCGAGCATCAAAGATTCCTCGTCCATTTTGGATCTTTTTCTTACAAACAATCCGAATATTGTAGACACAGTTTGTATAGAAGGCGGTATAAGTGATCACAAGGTGGTTGTGGTAACTTTAAAATCTAGGCTGAATTTGAAGCACGATAAAGACAAACTCTTATATTGTTTCGATAAGGCAAACAATGCATTTGTCGTCGACCATTTGGTGAAAAATTTTGAAACATACACGCTAAATACAAATGTTGAGGAACTTTGATTTTAAAAAAATAATATGGACCTGCTTAAATCAATTTGTTCCCACGAAGTTTATTAAGGTTAGTAAGAACTTCCCGTGGTTCAATAGAGAAGTGAAATGTTTACATGCCACATTAAAGAAATCGGGGGACTCATCTAATCGCGCCAAATTAGTCCAGTTGCGAGCGGAAGTGCGTAAGGCAATGCATGATGCGTTTAAAGAATTCCAAGTCAGAAATTTATCCGAAGATCTGATTACTAATCCAAAAAAGTTCTGGTCATATGTCAAATTAATAAGAGGCTCTCGTAAGGTCATTCCGTTGTTGATTAAAGAAAATGGGGAATTATCAGAAACTAGCATAGAGAAAGCAGAAATTTTGAATAATATATTTAAAAAAGCTTTCATGTCAGAAAACTCGGAAGAGATTCCGATATTTAACAATTGTACCAACAAAATAATGAACGATCTTGTAGTCGATGTCGAGGGAATAGCTAAACTGCTTATATATGTAAATCCCAATAATGCTCCCGGACCAGACGTTATTCCTACAAGATTCTTCTCTAAGTACGCAAAGGAAATTGCGCCGTATTTGATGAAATTATATACCGCCTACTTAGATCAAGGAAAAATACCAGCCGAATGGAAGACCGCCATCGTAAGTCCAGTGTTTAATAATGGGAATGTTAATGATCCTCAAAATTATAGGCCAATCTTGTTAACCTCAATATTTTGTAGGATTTTAGAACACATCATCTATTCAAATGTCATGCGGTTTTTGGATGAAGGTGAGCTTTTCAACCCAAATCAACATGCATTCAGAAAAGGCCAATGCTGTGAAACACAACTTGCTTAATTCACGACTTGAGTCGTATTATAGATGAGCAATCCTAGGTTGATTTAGTTCTATTAGACTTTAAGAAAGCTTTCAACACTGTGCCTCACACTAGGTTACTTAGGAAACATCGCGGTTATGGCATATCTAGACAAATATGTGACTGGGTTGCAGACTTTCTGGAGGGCGGAACGCAGTGTGTAGTTCTCGACGGTGAGCGTTCATTACTTACTGAAGTGAGGTCCGGTGTTCCTCAGGGAAGCGTGATAGGGCCTCTGTTTTTTCTCATATACATTAATCATTTTTGTGATATAATAAGGGGGATGAAAAGATTATTTGCCAATGATGCTATTATTTATCGTGAAATCACAACCCAGGACGACTGCGCATTGTTACAAGATGATATTATGAAAATAATTGCATGGTGTAAGGATTGGCAGTTGGAGTTAAACGCTAAAAAGTGCCACGTCATGCGTGTAAGTAAAAAGGTGACATCATTTCGCTTTGAATATACAACTAATGGCACTGTCCTTAGAGCGGTAGATTCCGCTAAATACCTAGTGGTAACAATTCGTAATAATTTGTCGTGGAATGAGCATATCGAGAATGTAATTGGGAAAGCAAAAATCATATGCTTCGATTTCTAGGTCGTTATTTAAAACAATGCACTCCAGAAGTTAAATCGATTGCATACAAGTCACTAGTGCGGCCTCACTTAGAATATTGTTGCTCTGTATGGGGTCCACATCAAAAGGGATTAATAGAGGCATTAGAGATGGTCCAAAGAAGAGCCGCCCGATTCATGAGAGGTATATATAGTTGGAGGGAAAGTGTAAGTGTGATGTTGAAGGTGTTAGGTTGGGAAGACCTGGAGCACCGAAGGCGTTGCTCTCGTCAGAAGCTAATTGAAAAATTCTCGACTGACGTATTTCGGAATGACAGTAAACAAATAGTGCTACCAGCAACATTCATATCCCGGAATGACCACGAAAATAAGATCAGAGAAAGCAGGGCCAGAACCGATTAATTTCTGTACTCATTTTTTCCACGGGCGATTGGGGAGTGGAAAAGAAAGGATTTACCGGGCGACTAAACATAGAATCCTACAGGAGTAGCTTTCGATAAAGCACTCCGGCCATCCTGATCTGGGTTTTACGTGGTTTCCCCAAATTGCTCCATGTGAATGCTGGGGTAGTTCCTCACAATAGCCAATGCGCGCCTCCTGCCATATGCCGTATATCCCTTCCAAACCATTACCTTCCCGGATAGGTGCAATGCACCTTCCACCACACACTTTTAGCAAATCGCAGAGTATAATAGTAATAGACTTTTACTAGATTTTTTTGTATCTATTTCATTAGTGCAACGTCCCAAACCCTGCCCTTACCCGCTGATGAGTGAATTTCTGTCGACCCTGTATACTGAATGTATATTTTTAAAATTGTGTCAGGTTTACTAATGGAGTTTCAGAACAGATTGAGGCCAGAGGTCTGTGTGATGTCTGTGATTTGTTGGTAGGCCAGTCCCTATGTATTGAGTTCTGTTAAGGTAATGGTGTTGGTATAAACTCTGATAGCTCTAATCATAAAACAAGTGTTGAAGTTGTGTTAACTGGTCTGAACTGTCACTTGATTTTATAGGTTTGAAGTATAAACTTTTTACCTGTCGCCATTCATCCTGGTGAGATTGTTGTAAGAAGCAGTGCAGTTAAAGCTGTTAAGTTGGTAAATGACATGAGTAGTAGAGCAGGAGTGTGTCTTACAGTAAGAAAATATTAGCATGTGATAGGATTCAAACAGGTAGTGGTTGCTTGATGCGTACTGCATATTTTGTAACCAGGTCTATGGCATGGAAAAGATCCATGTGGAAAGCTAGGAATGACAGAAAGTGGACAAAGATGTTTCAAACCAGGAGGTTTGATTAAGCATGTGCTTGGGGCAGTGGGTAAAATTTTTGGAAAGAGGATGTGCATTTCAGGTAAGGAATTGCTTAATGTATTCCAGGCAAGGAGAGAATTTGGAGATGAATATCGGGCCATAGGTGGTACCGAACGAGAGTTTTACTTCTGCACAATTACATGGGGGTAGCAGTGAGAAATGAGGACATGTGATAGATTTTGGGATACCTTGATGGTAATAATCACAACATATTTGTGTGCCACAGATTGCAAGGCTATATGGAAGGGTATGTTTGATGTGGAAGTGATGGCATATGCCAAAGTGTAGTGATGCTGGAAACTTGCTGACTTGATATGTACAAGCATGTGAAGGGCACATTGTTGTGGGAAGATGTCCACATAAAGAAAGGTGACAAAGGTGTCGGAATATCACAATGTGGAGTTAATGGAATGCCTATTGTTAAGGAAATTGAGAAAATCTATGAAGTGAGTCAAAACTGTAAGAAAGTTCATGCTGAGGGAGCTGTGTGTGGGGTGCGTATCCAAGAATTATGGAAGAGAACTGAGGCCCTGTCTGTGAGGATTGTTTGCGTACAAGGAGGCAACATCAGTGGAGACAAGGAAGGAGTATAGGTATAGGGTTGGGAGCTTTGGACAGATATTCCAAATATGTGAGGCATCATTGATACAGGAAGAAAGGTTCTTGATGTGTTGATCCACATAGGCTGAAATCTGATCAGTATGCAATCCATTTGCTGCAACTGTAGGGCACATTAGTTTGCCAGCCTTGTGAATTGTTGGAAGAAGGCATAAGGTAGGGGATTTGGGATTGTGAATAGTGATGAGAGGCTTTCTAAAGGGACCTGGAGGTTAAGGAAGGCATTTATTTCCTTACAAACAGATGAGGTGGGATCAGTGGAGAGTGGATGACATATGTTGGTGTCGGAGAACTGTCTAATGACCCCAAGATCGTAGTCACTGCAGTCTATGACTACAGTGGTGGATCTCTTATCTGATGGAGAATTGATGATATTTTTGTTTCTCTTCATAGCCAGGTTTTAGTGGAGCTTAGTTTTTTGAAGTGGGGAAGTGAGTTGAGGAACAATTTTTAGGACAGGAACTTTTTAAAGCATAAGAGGGGATGCTTTTGGGTAAAAGAAACTAGAGTCAGTTAGTATGGAGATTTAAACTGCTCTAGGATGGACTCAATATCATCTCAATCATGATCACAGTTCATTGTGGTAAAAAGTGATACCACCAGTTGTAAGGAAACTTAGTCCCTTACATTTTTGTTTGGATTATTTCAGTTTTATTGCTTTATGTTTGTATATTTAAAGGTAAGATTATTTTTTTGTGTGTTTAATTTATTTCATTTTGTAAAAAGAAAAAATACGTTAATAGTTACTATGCAAAAGCAAAGATGTGTGTTACAAGAACATCTTTGGCAGAGATAGAAGAAGAGAGAATATTCTGTTAAGTTGTAGTGACAAGAAAAATAAATGTTAAACTGAATATTTATTAATTGAATGGTAAATAAAGAAAGTATATAAATATGAGAAGTAAAAAATATGAAGGAAAGAGGAGAAGTACATCCTTACTTGTTTGTGGAGATATATCAGGATGTGCTACCAAAGCATTGGCCGGATGAAGAGAACGTTAAATACGTAAAAATGATGATGAAAAACTAAGCTTTGGAATGGGCATGTGGAATAATCCGATGCAGTATTAGTTATGAAGAAATTTTTAAAGAAGTATTGGTCCGATGAAAGGCAGCAATGGGTAAAGCAAGAATTTCGGAATAGCAGTCCCTATAAAAGACAGTACGGCAATCTTAGGGAATATTGTGAAAGTTTGTTGAAAAGTCTGAAGTATTTGTCAGTGCCAATGGAAGAAGATGCAGTCATAGAAGTATTGGAACGAAAAATGCCCCACCAACTACAAGAAATGATACTACTTATGCAATGGGATGGCATACAAGAGTTTTTGGAAGGAGTGGATAAGATCGATAAGTGGGATGCCAGGAACGATAGAGACCAGAACTTATTTGGGCATACTGAGAGGGGAAATTGGTATACAGAAAAGGCATATTTAGAACAGGCTAACAATAACCACTTAAATAACAGAGGATACAGGAATACTGGTGGAAAATGTCGTGAAGGGGAAGCAAAACCGTCAGTGGAGTGGAGTGGAAAGTGAGAAGTACACATCCTTAACAAGGGAATGATTGAGGTGATGGAGAGTTCAGAAAGTTCAACAGTTGGAATGGTGGACACTATCATGAAGAAGGGCAAAAAGGTAAAGGAGGAGAATATAATAAGGAAAATTAAGAATGGCTTGTGAAGAGGTCCGTTCTCAGGCCGGTGTTTTAAGAAGAGGACAAAGAACCATAATAAAACCTAAATGCATGTTTATGAAGTTAAATGGGGAGGAACTATTAATCAAGCAGAAAAAAGCAGCTCTAGATGAAGTGGCGGCGCATTTCCACAAGGTAGAGGCAGAGGAGAAATGTCAAAGAGCATTGTTTGAAAGCAAGAATGATCAAATTAAAAAAAAACGCGGAAGATGAAATGAAGGTGATGAACGAGCAGTCAGTAAAAGAGGTAAGAAGTTGGATAAAACAAGTGAGAAGAGCATGTAAGGAAAATTTAGGAACTGAAACAGAAGATGGAAGAGAGGAGAACAATGAAAGTAGACAGGAAAGTGGTGAAGGACAAAAAGTAATGAAAGCCAACAGTGGACCATTGAAGTGGTGGGAATCCTTGCAGCAGATAGAAGAGAAACATGAAATTAGCTATGTTGTGAAGGATATAGTGGAAGAAGATGAGGAAATTGGTCTGGCACAAATGGATCAATGGGATAGCAAGGAACAGAAGATTAATGGAGGAAAAAGAGTGAATAATGAGTCAGTTGTCACTCTCAGTAAAAATGGGGAAGAAAGTTGCAAAGTGGAAGGTGAAGAAGAGTACAAAGATATGAATACTACAGAAGACAATGAAGACTCTGAAGAAGGGGAAGAAGTCGAGGAAGAGTGTAGCATGGGAGGAGAAGAAAACTATCGTGGACTTACAAAAAAAGACAACAGTGAGTGAAGACGAGAATGAGATTGGGAAAGAGGTGAAGTGTTTCCTGATAAGGAAGAAAGAACCAGGAAGAGGCGAGGAAGAGGAAGAGGAAGCGACGAAATGGGGAGTAAAGATGAAAAAAAGAGGTATGCTGTACCGAGAAATGGAAGAGGATTTGTTAGAAGAAGAGATTAAGGAAGTACTACAACCATTGGTGGAAGTGGAAGTGTTTGGGTTAGTGGAACGAGTGCTGGTAGACACAGGAAGCGAGGTGACTGCAATTTCCATATCATTTTTCAACCAATTGAAGAAGAGAGGCCAAATTTTGGAAATGCCTGCTAGTAAGACTCAGATTATAGGTGTCACTGGAAAGCTGAGCAAATTGATTTTTCAACATGTATATATGACCATTGTACAGAATGAATGGAAACATTATAAGGAATATTGTGTAAGAAGTAATCACCAAAAATTTTATTGACACAAATTTTTGTGAAAATTGGCCGAGCAGATATGTAAGGAAACTTAGTCCCTTACATTTTTGTTTGGATTATTTCAGTTTTATTGTTTTATGTTTGTATATTTAAAGGTAAGATTATTTTTGTGTGTGTTTAATTTATTTCATTTTGTAAAAGGAAAATATACGTTAATAGTTACTACGCAAGAGCAAAGATGTGTGTGTTACAAGAACATCTTTGGCAGAGATAGAAGAAGAGAGATTATTCTGTTAAGTTGTAGTGACAAGAAAAATAAATGTTAAACTGAATATTTATTAATTGAAGGGTAAATAAAGAAAGTATATAAATATGAGTAGTAAAAAATATGAAGGAAAGAGAGTTCTTACACAGTGGAGAATGTGGCAGAATGTTAGTGAGCCCTAGATCAGAGCAGCATGATCAAACTTAGGAGTAGGTGAGAAAGAAAGTACCTTGTATTGTATAGTGCGTTGTGGTTTAGAGAGAGAAGTGGCTGAGAGGTTGACTACCAGCCGATCGGTATTCTTACAGGTGGGACAGTGGCTCAAGGAGTGGGTGCTACTGTACTGCTTCTTATATTGGCACTCAATAACTGTCCATCAGGATAAACCTCCACAGTTTATAATTTGAACCTGTACCATCCAGTGGTACTCCACTCCACCAACTTCAATACCTATTTTACATTTAGAGTTGTCAGCGTTATTATGGACACCACTACCTTCCCAGAAGTCCCTTAATAGAAACTGGCCCATGAACAGGTCCTAGAAGCTATACATCCCCCTGGTCTCAAACTATGATAAGACCCAATCAGTAAAACTGTCACACTTTTCAAATTAAAAGAGACCAAAAATATATATTTATGACAAATTTATTCATTTCAGTTTGTTTGGTCAACACAGAGAGTCTACTTTCCTACAATTATCGTTGGTCAACTTTCTCCCCCCACCAAAATTGCAATCCACATTGTAAGGTATCTATCAAATTTTGTAACTGCATAACAAAAATTTTATTCTAAGAAGTGTGAGTTAGATTAAATAATATTGTATTTTATTTCTATAGTCAGTTTCTATGATAAGTCAAGCTAGGAGGCAGATATTTGCAGTTGTTGAGATAGTATTTTGCGTTGCAACTTTCTTCAACATTCGCCCGGAATAGGATTGTGGAAGTTCATATTTAAATTATTTATTTTTCGGTTAAAATATTAAAGTTACGAAATTCTTCATAATAACTAAAGTTAACATTTGCTACCAGATCTAGCAATTTGTAAAATTTCAGAGATAGTATTACTTTAATTGTCAAGGTCGAATTTTATGCTGAAATCTTTTTGACATGCGATTTGATATCTGATGAGCCCGCCAGAAGCTACCACTGTAAATGAGGAAAAGAATCCTTTCCCATGGTTTGTGTGAAAGCAGAGTCACCAGGAATCTTCAAGAAGCGGCGAGCGTGATGTGATATAGACTCGTGCATTCAGTTAATCACCCTCAGTCATCCAGGAATTGTGCTCACAACAACATGTAGCTTAGTAGGCCTGCAAGTTTCATATTAAGCACTACGGTGCAAAAGTTTTATTTTGGCATAATGTAGGTTAGTAAATTTAAGTTTTACTACAATGCAGATTTGAAATAGCATTACTCCAAATGGGGCCTCGGGATTTCTTAAGTGTCAGTTATTGGCTAACCAAGTGCCATAACAGAAGCGTGTGACGAACTTTTCCATATTTCCTTACAAGTGATAATCAATTGTACTTTGAACTATGGGGTGTGGTCTGGCTTGAATGGTTAATCGAATCTGAAAACTTTTCTTCTGTAACTTTGTCTGATTGCCTGTTCAGTTTTTTACTTTATAATATTTGAAGAATAGAGTTATTTTAATTGCATTGAACTCGTGAACATCATTTAACTTTCACCTTTCCTTAGCTTTTGGTTTAAATAAGCTATGTGGTGACCTGGTTATTATTATAAAGCCAGAACTGTAACATCCAAGGTTATGCACGTTCAGAGCTAAGATCCAAGCTTTATGCAGAACCCCACTGCATGCTCCGCTCTTACAACATCCATCCTTCTTGGTTCATCTCTGGCTCATTGATTTTGTAGGTTTGGATATGTACACATCTTCACACCTGATATATTTCTCACTACTTTATTTATTAAAATATGTAATGGTATATTTATATTTGTCTAGTCCTCCTACCTTCAGTGCCAATCACAGTGAATTGCATCATATTGTATTCAGCGACAAATTGCAGTTCTGCACTACATCAGATGACCATTGTTGGTGAGTATGGGAGCAACCTGGGAAGAGGTTCTTAAAATGTTTTGGAGAGGCAGAGCAGTGATACTTCTGGCATCATGGTGTGGAGATACATCAGGTATGACTTCAGTTAGTGATGATGCAACTATGATCGTTCAATGGGATGTCACAGACATCCTGCAACTTCATGTGTTACCTCTCATGTGACTATATTGTGGTGCCATTTCTCAATAGTATAATGCTCATCCACACATGGCACATATTGCTATGAACTATCTGCATGATATTGAGGTGCTCGAATTGCCAGCAGGATTCCAATATTGGTTCCTGATTGAACACGTTTGAGACTACTTTGGTGATGAATTCTGTGCCAGTATGCAGGATATCTAAGACCAGCAACAGTGGCTGTGAACCACCTTGCCTCAGGAGAGTATACAATGAGTTTATGACTCCCTTCCCAACCAAATCAAAGCAACATCTACACTATAGGGGGTGATGACTTATACTAATAAGAGGGCTCATACTACTAACTTCTCTGTAAATTTGACTCGATTTTGAAATAGTTCATATAACCTATCTCTTTGTGAAGTTTCATTTCATTTTCTCCTCATCTTACAGGTGCTTCAATTTTTAACTTATGATTAAATTTTTATTACTTGTTCATGCTTCTTTCAGAACCAGAAATAACTACTACATACTTTTTTTAAATGAAGGAAGGTTGAGTTTACAATAATTCAATTTAATAGCAACAATAACTAAAGCCAACACCTGTTATACATTCTATATGGGTTGTGACTTGATACTTGGGTAATATGGATGCACAAATAATGTATTTTTTAATGCATTGGTTTTCACTACTTTGGCCATTATAAAATAAATATATTTTGTAAAAGTGTGACGAATCTCGCAGGCCAGAAAAATATTCAAGGAGCGGGCCGCGGGTTGGCCACCCTTGGAATATATTATTAATTTTTCCTTCTAAATATTATTACTAGCTTTCTCAGTCTTTATACACTAAAGATAATACATATTCTATATAACATAGAAATTTTTGTCTAAAACACAATAAGCTGGAATCTATATTTTGTTATAGAACTCTCCTACGTAAATGTGCCTAAGCTTTGTTAGCATCTTGAGAATTACTAGAAATAAGAGCCTTGTATTGAGACCACGATACCATCATTTTTTCTTCAAACTTAGATTCTTTAAAGTAATGTGCTTCAAGTCTGTTCAGCCTGTGCTGTTTCTTTATTCTTTTGAATTCCAGCCTACAACTTTTAACTATCGGAGTTATGAATACTATAACTTTAGAAGTAGAAATTGTGTTCAGACTAATCTATGTATTTGCAAGCCATAGGTACAAATTTTTGAACATCTACCCTTTCATGTATGGTATTTGATTTCTGCATCCAGCTTTTTGTTCACCACCTAGCTTCTTCTATTTTATTTATTATTATTTTTATTTATTAATTTTGTTCCATAGATCTCTGCTAAGGAAGGATTTCTTGGATGTGAAACATACCATGGTTAAGGTATATACAACATGAATATTAGTCATAATGAAAAAAAAATTGTAGATTACAAAGACAAAATAAAAATAATTAAAATAATTAAAACAATTAAAATTAATTTTTACAACTGGATTTTGCATAAGTCATACTAGATATGATTATTTTTTTTGTAAAATTATTTCAATAGATTGGGAGTTGCCAGTGAGATAATCTTTCAGTATTTTTTTTAAATAAATCCATATAATCTACAAACTGTTTTATACTTTTAGGAAGTGATGACAGTGGTGTTTGGAATTTGTACAATTTATTTTTGTTTCTTGTATTAAAATTGTGTACCTGCAAATTAGATGTAAACAAGTTAAAATATTTTATGACAAAGCACATGGAAGAATATATATACCGAGATGTCATTGGCAGGATATTGACGTTTTTAAAGAATTATTTATAATAAGTTCTTATTGTTACACTACACTGAGTCTTTCCTATGCTATGAAAACTTTTTTA
This sequence comes from Vandiemenella viatica, assembly GCA_031002005.1. Taxonomy (NCBI): domain Eukaryota; kingdom Metazoa; phylum Arthropoda; class Insecta; order Orthoptera; family Morabidae; genus Vandiemenella; species Vandiemenella viatica. The sequence continues at coordinate 68,145,526 of CM061914.1, forward strand.
TTTGGTGAGGTTTCTCCCCCAAAAATTATGTCAGATGACATGCTTGAATGAAAATAAGAGGCGCACAATTGTTTCAGTAATTCTAAATTTGCTATTATAGAAAGTGTTATTACTGCCAATTGTCACTACTTAACTTTTTTCAGTATTTATGTAATATCTTCTTACCAACTGAGTTTCTCATCTATTTGAATGCCAGGAAATTTCATACTCTTTGTTTCAAAGATTGTGTTATTTTTATAGTTTTCTAGCTGATACCCACGACTTCGTTCATGTTTTAAAAGAATTTGGATTGACAGCTACTGACATATAACCACCATAGTTCACGATGGGAGACTCGATGCTATTACCACAGTCATCTGCGCTATGTAGTTCAGGCAGCAAAGTAAAATATACGGACAGACATTTCTTTGGTCGAAATATGAAAATATCCTTGATCGACCACTTTCAACCACAATATCTCCCACACTACCACAGTTATTGAAATTCGGCCAACGTTGTTATCGACGGGTGACTCTGTGCTACTACCACACACAAACACCAGTTATCAGCGCTAGATAGTTTTGGCTGAAAAGTCATACACCATGACACATACGTTTTTGGCAGAAATATGAAAGTGCCACAGGTTGACCACTTTCAACCACCATATCTCCCACATCTCCATAGCTACCGACATCTAACCACGATAGTACACGAAAGGAGATACGGTACCGCTACCACACACAAACAACAATGGTCTATGCTATCTAGTTGTGGAAGCAGAGTGGCATATATGGAGACACATGTCTTTGGTCGAAATACAAAAATATCCTTGATCGGCTACTTTCAACCACCATATCTCCCACACTCTCACAGTTACCGAAATTTGTCCAACGTTGTTATCGACGGGTTACTCTGTGCAACTACCACACACAAACACCAGTGATCTGTGCTAGATAGTTTTGGCAGAAAAGTGATAAACCATGACACATACGTTTTTGACAAAAATATGAAAGTACCATAGGTCGACCACTTTCAACCACTATATCTCCCACACCCTCAATGCTACGGACATCTAACCACTATATTATATGATAGGAGACATGATACCACTACCAAACACAAACAACAATTGTCTATGCTATGTAGTTGTGGAAGCAGAGTGACATATATAGAGACGCATGTCTGTGGTCGAAATACAAAAATGTCTTGCATCGACCATTTTTAACACACACACATATATATATATATATAAGATTATGAAAATCCTGCTGCACATAATTTTTTGTTTTAAACCTGTTATAATTGGTTTTATCAAAATTTAATTTTAATGAGTTGTCCTTATATTAGGTTACTACTTCACTAAGTACTTTATTTGCTTTAAATTCTAGATTAACGTTTTGTGTTTTTCTTATAATCATTTGAGTGTCCATTAGCAAATAAAATACTTTTAAGTTTCCAGGAAGATCATTGATACATATTAAAAACAGAAGCGCTCCTAGGACAGAGCTTTGTGGACTGTTATATTGTTTTTTTATCCAGACTGATGAAGCATCTTTACTGGTTTACAATTAAAAGGGGAATCTTTTTGCATTCAGCTTTCTATGTAGGAATTAGAACATTTACCTACAGTTCCTTAGATACCACAATATTTTTTTTTAATGTGATTTACAGAATTAAATACTTTTACAATATTACAAAAATTTGTACAGCGAAGTTTTATTTTTTATTTCCTCAAATGTGTTATTTAAAAATGACTATGTAGCAATTTCTGTGGGTAACCTTTTTTAAATTCAAAATATGAACTAGTGAGAATATTATATCATATAACACTGTGTTATTACGGTACTATATACAACTTTTTCAAGAATATTTTAGAATACTGGAACTAAAGAAATGGGAGGAAAGTTATCTATACATGTTGCTTATGACAGCTAGCTAGCTACCCATTTTACTTACAGTTTTCTTCTTTCTTCAGCAAGAGAACATTGTCCCATCTTTCTGTCTTGACTGTTAGTCTGAACATCTTCATGTCTTGACTACTCATATAAACTTATTCCTTTATTTCCTACATTTGTACAATTCATCATGACTGCTTATTTAGATTTTTTCCTGTCCAAATCTCTTTGTATGTCATCTACTGGTCTAGATTCTTCCTGATGGAATGTTCATTTTTATTTGTGTTCAGAGCTTTTCCTACCTTCCTGTCCTGATTTCTTTTTGTATAAACTGCTTCCAATCTAGAAGATATAACATGCGTATTAGGAAGCCAAGCAAGTAGGAGAGATGTAACTCACAGAGAGTGCCAGCAGGTGAGATAGAACAATATAAATCAGTGACATTCAAAGAATAAAGTGGAGAGACCCTTCTAAAATTAATCTTTATTCTAAGTGGAGAAGAAACCCAAAATTGGCATGATTGGTCTATACTACAAGTAGAGAAGCTATGATTGGTCAAAAGATGAAAAAGACAAGTGGCCATGTTTTGTATGAACACTAACATTCAAGTTGCCAGGTCATGCTAACGTACCTTTTGGTAGGTGGCAAATAACGGCATGGAAACATGAAAAGTGTTAGCCTTGTCATGCCCGACTTTAAAACTAATTGACTGTGCTTAGTTATGTAAGGAGTAACAAATGTGCACGGTTTAAGGTGAAATTTCCCAATTGCAAACCTACAATTTTTGGATGAGAAGTTCATTGTTAGGTATAGACTCTTAATATGTGCTCGGTACCGGCCTGGAGATTTTGTGATGTTTAACAAAGTGTTTTGAAATGCCATTCTGACTTGATGACAAATTCTTTGTAGAATCCTTTAGAGAAGAAAATGTAATTAGAATATCACTTGATATTTTCCCATTAGGGAACAGTGTTCATGATTATCATTGCACCTATATAAAGTGTTAAGTTGAAGATTACTACGCAGCACTTCAGATTCCATTTTAAGACAAAGCAATGCTAATGTAAGCACCTTAGAATTTGAGTAAATTCTAGTTTCCTTAGCTACATAAGGGAGGGTGTAAGCTTCCCAGTAAACATTAAATTTTTCAGTTTGCAACTACAGGACGTGAGAAACCCATTTCATGCAGAAGCCGGTACTGCAACCTAACTCAATAAAGAAGCCGATTTAGAAACAGTAAAGCCACTCAACACACAATTTAAGCTCTATATAAATATTTTATAATAGTAAAGAACCTTTAAACTAACCTGGAATAGTGTTATCCAATATTATCCGAGTTGTAAATAGTCGATCTTTGTTACATGATAATTTCACTAATCTTAACTCTTTTCAACGCAGTAAAGTAATTTTGTAATAATAATAATCCAAAAGGAAGTTAAATTCAGTAAAATTCAATAGTTTCAGACCATGTAAATAGAGTAAATAAAATTTTAAAATTTTGTTAAACACTCTTTCGCTTTCAATATTTTTAATCATATGTTTTAAAAAAATTCTGATCTAAAAAGTAGATTTCCGGAAAGAATGAAAAATCTAGTATAACACATTAAAATTTCAGAACATTCCATGCAGCAGAACAAATATTAAATAAATTTTAAAGGTGTTTCATCACTAATCACAATGTGGTGGTATTCAAAATTAATTTGTGAGTAAACCAAGTCACTTCCGTAAATAAAACAACCTTTAATACACGTAACTAAATAAGAGAAAAATTCACACAACTTCCTTATTTTGATATAAACAACACTTTAATAACTATTAAATAGAAATCGCCTTTTCTTTTATGACGGTTTGGTGATTCAAAACCAAAATTTTGACAAACTAATATCTTTGCTATTACACCACCGATAATAATAAAAATTACACCATTGGAATCAGGAACACGTTGACACTAATATTTTCACAATAATTTGTAATTCAGCAGGGTCGACTAAATAGTTGCATAAATCACTTACACTTCGGGGATTCACTAATTACTTTTCAGAAACTTTTTACCATTGCGCATTCAAACTAAATTCATTTACAAGAAAAATAATCATTTTTGCTAAACTCTTTTTATAAACCTTAAAAGCCAGGCTACACACGGTTACATTTTGAACACATTCTATAATCACATTTTCCACACTATTTTTGGTAAGCGAGATAGCCCTTCGATCATGCGGCTGGGGGTATATAGATAGAGGCCAAGGCCATATCGTGGTCTTTAATCCAGGAACGTTGCGGTTAGTGGACCTGCGCTAGTATGTGTCATCATATAGTCGAGTGCTTGCTGGTCAGTTGGGATAATTTCCAGTTGGACTGAACTTTGAATGACATCATGGTCGATGCACCGCCATATTGTCTTTAGTTTACGTGTGACTCGCTGTAGTAATGACTATGAACTTTTAAAATTTTCAAATGGTGTTACGCCGGTGAAATTCTTACTCTTCATAATCTGCAATTTTTTGGAAAAGTTTAGTTTGATCGCCTACTCAACTGTAAATGCAAATTTTCAAAATGTGACTTTGAAATAAATTCCAAAAATTTCTTCAAGTTGATTTTTATGTGCTATCATAGTAAACTGTAACCTTTCCTAAGCTTTTGGTTCGAATAAGCTTTGTGGCAGCCGTTAAGCTTTACAGTTGAATATTCAGGGATTTAAATGGTCATTTAAATATTGTTAAGGCAAATTCAGAGAACCTTTTAACAAGTAAGATTCAGTTGAGGCACTTAGGCCTGATACTCAGCCCCAGTATCAGCTTTCCCCCTTACAGCATGCATACTACTTTAATGTCATTCCTGTAAAGCCCCAGAGTTGTTTTTTTAGATGAACTTGATAAATTTTGAAAAGTATACAGAATAGAGAGCCAACAATTAATATATCAAAGTTATCATAATTTGAGGTATAATTTATATATCATTTTAGCTGTATCATTCTGTTCTAAAATTACATCGTGTTTGAACTGATACAATGAAGACATTCTCAATCTCTATTTATCTGATCATATAATTCACTTACCCATTTTGTAGTTTATTGTTAGGAAACCTTAATCACTTTTTACTTACAAACTTCAAATGTATGATCTGCATGATTTTCTTTTCTTTTTTTGAACATGTTCGTAACAGCTGAAACTTAACTAAATTGCATTTAACTATTCACAGTACTGTCGGTGATACAAGCTTTATTCATATATATTACTCTGCTGTTAACTTCAGAGATGTGATGATATCATCAGGAAAAATTTCTGTTGATACAATGTACCCTGAAAGAATAAAACAGGTAATTTATAATTACTCCTTACAATTCAAAATACAGAGTTTAAAAAAAGTATAATCATGATTAAAATTTCTGCCCAAATTGTTTGTCAGTTCTTACTGAGCCAATTTAAGTTATGATTTATTATTTATTCTTTTCAGGATTGTCCTCTAGGATTCGAGTTTTCTGGTAGAGATTGTGCAGGAAGGAGGATTATGGGAATTTCTGAAAGAGGAGCATTCTCGAATTTAATTTATAAACCCGTATTTACATGGATTGTTCCAGACTACTGGAATCTAGAAGAAGCAGCAACCATTCCGATTGTGTATTTAACAGTAACTATCCAAAACCATTTTCTTTCCTTTTTTAACAAGAAATATTTTAGGTTTTTTTTTTTTCTTTTTTCTCTCTCTCTCTTTTTTTTATTTTTTTTTTTTTTTTTTTATTTTTTTATTATTTTCTATTTTTAAGTAACTGACTTGAAAGAGGAGCCAGAATCATTGTATTTTGTTTAACTGTTAAAGAAGGCTGATAATATCTACTACTTGTTAGTGAAAAAATGAAGGCAAACTATAGTAAACAGCAAAAATTAGTAAGCTAAGAAGATAAAAAACTTGAGTCATGGATGTCAAACTACTTCCCTGGGATACAATGGAAACAAAAGCTATCACTAAGCAAATTAAATAAAAATGAGGTTAGATGAAGGAATCATCACTTATCACAAATGATTGAAGAATGGTATCAGCATATAATAATAAGGGGACACACAAGACATTGAGTTTTTCAGTTACTAAAATGTACATATAGGGTGGAGTCCGGACAGCACTGCCATTATTGGAGCTTGTTGAAAGCATCCAGAGGAGGGTTACAAACTGAGCATGCTGAGTGAGCGGTGACGTTCTGGCCTAACATTCAGGAGGACATGACTTCAAATCCCTGTTCCGCCATCCAGATTTGGTTTCTACATAATTTCTACAAAACACCCTTGACAAATGGTGGGATGGTTCCTTGAAAAGATCATTGCCAGATTTCTTCCAGTTACTCACCCCGAGTCCTTTTCCACCTCTAATAACCTCCACATCAGTGAGGCATAAAGCCATAAGGAAAAATGAAACAAACGTAGAGAAACATGAAATAATATACCAAAATTTTGTAAAATTAGTATTAAAAAAGGGAATAAATTACTAGAATAATAGAAAAAGTAATAAATAAATAAGAATAATAAATCAATTATGAAGTAAATATACATAAACCTGTGATGAGACTAATTTGGTACTAAAAGAGTAGAGTGGAAAGGCTAGTGCATAAGAATTAATTGGTCATCAAACTGCCAGACCGTAATTGTAACAATAAGACTTAGTCTAGCGACAATGAGGGGGTTCGGTAGAAGGAGGCCCGGCAGTGAGCATATAGAGTCAGTGGAGACCGATCGGCGCATGATCTAGTAAGCATGCGAATTTGTGTATGTAGCGTAATGCACGTGGGACAGCAATTTAAGCTCCCGAAAGACAAGTAGAGTAACTTTACTGTTATGGTTGATGAGTATTGAAGGTTTTAAACAGCTTGGAGAACTATACATGAAGTTGAACTGTTTAAGTGAAGCGCTGACTTAGATCGGGGAAACATATTGCTCAAGCCTGGGTCTACGTTATCGTAGTCAGATCTGTATCTTTGGCGACCAGTCTGTATTAGCCTTCTCCACGGTCAAATTAAGTGATGTGTGTACTTTAGTAAGTGGTCATATCAGTTGAAGTTGGTGGTTGATTATGTACAATCAGCAGAAATAAACTTATGCATTCCAGTTTAACAAGAAACTACAACTTTCATTAAACTAAATCCCAGCTCGCTTTTCCCGACATGGCGTGCATGTGGTGACCAACGGAGGAGACAGTTAAAACGTCGACTTCGAACTACGGTAATGTCGTAACAGACGCAGGGGTTAATCTTCAGTCAACGAGAGTCGAGCAGTGGGGAACCATTTCGGCAGTATACATTTCGAGGTGCAGCTGTTTGCAGCAACGAGCCTGGAGGAGCAGCCGTGAAAGCAGTTCCAGTGGGGTCCAGGCGATTGCAGTTCTATCATCAGCGATCAACAGAACAGATAAGTCACCCTCTTGCGTAGAATTTTGGCTTCAATAACTACAACAGCAGCGGCGTAGTGCAATTCATAAAAGTAATTTCTGTAAGCAATTCTGTGTTAACAGTTAAATTCAGTGTTTGATTTGCCCACATGGATGACAAAAATCAATTTAATTCAGTAATTATAGGCTTCAAAAGACGTAGTAATTGCTAGTGGTATCACGTGAACCATACGCCATGTGTTATACAGTAAACCACTAAGTTCATTAGATTTGTGCGGCAATTCAGATCAAACAAGGTTAATTATTACCAACAAGTAGCATTTTATTCCGCAATTTCATGGTTTCAAAGTCTTTTGTTAATTTACGTAATGTTCCGACACTGCATTTGGTTCCATTGTACATAAGCTTAACATTAAACGTGTAACTACGTGGCTTGTTGTTAGCAAACTTTATCCATATTGTTCAAAATTTTCTATTATTCATTTCATTCAAATTCTAATTTCAGATACCTAATTTTCTGTATTGTAGTGATCATTCTCTCAAATACAGAGTGACGCCATGTAAGAACCTAGGCTGATACCGGGGCTGAGTATAGCCTTAGTGCCTCAACTTACTCTTAATGTTGACTCACAGTTCCATGGAAAATTTACGAAATACTTTAGACTTGACCATGTAGGCAGGATAACTCGACCTAAATGCTTAAGGTCTCCACAATATTTGTTAACCCACAAATAGAGAAAAGGTTCTATGCTATCTACTAAAGCACACAAGTTCACTGTTAGAAAAATCCAAAGTTTTATTTTCAGAATCACAAGTTCAAAATTGCATTTAACGGTTGAGCAGGCAAATCGAACACTCTTTTCTAAAAGTTTGTAGGTTGTGGAGAGAAATTTTAACTAACCGAACCCGTTTAGTAAATTTAAAAGTTCTTAACAGTCATTAAAGTTACAATATAACACGACACCATTCAACATGGTCGAACTAGCCAGCATGGCGAGCTACAACCAGCGTGACATAAGGCAGACCGAAACAGATGCCAGACAGGAACAGACCAACATACACGAACAGACCACAGGCAGGAACAGACAAACCTTAATGGCGGCGGGGTCTTTTTATAGAAAAGACTAGAACCAGTGATGTCAGCAACCGTATCACATCTTTTTGCTTCCGCGTAGTTCAAAGTGTGTGTAATTTATTTGACGATCCAGACTATTAAAAATGTTTGAACTTTGTCAGTATCTGGACTTATCTACTAGAAGTCCAGCGGCAGTCCCGTGGGAAATTTAGAGTTATTAGTTTTAAAGTTTTAGCTGTTTAAGACTCCGCATAGTGACACATTCTAATTTGGGGAAAATCCCTAAGTGTTCTGGAACTTTTTTATGCGCGTGCACAACAATCCGTGACAATCTATTTTTTCAAAAAATTAATTACCGGACAAATGCTAAAACTTTTTATGGAAACCCATATATGTGTGAAATCGTCTTAATTAGGGCTATCTGCTGATGTAATTTTTAATTTAATATCTCATTTAATAAAAAAGCTTATTATTTTTCTCTTAATTAAAATCACTAATTAGACTTTACCAAATTACTTAATTTAATTGCCAAAATATAAGGGACAGTGCTGACTATAGCTGATGATAAAATGTCGGTTGTAGCTTTACGCGATTTAAAGATATTGCAAATCTTAGAATTTCTACTTTTATGATCGCGTGTTTCAAAACTTGAACAAAGCGGAATATCTCTTAAACCAAACGTTTCCCGATATGATAAATACACTTTAAAATGATTTTTATAATGAATTGTTACTGTGAGCAAGATTACGGAGAAATTCCTTAAAGTTGAAAACTGCACTTCTCGAAATTTCTAATTCCCACCTAAGCAAAACTAGAATTTGCCAAAATTCTAAGGTGCTTACAGCCATATTGCTTGTTGACATTTGCGGGCCAGAGACCACAGACGCTACAAAGAATTAGATGCAAAGGCTTTAATCGCTTGATCCACAGTGCACAGATTAACTTGCTATTAAGATCATCTTTGCATTGAACATATGGTACCATCCTTGAGGTTTAGTTGTGTTTGTGACGTTTGTTTCCATAAGCGACATAATTTGATAATACAAATGGATCATTAATACAAGCATACGCGCTTATCTCAAACCATATTAAGCAACTTCTTTTCAAGCCTAAACATTACTAGTGCTTTAGATTTTGGGTTTCTGTGGTTTTATTATATTTTTTGTTCATGTGTATATGTGAAGTGTTCTATTTGGGCAATTTGGTGCTTAATCATTTTGGAGGGCACATATTTGTGTGTTTGGTTTTGTAAATAACTGCAGCGTTGTTGCTGTGGATAGTTCCAGCATTGTGTCCTTTTTGTAAATATATATTTTTTTTCTTTAAAGATACAATGAATAAGGAACCGATTTCTAATATACTAGGCCGGGGGGATTCATCATTTGTAGATAATGCAGATGAAACTTTGGACAATCAAACTGAATATTTGGGAGATATTATGGAAGTACCACCCCTTACTGTACCAAATGCAAGTGTAGATTTATTGCGCGACCGACAGGAGGACACTTTCTTTGATACTCAATTGCAAGTTTCCCTTAGATCATCATCATCTGATGATGAACTGATAGGTTTTAACTCACAGGGGGAACATCCGAGATAACTTGAACATGGTGAATCTTCATCAGATGATAGGGTATCACATTTCCCACGGCAGGTAGGCAAATGAACCAGCCAGTCGATAGTGATATCCTAACGAGGTTAGGCCAGTTACTAGCATCACAAGCTGAACAGAGTAGGTTAGAAACTAAACAATTACTAGAATCACAAGCTAATAGAGTAGAGTTAGAAACTAAACAACTACTTGAATCACAGGCGAAACAAGCTGAACAGGATAGGTTACAAATTAAACAATCACTAGATTCATTTAGCTCAAAATTGGAATCACAACTTAAACAGTTAGAACAGTCATTTACTACAGCATTAGACTCACAAGCCAAACAGGTCAATTCAGTTAACTTAAGGGTTAACGAACATGACACACAGATGAACCAGCTTAACTTAGAACTGAAAGAGCACAATAAAGTAGACTACACTGCAGCAACTATTGCCAACTTAACAGACAATTTTGAACAATGTAAACAGGAGGTTGGAGTCTTACAGACAGTGTGTAACCATAAACAGGCTAGGGTAGCCGAGGTTGCGAAGACTGTTGAAACCCTTACAATCCTTAGTAGCACAAATACAGAAGATATTAACAAGTGTAGACAAGGTGTAAACTTATTAGAGAGTCAGGTGACAGCACGGGCGGGGGGGGGGGGGGGGGTGAATGCGTTAGAGGCCAAAGTGGTAGAACAATTAAATCCACAGCAAGGTATGGTAGGGCCACAGGGAATGGTAGTCACATCAGAAAAAGTCGATTACAGGAATTTCAACGGGGATGGCAACCTGCACCCTGTTGATTTCCTGAAACTGTTCGTACGCTCAACACACTTTGTACATTATTCTCAACAGCAAATAAATTGTGTGCTTAGTTGTCTAGCAGGAACCGCCGAGCTTTGGGGAAATGGTATTGTACAACAGTGCTCTACTTATGACGGTTTCAAGGATAGGTTTTTGGGGGAGTACTGGCCCCAGGAGGTCCAATACCAAGTTAGGAGGTCCATATCCAGTAGGTAGAAATGGAATGGTAGGCCTAAAAGTTTGTGTGATTTCTTTCGTAGAGAAGTTTATAGGGCCCGGTACTTAGAGGACCAAGTGCCAGCAATAATTTCAATAAAAGATCTCTGGTCATACCCTCCACCCAAGCTATCAAGGGAACATACAATGTTAAGTCACTGAAACCCTACAAGTCATTACAGGTGGGAAAGGGCGATTAACACCCTACTCCCCATGCTAGTGAAAAACGGATATTTCAGCAGCAGCAGCAGCAGGTATTCAGGACTCGGTGGCTGGAAGTATAACAACTGTCCAGGTTCGACCTTTAAATGATTTAACTCTAAATCAGGATTTAGTTTCTGCAGGCGTGACCGAGTTCCAGGTGTCCTCACCTACCAATGATAATGTTGCTATCAACAACACTCCCTCACCTTTGGTTCCTCCAGATTTAAGTATCCGTAGCACCGCAGAGAATCTAGTAGTCAGGATTTGGTAGCGAAGGTATAACTATTATCCAGGCTAGTCCTTTAATTGATTTAACTCTTAATCAGGATCTAGTTTCCAGAAACAAGACCAAATTCCAGGTGTCATCACCTTTAAATGACTCAGATGCCTCAACAGCCAATCAGTTACCACGGGTTCAGTCTAATCTATTTTCCAATTCCAGGAACGTCAGTAAACCTTCACACACATGCCCTCATTCAACACATTTGAAGGGGGGGTAACTCAGTTAAGTTGCATAATCTGAAGGGGGGTGCTTCTACCGCGAAACATAATTTGAAGAGGGGCAGCACCAAGATTCTCATAAGAGGTACGAGCAAGAGTAGGAATGATTTCCCATTTTTAATAGGGTTATGGTTCATGGTTTATGGTCAAAGTTCTACTTGGCTTATCATCAAAATCTTAGTGTATGTATGTAACAAATTAAGAATGCTGTGGAAAGTAAGGAAAAAGGTCTTGGCTTTAACTGCAGGGACGCACTTGGTGCCTCTCTAGAGAGTAAACAGCTCTCATTCAATTATATAATTTCTTATTCTGATGGATAACTTACTAATAAGAAACATAATTTGTGCCTTAACAAGCCACGTAGAGAGAGAACAAAAAATTTGCAGCTGTAATAGCTCGTTATACTACAAGTCAAGCAGGCTAATAGAGCTGCATACTTTTTTTCTGCTTTCTAATTTCATATATCTTATGTTGTTTGTTTATGTATGTCATTTGTTTACTATGATATGTGCATGAATGTTCATTTCTGTACTGTAATAATTGTGCAATAATCTGTTATGAGATTCATATTTTCTTTATGAAAGGGGGTGAGAATCGCAGTATTTTGGTGCACATAGGCACCCATATCCCACACTGTGAATTATCAGATTGGTGCACGACGGGTGGACTCTGTTTAATTAGTAGTGGCGTTGTAACAGGACTAGTATTTTGACATTATTTTGGACTGTTAAAGTTGGAGACGAAAATGTGAAAGATGTGTAATTTTGATGAATCTGATTTGAGAGGAGTAATAATGTACCATTTAAAGATATTATATTTCAATTTGTTGTAAAGCTATACACAATGCTTGTAAACAGATGTAGAGAAAAAGAAAACCACCACCAACTTTAAAGTAACTAGAATTTGAAATCTGGATTGTATTTTAATACTTTGTGTATAACATGATATAAGGAGAACTGTCTCATCCGTCTTGGGTGGATTTAGTTTGCCATTAGTGAATAAATCCCAAAGGCAAACGTAAATCAAGGGGGGTTGTGATGAGACAGTAATTTGGTACTAAAAGAGTAGAGTGGAAAGGCTAGTGCATAAGAATCAAACTGCCAGAGCATAATTGTAACAATAAGACTTAGTGTAGCGACAGTGAGGGGGTTCGGTAGAAGGAGGCCCGGCAGTGAGCATATAGAGTCAGTGGAGACCGATCGGCGCTTGATGTAGTAAGCATGTGAATTTGTGTATGTAGCATAATGCACGTGGGACGGCAATTTAAGCTCCCGAAAGACAAGTAGAGTAACTTTACTGTTATGGTTGATGAGTATTGAAGGTTTTAAACAGCTTGGAGAACTATACATGAAGTTGAACTGTTTAAGTGAAGCGCTGACTTAGATCGGGAAAACATATTGCTCAAGCCTGGGTCTACGTTATCGTAGTCGGATCTGTATCTTTGGTGACCAGTCTGTATTAGCCTTATCCACGGTCAAATTAAGTGATGTGTGTACTTTAGTAAGCGGTCATATCAGTTGAAGTTGGTGGTTGATTGTGTACAATCAGCAGAAATAAACTTATGCATTCCAGTTTAACAAGAAACTACAACTTTTATTAAACTAAATCCCAGCTCGCTTTTCCCGACAAACCTTAGTCATGTTGGAGTAGAGAAATTTGTAAAGGGGATCAGTTGCGTACCCATCGATAGCTATCAAATGATTGAAGCCAGAGATGAATGAGGTGCAAAGTGTTGGAATTGAAATGATGGTAGAGGAAGTGGTCACGTATCAATTATGTATTTCTATCTTGTAACTGGTTGTTTAAAGATTATAGCTAAATTACTTTTGATAATATTGTAACCACTTTGCCCTTTAAACCCATTACATTTTTGTATTTTTTTTTAATTAATTAATTAGGTACTATAGAGAAATAACTACCTCTTATTGGAATTAATTAATCAGGTACTAGAAATACATGGAAGGGAAGTGCCAGACTACAGAGAAATGGCTACCTCAGTACCGTACATAATGCCAGTGATCAGGTATTAATATCTGGCCATGAGGATGATCTACAATTTTCAGTACACTGTTTGAACTTGAGAGCTAGAAATTTTAATATGGAAATTTCCAGAAAGAAATAAGATTTATAGCATATCAAGGATAGGAACAACTCTGAAGCAAGATAGTCCTATATAATAAAATTTTAGAACACATTAAAATATTCAGAATACCATTGAACAAATTTGGAAGAAAAATACATAATTCCAAAATAGTAAGTTACCACTGGGCACTGACAATTATCAACCAAGTCTTTAATGGTAAACAGATTCAAACCAGAATTAAGGCAAATAAAATTATTCCTTGACTGATTATTTCTTATGGCTCAGACCCCACCAATGAAAGCAGATGCATGATGACTTGCTGGTGAAAGTGAAGTTCTGAAAAGAACTGCAGGACATGCACTGCTAGATCATGTCAGAATAAAAAAATAAAAGTGGTTTTGACAAGTTAATAGGATGGAAAAAAACTAATAATAGTCAATTACACCCCCAGAGCCAAAAGAACTATCATCTTATGTTTTATGTTAATACTTATATATTTAATACAATTAAATTATAAAAGTAATTACTAGCAGGAAACTTCTTTAAGGCAGTGAAATAAAGTAAGGATAGTTTTATTCAACTGAACACATACCATAGGTTAGGACAACAAACACTAAAAAGATTATTATATGTAATTCAATATTTTTTGTGTTGAAGAACCTTATTCTTACAAGTAGATGAGACACTTAACAAGGTCTGATATTATCACACTGACATCCAACTTAATTTCATATCATTAAATTAACTAAAACTAGGGAATGATGATAATTCACTTGAAGATGGATTAAAGAAATTGATTGGTTTAGCAGTGAATCATACTGTATAATTGAATAATTGTGGGAAAATAAATTTATATCCATCTGTGGTGGAAGCCATGGTTGCTTAAAAAGTGATGCAGACTCACTAGGAAAATATAAAACCTTTGACAGACTGACAAAATTAGGAACTTATTACCTAAAAATTGGAATAAATTGGTTAATATGTTACCAGAGTCAGATGTGGAAGTAAAGAGTTTCATCAATATGTAGGAACAGATATGATGAAGTAGACATTTAGAATTAGAGGCAAGAATATAAAAAAAATTGTTAAAAGTTTGCTCATAGGTATTATTCATGGAAGTTGTGCAGGCTCAATCCTGCAAAATCAGTTACGCATAGGCTACCTGCACACAAGTATTTGGAACACTTGGTTAGATGGTTAGGTAATAGAAGATTTAGGATCACCCTTAGTGACAGAATAAAAGAGAATGTGAAGAAGGCGTTCTATAAGTGGCTGCGTCCAATGCAAGTCTTGCGCAAGACCAGCCACCTCTCTGTTAACTTGAAAAGGGGATTACACACTAAATATTGTTTTTTCTTTGTTTGTGTATCGTGCTGTGTTGCTGCTGCCCTCCTCCCTTCAACTTTGGTGAGTGTTGGGTGTATTTCCCCTTTCTTTTCCATGTAAATTAATAGAAGAAGGTAGATAAATTCAAAGGGAGAGACTACATTAAAAACAAATTAGCACAGTTCACTTGGGACATTTTGTATTAAGTCTAATTAATATACATAAAGTATTTGATCAATATGGGTAAAGATAGATTATTTATATTTTCAACAGAGTTTATCTACTTCCAGTAAAACCTTGCCAAAACTGATTCGACAAGTCGATGCCACAGGAATTTAAACAACATGAAGAATGGGGTAAACGAAATGTAATGACCATTAAAGAGGATGATGATTTTATAGGAAACAGTATATAGAATCATTAAAGAATCTTACAGACATGTCATTACAATACTTTAAGAGATGCTGATTTTTAAAATAGACAGTTGCTATTATATACAGTTAGAGGTTTGTAAACAAGAATACTTTTATGTCAGGAGATGGAGGAAGTGCATCAAGTTACTTTAAAATCAGTTTCATCTCAATAACTCAAATACTTTTAGATGGAAGAGATAATTCAGGATTAGCCATGAAAATATTTTTTTTACATAGAAAGTATGATAGTTATTGCAATTTTCACTAGGATCAGTTTTAATGTTTAAGAAGCTATCTACCTGTTGTATTATTTTAAAATGGGTAGGAATTAATCATATCCCTAATGGTTTTGGGTAAAACAATGGGAAACCAGTTGGATCTGGTTCCACAAACCTTTACTATTTATAGAGGTGTCAGAAGAAGCCTCATGGCCAGTTGATTGTGATCACTCAGGCCATCACCACGTCACTTAACCAAGTGGTTGGGCGGTGGGGGACGAGTAGACAATACGCAGAAGAGCCTTCGTTTGGCAGCAATCTTAGAAGTTTTTGGTCGCATGTGACTTAGTCCCAATATCCTTGTGTAACTGTAATCAGTTACAGGTATGTGAGGGTTGGTTGGCTTGATTCATTTATTAGTACTTATAAAATTTAATTTTGGAGATTTCCAATGCCTACAGATTGGTTTATTTGTACAATTTTTCTAACAGAATACAGTGATGGTAAAAATTATTTGAGGATACAGTGACTTTGATTTGAACATACCTTTCCTGACTGAGGTTATCCAATTAGGTGGTGACCATGATTAAAAACAATCTGTTATCCTTAGGCAACATAATGGTCACAGTTCAGACTAGGCTGTTGGTGTTAACCTGCACTAAAGCAAGTTCCTGACAATGTGTATGGGGTGTTAAAGAAACAATAAATAAATAAGTAAATAATTTTGGAAGAAATTTGTTACTAGTTAACAGATGATAATTCAGGGTGTTTCAAAAAGGAATTTACAAATTTGAAAATTCATATAAATTTTATGAAAAAAGGTACAGAGCTGGTTTTGGTGTTGTTTTGAAGGAAAGCACATCAATTTTTTTTACCTTAAACTGAAGATGTTCTATGTAGCTTCCGTTGGTTATTCTGTAGACATCCCATCGGTAGTCGATTTCTTCCCAGACTCGCACTAGCATTTCAGGTGTAACTTGCTTAGCAGCAGCGTAAATTCTTGCTCTAAGTTCAGGTAGAGTGGCGGGCAAAGGAGGTACGTACACCAAACCCCAGAAGAAAAAATCTAGCGGTGTCAGGTCTGGGGTACGGGGGTGCCATGCAATTGGCGCATCACAGCCAATCCATTGACCTGGAAAGCGGTCATTGAGAAAATCCCAGACATCAGTCAGATAGTGTGGTGGTTTGCCATCTTGCATAAAGAAAACATTTCGTTCTTGGTCATCCTCATTGATCTGTGGTATCAAAAATTGTTGCAACATATCAAGGTACACTATCCCGTTGATGGTTCTCTCTTGGTTAAAAAAGGGGCCGTACATTTTCCTCTTGCTCAACGCACAAAAAACGTTCACTTTAGGGCTATCACAAACATGTTGCAATGTTTCATGTGGATTTTCACTGCCCCATATTCTACAGTTATGTGTGTTAACCTTGCCACTTAAGTGAAAAGTTGACTCGTCAGAAAAGATTATGTTGTCCAAGAAATGTTCATCATCATCCATTCTATTTAACATATCCACACAGAAGTTCCTACGTGCAATCTTATCACTGTCATTAATTGCTTGTAAAAGTGAATATCGGTATGGTTTCAAATGCAAACATTTTCTCAACACATGCCAAACCATCGTATATGGGACTTGCAGCTCACGAGATGCACGCTGGTTTGATTTCGTAGGGCTGTTGACAAAACTTTTTCTCACTTGCTCAACGGCCTCGTCAGATGTCCTTGGACGACCTGAGGATTTTTTATGTTTTACTGAGCACCCTGTTTCTACAAAACATCTATGCCACTCATAAATTGTAGGCCTACTAGGAGGATCTTTAGCACACTTGGTACGAAAATTACGCTGAACTGTTGTCGCAGACTTCAATTCTTCAAACCAAAACACACAGCTAGCACGCTTGGGTCCAGTGAAAGCAGCTATCTTTAATGTAACTGCCACTAGCGCTTGTGTGGCGCGATTAGGCACTAGCAGACTACACAAGTCAAAACTTGAAGTGTTTTCCTTTAAAACAACACCAAAAACAGCTCTGTACCTTGTTTCATAAAATTTATATGAATTTTCAAAGTTGTAAAGTCCTTTTTGAAACACCCTGTACTGAGTTATGGTTCAAAAGATAGGATTTTATCGGTGGTTGAGGCCAGCTTTGTGTCTGGTATCCAGGATATTTTGGTATACAAGTTCCCATCTTCAAAGTTCTAAAGTGGCTGTGTTTTTTGAAAAACTCTGATTGCTCTCACAGTGAAGCAGTCATTGGGGTTGTAAGAATTGTGTTAATTGGCATGTTCTGTTACTGGAGGGTATATGTTGTGGTTGTGGATTGTTTGTCTGTGGCCATTCATTCTCACTGAGAGTTACTGTGTATTGAGGCATATATAGCAAATAGTGCAGTGGTGGTTAGCTGCTATATGATATGTGTTGTGGAGCATGTGGCAGTCCCAATGATGGAGAAGGTTTCCCCTATAGTAAGGTTGGAATATGTTATTGTTGGTGGATGCATGATGCAGGTTTTGCAGCAAGATCTATGGCAGGGAAAAGGTCTATATGGTGTTTTTGGAGTGTCTCACAGAGGGTGTTTGTGGATCAAAATGTTTTTTTAGATTATGTTGTCTGCTGCAACATTAACGGGAGACTGTTGGTAGAATTTTTGGTAGAAGAGTGTGTGTTTCTGGAAAGGAATGTAGGAAGTCATGCTTCTGTTGTAAGATTTGATTGATGGACTCAAGGCCAGG
>CM061914.1:68164942-68207790 GCA_031002005.1 Vandiemenella viatica
CCCTGCTGATGGTTCTGTTTGAAACTTCTTTGATTTTGGTGATGAGGAATGGCGCCATTCCTTGCTCACTCTCTTCATTTCCGGTTGGTGGAAGTGAACCCAGGTTTCGTCCCCAGTAACAATTCTTGCAAGGAAGCCATTACCTTCTCGTTCAAAGCGCCAAAGAAGTTCTTCACAAGCATCAACACGTCATTCTCTCATTTCAGGAGTCAGCTGCCGTGGCACCCATTTTGCAGACACTTTGTGAAACTGGAGCACATCACGCACAATGTGGTGTGCTGAACCATGACTCATCTTTAAACATGCTGCAATGTTATTCAGTGTCACTCGGCGGTTTTCCATCACTATGGCTTCAACTGCTGCAATGTTCTGTGGAGTCACAACTCCTTGTGCCTGACCTGGACGAGGAGCATCTTCCACTGAAGTCACACCATTTGCAAACTTCCTACTCCATTCGTAGACTTGCTGCTGTGACAAACATGCATCACCGTACTGAACCTTCATTCTTCGATGAATTTCAATAGGTTTCACACCTTCACTACTCAAAAACCAAATAACAGAACGCTGTTCTTCCCCGGTGCAAGTGTCAAGTGGGGCAGCCATCTTTATACTGATACTGTGACGGTATTTGTGCATCTGCACTATGCTGCCACCTACAGGCCATTCTGCATGCTGCTTGTTGCACGCTTACCAACTTACAGGATAATGGCGCGAAATTTCGATTTTTTATTACAAATTTAAGGTTTTCATTTGACTCACCCTCGTAGTATACAAAAAATGATCAAGGTTTTAACGAATCTGCTATAAGACAACCTGCAGCAACATAGAGAGGAAAATTCGTATAAAGCAGTTTACGAGTCAAGAGGGAACGTTTATTGAAGAGGATTAGTGTTTAAATGTGAAAGATAAAAATTATGAATTCAATCCATTTATTTTCTGGTCACTCCTCATATCCATCTCCAAATTCTGATATTCTTTTTCCACCATCTGTTTAAAATATATTAGATAAGTTCTCTCATTTTAGAATTAAAAAGATGAAAAATATATATAACTTGTGTTTCTTATTATATCTGTCAACCTTTTCTAAATGTAATTAATTCGAGTGTTTAAATTCCGCTAGGCTATTCATCACTACAGAGGCAGCAATGTGCAACAGTGACTTGTGGGAAGAATGCTCTATGTGCCAACATTACAGATGGGGAGATGATTCTGCCTATCTGTAAATGTATTGATGGTTTTGCTGGTGACTCTTACATAAAATGCCATCCTGGAGAAGACATTTATGGTATAAAATGCAATGGTAATATGCTTTTTTCACCTTTTTGACCTACAAGTTTCAGGTAATGTTTTATCAGAGCTATCCTCCTTCATTTTTCTGCAGTAACACTAGAACCATTATAATTGCTGAGTATGTAGGTGAAACTGATGATATTCAAGGCAACAACATTTTGTCCTAGTTAAACGTAAGCTGCTGTGTGACTAATATTTTTAAGTTCACTATCATATGATTACTGAAAATACAGTAACACCAGCAACAACATTTTCTTCTGAAACAACAAACACTGAAAAAAAACAAGGCTAAATTTTTTTTATAGAATGGGTCTTGTTTTTTGTTACAACATGCCTTTCAGTATTTATAATTATGGTTCTTTGGTTTAAATGGATATTAGAGTCACTCAAACTAAATGAGAAACTTTTTTAAGGAAAAAATGGAATATATGTGAAATATTCAGATTTTTACATTCCTTTTTAATCTCCAGGTTTTAAAATACATTTAAAAGAAAACCTGTCAAGGTCAGTCTGTAAAGTAAAGATCATTTGACCAAAATTAAAAATACACAAACAGTGTAACTAAACAACTGGTCACCAAATGCCCTAATAACATCCAGAGCACCTTCTTTGAGACTAAACATTTTCCAAGAGAAAATATTTCTGAAAAGCATCGTTTGGAATTGAATTAATTGGGAAGATCATATTATGTACTATTTTCTTGAGACTTAAACAGGCTTGTTTCAATGTAAAGAAAACATCATGAAGTCACGAGTCTGACTAAAGAAAGAATTACAGTTTTTGGACAAGAATCAGATGCAAAGAATGGAATGGTGCATCATTATAAATGGTCAATACTAATTTGAATAGTATTAACAACATTCATTCAACCACATACTGAAGCTCTCTTGGAATGTGGAATGAAATAATCTTCACTATGTTTAGAAATTAACGCCCAATACATTTTGAACCAGTCTAGCATATTTCAAGTAATTGTTTTAGTCTGGATGGTAATATAGCATAGCCTTCATCCCCCCAAAAAGAATAGTTCCTTTGGGAATTGTTATTATCAGTTTGCATTTTGCCAATACCAAAGAGTCTACTACTTTGTAGCTGGTGCTGCCACCTTTACTGTATGCTTTTTATGGATTTCAGAGATCAAAGCAAGAACGTTATGACATATTCAGTGAAATGTTCTGTTTATATGTATGAAAATGGATGCACTATATCGGTTAAGGAGCGTCCATAATCTACGTAGCCTCATTTTGGCCTCCTCTCAACCCCAACTCCTCCCATGTAGCCTGACGTATGTAATTTTTGTATCCACACCCCTTTCCCGCGTGGCATGTAGCCTGTTCCCCTATCGATTCCAGAAAACATTTTGTACCGTTTTCTACCGTCAGACTATCGTAAATTACATATGGAGATAATTAAATGACGGAAATAAATATTCACATGCTGTTGTGTGTTATGTACCTTTTTATGTGACAAATAATATGAATGAAAAGCTACCAAGAGAAATGATAAATAATTTGCCAAAAATGTTGAAAGAATTTAATGCTAAAATTTGCAGAGGACAAATGTAGGTTGATGCAGGACAGGGAGAAGATGGGTGTGTAGGGAAATTGCCACCGGGGCCTGCGCTCCATTGCAATTTAATTAAATATATATAACTAGACGACCCGTGCGAAAATTTCGCGAATAAAATGCGATGAATATTGAGGTTGAATATAATGTCACCAAGTTCAGCCATTACTCTTCATAGTCCTACTTCATTTATCGATTTTGGTTAGAAATCCAGGGAAATAATGGCTCGAAACACAAAAAACGTATTTTAGAAATATTGACATTTTTGCGCTTTATAGGTCGAATTACGAAAAATTCCTTTCTTAGAATATAATGTTACCACGGCGGAAACCTTAGTCTTTAATACGATATGTCATTTATCTATATCGATTAGATATCAAGGAAATATAAAGCTCGCGACACAAAAATACGTTGTAGAACAATTTATACTTTTTCCCTTTAATAGTTGAATTCCAAACACTTCTTTCTTAAAATATGATGGAAGCAAAGCTGAGACATTATTCCTCACAATCGTACTTGATTTATCGATTTTGGATAGATATCAAGGGAGATAAGTGGCTCGAGATACAAAAAACGCATTTTAGAAAAATTGACTTGTTTGCCTTTTATGGGTCGAATTACGAAAAATTCCTTTCTTAAAATATAATGTTACCATGGCGGAGACCTTATTCTTTAATTTGATACCTCATTTATCTATATCGGTTAGATATTAAGGGAGATAAATCGCTCGTGACACAAAAATGCGTTATAGAAAAATTTATACTTTTTCCCTTTAAGGATTGAATTCTAAACACATTCTTTCTTAAAATATGATGTCACAAAGCTGAGACATTACTCCTCATAATCCTACCTCATTTATCGATTTTTTTTTAGATATCCAGGGAGATAAATGGCTCGAGATACAAAAAACGTATTTTAGAAAAAGTGATATTTTTGCCCTATAAGGGTCGAATTACGAAAAATTCCTTTCTTAAAATATAATTTTACCATGGCGGAGACCTTATTCTTTAATATGATACCTCATTTATCTATATCGGTTAGATATTAAGGGAGATAAATCGCCTGTGACACAAAAATCGGTAATAGAAAAATTTATACTTTTTTCCTTTAAGGGTTGAATTCCAAAAACATTCTTTCTTAAAATATGATGTCACAAAGCTGAGACATTACTCCTCATAATCCTACCTCATTTATCGATTTTGGTTAGATATCCAGGGAGATAAATGGCTCGAGATACAAAAAACGAATTTTAGAAAAATTGACTTGTTTGCCTTTTATGGGTCGAATTACGAAAAATTCCTTTCTTAAAATATAATGTTACCATGGCGCAGACCTTATTCTTTAATTTGATACCTCATTTATCTATATCGGTTAGATATTAAGGGAGATAAATCGCTCGTGACACAGAAATGCGTTATAGAAAAAATTTATACTTTTTCCCTTTAAGGATTGAATTCTAAACACATTCTTTCTTAAAATATGATGTCACAAAGCTGAGACATTACTCCTCATAATCCTACCTCATTTATCGATTTTTTTTAGATATCCAGGGATATAAATGACTCGAAATACAAAAAATGCATTTTAGAAAAAGTAACATTTTTGCCCTATAAGGGTCGAATTACGAAAAATTCCTTTCCTAAAATATAATGTTACCATGGCTGAGACCTTATTCTTTAATATGATACCTCATTTATATATATCGGTAAGATATTAAGGGAGATAAATCGCTCGTGACACAAAAACGCATTGCAAAAATATTGATACTTTTGCCTTTTAAGGGTTGAATTCCGAAAACTTTTTTGCTTAATATATGACGTCACTAAAGCGGAGATCTTAATCTTTAAAACGATACTTCATAAAATGGTTTCAGATAGGTATCCAGGGAGATAACTGACTCGTAACACAGAAAACAGCATTTTAGAAAAATTTACATTTTTGCCCTTTAAGGGTCGAATTCCGAAACTTTCTTGCTTAAAATACGATTTAACCAAAGTGGA
This sequence comes from Vandiemenella viatica, assembly GCA_031002005.1. Taxonomy (NCBI): domain Eukaryota; kingdom Metazoa; phylum Arthropoda; class Insecta; order Orthoptera; family Morabidae; genus Vandiemenella; species Vandiemenella viatica. The sequence goes on from CM061914.1 coordinate 68,169,799, forward strand.
GACCATAAGCTCATTCATTGATTTCGGTTAAGTATGAAGGAAGATATAAGCTTGTGACAAAAAAATACCTTATAGAAATAATATATATGAATTATTGGCTCTGAATGCCCAACCCCTTTTCCCGATGTAGCCCAGCATAGCTTTCTACTCAACCCCTCCCCCTAAACCAAGCCATGTAGTTTATGTATGCTCCCTTATTGGTGTTTTTCCCTTCTCTATTTTTAGATGCAATTGTTAAGATATTGCCATGCCAGAGTATGGATGGTGTGTGTGGTCAAATCAAATGGTGGACAAGTACCTCTGTGGACCGTGTGTAGACATTTTTGTCAAGTTAATCATCCTCTGTATATTTTTGTCTACATTTCTGTACAACACTAAATAAAATTCTGCCCTAAGGACAGAATATATTGCATATGATATATATGTAAAACAAATATAATGTCAGCTTAAATAATTCCAGTAACGACAGCAAAGTGTCTATTCAGCATACAAGTTCTTTCGTGGATTGGGTTTACATGGAGCCGAGCAAAATGGCCAAGGGCTAAGGGGAGATGAGGAACTCTTGTAATACATGGAGTGGTTGGTGTTGGAGAATGGAATAATTCACCACTTACACTGGAATTTATTCCAGTTCCTGATTGCGTGCAATGAGACCGTTATTGGTGGTTATATGCTCCAATTTGTGGAGAAGATGATAGAAAAGGGTTAGCAGAATTAAAAGCTTTAAGTCAGAGATATCTGGGGGTCATATCTGACAGTTTTGGAGAATTTTGGCAAGTTCACAATTATTTCATAAAAGGGTTAAATGATGGTTTTGGAAGCGCGTTTTCGATAGATTGTACAGAGTTTGAGGGAACAGAAGATTATTCTTGAAATACACATGAAGAGTTAAGTTGAAGAAGGAATGCATTCATTGGATAGTTCAAAGTATGTTGTTCCATGGGAAAGATTAAAGTATTAATTATAGTAAACAAGGTTTTTTTTAAATTTATTTAATTGTAATGGAACACAGGCTCCGGTGGCAATTTCCCTACACCCCCATATATATTCCCCCTATTCTGCACCCACCTACATTTGCCCTCTACAAATTTAACCTTTAATTCTTTCAACGTTTTCGGTAACTTATTCATCATTTCTCATGGTAACTCATTCCAATCCCTGACACCCTTACCTAAGAAAAGAGAATCTTCCCACACCCTTGTGCCTGAAATCGAGTGCCAGCTTGTGGTCATGGTCATCTTTTCCCTTCCATGCTCTACTTTTCATACCTACTCCAATATCTTTCCATGCCTCATTGCCAATATACACCCTGTACACTCCCATGTCCCTCCTCATCCTCCTCCTGTCTTGCCAATGAATCCCGTTTCAGCTCCTTTATCATATTCATCACCGATTGCATTCTGCGATAATTTCCAGAAACAAATCTAGCAGCTCTTTTTTGCACCCTCTCCAACTCCTGTATTTGATACACAAAATCAGGGTCCCATACTACACTGCCATATTCCAGCAATGGTCTGGCCAAAGTTTTGTAACCCAATTCCTTTACTTCTCTCATACATCCACTCATCACTCTCTCCACACAAGTGAAGAATCTTGAAACTTTTCCTACCACCTGTCCATTGTGTCCTGCCCAGTTAAGCTTGTTGTCAAATGTAATGCCAAGATATTTACATTTCAAGTCTTCAGCAAAGCAATTTCTTTCCCCACCTTATATTCATAATTAACCTTTTGTTTTTTATTTGTGTATATAATAAGCTGACTCTTCTTTGCAATTATCTTCATCCCATGTTTACCAACCCAACTAGATATCCTGTCCAGATCACCCTGCAACTGTTTACAATCCTCTATCGTTTTGGTTCATTTATATAGCATTATGTCATCTGCAAACAATCTAACTTCTGATAGTAAACAATCAACAAAATTATTCATTATAACAATGAATAGCAATGGTCCCAATATGCTACCCTGTGGCACTCCCATTTTTACTTTCACTTCTTTTGATACTACATTTCCTATCCTAACTTTCTGTTTTCTACCTTTTAAAAATTCTTCTACCCAGCAAATAACTTTCTCATCCACTACAATAGTTTTTACCTTTTTTACTACCATTTTTTTGTCTCACTCTGTCAAATGCCTTTGACAGATCTAGTGCTTCACTATAAACTTGGCCCCCCTTGTCCCATTTCATCTGAAATATCTTGCATATATCCCACCAACTGAGATTCGCATGAATATCCTTGCCTGAACCCATGTTGCCTACTTGAAAACCACTTACATTCCTCACATACATTTCTGATGTGGTTGCAGATCAATCTTTCCATTAATTTACCTACCACTTAAGTCAAACTGATTGGCCTGTAATTTTCGACCCTATTTCTCACCCCTCCTTTATGTACCGGTACTACTACCGCACTTTTCCAGTCTTGTGGTAAGCAGCAAGTATCCAGACTCAATTTAAATAATATTTCAAGATAAGGTACAATGTCACATCCGGCTATCTTTAAGATATCTGTAGTAATATTATCTGCACCAGCCTCCTTATGTTTATTCAGCTTGCTTATTTCCTTCATGATTTCTTCAGGATGAATTTCAAATTTTTTAGTATCTTCATTTCTAATTGTATTGTTAAGCTTGTTTTCCGAATTACTGTCTCACTCTGTCAAATGCCTTTGACAGATCTAGTGCTTCACTATAAATTTGGCCCCCCTTGTCCATTTCATCTGAAATATCTTGCATATATCCCACCAACTGAGATTCGCATGAATATCCTTGCCTGAACCCATGTTGCCTACTTGAAAACCACTTACATTCCTCACATACATTTCTGATGTGGTTGCAGATCAATCTTTCATTAATTTACCTACCACTTAAGTCAAACTGATTGGCCTGTAATTTTCGACCCTATTTCTCACCCCTCCTTTATGTACTGGTACTACTACCACACTTTTCCAGTCTTGTGGTAAGCAGCAAGTATCCAGACTCAATTTAAATAATATTTCAAGATAAGGTACAATGTCACATCCAGCTATCTTTAAGATATCTGTAGTAATATTATCTGCACCAGCCCCCTTATGTTTATTCAGCTTGCTTATTTCCTTCATGATTTCTTCAGGATGAATTTCAAATTTTTTAGTATCTTCATTTCTAATTGTATTGTTAAGCTGTTTTCCGAATTAGACCTTCCCGTTTCTGATTCATTGTCCCTAATGCTCTCACTAAACCATTTACTTAAAATCTCTGCCTTTTTCAGTTTCCTGAACGGATGGGAGGGTGTAGAGACGCTTATAGATAAGGATGGAGAAGTAGTTACTGAGGATTTGAAAAAGGCAGAGATTTTAAGTAACTGGGTTAGTGAGAGCATTAGGGACCATGAATCAGAAAGTAAACATTGAAATAGAGATTGATTAGGCTAATAAATTACAAGAAATTATCTTGTATTATTTGTGTAACTTAGAATGTTAAAGAAGTGATTTTTGATATAAATCAATTTGGGGGGATATGAAATTCAGGTACAATGACTGTTATCCTATGACATCCTTTATAAGCCCTCCAGTTTGGGATTTTTGTTAGGTCACGGCAGTTTGTTGTTGGAGTGGGGCACATCAGTTTTTGACTCAAGGATCAGGACAAAATTTAATCAAAATGTGTTGTAATTATCTGAAGCCATTTTTAAAACACCGGGAAGAATTTATGAAGCATTCATACAGGCCAGATTACTATTTTCAGAAGATTTTGGGCACTTAATTAAATTTACAAGCTTTACTGAGTTGTAAGCTTGTGGTGAACTGGTTGACTGTAGGAGTAAATCAGACTTCATTTAATTATATTTGCTGTGGTTACCATTCTAATAGAGTATCTCAAGCCACATTGACAGACTATAGCTAGGAGATTTGCACTGGCAAACACCCGCTGGTGGTATGGTAATCATAGCGATCCAGCCCCACAAGATAGGCCTTCCTTACATCCAGAGATCAGAACCTAGGCAACTACCAGAAGGCCCTCAGCAAATGGGGTGAGTGGTAGATAGGTTGGCTGACAACATGTGTCTCTCAACAATGGAGCAGCTGATGAGATTATATCATGGAGTTGCTACTGATCTGGCAAGGGAACTAAATACTGAACTGGCTTACAGACACTGTATTTATGTAGAAAGTATGCCTACATGAGGAGGATGATTAATACAATAGTCTATAGCCCAAAAGAACGGATGTTGAGGCTTACAGCTGAATAGGCAAAATTTGTGATGGCCCTGTCAACTTATGTGTTTGAGCTCCTGTGCTGGATGAGCCAGGGTAATGGCTCACCCCTACTCAACTGCTCTAACTCTCCAACTGATTACAACTGTACTGAACTCTTCACACTCCTGTCCTGGCATCCCATAAGACCTCAGGTCCTCTGCAGATGGCAATTCGCTCCTCGCGTTGCTGTCTATGGCAAGGGCTTGACAACATTGCATTTTCTGGTTGTGTAGCCTGCCCCCAACATAGCTGTGTTCTTTACTGTAAAAGGCCTGCATTTGGCAATGTCCTTAGCGCTAGGTCTGGAATGGATCTAGACATATTTCAAAAGAAACTTTTTTTCTTTCCAATGGTGCCTGTAAAAATTTATTCAATTAATTCACTAAACAATTAAATGAAATTTAATTCTTCATGTTACACAGTGTAGCTATACCAACTGTGAACCATTATTATTTACTTCAATGTGAAGATGGCAGCCACAATAATTCAGTAACAAACATTTCAATTAGTTGCAATCAATTGTTAAAGAACTTATTCAGAACTTTGCACAGACCACACTCAAGCAAATTTAATATCACTAACAATGGCAAGCATGTTCCACATGTCAAATACCTTCATCTTACCTCTTCATAAAAGAAGTTTTTAAAAAAAATCTTTCCCTGTTACTTGCCAAACTAAACTTACTATCAAATGTTAGGCCTTCAACAGGAATATCCTTATTATCATACACAATCTTTATATTTCTATCTATTTATCTAATCAGCTGAATTGTTTTGGAATTTGTCTTCATGCTGATATAACCAGCTAGATGTCCAGTCTAGGTCATTATGTTATATAAAAATTATCACACCTACAAACATCCCAACTTCTGATTGTAAATCAACACAATCATCCATTAGAATAATAAACAAGAATGGCCTCAAAACACTACCTTGCAGCACATCTGATTTCACTGTCACAACTTTGGATACATTTCCCACTCTAACTCTTCTCCTCCTACTATTTAAGAACTCCTCTGTACAGACCAGTTTTTCATTGCCCCAATGTTTTTAACTTTACCTACCATTATTTATGGCTCACTCCAACTGCCTTTGAGAGATCCTGAAACTGTGACTTGGCTTCCACTGACAATTTTATTTTAAATATTTTGTGCATACTCTGCTAACAGAGACTCACATTAATTACCCTCCACCCTCTCCTTACCCATGTTGTTGATTTACATACCATTGTTTTCCTCACAGACACATCTGATGTGGTTGCATGTCAAGATTTAAAATAATTGGACTATAATTTTCAACCTATATCTCTCCCCTTTTTCATGAATCATTACTATTATGGCACTTTGCCAAGTGATCGGTTTGGTAACTAATGTGTTTACTATTCATATTGTTGGGCATTTCCATATTGGCAAAAATAATTTTGTGGGTCCATTTGTTATCCTTTTCTATACGACAGTACTAAATATTACAGCAATTTTTACCACCAAATATATTGCACTGTGGTCCTCAATCTGACAATCCTCTATCATAGTGTGGTTTGCAAATTACAGCATTACTTTTTTGTACAATCAGCAAACTTTTAAAATTCAAACTCAGTGAGCCAACAAGAGTAATGGGTGTAATGGTCGAATATATTTTGAAATTAGTTTTTCTTGACAAATGTTAATTTTTATTTCACTTCTTCTTAAAAATTCCTTATGTTTATTTTTACTGTTGTATATAAAGTTCCAGATGCTAAAAATTAATCTAAGTTTTGTAAATAGTACCGAGGAGTTCCAATGAAAAACTGAACAAATATCTGTGATCAATATCTATTAATTTAATACAAATATATTGTTTAAATTAAAAATTTGTTAGTATTTCCATCAGTCAGTATTCAAGAGCTAAATAGAAGTGAAGAATAAAAGTATCTTTATAAGGTACCATTACTAATGAGCCATTTTCAATCTTGAGTACTTATCATTATGAATTACTAAGGATGAGAAGCATAGTCACCAAACTTGCTTTAACAATGCTTTGGTGGTCCTCCCATTTTCAGGGAGAAACTTATTCTAATGGTAGCATTTTTTTTTACTTGTGAAATGCATAGTTTATGAGGCAGAAAGTGGGGATCAGGCCAGCATTCACCTAGATGATTGCAGAAAAGGGTCTAAAACTGCAATCAGAACAGCCAGTACACGAGGATCAGACTCGATCCCATTCCCATTATACCTCCCTGGTGTAGTTTGGTGGCACCATAATGCTCACAGCCACACTGGTGCGTTTTATTGAGCACATTGATTAATAATAATTAGTGATTTTGACATTTATTGAAATGGTGATTGCTGTCCCTTTGTATTTGCAGATGATAACTCTCTCATTTTCCAATATATTCCATAATTTATCAAGTTTTGCTCTTCCAAATGTTTTCCATAATACCACATGTGTCCCAAGGTCAAGCGCTTTTCATTTTCCAAGGAACAGTTTAGTATCTGCAATGCATTTGAACAGGATCTTAAAGAAATTAGGTTGTTCCACTTTTAATGTAGTTTTAAAAAGTTGTTAGATTTTTTTGGCTATTATTTTTGCATGTAATTTCATATTTTCAGCTTGAATTTCTTTATAAATTTCTTCAGTTTTGTTGTTTTACTTTCTACGTATGCTAGGTTTCCACTTATTGTTAAATGTACTCACTTTTTCAGGGTAATTACGAGGGTAAGTAAATCATTATCCGCATTTTAGTTTTAAGTTTTATTGCAATCCAAATAGGAAACTTACATATACATCATTTGTCAACATACTTCCCTTGTATTTCTATACACTTAGTCAATCATGAAGACTACATTTCAAGTTATTTTCCCAATACTATCTTACTTTTAGTGCTCAAGGGCAGTTTCATTGTATCCATTATCGACAATGCACAGTATGCCACAGATGAATGACATAATGTAATCATTGTTAAGAGAGGATCTTAGGTGACAACTTGAGAGAAAACAAAAACATCATAAAGATATTATGGTGTGTGGAATTAAGTATAGTTTACTCAGCACGACTTTTCAAGTTCTCTTATATGGTGAAACACCAAAAATCTCCTAATCATCTGAGCCACAGAAAGTATTCATGGAACAATTATTTTCAAGGAAAACCAACACAAGCTGACCAAAGAAAAGAGAATTCGGCCACAGCCTTTTTGAAGGAAGCATCCCGGCATTCGCCTGGCGTGATTTGGGGAAACCATGGAAAACCCAAATCTGAATGCCTGGACAGGGATTCGAACCCACGTCCTCCTGAATGCGAGGCCAGAACGTTAACCGTTCGCCCACCTGGCTTGTTGCATAATAGCCAACATACTCTTTGATGTACAAAGAAGACAAAAGCAATAGCTCTTTTTATCACATGGCAAAATTGAAGGAAAGAGTGAAGAAGAATAACACAAATTTTCCATTCCAGAAGATATTTATATCATTGGACATGCAGTTATTAAAGAGGAAAAACAAGTGGAGTAGATAGTGATATCGGGTAGAGCTGTAAAAGTAACAAAAAATCGTGTACCCATATGTATATGTTACTAAACCAATCAGTACTCGTTACTATGAAATCATTACTTGTTACTTTTGGTACAATTGGGCACTAGCCTGAAGCATTGTATCGAGTCGCACGACGTATGGGATGACTTTGTTACTATCATATTGTTTCGTTACTCATTTCTTTTGACACAATCGAGCAATAGTATGAAGCATCGCATCGAGTTGTGTTGCGTATGAGATGACTTTGTTCATACTTTGTAAAGGTTAAGTAAATTGATCATTTAGTAAACAAAGTTTAAGTAAACTTTGCACTGTAAAATAAAATAGAAGTTCTAATATTGCATTTTAGAATAAAAAACGAATTTCATAAATGTTTGAAATCAATAAAATTTCACTAAGGTGTGATCAATTAAAAAAAACAGCCATATAAAATTATCTATCCAAATTTTCTATTTAAAATTTTTTAATGTTAAACAAAAGGAAAACTATAAAATAACTCTTTATGTTATCAAAATTACTTACCTCATTAAAAATATCATCACTTAATAGTACATAATATTAATTACATTAAAATAATGTACATGCAATATGTTTGTACTTTCACATTTTTCTTTGTGCCGAAACAAGTTCAAATCGAAATACACGATGCACAATGTGTGAATGTTAATTCTCTCATTCAGATTCATTTAGTCACTGGGAGAACCATTCCAATTCCCGTATGATGAATCGCATTTGTTTGTTTATCAAATCAAACTAACATTCATATGAACAATGCAGGTAACAAAATGAATTTGTGAGCAACATTTCGGTACTTCGAATCAGGTGATGTACTCAGTACTCATAATGAACACATATGGTTTGATACAGCTCTAATATCAGGACTATGAAAGTCATTCCCAGGTGTGAATAAGTCTCTTCATGGAGGGCAGAGGCTGTTGAAAATGTGAAGAATTTGTTGTTCTGCATTACTAACCACATATAACCTACTGGCAAGCAGCTAGTAAGAATTGTACTACATATATCATGCTCATGGAATTAGTCAGATGAACATTGGAGTGGGTTATGAAAATGGAGGAAAGAGCCAATCTTCAGATGGTTGAGTATTACGTAAATAGTTTTTTTATAGATCACTTTCAATGGGTTTCTCAAAGTTATTAAATAACGAAGTATTTCATAGGATTTTCTCCATAAAATGTATTATATATCCTACATAAAATCACCTTTTTCTATTTGGAGAGAACCAGTAAGACATTAAGCAGAGGCATCTTTTTTATTTTTTGTATACCTAGAGAAGTATTTGTGTCATTGGTCTGTATGTGCACACATCTTTCACCCTGCCATATGTCTCTTGCCTCCTACATGACAGGTTATTAACCGAAATATTGTTAATTGTGTTTGCATTTTTTTCATGTTTGTCTGCCTTCATCTGTAGTAAGTGATGGCTAATTTTCCCTATCCTAACTTATGTAGAGAATTTTTTTTTGTCATGATGTTTCCAATTTGTTCCTTTGTTCTTTTTTCCAGACGATCAAGACTGCTTGGATAATTTTGCATGTTTTGGAGGTAAATGTTATGATCCGTGTCAGTTCCACTGCAGATCACAAAATTGTATCACCAGACGTCATAAAGTTCAATGCCTGCCATCAGGACATAAAAAACACAAAATTAAGAAATAAATCAATGCACAAAGTATTTTCACAAAAGTAATGTAGTGTACCATACAAAAGCACTTAGCTACACGTGAAACAAACCACATGCCGTGCTGCCCCATGGATTAAAGTAATGTTTTGAACACATTAAAGTCAAGTTTTAATCACAGATACAAATTGTTTGTAACATGGTATCCATAATTACATAACAGTAAAATATTTCTCAATACAAGATATGTGAAATATATTAGCATAAGCAACACACTTTAATATTTATCTATGCAAGTCTGTCACATTAATTTTCTGGTATATGGAGACATGCTGCAAACATGCCAATTTTTAAGTCGCATGTGTTATGAGCTATCCTAAAAAGTTCTCTGGTAACCAGACTTCTGAGTGGCATTTCTTGATCCATGCTGTGTACAACGAAGTAGGCCAACAATGTAATTTGATGTTTTGACTACACCTTTAGCAAATGTGTTTATACAAATTTTGAAACTTTCACCTACTGGTTGAATTTTAAAATACGGAAACTTAATAGGTTAGCTAAAAAACTAATTACTACACATTTTGATGCAAATTGTTTGACAATCAGTAACACTAAAATTCAATTAAGCAATGTTTTGATATTGATATAATTTATAGAAAACAGGTTTAAAAAAGCATAAATGGGTTGTTATGGCTAATATTATTACACATGTATTAAAGATAGGTGGTTATGCCTTTGAACCATACCTTCATATATTTAGATTGAGTCTGGAAACATGATAACAGAGGACTGGAAAATTTCACTGGTGTGCTGGTTCACAAAGAAGGGAAGGAAAGTTGAGAGCTATAGACTGAGTAGTCTGATGATAGTAACCTTGAGTTGATGGAGAACTTGATACTGAACCACATCAGTCTGTGAGGAAAAGTGATATGTAAATCAGCAATATGTTCTTGTCAATCTCAGTTAGAGGGCTATGCACAAGATATTCCTGATGAAGTGGACAACAGAGGCCAAGTTGATATTTGAAACCTGAATCTTTTCAAGGAATCTGGCAGACTGAGTCATAGAATGGTGGTAAATTAGGTGACATCCAATTGGGTACGTTAAGAGTGAGTTCCTGTGTGAGGAATTCTTAAGAGGTATGAATCAAAGAATTAGGGTAGGAAATGTGTTGGGACTAAAACTTTTCATTATTCTAATTAGTGATTATATTGATCAGAATTTAAGTTATTGTGGATTACATAATGTTGTATATTAGAATCAATAAGAAAGAGGATTGTGAACAGCTATAGAAAGGTCTGGTCGGAATATCTAGCTGGGTAGCTCAACACAGAATGAAGATAAATGCCAAAATTAAGTCAGATTTATTAGGTGTATACGTGGAAAACAAAAAGCCAATGTACAATTTATAAGGGGATGAAGAAACTGGTTGTTGAAGGTGTTCTAAGGCCACAAAGGTGTGAGGGCTTTCTTCGAGTATTGTACAGCAAAAATAGACCCACAATATGCATATCAAAACATTCTGATTTTGTAGGACACAAAGGAGAGCAGCCTAAATTTGTTTATAAAAATTATTGTACACCCAATCAGTGACTGGCATGATAAAGGAGCTGGGCTGGAAGTCACTAGAAGTCAGGAGATTGGGAAGATACTGCTGGGAATGAGGCCTGGATTTTAATCTAAGCTAATGGAGCAATAAATTTTCCACACTATCTTACACCTGAAATCAAGATCTGGCTTGTGGTCATATTCAACTCTTCCCTGCCATGCACTACATCTAGTTGTTTTACAAATATCCTTGCAGGCCTCTTTGCAAAAAATATATGCCTCATGTGCTCCGAATACTTTCTTCCATGTGCCTCCTGTCTTCGAATGACTCCCAACCATCATCTTTATATCCATTACTGATTATGTTCTGTGGTAATTTAGCACACTACTATGTTCCAGAAATTGTCTATTGTATCCCAATTCCCTCACTTAGCTGACAGATCTTCTAATTATTCTCTCCTCCTACTACCTGTGGAATTGAGCTTATTATCAAATAATATACGACGATTTTGACAGTTTTGGTCTCATCGAGAAGAAAAATCATCAAAAATACTTGTATTTTTTTTTTTTATCTGCATTCCCAATTTATAGTATCTGAGTACTTAAAGGATGGATACTGGAAGGAAGGATATCTGGAAAGGAAGAAATGACTATGACGATAAACCAGCACTTGATTTCAGGAAACAAGCTGAGTAAGACAGAACCTTGAATTTAAATTGTCAAGGCATTTCTTAGACATATAGAACATGAATTGCAATTCACTTGTGTAAATGTAAATGTGAGGGGAAATTGCCACATAATTACATCACAACTAGCAAGTAGCAATAAATTATAGGCTAGGATTATTTGGCTTGTGACTAATTAACTTTTTCTTACATAATTAACTTACTTATAAATCCATGTGTGGGCAACCAGACTGAATTAGACCAAGTGCCATGAGGCAGGGACAGACTTTGCCTAACTGCAACGAGGCAGTGGAAAGACTCATACCTCTTACGTTGGTTAAATGATGACTGGATTGCATACTGTAGCTGAATAACACCTTTTAAGATTGTGCCATGCCTTTTATACATTAGGTTGGCCAGGTTGTTGTTGCAGAACTACACGTGTGTGAAACCATACCCTCTGATTCGGCAATTTTTATATTTGGCCCTTGTTTGCTACAAGCAACTTTCTACGCATATGTTTGACCGAATAAATCATACTAAACTAATACTCAGAACGCTTACTAATATTTGGGCCCTTACAGGACACAAGGTAGTTGTTTTGGGCCAATAATGATATAAAAATACATTCTTATTTATCCGCTTTATAGTGTGTTTATTTCCTAACAATCTTTATATTTATATGAATAATAGCTATTACCACCAAATTATCACCAATATAATATGATATAGCAACATCTACAAGGATTTTATAACAAGTTTAATTAATAATAACCTTAAAAATGTACTAGACATTCAATACATTCCCTGATTCACCCATTTATGAAAACAATTACACTATCTATTAATTTAGTGTTTGATGCTACTTGACATTTATAAAACTCAACAACATATATACTGTAATTATGGGATAATTTAAAATATATATATAGTATTGTTAGGAAACAAAGGCACTAAAAGCGGATATACTGAACATTGGATAGGATAAAAAACCACCGCTTACCAAAGAAGGGGATTCCAGCGGCGTTGGTACACGAAAAACACGAACACACAAAGAATAAAATTTTCGAGCATGGCTCTTCCTCAGTAGAAGTGAGATGGCTGCACGCAAGCGCTGCTGGCAGCCAATTGCGTGAGCCACAATTTCGGTGGCTAATGGTGGTAGTATACTACCCTTCCGCGTCAGGACCTTGTACAGTTTTGCTTTATACTTGCCATTCATCTCCGTTTTCCAGCCTGTACTCCTCTACCCCCTCCCTCACTTCCTGCCATGATGTATTTCCCCCACCATTAGCCACCGAAATTGTGGCTCACGCAGTTGGCTGCCAGCAGCGCTTGCGTGCAGCCATCTCACTTCTACTGAGGAAGAGCCATGCTCGAAAATTTTATTCTTTGTGTGTTCGTGGTTTTTTTTTCCGTGTACCAACGCCGCTGGAATCCCCTTCTTTGGTAAGCGGTGGTTTTTTATCCTATCCAATGTTCAAAATATATATATAATTATATATACATAGTTGAGCAGACAAGACCCACAGCTGGTAGGTGATGAGGTCACTATGTCAGGATCACCAGCCATAGCCACTATAACATGACATGTTCCAACCAGGCCACTGCCTCTGGCACAGCCAAATTTAAATTTTTGAGACTTCCAGGAAAGGCACGCAGTGGGCAATCTTGCACTATGTGTGACACAATTTATGAAACCTCACCACAGTAAATAGAATCTGCCCAGTCCCAGGTGATGAGAGTTTAAGCAGCTCTTTCCCTACCACATTTAATATGATTTAATTTACACTAAATTGACCATGGTAAGTTGAATCCTGGTAGTTTTAAGCAGGGATTGCTAATCTGCACCATTCCGTGGTGTAGACGATGCCCATTTCACTGCCCATCTATCTCTAGGACTGAAGGAGGCAGATGTTAGACTGAAAGCAGTCTTCCAGGCAGAGTGACACGACTTCAGCCGTGTTTCGTATTTCCTAATATCTCCATGGATGGGAAGTGCCTCGCTGTTCATAATTCTCGACCATAGTTTGGTTAGAGCCTTTTGATTCTGATGTGAGGTGGTGGGAAGCTGCTGAGTACTGGCAGCCACTGTATAGGTGTAGGTAGAAGCGTGCCAGTTATGATGTGCTTTGTTTGACAAAGCAGAACATCCACGAACTGGGTGTGGGAGCTATTGAGCCACACTCTAGAGCAGTATTCAGGTGTGGAGTAAAACAAGACCACGGCTGTTGTTCTTAATGTATACACATCAGCTCCGCAATTAGTTCCAGCCAGTCACTGAAGTAGATTATTTTGACTTTTAAGCCTGGCAGCTGTATTTTAAAGGTGCCTTTTGTAAGTGAGAGATTTTTTTTTTTTTTTTTAACAGTTTAACATCCCTTTTTAACAACGTGGTCTTTAGAGACGGGAAAGGATGGGGGCAAGGAATGGGAAGGAATTCGGCCATGGCCTTTTGAAGGAAGCATCCCGGCATTCACCTGGAGTGATTTGGGGAAACCATGGAAAACCCAAATCTGGATGCCCGGACGGGGATTCGAACCGCCGCCCTCCCGAATGCGAGGCCAGAACGATATCCGTTACACCACCATGCTCGGTGTAAGTGAGAGACCTTTCTAATGTAACACCCAGGTACTTTGGTGTACTGTTATACCTCAGCATCTGGTCTTTGAATATATTTGGCTGGTAGTTCATTTGTTTGTTGCTAAGGTAGAATGTGGCTATTTCTATTTCCTGCGGATTAGGTTCAAGGCACCACCTTCGAAAGTAGACATCCATTTCCTGAAGATCGTGAGTGAAAATTTCTTCACCTTCTGCGAAGTTAGGTCTTTGCACTGTAAGGTTGATATCATCAGCATATACAAATTTGCGAGAGACTGTCTGGCAGGTCACGAGTATACAAGTTAAAGAATTGTAAATGAATGCAATTTTTCTCGGCGTTTTTTATTTATAAAGTTAAAGAGTATAGGGATGAGAACTGAGCCTTGCGGTAGACCATTATTTATCTTTTGAAATCTGCTCCTGCTGAACTCAGTGTGCACCTAGAACAAGTGTTTACTTAACATGTTTTCCAGTAAAGTAATTATCTTTTTGCAAGGACTGCCTTGAACAGTTTGAGCAGGAGACCCTCTCTCCAAACTGTATCATATTCTGATGAAAAGATCTAGGAAGGCAGATACATTCTTCATTCTCTTCTGATACCCTATTTCCCAGTAGGTGGTAAGAGAGAGGACCTGGTCACTACATTACCGACTGGGACAGAATCGAGCTCGTCCAACAGGGATCAAGGATTCGATCACCAGAGCTTTTCTGTTTAAAATAAGCCTTTCCAATAATTTGTAAGTGACACTGAGTAAGGCTGTCAGACAGTAACTTTGAGGGAAACTTGGACCTTTTCCTGGTTTGAGTAAAGCAACGATTTTTGTTTGCTTAAAAAGCTAAAAACAGTCTTCCAGATTGCATTAAGGAGCTGAAGAATGAGGCAAGCCAATGAGATGTAGCTGGTACACAGTTTTTCAATAGTTTTGAACACATCCCATCTAATCCTGCAGCTTTTCCATTTTGAAGAGTTTTAAACTGTCCTGAATCTTTTGTAATGTGAATGGATGGGAGTATACAAAGTGATGTTGCATGTCACACTTTTTACACTTAAGATCAGATTTGACCCATCTAGCGAACTGCTTGTCCTTTTTTGTTCTAGAAGTAGATACAATGTTATTTGCTATTGATTCCACGTTAATGGATATGTCCTTGAGGTTACTGACGTAGCATCTAATTTACGAATAAGAGACCAGGCTTTTCTATTAGAATGTGTAAAATTCCGATTGTATTACACTAATGATACCAATTAAGAATCAAATCTTGCAAATATTAAAAAATAATGACACATAATGCCATGTAAACAACACTTTCATGAACAAAAAAACCTTCTGTTTCAAATTATACATTTTTATTTCAAATTAATGTTCATTAAATTAAACAAAACAAAAATACTATGCCAATCTTTCAACAAAATGCAAAATTTCAAAAACCACTTCAACCATGATCAAAACTATAATCATCCATTCTAGACGGACATGATGTTGGTCACTTAGATGGGATGAAAGCAAATCCATCAATTCGAAACAATGATTGAGCTTTTCGTTCATCACCTGTTGGGAAAAAATTATAAGTTTATATTACTGATTTTGAATATCAGCTGTACACCTCCAATAAAATAACAATCAACACTACAAAAAATTAAAAAGTACAACTCAATTGATCATTCACACCACAATTTTCTTCCCACATAGAAAGCTATATGCTGTCTCAGAAACAACTCTGCATATGATATCCTCCCCCCAGCCCTGCTGTTCCTTATTGTTTTACCATAACAGTTTTTGGAATAATATGGCGAAACAATACCACTTCCTGCACAGATAATTTTACATCATTTTAAAGGTAAACTGTCTGCACTATTTAATAATTTATTAGAAACCGCCAATGAATACTTAAGACATTTTTGTACACAATCCTCAATTTAAATATTCCTTTATATGCAGACTGGAAATCTAGGGTTAATTTGCACAAGATAAGAATGTTACGTCAGTGTGATGTGTTTACATGCTTGTGATTCCATATAAAATCCGAGTAATTATTTTAATGGTATTTAATGTATCAGTCTTAACTGAATATAAACATATGCATCAAAGAAAGCATATCTGATTTATCTGAGTATCACACTGTGAAAGCATAAGTATGCAGTATTCATATTAAACAAAGAATTCATAATATTTATAGTGTGAGGCTTTTTCTACTATGCTCTCAGCCTAAAAATATTGATTATTGTGATTTAAGACCAGTTTATGATGTCACTGTGTAATAGACTAAAGGCACATGTTAATATATTGAACTACCTACTCATTGTCTAAACTTTTCAGATTCTAGGGAGCTTTAATAATTTTACTCTGAAAGCAAAACAGCTATCAGGCATAACAAAAACAGGTCTGGATATTAGGTTTTTTTTTTTAAGTAATTATATTATGGTGATACTAATTATTTTTTAAAAAATGAAGCTTAGTCTGTAATTGTTATGCAGTATAACACGACTGCTACAAGCTGTCAATGAAACAGAAGGTTGGTGTAGAAATATTTAAAGCAAATTCATTTTTGTATTACATTTTTAATAATTTTATAATATTTATTATTTTCTGTCAAAAATGATGCATAAGGCGTTTTCATATACACCAGCAAAACCAGAGCCACTGCAGACCTCACACCAAGTGCAGCAGGTTTTTAGCTTTGGCAGAAGAAAGATGAGAGCAACATTCAACAAACATTACATTATTAGATTTTCTTAGAAGGAAATACAGAAAATATTTAATTAGCACTCAGTACTGGATGCATCCCTTGTTGAGTCAAATATGAAAAATACTGAAATAAATTAAGTATGCAAATATTCGACTATATATTTTTATTTCAGTAAATATTTTTACTCAAGTACCGAACCAACCGATTTATTTAACATTATACAAAAGGTATGACTCCAACTGGAATCAAACCAAACAGAATCTATTAATAGGACAAAAAAAAACTTTCAATTTATTATATTTCTTCTTTTGATTTTTAGATATCTTGCCACAGGCACAAACTTTGCAGACTTATATGACACCTCCAGATTGCGAATAAGGACAATAAGTAAAATTGCAAATTTGGTTGCACAATTATTTGTGGTATCAAAAGATGAATTCCTTCCACAACCAACAGAAGAAAACAAACAGAAGATGATTTTCTTTAAAATGCTCAGTTCCCAAACCGTACAGGAGCTGTTAATGGAAAACATTTACAAGTTAAGATTCCCTCATAGTGCTTCAAATGAACCTCACATACAAGGGTTAAATGTCTATTGTTCTCATGGCAGTAGGCAAATCTGATTATATATATACTGATATAGGAGCATATATTAAAGATTGTGACTCTTTAAAAAAAAATAAAGATGATAAGTCAATTACAAATACCACCTCCTTGCCTTCTACATTTGACAACCAGGGACAATACTCATGGCTGATGAAGCATTTGGGCTATCAGAACAAGTGATGAGATCTTATACACAACATATCTCACAGAGAGAGAGAGAAAAAAGAATATTCAATTGTCATTTGAGTTGTCCAAAAAGATACGTCAAATGTGTTTTTGGAATTCTATCTAATAAATGGAGAATTTTGCACCATCCACTGAATGTGTCAAAAAAGTTTGTCTAAAGACACTTAATATAATTGACAATGATATGTGAACGAAAGATGCAAATAGGTTTGAAATGTATATAGCTCAAAGACTACGAAATTTACCTATTGCTGTCGACTAATAAGAACTGCAATGATTTGAGAGATTATTTGTCAAACTACTTTCAATACCGAATTAGCCACATACCAGAAGTTAACAAATGCTACAGGCCCCACACCTTTTGGGGGCCTTGTGCCAGGGCCAGCACTAGGATTTTCGGGGCCCTGGGTAAGCTGCCCACCTTCCCCCCCCCCCTCCCCTGTAGGAGGGGCACCCCGACAACCAGTAGGAGAGACTCCCATCTGGGCCAGTAGACCTTTTCTTTTTTTTTCCTGGCCAACAGTCTTTCTGTGAGGCAGTCTCCCACATAACCCACCTCCCATAATGTTCTCCTGTTGACAAAGAGCTCGTCCCGAAAATTTCTTTATCATTTGTATTTTGTACGCACCCCACATCCGCCATTTAAAGGTTAGTGGTGGCTCATTTTCCTATCCTAATTTAATTCCTATATATATATATACAGGTCTATACCAAAAGTAGTAGGACTGATTTTAAAAAAAAAAAAAAATATTGAAGATATCTTTACAATTCCTTAATCCTCTTCGAAATATCACCCTTAGGAAGCTACACACCAAAAATTACGCTGCTGACATTGGCCGTACGCTTTCTGGAAGTCAGTTTCAGGGACGCTGTTGAAAGCCCTCGTCGATGCTGCTTCAACGTCCTGGATTGAGTCAAACCGCTGTTCCTTCAGCTGCTTTTTCATCCATGTGAGTAAGAAAAGTCAGATGGAGCCAAATCAGGACTGTAGGCGGGATGCAGCAACGCGGCAATGTGGATTCGGGCCAACAGTTACCTCATGACGGCGCGCCTTGGCACGGAGCATTGTCGTGATGCAGAGTCCAGTTGGCGGAGATGACTGGTCGGACGCGATTCACTCGGCCTCGCAGGCGGGATGGCACTTGCACGTAAAAGTTCGAATTGACAGTTTCCCCAGGGGAAACGAACTCCTTATGAATCACACGGCGACGGTAAAAATACACGATCAGCATTGTCTTGATCTTTGATTTGCTCATGCGAGCCTTCATTGGACGGGAGGATGAAGAAGGCAACTGTTGTCCCGATTCAGCGTTGCCACGTTGCTGCACTCCGCCTACAGTCCCAATCTGGCTCCAACTGACTTTTTTTTTTATATATTCCCACAGATGAAAAGGCAGCTGAAGGAACAACGGTTTGACTCAATCCAGGACGTTGAAGCAGCATCGACGAGGGATCTCAACAGCGTCCTCGAATCTGACTTCCAGAAGGCGTACGGCCAATGGCAGCAGCGTAATTTTTGGTGTGTAGCTGCCTAAGGGCGATATTTTGAAGAGGATTAAGGAATTGTAAAGATATCTTCAATAATTTTTTTTTTTTTAAAATCAGTCCTACTACTTTTGGTATATACCATGCATATATAAAAATATTGGATAAAGGAAACAAAGAAAATGCCGCGAGGCACTGAAAATAAGATAGGATAGGGAAAATAAACAGGCACAGATGAAGGCAGGAGGGCGAGACACGTAAAAACACAAAAACGAATTGCACAATATTTCGACTTTAGTCTGAGTCATGTGGAGTGAGACATATGGCAGGGGGAAAGATGTGGTCACATCCCAACCCGCCACATGAATTCATGTGGCAGGTTGGGATGTGACCACATCTTTCCCCCTGCCATATGTCTCACTCCACATGACTCAGACTAAAGTCGAAATATTGTGCAATTCGTTTTTGTGTTTTTACGTGTCTCGCCCACCTGCCTTCATCTGTGGTAAGTGACGGGTAACTGTTTATTTTCCCTATCCTATCTTATATATATAGGGAAATATGGTCCAACGCTTACAACAGCGTTGTTATGCTTTTGATACAAAAGAGACGAAGACAAGAATGCAATATATTGGCAGTTAGCCATATTCTTACTAAACGCCAAATTATTGTGTTTCTTGTGTTCGTCTCTTTTATGTTCATCATAATGAATTAAACTGTTATTCACAAAGTAAAAAATGTATGTGATACACCCAATACAATGGTTTCACTTCTGCTGATCATATTTGAATTGGTGAATATATTTCCTGTGATTCAGTTGTTTCACACCAGTTCATCTAATGGGTATATTGAAATGGAGCAATCAACTCCCTAAATGTGTATCTAACTGAATGTGAAAAGAGAGACATTGTTGGTTTTTGCAGTTGAAAAGTGTCTGGCCACATGACAGCTGAAAACCTCTGCAATTTATAGTTAAGAGGTTATTACTTCTACCACTTCGTCCCAAGTTTAAGAATGTAGAAAGTGTTCAAGGTGCAGAGAGATTATCAGTCACCCAGTATCAACTGAAACCAAAGATAGACTACCTCATTAAAGATAATCAAAGCTTGATGAATAGCAATATATAATACTGGACAGAACTCTGATTTTCAAGCAGCATCTCTTGAACAATACTGTTAAAGTCAAAACAAGAAATAATATTCTTCAGAAGCTTGCAGATACTTCATGGGGAGCCAATGCCCATGTTCTAACATCCACAGCCTTAGCTCTGTCACACTCTGTTTCTGAACACAGCTGCATGACCTGGATCAATAGAGCCCACATGAAGAAAGTAAGACATACAACTCAATCAAGCAATGCAGATAATTACAGGATAAATTCGGAGCAACGAACACCGTACGGATTCCAGTTCTGTGTAACATTTCATCTCCAGCACTAAGAAGATCAGAAGCTCTCCAAATGGTATGGTAAAACATTCTGAAAAACCCTCAGCTGGTTATACATCAAGACATTACTCAATCAAAACACCAATGCTTGAAATCAAGGAAACCACTGTGGCACACAACAATCAATCTTACAGTGTCCTCTTTCAACATTAACAAGTTGTAGATTACTCAATGGGAGAAGTCATCAGTAGTCAATAAACATCTAATTAAGGACCCCTTTGTATGGTTACAAGACTTCAATCTCCCCAGATAGCAAACGAGAATTATCAATTGGATTCGAACAGGACAAGGCAGATGCAGCTACTTATAACACAGTTATGAATTTGTTCCCCATTCATAACCCTCCAAGACTGCATCTGCTACACAAGTTTTTATTGCTTTGTGAACATCCATGAAACACACTGTACAGATTTCACAGTGCTGTAAATGTTCCTGCATATTTCTAATTTATTTTTCGTATGGTATTTAACAAGATATACAAAAGGTGAGGACAAATGTGCACATCACAAGCTTGTACAATATTATATCTCTAGATCTAATGTTTTTATTCATTCGACTGCACTATTTGATGCATTGTGTATGTCTGCTATTGTTCCTTTGTATGCTCAAAGTGGACAGTCAGAAACAATGTGGTGGATTGCATGTAAGGTGACTCCACAGTTTGCAGAATTGACCCAGCCCCAATTGTTACTTGAGGGTGACACATGGATTTTACATAACATACCATAAGTAATTGATGATGACATAAATGACATCATGGTCAGCCACCACAAAAACATTGAGGTGCCCTCCTAAATGATTTAAAGTTTATGTAGATGTTTATAACTTCTAAATTTCTGCATCAGGCTACCTGGTACCACGGCAGAGTCAAGCCTCATGGGGAATTGTTATGCTCCCCATCAAAATATATCTGGAAGCAGACAAAGATTAAATCCATTGAGCATTTAAGCATTCACTCTACAGGCTGAACTTTTACATTTTTCTCATTAATGAGTACATAGCCGACAAACAGTTTCCAGCAGATGGCCTACAGGAAGCTATGGGGAAGGAATATGTAAAATGGTGAGAATGTATGTCAAATAACACTATGCCCAACACAACTGCGTACAGAAATATGTGAAGTTAACAAGACTTTTAAATTCTGTTTCTGTATCATTTTCAAAAAATATCTCATTATGGGGGCAGATTCTTTACATTACAAATGACTCTTGTGGTAAACATTACGGAACTGTTGCTCATGAGTAATATTCAGCTTATAACTAATATTTTATTACCATTACTCTTGAAATGTTTGTATTTACAGTTAAACAATTTACAACTATGTGTCAAAATGTCTACTCCCTTTAACACTAATGGAACTCATTTTTTCCTGATAAATTTTGGGTTTAAAACTATCACTATACTCCCAGGGATATTGATCACAAAATTCTACTGGAACTCTCAAATCAGCACACAATAGTAAAAGAATGAGAAACAACAAAAATAAAGAAAATATGTGCACTACCTGCAGCAGAAAGCTAGTTTGTGTATAAATATTTGTTTTTAAGTGGCATGAGAAGAAACTCTCATTTTCAACAAAACCGTAAATCAGGAGAAAATTTAATTTGCTAATAACCCTGTACTAGCTAGAAAATAAGCTACAATTTCTTTGCTTGGTCAAAATCTTTGTTTCTAAAATTTATAATGTGACTTACATTAGTGTATCTTCCTCTCTGTTTAAGCTGTAGCCTGCAAGAAACTATTCTTAATTCAAAGTTATGCACTAATATCTTATTATTTCACCATACAGGATGTGTCTACACTTACATTTTATTTATACCAAGCTTGTTTGGTGTCAAGTGACCATATGAAATTTAAATCTTTGTCAAGTAAACCTATCCCATAAAACAAAACCTAGCACACAGTCCAAAGAGTGGATGGATCTTTCTCCATAAAGTGCACTAAGCCAGTGTGTCAGTCGTGGGATAGCCAGTTCTTTATCCCCAAGAGCTTAAGTTTAATGTGGAATATTAACAATGGAGCATCCTGGTGTATCTCACATGAAAAAAGTATAGCCTTTAAATTGTGAATGGAACCAAGGGTCTTGAATTGTTAAAGCTAGAACATTATTCACAGAGCTACCAGACTTTTCTCCATAAAACTACAAAGCAAATTCTTGGCTCCTGGTTTGCCGATGAAATGAAGTTAGTACCGAAAGGATTTGTGTGCAGTAGCTACATCTTTCAGAATCATTTGTCAATCTCGTGATCTTGGTTTCAAATGTAGTAGCAGAAGAATGTTTTACCAAAAATATTGCGCATCAAGATTTATTAAAATATATCTCTTATCTTGGGCTGTCATTCACCAATTTTGTCTTCTACCATTAAATTGATATCAAGGGATAAGCTTAAACTGTTCACTTTCTTTGCTTGAAATCGATGAAATTACTACATCCAATTACTGATGTTAGACTTCAAATAGTAGCAGATGTTCATTTTGGTTATGAATAACTCCAGACTTGATTTAGGAGAATTTGAAGTACACTTATGAAAATAAACATGAATGAACTTGAAATTATTTGATTTGACAAAGTGGTATTAAAACTTTAAAAATCTAGGTGAACTAACCCTTGTTCGTCTGTTGATGCTGAAGTAGGAACACATTTGTTGGTACAAAGCTTCCTGTGTCTCACGATCCCAATAGAAGTCTGGAGTGTCCAACAAATCAGAACTAAGATTTATAAGGTGACGTAGTGCAAACAGTTCTCCTGTTTTTCGCAGAACTTCCTCTCGTGTCATGCGAATTTTCTTTCCTTTTTTCAAATCCTTTGAAAAATCAATGCTAATTAGTAACTTAATTTTCTAAAATATAAATGGAAATAAAGTCAAAATAAGCAAGGCATGAGCCTATTAGACACTGTATCCTATATTTATACCTTGTCATAAAAAAGGAATGCTAACTTAAAACATGTTTCACACTTTAAATATTGAGTTTTGTAGTAAATCACATGCTAATTTTTATTAAATTGCATACAGTGCAGAATAGCTGTTAGCTTGTACCTCTTTCTCTCAGATGAAAAAGTCTTGATATAAATATCAGGAGAAAGGTTCTTTGCTATAACAATTTTCATAACTGCTAAATCTTTGAGAGGTGAATTTTATGTAAATTTGAGATAAATCATTTCTATTACTATAATCACCAACTATCTACCATTCATCTGATTTATATAATAGCCAAATAAAAAATAACATTTGATAAAACAGAACCAAAGTTAAAATTAAATTAATTATAAACATTGATGCCAAGCTAGTTCATATCTAATATCACATGAAAATCAAATACAAAAAATACAAATAAAACCACATTCCAGTTTCCACCAAATAAATTTTTTATGTAGCTTTCCAAAATATAAGATCTGATTTTTGTTAACTGTGAAAGATTAATAATCGGTTGAAGGATTACAATTAATTAACAACATTTTAACCTAGAGAGCTATATAATTTTAATTACATGCATGTCATTTTATTATATACACTAAACGGTTTCTGCTTATATCAGAAAAGAAAGAACTGGAAATTAAATTTAAAAATAATGGCAAAAAATAAAGTTGGTTTTTAAAACTAGGATAACTTTGTTACTGCAATAATCATTTATTTCTTTTATTTATAGTGATGGCAATGAAACTGCAGTTATACAATGAATAGAAGGAAGGATGGGTAAAATAAACCCGCAAATCACGGCAGGAGGGTTATACAAATACACCTTTATGATATTTTGTTAAAAAAAACTTAGCCATGTTAGAGGTGAGACATGTGGCAAGAGGATCAGAGGTCTCGATATGTACACATCTTATCCCACTCGCCTTGCCATATACTACACTTTTAGCAAGATTTTTTGCTAAAATACTCCAAAGTGTGTTTGTTCTGGTCCTCTTGCCATATCTGTGGTAAATAATATGAGTTATTTCCCTAACCTTATTATTTTAATACACAGTAAGGGTGAAATACTTAAGTTGAAACAATTTTCCATCTTCAGGGTTATATACAAAAAAGCTTTTAGTAAAAGATTTTTGTTTTTACTAATTTCATCTTACTTCATAGACAAACTCAATAGTGTCAACATAACGTGACAATGATGCTTCCCAAACACCAAGTTTAACAGACAGGGCCATCGCATTGGAAAAAGTGTACTTGTCCAAGTAAGTTGTTTGGTTAGATGTCAGACACAGGCTCCCATTATGCAGTTTACTAAGCCTGAAAGAGGTATAAAAAATTGAAGACTTTTAAATCAGTTGTTAACTGTCCTAGTTCTAAACAAACAGTAAATTCATAAACTATACCAATCATCTGGATAAAAATAAAATGAGTAGAAACATAACTATTGGTCATTAATAAAATTATCCTATACAGTTCTGAATTTATATTTTATTGTTAGCTCACAGCAAATGAACACAGATATTTACTACACAATATAGATAATTTTCACAAATTGGTCTCGCAAAATTAAACTGATGATAATGAAAAAAAGAGGTTATAAGAATTAAATTTAAAAACATGATAGGGAAAGTAACCCACTGCAACAGAGAAGTATAAAACGCTCTTTGAAATGTCAGACTCTTATGGTACAGGCAGTAAAGATATTTTTTTTTCTTGGGCTTTATGCCTCATCAACAGTGAAGTCATTAGAGGCGGGATGGGATTTGGGCAAGGAACGGGAAGGAATTCAGCAATGGCCTTTTTGAAGGAAGCATCCCGGCATTTGCTGGCGTGATTTAGGGAAACCATGGAAAACCCAAATCTGGATGCCCGGACAGGGATTCGAACCCACGTCCTCCCCAATGTGAGGCCAGAATGTTAACTATTCACCCACCACGCTCGGTAGGAAGTAATTCTAGGGATATTCAAATGAAAAAGTCAATAACATGTGTTGGTTTAATTTAAGAATAGTGAAGAATTGTGAGAAATCTTTTGGGTCTTGAAGAATTTTATTTGAAAAGTTATTTACTTTTACAAAATGTGAAGATTTGGGGAATGAAGAAAATGGGTGTTTTGAAAGTATATTCTGATACGGTAAAGATTTAGAGAGTAGCTAATGTCATTTACAAGATGTAGGCTTAAATAAATCAATGTGTTTCATGACAAGAAACAGTAGAGTTATAGAGGCTTTTTTGGTTTTTAAACAACTAATCATGAAAGACCTATTTTGGGAATTAATGGTTGGATTCTGGTTTCATAGAAAATATTTTAAAATTCAGGGCATCAGTCTGTATAAATGTATTGGTGGAGAAAGTGAACTTTTTGAACTCATACGGCAGTGTTTTTTAACAGTGATTGTTTCTAATGATAATTGTCAAGAGTCATTTTGAACACCTTACTGAAATATTTACGAAAATCAACAAAACTCTTTGCCATTTCTCTGCAATATGGCTTAGTCTGCAATTACTCCCACAGTGTAGAATCTGAGTGAATGGTAGTCATGAAACTGGTTGTTTTGAGAGTATTAAATAGTACAATGAAAACAACCTGTACCAACGAAACCAAACCTGGCAATGCTCAGACCTGGCATTTGAGGAAAGGTTCAAACCCCTCTCTGACCATTCAGATTTCGATTTTCCATGGTTTCCTAAAATCATTCTAGGTGAATGCCTGGATGAGTCCTTTAAGGACACCTGTACGAGTTTTGGTGTCAAAATATCTAAAAAAATTTGTGCTCTTATTTTACCATGCAAAGTCCATAGAACGCACTGAATATATATATATATATATACTGCGTATTTAAATGCCTCCACAAGGGGATTTAAATATGGCATGCGCTCTGCCACGCCCCCTTCAGCTGTCCTGTTTGCATGGTGTTTTGATGTGTTTCTTCACACTCCTTTTCAGTTTCGAAGTTGGTAGACTATGTAAACAGATGTTCATCGAACAAATGACTGTGTTTAGTTCTTTAAGCTATAAAACTAATTTACAGGGATCTCACTGACTAAACACAACAAAAGAAGTGTTTGCATGGTCAAACGTAAAACTCAAATGAGAGTTTTAATCATTGCATTTGGGAAAAATTGTTAAATAATGTATTTGTGGGTTTTGATACAGGGTGGCCACAAGGTAATGATTTAAAAATTCCCTGATATTTCCAGGTTTTCCAGAAAAAGTTTGCCAAATTTTTCCCTGATTTAGAAACTTTATTTGCATGGTTAAGATATTTAAAGTTTTAATTAGATTTTGATTCTAAATAATTAAATCTGGTATAAAACTGAAAAAATTAGAAAAAGAAACATGTGTAACCCGAGAACATTTTATTCATGTTTAAGAATGTTTATTTGAAAATTTTATAATCTTATGAAGCATAATTAAAAATGAGTAGCACAAAAATAAGATAAGTCAAATGACTAATATGAACTTAAACTAATTAGTAATGTTTCAATATTTGGTGGATAAAGTAATTAAGATTTTTAAATTGTTCATCAGTAACTTGACTCAGTCAACAGCTTAGCTTTTTTATGCCTTTTTTCATTTGCTACACTTTTCTTTTCAAATCTTCTGGTTCAGTTATTGTAGCTTTTTTTCTTCCATTTTCAATTTCTTCTGTTGCCGAGTTAACACTTTCGCGTAAGTTTCTGCGAGTCTCCGCAAGATAGCATGAACACGAGTTTGTATAAACCATGCAATCGTGTTGGTTCACTTTGTGTGGTTGCTTACCTGTGCCGCTCGCCTTGGCAGTGGTTTATTTGGAGCAAGTCAAAGGCACGAGCACGATGTTTATACTATCACATCGATTCAGCATTTGAAAGAGCTCTGAATGACGCAAAACTTTATAAATCCTACCTATTTAGGATCTTACGTATTATTTTGTTCCTGCTTTAATTCGCCTTATATCATTAATACAAAAAAGTTATAAAGCCGTATAATTATCGCTATTCACATTTTTGCTGGCATTTTTATATTGAATCTAGGCTTTTGTTTTGATATTAAAGGTTCAATTTTTCTCAGAAGAAGCTCAAAACCAGCTTGTGACATTCTACAGGACTTCGAAGACTCTCCACAAATTCAATTTTTTTGGAACATCTGTTTCACACTTTGCTTGAAATTGTAAAACTGTTTAGTGAAACATAAAAACATCTTTATATACTTACTCCTCTACGATTGCTGTTTTATTAAGTAAAAAATATAACTTCTGAGTTTACATGACTTAGATGTCATCCACCTTTTTTAAAAATATAATTTCAAATGCTGAGTTCCAGAGATAGTTCATGTTAGCGCTCGCACACAAACATCTTGTCGTCATATCTCGATGAGGCACAAGACAAGATGCAAGTTGCTAGTGTAAATGCGGTATTTGTTGGCTATTTTATGTCAAAAATAGATAAGCTGAATTATTTAATGCAAAAGTTCAATATTAAAATAAATTATTAAAAAATTATCAAATTTTGGGTTGTTGCAATTAAAATTCCCTGATAATTTTTTAAATTACTTGGATTCCCTGATATTTCCATAATATTTCAAGGTGGCTTTAAATTCCATGATAATTCCATATTTTCCAGGTTTTCCAGGTCTGTGGCCACCCTGTCAGATACTCTTAAATTTGGTGCTTAAATTTGGTGTACTTGATGCAGTTATATGCTTTAACAATGGAACAAAAGACAGATGTAAAGTTTTTGAAAAACTGGGAGGAGAACCTGGAAATAATATGGCATCCACCCTTGAAAAAATTGACAGATTAAGGGTTGTCGAAGCAGAAAAACAGTGTGAGGAAGTGTATAAAGAAGCCAGAGTGAAAAGGAGAATTGATAAAAAAAAAGAAGGAAGAAGAAGCAGCACAAAAAGGCATAAAAAACCAGCCTGGAATATATTAGATATGGCTCAAAGTGCATGAAAATAGTTAATTCCTTTTTTTCCCGCAAGTGTAATTTTCTGACATTTAGGTACACTTTTATCATAAACTACAAAAAGGAGAGAGCTGATTTTTTTAAACAAATATGTAAATCATTGCTACCTACTTGGTGATTAAGAAAAAAGACTATATAGTTAAACATTTTGAAAATTATAAAAAAAATAACAATGTTCAAAAGCAAAAAACTTCAAATTTATAACTCATTAAAAAAATGTATTAATTGGACTTCATTGGTTATCAAATTTAAACATTTCCTATATATTGAGGAATGAGGATACAATAATAAATTTGTTGAAGATCCTGATGTACGTTACTTGGTAAAGTGTACCTAAAGATAGATTTTTTTTTCTTTGCAGGTCCTTGTTTAAATAATTGTTTAACAAACAATCTATTCACAAAGAATCAATGAAGGTAAGCTACAAAAATGATTATTGTTCCTTAATTAGACTGAAAGAAATGCTAAATGTTATTTGCTTACAATTTGGCATGCAAAAGGCTTGCTATCTGGTACAGGTGCCCTTAAAGAACACTGCCAAGTTCCTTCCCATTCCTAGCCTCCAATCCTCTCCAACTTCTAATGATCTTGGTGTCAAAAGGAAAAATTAAGCCAAATGGATACCATGGCACTGAAGCAAAATTTATCATCAAAGGCTACATTATGTCTTTAGTGCAGGCATAATTTGGTCAGAGCAGATTAACGGTTAATGAAAGTATCTAGCTACCTGTTGCAAACACTGTCCACTAGAAATGGTAGTCCTGCGATCTGTGAAACTGTTCTTCATTAATCTGATTAATGCATTACAGAAGAAGGGACAAATCTCTGTCATGAAATTTCAAGGTTCTGTTCCCAGCAGTTGGCATCTAAGAAACTCATCTGCATGTGTACCATTGCTACAGAGATGCTTTCTGCATATATATAGCAAATTGGTTAAAGTGAGATATTTTTTACATATCCTGACATTTTTTTATTTAGTTAGTACAAATAATGATAGGAAAAGATTCCACTGCTGAACGATGCTGATGGTAGATAGGTGCAGAAAGACGCAGACTGAGCACATATTAAATTATGTTTTCCTGTCAGCATTACTTAGATTTTGAAAACAACGAAGAGCAGGTCTGGACGTGCACAAATCTTTCCCCTTGCCAAATGTTTCACCCTCTGCATGACAGGTTTTTACCAAAATACTGTAATTTTTGTTCATGTTTTCATGTTCAACCTGATCCTCCTGCCTTTATCTGTGGTCAGTGCTGGGTTATTTTCCCTATTCCTTCTAGTTTTTATTGCTTAATAGCAGTTTCATTGTCGCAATCATTTATTTAGCATTTGACCATCACAAAAACAAATAAATCAAATAAATAAAATTAATTGAAAATTGGTGACATAATTATCTATTTTAAATTACAAGAATTTAGAAACTTAAGGATGTACAAAGAAGATGAAATACTCACTCAGAATCTGTATATGTGTACTCCATTAACTCACTTTCCTGTAGCACAAAACGCTCATCATAACTATTTTCTTCAAACTGCTTTATGAATGATAAAATGTTAGAACATTCCAAATCAGGAACATTCCACAACACTGTAGTACCTTCCCGGAAAAAGAAGATATCTCTAGGTTCAGTGCCCACTGTATATCGAGCAGTTACTTGGACAACATCAGCTGCTGTAAATGAAAGAGTGCTAATTTAGTACAATTAGCACATAAAAGCTGATATTATCTATAAAAGTAATGGCAGTTCACTTATTCTGGATTCTTAAGTAAATAGACAAATAATGGGATAAGGCCATATAATAATTTCCCTCTCAGTCTCTTTAGAGAAAATTAATTAAAAGTTACATTGGAAACATAAGCTAACAACTGGTTGATCCCTCTCTCCCAAACGTTAATGCTTTATTATCAATAGCATGCACTTAATTTCCCAACATTTTATTCATAAACTGATCTTAAATTAACAACTTTCTAACTATGAAATTAATACAGTTAAAATAGGAAGGAATTCTGTAATGTCCTCTTCAAAGAACTAACCCAGATAAATATCAGGAGAGAGTTCAGGATCCAAGGCAAATAGAAATCTAACTGGCCAGACAGAGATTTGAACCAGTATTCTCATGAATTCCAGGTCTTAGTGTTACTGCTCACCCACTACGAAATCAATACTGCACAATTCACATGAAGACACCAAAGATTTGCCACATGCAAAGGATATTTCAAAAGCCTATAAAAATCATGGCAGAGACCAGAATTCAAACAATGGATCTCTCATCATAGTCAGGTATTTGAAATACTAAGCTAACAGATTGCTCAGTTGTCCATTGAGAAATCAGAAAACATTCTTAGACCCACATCTAATGTTAACAAAATTACATCATGTAGCAAGATATGCTTTCGATCAAAAACTATTGATTATTTTGTTCTGACAATAAATTAGTCAGTCATATAATACTGCAACCTTCTACAAAAAATTCTTTTACATAGTAAAAAGCACTTTTCTGCTTACAACTTGGCCAATACATAAATCATAATAAAAACACATTACCTATTTGATTTTCTTCACCTTCGTCACCAAGATTTAAGACCTGATACAGATTCTGCTGCACTATGCTTTCTTTCAGTTTCTCTAGGTTATACTCCTCAGCAGTGGAATAAGCAACAACATTCCAGAACTAAAATAAGGAAAAAATGGGCATCTGTAAAAAATTGTAAATTCTGATGTAAGGATATACAGCTTTCCACATGGCATCATAAATATTATTTTGCATTGCACAGTATGATATGGGTAAG
This sequence comes from Vandiemenella viatica, assembly GCA_031002005.1. NCBI lineage: Eukaryota > Metazoa > Arthropoda > Insecta > Orthoptera > Morabidae > Vandiemenella > Vandiemenella viatica. The sequence continues at coordinate 68,201,058 of CM061914.1, forward strand.
ATTGTATAATTCACCATTTTTCACAAGAGAAAACATATATATATATATATATATACATATATGGTAAGATTTTATGTGTACTCATTTCCCCCCTGCCATATGTCTCACCTCTGACATGATTAAGGTTGCAAACCGATGTACTGAATACTGAGTATATTATGTGTGTGTGTGTGTGTTTTCTTGTGTTCACCTGGCCCTCCTCTTTTGTCTCTTTATGTGATGGATTATTTTTCCCTATCCTATCTTATTTTCGGTACTTAATGGTAGTGTCATTGTCATCATTACCCATCAAAAAAAAAATCTATATAACCCTAAAACTGCTCAAATGATTTTGCAAGAAAAAAATATCCTGGCAGCAAACCTGATCAAATAAGTATTCAGGAAGTGTAGAAGTAATTTTTGGATGGAGGATTGCATCAAACCAGTCAAAAGACTGATGACAAAAAAAAAAAAAAAAAAAGGAGTAGTTTTACATGAAAAATGCTGCTGTAAAAATATTTGTACATTTAAAAGAACTTCTTGTTGTGTATACAACCAAACATAAAATTGAAACACCTTAAACTGATACATCCCAAATCCTTTATAATAATATCAGCTGTATATTTTTATCAAACCTTCTCTGTAAGAAATATTTGAAAATTTTGGACCTGGTATGCATTCAAAAACAGTTTGCTTTATTTGTATATATATAAATTATCATATAAAATCCCTATATGAATCACAAAGTTAATAGAATATATGTATAATTTAAATACATCATTACAACATATTCAATGCTATGTTGCAATCTGTTGGCAAATAATTGAACTATTTCCACATATATGAGGGCAAGAAAACTTTAAATATCTGTACAAAGATAAGAACAGCCAATACGATTTTCTTTCATGCACAGATCTTAGGATGATTGCTATGGGAACTAATTAGTATGTACAGAAACTCTCAACATGGTACAGCTTATCAAAACCCATACAGTGTTGTGAAGTATGTGGATTTTTTTACGTTCTATTAGACAGGTACGTTACCATACGGGAACAAAATGTTCAACAAATAACATAAGCTATTACTATAGGTAGCTCTGTGAAAGCTGTTCTCATGCATTTGTTTAATCTATGCACAGATAGGCAAAAAGTTTCAAAATTTTACTTTTATCATGGTAATGACCCTGATGTTAAATTCTGAGATGCCCAAAAGCCCTAAAAAAATAGTTCTGATGTTTGTATCATAAGGAACTACCCTAGCCTATAAGTTAACCAATGATGTATGTTTTCGTTATCTATAGTTGTGTTAAAAATCCATTCAATAGCTTTCACTTGCTGCGTGCACAGATGGAAAATAATCTAAAATTTATGGTTTAGGCTTATTAATCGTCGGGATCTTTGGTAACTTATGACATAAGCTATTACTTTGTACAGTTTCATTACAATTAGTCCATTAGATTTTGTATGACGCACAGACAGTACTGGTCCAGGTTGCATTTTAACCTATCCACAAGAGCTGCTATTAATATTATCATCGGACGTCACAATATTGCTGCTGCTGATTGCTTATCATTCATTGACATGGCAGTTGTTGTGATAAAATAACTATAACATAAGCAGATCGGTCGTGTCTTTACCACTAGGATCAAGAAAGAAATGTACTTTTGATCAAAAAATTGGTACACAAATTCTTTGAATGATATTATTTAATAGATGTTATAGCTATCAAATATATACACACCACAGTTGACACAAAAACTGTTATACAATGTAAAACAATGAGCAATTACACCAGCCATATTGTAACATATTCCTTAAATGATATTATTTAAGAAAGTGTTTCTATTACAGCCATCAAATATAAAAATAATGCAAATACATTACACATAAAAACTGTTGCAATGTCAAACGCTAAGCGATCGGTGGATGACATTTGTACACATATACGACCTCCAACTATATTATGTGCAATGAAATGCGTCCATGAACAGCAAAATTGATAAACATTACATAGAATTAATACACTGCAGTGTAAAATTGAAAATGAAAGCAATTAAATCATAATTTCCAATAAATTCTTTAACAACAATCATTAGTTGCCATTCTGGTCCAGGCTGCACAAACACTGCTAATAATGCTGCTCAAAAATCCAGACAAATTAAATTTTTAAGAAAATTCAAATTTCTAGTAAAATTACTCTTAAACAACACGAGACAATTGTCGTTTTGGTACAGGCTGCATTTCAACCTCAGCTTAAATTATTCATAAAAACTAAATGCTTTGCACCTTAATTCTGAAACAAGGATGTCAATCTTATGTAGCAGGAACATCTATCATCATTGGACGAAAGTGTGTATTCTCACTATGTATTGCAATGTGGCTGGTGGCAGTTGCTCACAATTTAAAGTTATGGCTGTTTTGTGTATATTTTGTGTGGCACGTATGCATTTGATACCTGTAATAGCAATGTATAGTAAATAACATAATCCAAGAAATGTGCATAGCTATTTTTAAACTCCCTCTCGAGTCCCAGTGATTACGGATTTGACCCCACATCAATAGGACAAATGAGGCCAAATAGATGGTGCAGCACTGGATCTTTCTAAAGCAATTGATATAGTTAGCCATAAAATGGTAGTGTATAATGTTGAGACCACTGGGATAAACATGGAGAAATTCTTCATAGGCAGGAAGCAAAAAGTAAAAGTTGGTAATGCAATATCAAGGGAGATGGATATGAAAACAAATGTGCCATAGGGTAGTGTATTAGGACCATTACTGTCCATTATTCTAATGAATGATTCAGTTGTTGATGTAGTCAAAGGATAGGCTGTTAGGAGGCGACATAATGCAGTAAAATAAGACTACATTGAGAGAAGGTTGTAGGAAAATAGATCTAGACAGGATATCTAGTTGGGTGGATAGTTAACAAATGAAGATAAATGCCAAGAATCTTCCGGTTTTAAGACTCATTGCTGTCGAAGTCATTAGAGAACGAAGAGGGCTGGGGGCAAGGAACTGAAAGTAAATTGGCCACAGTCATTTGAACGAACCTTCTTGGCAGTCACCTTGAGTGATTTGGAGAAACCATGGAATCCAAATCTGGAAGGCTGAACAGGGATTTGCCCTGTGCCCTCCCTAATGTGAGACCAGAGATTTGCCACTCACCCACCATACTCAGTTATAAATGTAAGAGGAGTAAACTTATTAGATATACAGATATGAAAACAAAGTTTTTGCACAATTGTTCAGTGGAAGGGACTGATTGTTGAAGGAATAAAATGTTAACATGTGAGAATATCAGTTGATAGTAAGTTAAACTGGGGGTAGTAGTTCACATTGCGATACACGTCATCACTAATTTTGTGTTCATGACAGCAACTTAATTATAAGTAATAATAACTAAATTCCTCATGCTTTATGCTGTAACTAGAACATTCTGAACCAGACTGCATTTCAACCTAACCACTGTCACCGTTAATATTGCCACTACAAAATCAAACGATACGGACACACCTCAACATACTATATGCATCAGAACTACATTTCGAGTAGAAATAACATTTTCGATATCAGAATTCCTAATTAGCATAACATAAATTATCACAATTAATCTCATCATACACCTTTGAACTGCAACTGGACAAAAGCATTTGCAATAACACGGTGGCTGTATCATGATGTAACCTTGACCTAAATTGGGCAGGGCACATTGCGGAGATTGTAGGTAAGAAGACGAGTCAGCTAATTAGATACACAAATAAAAACAAAAGGTTAATTATGAATATGAGGTGGAGAAAGAATTGCTTGCTGAAGACTTGAAATGCAAATATCTTGGCATTACATTTGATAACAAGCTTAACTGGGCAGGACATACTGGACAGGTGGTAGGAAAAGTTTTCAAAATCCTGCAGAGTGATGAGTGGATGCACGAGATAAGTAAAGGAATTGGGTTACAAGGAGCTGGAATGGGATTCATTGCAAGACAGGAGGAGGATGAGAAGGGTCATGGAAGTGTACAGGGCATATACTGGCGATGAGGCATGGAAAGATATTGCAGTAGGTATGAAAAGTAGTGCATGGAAGGGAAAAGATGACTATGACCACAAGCTGGCACTCGATTTCAGGCACAAGGGTGTGGGAAGATTTTCTTATTTAGGTAAGGGTGTCAGGGATTGGAATGAGTTACCAAGGGGAATGATGAATAACTTACAGAAAACGTTAAAAGAATTTAAAGTTGAAATTTGTAGAGTGCAAATGTAGGTGGGTGCAGGATAGGGGGAAGTTGGGTGTCTAGGGAAATTTCCACCGGAGCGTGTGCTCCATTGCAATGAAATTAAATGATGCAGCGTATTGCATCTATTGGATAGGCTAGGCCTATACCAGGAAAGTAGGGTTGCCAGATGGCCGGGAAATCCGGGAATGTCCCAGAATTTTCATATGCTAGTTTTTTTTCTTTTCTTCTTTTCAAACTTAAGATATCACAGTGGCCAAGAGATCAAGCCAAGCATGCCGCACTCACAGCAGGAGGTAAAGGTGTGCGGGCGGCCGCACTACGAGCTCCACCTTGCCGACGACCAGAGACAATATGTATGTATGTATATATTATACTGTTCAACTATGACGAAGTAAGCGCTGGCCGCAATGCTAGCACTCCTAGATGACAACACAATGACCATTTCCCCCTACACTCCCATGATTCCCTTTGCTCATGTTGTGCGAGGCTTTTTGTTTTAAATACAAGATCATGGAGTTGTATCGTGAATGCATAAAATAAATAATAATAAGCATGTAATAGTAGGTATTGGAGTAAGATTATTGTTTTTGTATACATTATTGCAACAATGTTATTGTAATTTGTATTGCCTTGTTGCAGGCTCATGCCAATAGTACTAAGCATAAAAAGATGATGTCAGCCAAGAAAACTGCAAGATGTATCGATAACTTTTTTCATAAAAAAAAGATACAAAGGAAGAAATTGTGACTGTAAATGCAGAAGAAGCATTAATTTATCATAATGTAAAACATGGTTTGAGTTACAATAGTTTAGACTGCTTGGCAAAAAATATACACAAAATTATTCCCGATAGCCAAATAACAGCAAAATTGACATGTGGATGTACAAAGGCTTCGGCAATCCCATGTAATGTTTTATGCCCCTATTCGATGGAAAAGTTAATCTCGGATTTGAAAGAATCTTATTATTTTTCAGTAGGGTCAGATGCATCAAATGTTGGCAATAAAAAAACATGTCCATACGCCGTTCAATTTTTTGATGGCAAAAGAGGTATTTGCCAAAAATTACTGGACTTTTATGAAGATGCCAACAAAACATCACTTCATATATCAGTGCCTTAAAAAAAGTCACTGAAGTGCAGACAATGCTTCTGTACATTACGAGATACATAATTCTGCATACCAGAATTTAAAAGCGGAAATCATGCATGTTTTCAAAGCCAACTGTTATTGTCACGTAATTAATAGCGTGAAGTATTCATTGAAAGGTCTGGATGTTGACATGGAAAGCATCGTCATGAAAATTTACAACGAATTTAGTTCGTCAACTGTGAAAACAAAAAAAATTAAAAGAATACTGTGAGTTTGCTCAAATGGAATATAAAGAACAGCTAAGACATGTTCCTACAAAGTGATTGTTACTTCTGTCAGTTATAGATGGATTAGTCTATAGTTGGCCTGCAATTAAATATTATTTTTTGGAAAAAGGACCACATTACAGCCATAGGATTTTATAGGAATTTATTTCTGAAGGTTGTGATGATAATGAAATAAGAGAAGGTGAAGAGAGTAAAAAAGAAGGTCTGAATGACTGCTAACTTTTCTTCCTGAATAATATATTGCCTGAATTCTCGAAAGTGATATTGTTATTATAAAGTGATAGCTTCACATTTTGACATTGATCATGCAATGCGAAGTCTTTTTGACCAGTTAAAAAGCAGGTTAGCTGACAATTTTTTTGGAAGTAAAGTCAGAGGCATTTTCAGAAACCTCTCCAAAGACCAGAAAAGTAAATTTAAATCACAGGCACACATTTTTCTACAAAGAGCAATAAAATATTTGGAGAAGAGGTATGATTTTGGGGTTGATGGAATGTACAAAATGTTTGAGCTTTTGCCTCTTAAATTATAGGAATTGAAATTGACATGGGAAATAGCCTACTCTCTGAATTTTCTGTCATATTGAAAATTGAAGTTGACATTAATTCCCTTTATTCAGAGTTCACGTGTCTGAAACCAGTCTTTGAGGTCCTTCCAAAAGACTTGCCAAACCATAAAATCTGGGCATATTTCATTAGAACAAACGTTTTTAATGATTTTGTAAATCTAAAAAAATTGTTGGTTTTGCTTTGTCAATTCCAACAAGCAACGCCTTTTGTGAAAGAATTTTAAGACTGATGCACAATTTATGGACTAAAGAGTGAAACAGAATGACTTGATCAAAGCTGAACTGCAAACTCGAAGCAATTTCGAAGAGTCTAGCTCAGAAATTTTATCAGTTTTGCAAGGCAGTGACAGAGAAAAACTTGTGAAAATGGAAAACTGTAGTGATAAATATTTTTTAAAAAGTAGGTGATTAAGAGTCATTTTGATTGATGTTGATTTTGATTTAACAAAAGAGACATGATCAATTTTTGTTCATAATACCAGATGTTGATTTTTTACCGATGTTTAATTAGGCTAATAACCCTAAAATAAATATTCAGTTTTTGTTTAGTATTTTTCGTTTTGATTGATAAT
>CM061914.1:68208790-68340806 GCA_031002005.1 Vandiemenella viatica
TTATCTTGGGCTGTCATTCACCAATTTTGTCTTCTACCATTAAATTGATATCAACGGATAAGCTTAAACTGTTCACTTTCTTTGCTTGAAATCGATGAAATTACTACATCCAATTACTGATGTTAGACTTCAAATAGTAGCAGATGTTCATTTTGGTTATGAATAACTCCAGACTTGATTTAGGAGAATTTAAAGTACACTTATGAAAATAAACATGAATGAACTCTGAAATTATTTGATTTGACAAAGTGGTAAAAATCTAGGTGAACTAACCCTTGTTCGTCTGTTGATGCTGAAGTAGGAACACATTTGTTGGTACAAAGCTTCCTGTGTCTCACGATCCCAATAGAAGTCTGGAGTGTCCAACAAATCAGAACTAAGATTTATAAGGTGACGTAGTGCAAACAGTTCTCCTGTTTTTCGCAGAACTTCCTCTCGTGTCATGCGAATTTTCTTTCCTTTTTTCAAATCCTTTGAAAAATCAATGCTAATTAGTAACTTAATTTTCTAAAATATAAATGGAAATAAGGTCAAAATAAGCAAGGCATGAGCCTATTAGACACTGTATCCTATATTTATACCTTGTCATAAAAAAGGAATGCTAACTTAAAACATGTTTCACACTTTAAAATATTGAGTTTTGTAGTAAATCACATGCTAATTTTTATTAAATTACATACAGTGCAGAATAGCTGTTAGCTTGTACCTCTTTCTCTCAGATGAAAAAGTCTTGATATAAATATCAGGAGAAAGGTTCTTTGCTATAACAATTTTCATAACTGCTAAATCTTTGAGAGGTGAATTTTATGTAAATTTGAGATAAATCATTTCTATTACTATAATCACAAACTATCTACCATTCATCTGATTTATATAATAGCCAAATAAAAAATAACATTTGATAAAACAGAACCAAAGTTAAAATTAAATTAATTATAAACATTGATGCCAAGCTAGTTCATATCTAATATCACATGAAAATCAAATACAAAAAATACAAATAAAACCACATTCCAGTTTCCACCAAATAAATTTTTTATGTAGCTTTCCAAAATATAAGATCTGATTTTTGTTAACTGAGAAAGATTAATAATCGGTTGAAGGATTACAATTAATTAACAACATTTTAACCTAGAGAGCTATATAACTTTAATTACATGCATGTCATTTTATTATATACACTAAACGGTTTCTGCTTATATCAGAAAAGAAAGAACTGGAAATTAAATTTAAAAATAATGGCAAAAAATAAAGTTGGTTTTTAAAACTAGGATAACTTTGTTACTGCAATAATAATATATTTCTTTTATTTATAGTGATGGCAATGAAACTGCAGTTATACAATGAATAGAAGGAAGGATGGGTAAAATAAACCCGCAAATCACGGCAGGAGGGTTATACAAATACACCTTTATGATATTTTGTTAAAAAAAACTTAGCCATGTTAGAGGTGAGACATGTGGCAAGAGGATCAGAGGTCTCGATATGTACACATCTTATCCCACTCGCCTTGCCATATATTACACTTTTAGCAAGATTTTTTGCTAAAATACTCCAAAGTGTGTTTGTTCTGGTCCTCTTGCCATATCTGTGGTAAATAATATGAGTTTATTTCCCTAACCTTATTATTTTAATACACAGTAAGGGTGAAATACTTAAGTTGAAACAATTTTCCATCTCCAGGGTTATATACAAAAAAGCTTTTAGTAAAAGATTTTTGTTTTTACTAATTTCATCTTACTTCATAGACAAACTCAATAGTGTCAACATAACGTGACAATGATGCTTCCCAAACACCAAGTTTAACAGACAGGGCCATCGCATTGGAAAAAGTGTACTTGTCCAGGTAAGTTGTTTGGTTAGATGTCAGACACAGGCTCCCATTATGCAGTTTACTAAGCCTGAAAGAGGTATAAAAAATAGAAGACTTTTAAATCAGTTGTTAACTGTCCTAGTTCTAAACAAACAGTAAATTCATAAACTATACCAATCATCTGGATAAAAATAAAATGAGTAGAAACATAACTATTGGTCATTAATAAAATTATCCTATACAGTTCTGAATTTATATTTTATTGTTAGCTCACAGCAAATGAACACAGATCTTTACTACACAATATAGATATTTTTTGTCCTTTGATAAAGTACTAGGAAAAAATTTCACAAATTGGTCTCACAAAATTAAACGGATGATAATGAAAAAAAGAGGTTATAAGAATTAAATTTAAAAACATGATAGGGAAAGTAACCCACTGCAACAGAGAAGTATAAAATGCTCTTTGAAATGTCAGACTCTTATGGTACAGGCAGTAAAGATATTTTTTTTCCTTGGGCTTTATGCCTCATCAACAGTGAAGTCATTAGAGGCGGGATGGGATTTGGGCAAGGAACGGGAAGGAATTCAGCAATGGCCTTTTTGAAGGAAGCATCCCGGCATTTGCTGGCGTGATTTAGGGAAACCATGGAAAACCCAAATCTGGATGCCCGGACGGGGATTCGAACCCACGTCCTCCCGAATGTGAGACCAGAATGTTAACTATTCACCCACCACGCTCGGTAGGAAGTAAAGAATTCTAGGGATATTCAAATGAAAAAGTCAATAACATGTGTTGGTTTAATTTAAGAATAGTGAAGAATTGTGAGAAATCTTTTGGGTCTTGAAGAATTTTATTTGAAAAGTTTACAAAATGTGAAGATTTGGGGAATGAAGAAAATGGGTGTTTTGAAAGTATATTCTGATACGGTAAAGATTTAGAGAGTAGCTAATGTCATTTACAAGATGTAGGCTTAAATAAATCAATGTGTTTCATGACAAGAAACAGTACAGTTATAGAGGCTATTTTGGTTTTTAAACAACTAATCATGAAAGACCTATTTTGGGAATTAATGGTTAGATTCTGGTTTCATAGAAAATATTTTAAAATTCAGGGCATCAGTCTGTATAAATGTATTGGTGGAGAAAGTGAACTTTTTGAACTCATACGGCAGTGTTTTTTAAGGCAGTGATTGTTTCTAATGATAATTGCCAAGAGTCATTTTGAACACCTTACTGAAATATTTACGAAAATCAACAAAACTCTTTGCCATTTCTCTGCAATATGGCTTAGTCTGCAATTACTCCCACAGTGTAGAATCTGAGTGAATGGTAGTCATGAAACTGGTTGTTTTGAGAGTATTAAATAGTACAATGAAAACAACCTGTACCAACGAAACCAAACCTGGCAATGCTCAGACCTGGCATTTGAGGAAAGGTTCAAACCCCTCTCTGACCATTCGGATTTCGATTTTCCATGGTTTCCTAAAATCATTCTAGGTGAATGCCTGGATGAGTCCTTTAAGGACACCTGTACGAGTTTTGGTGTCAAAATATCCAAAAAAATTTGTGCTCTTATTTTACCATGCAAAGTCCATAGAACGCACTGAATATATATATATATATATACTGCCTATTTAAATGCCTCCACAAGGGGATTTAAATATGGCATGCGCTCTGCCACGCCCCCTTCAGCTGTCCTGTTTGCATGATGTTTTGATGTGTTTCTTCACACTCCTTTTCAGTTTCGAAGTTGGTAATGTAAACAGATGTTCATCGAACAAATGACTGTGTTTAGTTCTTGTAACGAACGCGTCTTGTGACCGCTAGTTACATTAATAAACTATATAGGTTTATTATTTAAAATGTGGAATATTTTAGTGGGCATTTGGGCGCAGTGTACAAGTGTGGAGCGGCAGATCTGAGGAATGCCAGCAGGCCGGTTCCTAGAATTAGCGAGGGGAGAATAGTGTGTGCCTAATGGAGGGGAGATTTGTGCGTGCCAGGTAGACAAACAGGGTGATCGGCGAAAGTTTTCTGTTTTGCATGTGGCACGACGAACGAGTGAAGGGATTCGATGCCGGCCGGCCAGCACGTTCGGACGATGTGATTTCTGGACTGTCTATTCGTGAGTGGGACTGTTGCTGCTGCCTGGATCCGGACACCCGCTATTTTGTTTGAGCAGATGAGCTCAGGCAAAGGACGACATCTGAGGAACTGTGCTACACTGGTTCATAGCAGAGAAGACCGTCATCCAATGTGTGGCGGCAGACATGTACATTCGGTAATTATACATCGCCAATGAAGGACACTGTGCTAGCTAGACTTTCAAGTTCATAGCATTGCCCAGCTACGACCCTGCAGATAAGAACTCTCATAGCCCGGAGCAAACATTTCTTTCAGAAGTGAAGTCAAAATGTTGACTTCGTTTACTGTTTAATTTTTGTGTATTTTATATAAAATACCCTGGCGCCCACAAAAGGACAACTGATTAATTTTGACTAATTTTGTTATATACGTCATGTGATTAATTGAAATAAAACCATTTGTGATTTCTCGTATAAAGTATTCACGCAAGTTCTACCTTTCATGATAATAAAATAAAATAATAAAATTAATTATAATTTTAAATCAGGTAATGAGGTCATAACGTTACAATGGCGAACCAAGTGGGGCTTTTCGATTATTAATTGCAAAAATTAATAATGCTATGAACGAAAGACAGCACTATGTCCTTGGCAACTTTCTTATTTTGTAGATAGAAAGAAGTTTTGTGTTACTTTGCGTAGTTAATGCATGTATAAATTCATGTTGTACTTGGTGATCTTAGATGCAAGTTGGTTCTGCAATAAGATCTGATAAATTGATTTTGTGTGCATTGCGTGTGTTAAATAATAATTATCTTGTGTGACATGGGAATGTGCAATGGGATTTGTCCAAACGCACTCAAATTCTGTTGTATTACGGCGTTGATAATTGTTGTGATGCTTTCTTTACGGCAATTCCAAGTAGTTGTCGAAATATTTGTGTGGATTTCGAGCCATATGTTCAGGGTAACGATATGCATTCATATTTAAAACATTTTTCCGCGAAGGCATTTGATGAGTAAATTCTTCTTGTAATTTTTCATTGAAATTATAGAGGGTGCTGTGGAATGTTCTTTGGGTTTGATTTTATTGTGCAATCGCGGATTTTATTGAGGCATTTTATTTGCAGATTAGTGTAAAGTCTTTCTGATGGTGTGTTTTGCAATCCTTATTTCTTTTCTTTGTTGTTGTGTATTGGAACATTCTTTGTGTGTCAACGTATTAGTTGAAAATAGCGTGAAGTTTTAAAGTAATGCGCTTGAGATCCAGTACCATTATTAACATGTCGAAAGAAATCGTGGAAGGGTCAAATTTATCACAGGAGCCAGTACCCACTGATTCAAATACGGATCATATCGGGGAAGACAATAATGTCGCAGAAATAGCGTATTCCACCCAATCACCCGTTGAATTAAGGCAGGAAAATTTTCAGAATACCTCCAACATGAGTGCGAAAAAAGTCTCGGTGATTCCTGCATTGCAGACTCAGCAACACCAGATGAACGATATAGCGGCTTTATTAATGGAGAAATTTTCACAATTATCTGCTCAATTTACAACACAATTTAAAGAATCCAATGAAAAATTGTCTGAACTCTCAGTGCAAATGTCTAGTAAAATCGAGAATCTTGAAAGAAAACAAGAAATGGCTGACAAAAGAATTGAAGAGCAATTTGCTACTTTTCGCGGGGAAATTGGCCGGGAAATAAATGATTTTAAAAAGGAAATTAGCTCTGAGATCATTCTTTTAAGCAAAGTCCAGACTGAGTTAAAGTCTTCCTGCAATGCCCTTGAGACAACCAACAATGAAATTTGTCGTAAGGTAGAAGCGAATAAAAGTTCAATTGAACAAATGCGCACAGAAAACAGTGAAAATTTAGGTCAAATTTCTGAGTTTGCTCATTCAATAAAAGATGGTGTTGAAGAAGATTTAGGGAAAATAAGATCCGAAGTTGGAAACCTTAAGAATTCCGTGGGAGAAATGGAGAAAAGTCATAATAATCTAGAAACATCACAGCGTAACGTTGCTGCCGAAACGGAGGTAAAATTACGTAATTTGGAAAGTAAACTAACCGAAAGGAATAACTCTGCTAGCAACAATGGACAATGTCAAGCTAGTTGTGCTCAGCTTTTTTCGGGGAATATCGAGTTAAAGGTGCCTAGTTTTGGTTCAAAAGGGGGAATAAACCCGAAAGCTTACCTCGAAGAGCTTGAAAGATACTTTAAAATTAAAGCTATTCCGGAGTCGGCAAAACTTTTAATCATTAGCCAGTCATTTTTTGAACAAGATCGTTCATGGTTACAAGTAGCATGTACTCCAGACATGTCGTACGCTCAGTTTAAGGAGTTGTTTTTGAATACTTTCTGGTCAGCAAAAATACAAAACCAAGCTAGGTTACGATTTTATCGAGGAAAGTACGTGCCTAAGCCTGGTGATTCAATGGAAAGGTATGTCGAACGGCTAGTTGTAAAAAGTCGTTACTTCGACACAGTGATGCCAGACGCGGAGTTCATTGATGTAATCAGCTCACATTTCAGCCCGGGGTTCAAGAACACATCTCGAGTGTATATGTAAAGAATGTCACTGATTTATTAGAAACACTGCGGAATCTAGATGCCATAGGACAACGAGCGAGCCGTGAACAGTGCCCGGAAAATGTGCAGGACAATCGCTCTAATTCTCATGGATACTTCCGGCCAAATAATCAGAATAACGGGCAAAGTTTCAATAACAGTAGTAACCCTATGGGAGGTAAAAATTGGAAGCAAGCCCAATCTGGCGATAAGAAACCGTGGAAGACTGATGGTCAGCGGGATGGTCACGGGCAAACACGCGGGGGTTCGCCGGAGGTGAATGCTATTCTAACCGTCGATCCCGGCAATAACATTCAGAACGAAAGTGAAATAGAATTGAGAGTTGGTGCAGCACGCGAGACATCGCAGGGTGACCAATAAAAGCAATAATATATATAGTCCATGCACGGTGAAAAGGATAATCTCACTTATTCACTGATGGAACCAATGACTTTAACCCTATAATTCACGAAACTTGAAAGAGTATTCTGATGATCACAAAGTTTTGGTACAGTCGCGCGAGGATCATTTGGTGCAACTTGTTTATCTTGATAGTGATGATGGGCATATATGTGCCGGAAAAGGATAAAAACTTTCCTAGATAATATTTTGGGAGTTGATTTCTGGCAGACAGAAGGATTCCAATACGTTGGGGTACATTTACAGATAAATTTCTGGAACTTCACAGATGTTGTGTGGCATATCAAATCACCAAGTAGCCAAGGGAAAAGAATCTCCGAGGTACTAGGTAGATAATAAGTATTTTATTTTTTGTTTTGTTTATAAGGAATTACGCGAATCAGCATTCCATGAACAAAATTCTTTTATGCCATGGAGCAAATGTACTTATAACGTTGTCTTGGGAAATCGGGAAGTATACTGGGACGGCATCCGCGTACACTTGATCGAGATCATGTTAATTTAAAAAATCACGCGAGGTCTGTAACAAACGGAGATAAAAGGGGATGTAATTTCATTTTTATACTAAAAGGATGGTGGCGGAAATCCATTACAAATACTTTGCTTCGCGGTGACATAGTAAGAAAATGTTTGGAACAATCTTGCATTGGACAACCCTGCACATCATAGATGATGACTTCACTGCTTAAAGCTTTTCTTATTATTATTCAGATAAGGATATGTTACCATCAGGTTCAGTCATTCATTATATATTGAGATTATATTTGTGTTATCCTATGTGTTGAATATCTATGATGATCACAACTTATGATGTATTGCACTATATTTATTAAGAATGGTGTGTAAGTTAAATTTTCAATTTGATATAAAATGTTATTGTGTTAGAACATCTATACCACTACAATAATTTGTTACTTATAAGGTTACATTTGAAATTGTTATATTATGTATTTAAGGCTTGCACAAATCTACCCACAATCAGGGATGGGAGTAAGAAAAGTCTATGTACAAAGGAGCCAAGGGACATATGTTCGGTTAAAATGTTCGTGTTGGTGGAACTTGTGATGGAATAGGTTAGAATAGGTTATCAGATTTATAATTATTGTTCGAGTAATGGACAAGGAAGGCAAATTTGTATATTTCTTATTGTGAAAATTTAAATAAAACTAGTTTATTTAAATTTGCCGAACCAGGGGGAATATGTAACGAACGCGTCTTGTGACCGCTAGTTACATTAATAAACTATATACGTTTATTATTTAAAATGTGGAATATTTTAGTGGGCATTTGGGCGCAGTGTACAAGTGTGGAGCGGCAGATCTGAGGAATGCCAGCAGGCCGGTTCCTAGAATTAGCGAGGGGAGAATAGTGTGTGCCTAATGGAGGGGAGATTTGTGCGTGCCAGGTAGACAAACAGGGTGATCGGCGAAAGTTTTCTGTTTTGCATGTGGCACGACGAACGAGTGAAGGAAGATTCGATGCCGGCCGGCCAGCACGTTCGGACGATGTGATTTCTGGACTGTCTATTCGTGAGTGGGACTGTTGCTGCTGCCTGGATCCGGACACCCGCTATTTTGTTTGAGCAGATGAGCTCAGGCAAAGGACGACATCTGAGGAACTGTGCTACACTGGTCCATAGCAGAGAAGACCGTCATCCAATGTGTGGCGGCAGACATGTACATTCGGTAATTATACATCGCCAATGAAGGACACTGTGCTAGCTAGACTTTCAAGTTCATAGCATTGCCCAGCTACGACCCTGCAGATAAGAACTCTCATAGCCCGGAGCAAACATTTCTTTCAGAAGTGAATAGTCAAAATGTTGACTTCGTTTACTGTTTAATTTTTGTGTATTTTATATAAAATACCCTGGCGCCCACAAAAGGACAACTGATTAATTTTGACTAATTTTGTTATATACGTCATGTGATTAATTGAAATAAAACCATTTGTGATTTCTCGTATAAAGTATTCACGCAAGTTCTACCTTTCATGATAATAAAATAAAATAATAAAATTAATTATAATTTTAAATCAGGTAATGAGGTCATAACGTTACATTCTTTAAGCTATAAAACTAATTTACAGGGATCTCACTGACTAAACACAACAAAAGAAGTGTTTGCATGGTCAAACGTAAAATTCAAATGAGAGTTTTAATCATTGCATTTGGGAAAAATTGTTAAATAATGTATTTGTGGGTTTTGATACTCTTAAATTTGGTGTACTTGATGCAGTTATATGCTTTAACAATGGAACAAAAGACAGATGTAAAGTTTTTGAAAAACTGGGAGGAGAACCTGGAAATAATATGGCATCCGCCCTTGAAAAAATTGACAGATTAAGGGTTGTCGAAGCAGAAAAACAGTGTGAGGAAGTGTCTAAAGAAGCCAGAGTGAAAAGGAGAATTGATAAAAAAAAAGAAGGAAGAAGAAGCAGCACAAAAAGGCATAAAAAACCAGCCTGGAATATATTAGATATGGCTCAAAGTGCATGAAAATAGTTAATTCCTTTTTTTTCCCGCAAGTGTAATTTTCTGACATTTAGGTACACTTTTATCATAAACTACAAAAAGGAGAGAGCTGATTTTTTTAAATAAATATGTAAATCATTGCTACCTACCTGGTGATTAAGAAAAAAGACTCTATAGTTAAACATTTTGAAAATTATTAAAAAAATAACAATGTTCAAAAGCAAAAAACTTCAAATTTATAACTCATTAAAAAAATGTATTAATTGGACTTCATTGGTTATCAAATTTAATCATTTCCTATATATTGAGGAATGAGGATACAATAATAAATTTGTTGAAGATCCTGATGCACGAGGGGGGATCAAATATAAACGGGATTGTTGTTCCTGAACATCAACAATTGGCAATACTGGCCCCGCGCTTCTGCTATGCTTAGGCGGGATCATTAGGAGTGGAGAGAGCGTGCTGTTAGATATTTCCCGCCATTTAGTCAGTAACGCTCACGATTTCGGAGCAACAGGTGCACCCCTCCACTGCGCAACGCATTATTATAAAATTTCTTGCTCTTGAAGGAGTTACAGTGGCGGAAATTTTCCAGAGATTGACTGCGCAGTTCGGTGATCAAACATTGTCAAGGACGCGTATGTTTTTTCTGGCATAAAAAGTTCAAGGAAGGACAAGAAAGTGTGGAAAATCAGCAACACGGTCGCCGTCCCCGGACCAGCGTTACAGACGAAAACATTCATGCGGTTAAAGTCATTATTGACGTCGATCGACGGGCGAGAGTATCAGAAATTGCAGAACAAGTCGGAATCAGTTATGGGAGCTGTCAAGCAATCATCACCAACACCTACAGTTCCGTAAAGTGTGTTCCAGATGGGTCCCTCACCTTTTGACCGAAAATCTGAGGTTGAGACGTTTGGAAGTCTGTCAGAGGCTTACAGCAAGGTTTGCGGAAGAAGGTGATGCATTTTTGAGTCGGATCGTCACCTGCGATGAAACATGGGTTCACCACTACACTCCAGAATCCAAAGAAGCCAGTAAGGAGAGGCGGAGGAAAGGGGAGGCAGCACCAGTGAAAGCCAAGACTCAACTGTCAGCTGGCAAGGTTCTTTCAACCGTGTTTTTCGATCAGCGAGGCATTTTGCTGATTGATTTTTTGCATGAGCGACGCACAATCAATGTTGCTTACTACTGCGAGTTGTTGAACAAGGTGAGAGTTGCATATCGCCGCAAAAAAAGAGACCAACCAATTCGACAGGTCATTCCCCTCCACGACAGTGTGCAATCCCATACTGCATCTCTAACTGTCTCTAAACTACAGGAAATGCACTGGACTACACTTGATCACCCTCCTTACAGTCCGGACTTATCGCCCTGCGATTTCCATTTGTTCGGACCTCTTAAAGAAGCTCGAGGAGGGCAACGATTCGAAGATGACGTGCGTGTGGAAGACTTCGTGCGCAACTGGCTGGTGACACGACCCTGTTATTTTTATGATGAGGGCTTCAAAAAGCTGCCTATACGCTGAAAAAAATGTATTTCCAAAGCAGGAAACTATGTGGAAAAATAAATTGTAATTACCTTGTGTTTTTCAATAAATGGATTTAAATAAAAAATAAAATCCCGTTTATATTTGATCCCCCCTCGTACGTTACTTGGTAAAGTGTACCTAAAGATAGATTTTTTTTTTTTTTTTTTTTTTGCAGGTCCTTGTTTAAATAATTGTTTAACAAACAATCTATTCACAAAGAATCAATGAAGGCAAGCTACAAAAATGATTATTGTTCCTTAATTAGACTGAAAGAAATGCTAAATGTTATTTGCTTACAATTTGGCATGCAAAAGGCTTGCTATCTGGTACAGGTGCCCTTAAAGAACACTGCCAAGTTCCTTCCCATTCCTAGCCTCCAATCCTCTCCAACTTCTAATGATCTTGGTGTCAAAAGGAAAAATTAAGCCAAATGGATACCATGGCACTGAAGCAAAATTTATCATCAAAGGCTACATTATGTCTTTAGTGCAGGCATAATTTGGTCAGAGCAGATTAATGGTTAATGAAAGTATCTAGCTACCTGTTGCAAACACTGTCCACTAGAAATGGTAGTCCTGCGATCTGTGAAACTGTTCTTCATTAATCTGATTAATGCATTACAGAAGAAGGGACAAATCTCTGTCATGAAATTTCAAGGTTCTGTTCCCAGCAGTTGGCATCTAAGAAACTCATCTGCATGTGTACCATTGCTACAGAGATGCTTTCTGCATATATATAGCAAATTGGTTAAAGTGAGATATTTTTTACATATCCCGACATTTTTTTATTTAGTTAGTACAAATAATGATAGGAAAAGATTCCACTGCTGAACGATGCTGATGGTAGATAGGTGCAGTTAGACGCAGACTGAGCACATATTAAATCATGTTTTCCTGTCAGCATTACTTAGATTTTGAAAACAACGAAGAGCAGGTCTGGACGTGCACAAATCTTTCCCCTTGCCAAATGTTTCACCCTCTGCATGATAGGTTTTTACCAAAATACTGTAATTTTTGTTCATGTTTTCATGTTCAACCTGATCCTCCTGCCTTTATCTGTGGTCAGTGCTGGGTTATTTTCCCTATTCCTTCTAGTTTTTATTGCTTAATAGCAGTTTCATTGTCGCAATAATTTATTTAGCATTTGACCATCACAAAAACAAATAAATCAAATAAATAAAATTAATTGAAAATTGGTGACATAATTATCTATTTTAAATTACAAGAATTTAGAAACTTAAGGATGTACAAAGAAGATGAAATACTCACTCAGAATCTGTATATGTGTACTCCATTAACTCACTTTCCTGTAGCACAAAACGCTCATCATAACTATTTTCTTCAAACTGCTTAATGAATGATAAAATGTTAGAACATTCCAAATCAGGAACATTCCACAATACTGTAGTACCTTCCCGGAAAAAGAAGATATCTCTAGGTTCAGTGCCCACTGTATATCGAGCAGTTACTTGGACAACATCAGCTGCTGTAAATGAAAGAGTGCTAATTTAGTACAATTAGCACATAAAAGCTGATATTATCTATAAAAGTAATGGCCATTCACTTATTCTGGATTCTTAAGCAAATAGACAAATAATGGGATAAGGCCATATAATAATTTCCCTCTCAGTTTCTTTAGAGAAAATTTATTAAAAGTTACATTGGAAACATAAGCTAACAACTGGTTGATCCCTCTCTCCCAAACGTTAATGCTTTATTATCAATAGCATGCACTTAATTTCCCAACATTTTATTCATAAACTGATCTAAATTAACAACTTTCTAACTATGAAATTAATACAGTTAAAATAGGAAGGAATTCTGTAATGTCCTCTTCAAAGAACTAACCCAGATAAATATCAGGAGAGAGTTCAGGATCCAAGGCAAATAGAAATCTAACTGGCCAGACAGAGATTTGAACTAGTATTCTCATGAATTCCAGGTCTTAGTGTTACTGCTCACCCACTATGAAATCAATACTGCACAATTCACATGAAGACACCAAAGATTTGCCACATGCAAAGGACATTTCAAAAGCCTATAAAAATCATGGCAGAGACCAGAATTCAAACAATGGATCTCTCATCATAGTCAGGTATTTGAAATACTAAGCTAACAGATTGCTCAGTTGTTCATTGAGAAATCAGAAAACATTCTTAGACCCACATCTAATGTTAACAAAATTACATCATGTAGCAAGATATGCTTTCGATCAAAAACTATTGATTATTTTGTTCTGACAATAAATTAGTCAGTCATATAATACTGCAACCTTCTACAAAAAATTCTTTTACATAGTAAAAAGCACTTTTCTGCTTACAACTTGGCCAATACATAAATCATAATAAAAACACATTACCTATTTGATTTTCTTCACCTTCGTCACCAAGATTTAAGACCTGATACAGATTTTGCTGCACTATGCTTTCTTTCAGTTTCTCTAGGTTATACTCCTCAGCAGTGGAATAAGCAACAACATTCCAGAACTAAAATAAGGAAAAAATGGGCATCTGTAAAAAATTGTAAATTCTGATGTAAGGATATACAGCTTTCCACATGGCATCATAAATATTATTTTGCATTGCACAGTATGATATGGGTAAGATTGTATAATTCACCATTTTTCACAAGAGAAAACATATATATATACATATATGGTAAGATTTTATGTGTACTCATTTCCCCCCTGCCATATGTCTCACCTCTGACATGATTAAGGTTGCAAACCGATGTACTGAATACTGAGTATATTATGTGTGTGTTTTCTTGTGTTCACCTGGCCCTCCTCTTTTGTCTCTTTATGTGATGGATTATTTTTCCCTATCCTATCTTATTTTCGGTACTTAATGGTAGTGTCATTGTCATCATTACCCATCAAAAAAAAATCTATATAACCCTAAAACTGCTCAAATGATTTTGCAAGAAAAAAATATCCTGGCAGCAAACCTGATCAAATAAGTATTCAGGAAGTGTAGAAGTAATTTTTGGATTGAGGATTGCATCAAACCAGTCAAAAGACTGATGACAAAAAAAAAAGGAGTAGTTTTACATGAAAAATGCTGATAAATGCTGCTGTAAAAATATTTGTACATTTAAAAGAACTTCTTGTTGTGTATACAACCAAACATAAAATTGAAACACCTTAAACTGATACATCCCAAATCCTTTATAATAATATCAGCTGCATATTTTTCTCAAATCTTCTCTGTAAGAAATATTTGAAAATTTTGGACCTGGTATGCATTCAAAAACAGTTTGCTTTATTTGTATATATATAAATTATCATATAAAATCCCTATATGAATCACAAAGTTAATAGAATATATGTATAATTTAAATACATCATTACAACATATTAAATGCTATGTTGCAATCTGTTGGCAAATAATTGAACTATTTCCACATATATGAGGGCAAGAAAACTTTAAATATCTGTACAAAGATAATAACAGCCAATACGATTTTCTTTCATGCACAGATCTTAGGATGATTGCTATGGGAACTAATTAGTATGTACAGAAACTCTCAACATGGTACAGCTAATCAAAACCCATACAGTGTTGTGAAGTATGTGGATTTTTTTACGTTCTATTAGACAGGTACGTTACCATACGGGAACAAAATGTTCAACAAATAACATAAGCAATTACTATAGGTAGCTCTGTGAAAGCTGTTCTCATGCATTTGTTTAATCTATGCACAGATAGGCAAAAAGTTCCAAAATTTAATTTTATCATGGTAATGACCCTGATGTTAAATTCTGAGATGCCCAAAAGCCCTAAAAAAATAGTTCTGATGTTTGTATCATAAGGAACTACCCTAGCCTATAAGTTAACCAATGATGTATGTTTTCGCTATCTATAGTTGTGTTAAAAATCCATTCAATAGCTTTCACTTGCTGCGTGCACAGATGGAAAATAATCTAAAATTTATGGTTTAGGTTTATTAATCGTCGGGATCTTTGGTAACTTATGACATAAGCTATTACTTTGTACAGTTTCATTACAATTAGTCCATTAGATTTTGTATGACGCACAGACAGTACTGGTCCAGGTTGCATTTTAACCTATCCACAAGAGCTGCTATTAATATTATCATCGAACGTCACAATATTGCTGCTGCTGATTGCTTATCATTCATTGACATGGCAGTTGTTGTGATAAAATAACTATAACATAAGCAGATCGGTCGTGTCTTTACCACTAGGATCAAGAAAGAAATGTACTTTTGATCAAAAAATTGGTACACAAATTCTTTGAATGATATTATTTAATAGATGTTATAGCTATCAAATATATACACACCACAGTTGACACAAAAACTGTTATCTATATATTAATACGCTAAGCGAAAACTTTGGAAACATTTTTCAGAATATTGCGCGCACGGAGAAGTGTGAGATTTGGCATAGTTAAAGATTATAGGGGGAAGAAGTGCATAAAGCCAAAATGTACATATAATACGTGTTAAAAATACATTAAATTAAATAAATCATTCGTTGTATACATTCAATTGTTTTTAAGAGGCAACGACACTTAGCGATTCTGCCAATGTCTGTGATCTTTGGTCAACAGTAAAATATATAAGCATAGTTAAAAAATGTTAGATACATTATTACATTATTAAATGAAAAATAAATTTGGGAACGTGTGTGTGAGTGAAATCGGATCGGAGCCAACTATGTGACGTGTATTTCCAGCATTGAGATACTCTGTGGTCTTTGGTGAAACTAAAGAGTCGAGCTTAATCTCTGAATTTACATAGAAGCAACATTTTGAAATGGAGTATATTCGGAATTCATTAAATCGTGATTTAGATATACGATGTTACAATGATGCAGTTCAAAATGATGTTGCTGTAATATGATGGTGAGCCACCATTTGAACGAAATCTGGTAGTTAAAAAAAAAAAAAAACTGAGTTTAGCATTACATCGGAACCTACAAATATTGTCCTGTCGGTCTCAAATTTGGTACACACGTTCCTTAGGCGATAATATTTGATTTAAAGTATATATCGTAAGCTTCGAATATGTTGAAATGAGGAAAAATGTGGGTAGATGCATACATGTTATTACGCAAGAAATACACGTTCATAGCTGTTGACATTTATTCCACGTGTTTTTAAGTCTTTATTATTGAATAAAAACTGCTTCCCACATACAAATAGAAAATCATGTAACAGTTACGATTTCTCTGTGCGGGCTGACATATTGTTTTTCAGTGCTAAGATATATTCCATGGCGTCTACCGTAACTAATAGCAGTTGTGGTTAGGTTGAAATGCAGCCTGGACCAAAAATTAAGAGTAAGAAACACACAGAAATAATAACGTGTATTTCTTGCTTAATAAAATGTGTGCATCTACCCACATTTGAAGTGATTTTTCCTCATTTTCACGCATTCGAAGCTTACGTTGGAATGTATGTACTAAACTTGATACCGATAGGACAATTTTTCAAACGCAATAGAACAAATTCAAAAAACTATTTGTAATAATTATTACTCTGTTACAAAAAAAAATATTAATTAACTTAATGAATTATGGTCGAATTTCGACCACTGGGCGATTTCTAGTACAATGTAAAACAATGAGCAATTACACCAGCCATATTGTAACATATTCCTTAAATGATATTATTTAAGAAAGTGTTTCTATTACAGCCATCAAATATAAAAATAATGCAAATACATTACACATAAAAACTGTTGCAATGTCAAACGCTAAGCGATCGGTGGATGACATTTGTACACATATACGACCTCCAACTATATTATGTGCAATGAAATGCGTCCATGAACAGCAAAATTGATAAACATTACATAGAATTAATACACTGCAGTGTAAAATTGAAAATGAAAGCAATTAAATCATAATTTCCAATAAATTCTTTAACAACAATCATTAGTTGCCATTCTGGTCCAGGCTGCACAAACACTGCTAATAATGCTGCTCAAAAATCCAGACAAATTAAATTTTTAAGAAAATTCAAATTTCTAGTAAATTTACTCTTAAACAACACGAGACAATTGTCGTTTTGGTACAGGCTGCATTTCAACCTCAGCTTAAATTATTCATAAAAACTAAATGTTTTGCACCTTAATTCTGAAACAAGGATGTCAATCTTATGTAGCAGGAACATCTATCATCATTGGACGAAAGTGTGTATTCTCACTATGCATTGCAATGTGGCTGGTGGCAGTTGCTCACAATTTAAAGTTATGGCTGTTTTGTGTATATTTTGTGTGGCACGTATGCATTTGATACCTGTAATAGCAATGTATAGTAAATAACATAATCGAAGAAATGTGCATAGCTATTTTTAAACTCCCTCTCGAGTCCCAGTGATTACGGATTTGACCCCACATCAATAGGACAAATGAGGCCAAATAGATGGTGCAGCACTGGATCTTTCTAAAGCAATTGATATAGTTAGCCATAAAATGGTAGTGTATAATGTTGAGACCACTGGGATAAACATGGAGAAATTCTTCATAGGCAGGAAGCAAAAAGTAAAAGTTGGTAATGCAATATCAAGGAGATGGATATGAAAACAAATGTGCCATAGGGTAGTGTATTAGGACCATTACTGTCCATTATTCTAATGAATGATTCAGTTGTTGATGTAGTCAAAGGATAGGCTGTTAGGAGGCGACATAATGCAGTAAAATAAGACTACATTGAGAGAAGGTTGTAGGAAAATAGATCTAGACAGGATATCTAGTTGGGTGGATAGTTAACAAATGAAGATAAATGCCAAGAATCTTCCGGTTTTAAGCCTCACTGATGTCGAAGTCATTAGAGAACGAAGAGGGCTGGGGGCAAGGAACTGAAAGTAAATTGGCCACAGTCATTTGAACGAACCTTCTTGGCAGTCACCTTGAGTGATTTGGAGAAACCATGGAATCCAAATCTGGAAGGCTGAACAGGGATTTGCCCTGTGCCCTCCCTAATGTGAGGCCAGAGATTTGCCACTCACCCACCATACTCAGTTATAAATGCAAGAGGAGTAAACTTATTAGATATACAGATATGAAAACAAAGTTTTTGCACAATTGTTCAGTGGAAGGGACTGATTGTTGAAGGAATAAAATGTTAACATGTGAGAATATCAGTTGATAGTAAGTTAACCTGGGGGTAGTAGTTCACATTGTGATACACGTCATCACTAATTTTGTGTTCATGACAGCAACTTAATTATAAGTAATAATAACTAAATTCCTCATGCTTTATGCTGTAACTAGAACATTCTGAACCAGACTGCATTTCAACCTAACCACTGTCACCGTTAATATTGCCACTACAAAATCAAACGATACGGACACACCTCAACATACTAAATGCATCAGAACTACATTTCGAGTAGAAATAACATTTTCGATATCAGAATTCCTAATTAGCATAACATAAATTATCACAATTAATCTCATCATACACCTTTGAACTGCAACTGGACTAAAGCATTTGCAATAACACGGTGGCTGTATCATGATGTAACCTTGACCTAAATTGGGCAGGGCACATTGCGGAGATTGTAGGTAAGAAGACGAGTCAGCTAATTAGATACACAAATAAAAAACAAAAGGTTAATTATGAATATGAGGTGGAGAAAGAATTGCTTGCTGAAGACTTGAAATGTAAATATCTTGGCATTACATTTGATAACAAGCTTAACTGGGCAGGACATACTGGACAGGTGGTAGGAAAAGTTTTCAAAATCCTGCAGAGTGATGAGTGGATGCACGAGATAAGTAAAGGAATTGGGTTACAAGGAGCTGGAATGGGATTCATTGCAAGACAGGAGGAGGATGAGAAGGGTCTTGGGAGTGTACAGGGCATATACTGGCGATGAGGCATGGAAAGATATTGCAGTAAGTATGAAAAGTAGTGCATGGAAGGGAAAAGATGACTATGACCACAAGCTGGCACTCGATTTCAGGCACAAGGGTGTGGGAAGATTTTCTTTTTTAGGTAAGGGTGTCAGGGATTGGAATGAGTTACCAAGGGGAATGATGAATAACTTACAGAAAACGTTAAAAGAATTTAAAGTTGAAATTTGTAGAGTGCAAATGTAGGTGGGTGCAGGATAGGGGTAAGTTGGGTGTCTAGGGAAATTGCCACCGGAGCGTGTGCTCCATTGCAATGAAATTAAATGATGCAGCGTATTGCATCTATTGGATAGGGTAGGCCTATACCAGGAAAGTAGGGTTGCCAGATGGCCGGGAAATCCGGGAATGTCCCAGAATTTTGTGTCTGCTTCCGTGTCCAGGAATTAAGCTTTACTGTCCTGGAATTTTCATATGCTAGTTTTTTTTGTTTTTTTTTCAAACTAAAGATATCACAGTGGCCAAGAGATCAAGCCAAGCATGCTGCACTCACAGCAGGAGGTAAAGGTGTGCGCGTGGCCGCACTACGAGCTCCACCTTGCCGACGACCAGAGACAATATGTATGTATGTATGTATATATTATACTGTTCAACTATGACGAAGTAAGCGCTGGCCGCAATGCTAGCACTCCTAGATGACAACACAATGACCATTTCCCCCTACACTCCCATGATTCCCTTTGCTCATCTTGTGCGAGGGTTTTTGTTTTAAATACAAGATCATGGAGTTGTATCGTGAATGCATAAAATAAATAATAATAATAAGCATGTAAAAGTACCTACCAAGGTATTGGAGTAATTATTGTTTTTGATACATTATTGCAACAATGTTGTAATTTGTATTGCCTTGTTGCATGCTCACGCCAATAGTACTAAGCATAAAAAGATGATGTCAGCCAAGAAAACTGCAAGATGTATCGATAACTTTTTTCATAAAAAAAAAGATACAAAGGAAGAAATAGTGACTGTAAATGCAGAAGAAGCATTAATTTATCATAATGTAAAACATGGTTTGAGTTACAATAGTTTAGACTGCTTGGCAAAAAATATACACAAAATTATTCCCGATAGCCAAATAACAGCAAAATTGACATGTGGATGTACAAAGGCTTCGGCAATCCCATGCAATGTTTTATGCTCCTATTCGATGGAAAAGTTAATCTCGGATTTGAAAGAATCTTATTATTTTTCAGTAGGGTCAGATGCATCAAATGTTGGCAATAAAAAAACATGTCCATATGCCGTTCAATTTTTTGATGGCAAAAGAGGTATTTGCCAAAAATTACTGGACTTTTATGAAGACGCCAATGAAACATTACTTGATATATCAGTGCCTTAAAAAAAGTCACTGAAGATGCCAACCTCAGCATTAATCAAATAAGCGCTTACAGTGCAGACAATGCTTCTGTAAATTACCAGATACATAATTCTGTATACCAGAAGTTATAAGAGGAAATCATGCACGTTTTCAAAGCCAATTGTTATTGTCACGTAATTAATAGCGTGAAGTATTCATTGAAAGGTCTGGATGTTGACATGGAAAGCATCGTCATGAAAATTTACAACGAATTTAGTTCGTCAACTGTGAAAACAAAAAAACAAAAAAATTAAAAGAAAAATGTGAGTTTGCTCAAATGGAATATAAAGAACATCTAAGACATGTTCCTACAAAGTGATTGTTACTTCTGCCAGTCATAGATGGATTAGTCTATAGTTGGCCTGCAATTAAATATTATTTTTTGGAAAAAGGACCATAGGATTTTATAGGAATTTATTTCTGAAGGTTGTGATGATAATGTAAATAAGGGTGAAGAGAGTAAAAAAGAAGGTCTGAATGACTGCTACCTTTTCTTCCTGAATAATATATTGCCTGAATTCTCGAAAGTGATATTGTTATTACTTAGAAAGTGATAGCTTCACATATTTTGGCACATTGATCGCACAATGCAAAGTCTTTTTGACCAGTTAAAAAGCAGGTTAGCTGACAATTTTTTAAGTAAAGTCAGAGGCATTTTCAGAAACCTCTGCAAAGACCAGAAAAGTAAATTTAAATCACAGGCACACATTTTCCTACAAAGAGCAATAAAATATTTGGAGAAGAGGTAGGCCTATGATTTTGGGGTTGATGGAATGTACAAAATGTTTGAGCTTTTGCCTCTTAAATTATAGGAATTGAAATTGACATGGGAAATAGCCTACTCCCTGAATTTTCTGTCATATTGAAAATTGAAGATGAAGTTGACATTAATTCCCTTTATACAGAGTTCACGTGTCTGAAAGCAGTATTTGAGGCCCTTCCAAAAGACTTGCCAAACCATAAAATCTGGGCATATTTCATTAGAACAAACGTTTTTAATGATTTTGTAAATCTAAAAAAAATTGTTGGTTTTGCTTTGTCAATTCCAACAAACAACGCCTTTTGCGAGAGAATTTTAAGACTGATGCACAATTTATGGACTAAAGCGCGAAACAGAATGACTTGATCAAAGCTGAACTGCAAATTCGAAGCAATTTCGAAGAGTCTAGCTCAGAAATTTTATCAGTTTTGCAAAGCAGTGACGGAGAAAAGCTTGTGAAAATGGCAAACTGTAGTGATAAATATTTTTTAAAAAGTAGGTGATTAAGAGTCATTTAGATTGATGTTGATTTTTTACTGATGTTTAATTAGGCTAATAACCCTAAAATAAATGTTCAGTTTTTGTTTAGTATTTTTTGTTTTGATTGATAATACCAGATGTTGATTCTCTACCAAAGTTTTTTTTTTTTTAAAAAAAAAGGGATTAAAAGAAATGCTCAATTTTTGTTTTAAGTTTAGTTGGTTTAAAAAAAAAAAAAAAAAAATGATAGGCCTAGTACTTGATATGGATTTTCAACCAAAGTTGAATTAATAATGATGTGTGTGACTCACAGTATGAGTATCAAATACTGGCACTGGGGGCACAGGACTGCCAGAATTGCCTTTGAAATTACCAAAGAATATGCTTAGCAACTAAAATGGGTTGGGAATAATTACAGAATAAAAGGCAAGTGGGGACAAATTGGCACGTACAAGGCATATACTGTCAATGAGTCTTTATCAAATAGAGGTCAAATATTTATAAACAGGCTTAAGTGTGCTGTAGTTAAACCACTCTATAAAAAGGGGAATAAGTCATCTGTATCAAATTACCACCCTATTTCATTACTAACAGCTTTCTCCAAAGTTTTTGAGAAAGCAACGTATAATAGAGTCTATGAACACTCGTTGTGTCGTTGTGTACACACGTACCAAGCCTAATGGCCCGTTTTTCTACTAGTGAAAAAGGCAGATGCTGAAATATTGTGTAGTTGTTTGTCAGCATAAGTGTTCCCTCTCTTAGCAGCCGTCCACTTTGGTATGTGGTAGGTTAATTTCCCGTTCTTTTCTTATTTATATCGCCTAGAAGCCGCTTCCATTTTCCTTAGTTGCAAAATTCTAAGTAAACCACAACTGGTTTCCAAAAGGGTCATTCAACAGAACAAGATACATTTGCATTCACTTACATTATTTTAGAAGGAATAAATGATAAATTAATTCCTGTGGGTTATTTTTTGTGACTTATCTAAGGCATTTGACTGTGTAGATCATAAAATTCTGATACAGAAATTAAAGTACGAGGGTTGTTTCAAAAGTAAGGTTCCCAACTCTGTACCCTTACCATGCATGATGCAATGTGAAATCTGGCAACACCACCGTGTTAGCCGGATCCCCCACCACCGATTCCAACAATCAGCGTGGCTCTGCAACGGTCAGTACCGGCCTGATAGCCATAAGTGATGGAGCCTGTCATCGCCAGGTGTGAAATTCATGCGGTCATCCGATTTTTGCACGCAAGAAAGTTACCACCTGTAGAAATTCATCGGCAATTGTGTGAAGTGTATGGGGAAACGTGTATAAGTATTCAACAGGTCCGCAAATGGTGTAAGGAGTTTGCCAACGGCCGTACGGACGTCCACGATGAACAACGAAGCGGGAGGCCGTCGATCTCCGACAACGTTGTGGCGAAAGTTGAGCAAATCCTGCTCGAAGATCGGCGAATCACCATCCGGTAACTGGCTGCTCAAATTCCTGAAGCTTCTGAAATTGACAGGATTTTGAATGAAAAGCTAGGCTACCACAAGGTACCAGAAGTCCACAAACAGCAGCGCGTCGACTGTGCTCGGAAGTTCTGCAGTGAATGCGACGACAATAACGAAGACTTACTTGATTCCATTGTTATGGGGGATGAATCGTGGTGCCATTACGTCACTCCTGAAACAAAACAACAATCGTGCCAATGGAAACACACCGGATCGCCACCACCAAAGAAGTTTAAGCAGCAACTGTCAGCAGGAAAAATCATGGCATCGGTGTTTTGGGACCGGCGTGGTGTACTGCTCATTGATTTTATGCCTAGAGGGACCACCATTAACTCCACAGGTTATTGCGAGACCTTGAAAAAGCTCAGACAGGCAATCCAAAATCGTCGTAGGGGGAAACTCAGCAAAGGTGTAAGGCTGCAACATGACAATGCCCGTCCACATGTGTCGCAACAAACGAAGGAGTTAATCGACAAATTTGGCTGGGATGTCATTGACCACCCCCCTTACAGCCCCGATTTGGGACCCAGCGATTTCCATCTGTTTCCGAAATTGAAGGAGCACCTAGGCAGTCTACGATTCCAGACGGACGAGGAGTTGCAATAAGAAGTTTCCAAGTTTCTCAACGGGTTGGCGGTGGACTTCTTTGAGGTGGGAATGCAAAAGTGGATTACTCGACAGAAAAAATGCATACAAAAATGGGGACTATGTGGAAAAATAGCTTAAAGATCAACGTTTCCAATGGTGTAATCATTTTTTCGAATAAAATTCCTTGTGTCTAAAAAAAATGTGGGAACCTTATTTTTTAAACAACCCTCGTATTACAGTACAGAGGGCATTGTTAATAAATGGCTTAGTTCTTACCTGCTGAATAGAAAACAGAAAGTGTCAATGAAGAATTTTAAGGCTGCCTTAAGTGGTCCACTGATTTCTGAGTGGGAATTAACGGGATTACTGGAGATCACGATTCCACCAGGAGTTGTCATCATAATACTGCAATGGCCAAACACAAAACTCCAATAGAAATTCTACTAGAAGTACATTTAACTGTTTCATGCTGGTCCAGGCTGTATTAAAACCTAATTTCTGCTTGAAAATAATGGTCCAGGCTGTATTACAACAGAATTACCGCTTGAAAATAATTCGTCTTGCGACTGACTACAGCAGTATTTCAACGATGATACTGAATGTTGTTGTAGCGGAATCACCATCTCCAGTAGACCCGAATTAATCAGATGTGGAGTGCCTCAGGGTTCTATATTGGGGCCACTATTGTTTTTAATGTATATAAATGATCTACCCTGTGTTTCATCTAAAAACTCAAAATTTGTCCAATTTGCAGATGACAAACGTAGGAATTAAAAATACTCCAGATTTAACTACAGAATATATATATCAAATTATGTCTTTGATCTTATTAATAAATGGTTTACAGCTAATGGCTTGGCTTTAAACTTTGATAAAACTCAGTATATGTAATTCAGTACATCACACAGATTAACACCAGATACAAGCATAAAATTTGCAGACCAGTCCATTCAAGAAGTAGTGCGCGTGAAATTCCTAGGTTTGCATATTGATCATAATTTAAATTGGAACGTACATGTAACTGAGTTACTAAAGCAATTGGGTGCAGCCACATTTGAAATTCGTACAATTTTAGCTATAGGTGATCTCCGTATGAGGCAACTAGTTTATTTTGCTTATTTTCACTCCTTAATGTCATATTCTGGACAATTCCGCCTATAGAGACAAAGTGTTCAGAGCCTAAAAGTGAGTAATAAAAATTATGTGTGGGGTGAGCAACAGACCTTCATGTAGAGAGATGTTCAAGAAGTTAGGGATTATAACATTGGTGGCTGAGTATATATATACATTAATGTCCTTCGTAGTCAAAAATTATACTTTGAAGCAAATAGTAAAATACACAACTATGGCACTAGAAGTAAAAATAATCGGGTCTATTGGAGATCGCGATTCTGCTACAACATTCAGTAATATCGTTGGATTACTGCTATATTCAGTTGCAAGATGTATTATTTTCAAGCAGTAATTCCATTGTAATACAGCCTGGACCATTATTTTCAAGCAGAAATTAGGTTGTAATACAGCCTGGACCAGCAAGAAACTGTTAAATGTACTTCGGAAAGAATTTCTAGTGGAGTCTTGTGTTTGATCACTGCAGTATTATGATGAAAACACCTGGCGGAATCACGATCTCCAGTAATCCCAAATAATCTCCACAAGGATTACAAGTCGTTATCATTTGTTCAAAAGGGGTTACAACATTCACAAATAATCTTCAATAAGCTCCCAACAAACATTAAATATCTAGTAGATGATAAGAATGAATTCAGGAAAAAATTGAAAGAATTTTTAATTGACAACTCCTTCTACTCTGTCGAAGAATTTATGGTTATTTGTTACGTGGCAATACCGCATGCACTGGCGACGGCGTACGTGACGACATTGTGACGTCACCGTGACAAACCGTACAGTCACAGCTTGTAAACATATGTCACTATCGGGACCGCACGGAAATGTGGGGTTTTTTGGGCGGGGAGAAATTACAGGAAATAAATGTGCACTCGCGGTATCGTTTCGTAAAATATTTCCCATCCGCGAAATAGTATTTTATAATACCACCCGTATGGAAATACGGTGTATTACAGAAATGAGAGCCAATAAGCGGTTTCCTTTTGTACAAATGTGCACCCGGGGTATCATTTGGTACAAAACAGCCCATCCGCGAAATTGTATTTAACGATACCATGGTAATGCAAATACGGAGCAATGCGGTTTCCTTTTGTACAAATGTGCACCCGGGGTATCGTTTGGTACAAAACAGCCCATCCGCGAAATTGTATTTAACGATACCACGGTAATGCAAATACGGAGCAATTGAACGTGCATTCACGGTATCGTTTAGTACAAAAGAACCCATCGAATAGGCACAGGCTGTTTTGTTTTGTACAAATGTTCACCCACGGTATCGTTTTGTACAATACAGCCCATCCGCCTAATTGTATTTAACGATACCAAGGTAATGCAAATTCGGAGCAATTGAACGTGCATTCACGGTATCGTTTAGTACAAAAGAACCCATCGAATAGGCACAGGCTGTTTTGTTTTGTATAAATGTTCACCCGCGGTATCGTTTTGTACAATACAGCCCATCCGCCTAATTGTATTTAACGATACCACGGTAATGCAAACACGGAGCAATTGAACGTGCATTCACGGTATCGTTTAGTACAAAAGAACCGATCGAATAGGCAGAGGCTGTTTTGTTTTGTACAAATGTTCACCCGCGGTATCGTTTTGTACAATACACCCATCCGCCTAATTGTATTTAACGATACCACGGTAATGCAAATACGGAGCAATTGAACGTGCATTCACGGTATCGTTTAGTACAAAAGAACCCATCGTATAGGCACAGGCTGTTTTGTTTTGTACAAATGTTCACTCGCGGTATCGTTTTGTACAATACAGCCCATCCGCCTAATTGTATTTAACGATACCACGGTAATGCAAATACGGAGCACATGTGTAGAAAGCGAAACATCCTATGCAGCTTTACTTTTTGTCTCTTATTTCTCTAAAACACCGTATTTCCATTCACGTGGTATTGTAACATACTATTTCGAGGAGTGTACATTCCTGTAACATGCACTTACTTTTCATTCCTTTCTCAGCTTTCCCCGCCCAGAAAACCCCACTTTTCCGTGTGGTCCCGTTAGTAACATTTGTAATATACGCATATTTTTCCCTCTTCTCCCCGCCCAAAAAACCCCACATTTCCGTGCGGTCCCGATGGTGACATGTTTACAAGCTGTCACGGTGTACGTTTACTAGCTGTGACTGTACGGATCGTCACGGTGTCGTCACGTCCGCCGTCGCCAGTGCATGCGGTATCGCCACGTAACAAATAACCGAATTTATTTCTAAGGTATCCACAAAATAAACTGTCAGTAGTTTGTGTAAATGTAGTTGACATAATTAATGTAGCATGTATGATATGACTGTACATCTTCTGGTGTATGTTATGTAATTGTTTTTCTGTAAACTGACAACTTTCCACATATCCATTCTCTTATATTGGGATCAATGGAAAATGAATGTTTTGTATTGTATTTGAAGTGAAAAAAAGAGGACCAACACAATAAATTATCAATTACCCCCGGTTTCTTGTTATCAGTTTCTTCCACTGGCAATCTCTTCTTTCGCTGTGTCCATTTCTTTGTCTGCAGTGCTGAAACACTTTCGTGGATTCCAGGAGCGTCGTCAAGTCTAGCCTTTGAAGAATTTTTTCTCGCACAGACACACAGATGTGTGGCTTCCGATAGCTGATGCAAAACCGGAAGCTTGCTGAAAGCCTTCACACAAGAAGTTCTTAAATATTTGGAATTAACGAACGGCAGGGTGTGGACAGACACTCTTTCAAGTAAGTAAACACTACTTTTAGTAACTTGATTCAAAGGCGGCGAAAAAACTGTCAGTCTACTACTAAATATTAATCTTGTCGTAAGGGTCATTTTGAACATTATATTTTTAACTCTTTTTTTCTAAGGTATTTTGGATTATTCTTAATCAACATATCATTAAAGCCACGAATCTTCAGTTAATTGAACATATAAACAATAAACATGTAACTACCACATTGCACTGAAGTAAGGTTACCACGTGATAAGTTACAAAATATAAATACAAATCAAAGACGATAAAAAAACGGTTAACAGACCAAAGACATTCTCTACCTAGATCTCTTACAAGCAGCGTTGCCACCTTACGAAAACAAAAGTCGCTAGACCTGGTGTCAAAACTCGCTAGATTGCGGGATATTTAGAACTAAAAGATTCTCTAGAAATCACTAAATAAAATAAATGAAAATGGTAAGGTAAGTAATATAAAATTATTTTAGAAATTAGTATTTTCATTAAATTAAACATAACATTGTTCTAAAAAACATCAGATTTCTTCATCTTGGTCTATCGTTAGCAGAATTTCCAAATGTGGAAGGTTGAGATAAATCGTCAGTTTAGGTTTAAAAGAGTGTTTATCATCTTTACCAATTGCAGCAATCACATAAGCCGGAAGCTCGTAACTGTAGAAGGTTTTTTCACAGTTTTTGTAACTGATTCCTTATAAAAAGAATGCTATCAAGAGTATTTACAGCTATCCTATTTCTCAAATTGTTTTTAAGAATGTTCAATGTACTTAATATCCTTTCTACTACGGCATTCGAGTCAAAAAGTGATAGGATATGGCTAAAACGGATAACTCCAGAAAGATATTTATTCCAGCGGGATTCTTGTACTGGGTAATCCATATTCCGATTTCAATATATTATGTACGCCATTATTTATCCGAGTCATGATAGAGGCATTACGTACCCCAATTCCAATCAAGTTTTTCGAAACTGTGCAAGGTTGAATATCACTAAAAATCGGCAAATATTCTTTTTAGCGATAACATATTTGAGAATACCGCTTTCGAACTTCAAAATTCACTAAATCTAGGGACAAAATCGCGAAGGTGGCAACATTGCTTACGGGAAGCCATTATTTTAATCTATGATACTCAACAGTGTAAGCAAACAAAACAAGTGTTTAGTGGAGTGATTATTACTGTTGAAGGATACTTGCACCTGAAGTGCTGTGAAAATTCATAAACATGGACTGTGCGTACTTTAACTGTCAGCGCGTTCGTAAATCGTGTGTTACGCTGCGTGGAGAATGAAGAAAGTGAAACATTTCTAAATCTGGGCTGGACTCTGAAACTAGATTCGGGGATATAAACTTCTGTTCTACCATTTATATCATTGTGAATTTATTATTTACACCATGGAAAAAGAAAGTGTTAAACCAAAGCAGAAAGTTCCAATGACCCATGATGAAAGGATCAAACTTGCGGAAAGATTAGATAAGGAACTGGACGAATATATTTCGGGATTGGAAAGAAAACCGTATACAGAAGGCTGGGCGGAGGATAGATGGCAAGAGGTAATCAGGAGCACTTTAAGAATGGTAGTTCGGTGATGACAAACTAACTACCAGGATATTTGAAATGTATTTGCTCCAGATTTTAACTTTGTTAGTAATGATAACATGAAAGTTCATTGATATTTGACACTGTCATTATTGACAAGTTCAGTTTGATTCAAACTTTGGCTGTGGATCAATAAGGATGTACGGAGAATTAATTGTCCATTTGGTCTGAATTTTGATGAACACCCACCATTTTTTTTTTAAAATGTGCATATTAAAGTAAAAGGAACTTACGTTAGACATAATGCCACATGAAGACCTTTACAGCGGCAATTTCTAAACACATCTCTGATGCAAACAGTAGCTTTTACAACAGTGAATGTAAAATTACTGGAGATCATGATTCTGCCAGGAATTGGCATCATAATACTGCAATGGTCAAACACAAGACATCGCTAGTCTATTTAACAGTTTCTTGCTGGTCCAG
The DNA here is from genome assembly GCA_031002005.1 of Vandiemenella viatica. Lineage (NCBI taxonomy): Eukaryota > Metazoa > Arthropoda > Insecta > Orthoptera > Morabidae > Vandiemenella > Vandiemenella viatica. Next base: position 68,238,150 of record CM061914.1, read on the forward strand.
GCTGTATTACAACCTAATTTCTGCTTGAAAATGATGGCCTAGGATGTATTACAGCTGTAATACCTCTTGCAATTGACTATAGCAATATTCTGATGTCATTACTGAGTGTTGTTGTAGTGGAATTGCGATCTCCAATAGACCCAGTTTTTCTAATTCCTTATTATATATATTCCCATGGCTTAATCTATCAGGCATATTGCTTGCTTAGTAGCCACACACATTTTGGGCTATTTTACTTCATTAGTATTTGAAGGAACCATCTGAGCATTCTGTTGGAGTGATTTTGATAAACTGTGGAAAACTGAAATCTGGCTGTCCAGACTGAGATTAGAACGAGTCCTCTCCTGAGTGCAAGCCCATAGTTTTAGCTCACCCACCACATTTGATCTCAAATGAAGTAAACTAACCAAACCTTCTATGATATTGGTGGTTGATACGAGAGCATTTTGAATACAGTTTCCAAATGTCCACATCAGGACAGCACAGCTGTATCTGGTTAGGTTGATACGCAGCCTGGACCTGAATAAAAAATTATTTACTTTGCTAAAACATAAGACACAGAGTTTAATTTCCATTGATAATTTAGGTTAGCTAGATTTTCCAGGCAACAATGCCTTGGTGATTAGGATGGAATGCAGCCTGGACCATAATGAAACATCCTTTTGGTTATTGTTTCTTCAGAGTTCATATATTGCTATCAAATTCATGAAAATTTGCTGCTGCATTACATTCATTATATTGACACAGGAATTTATTCATATTCTGTTACAAAAACTTGCTAGTGATTTGACATTTGTTGCTATAGATGTTATCATTGGCATCCAATACGTGTTTAGAAGTCAATGCCAACTGTACTGTCGACAATGTTGCACATGGAAATATTTGTGTGGTATTATGACTATGGTATGTTTCTTTTTGTTTTAATGTGTACTTTGTCTTAAAAGATGCTGTCGTGTACATGTATACAAAATTTCAGACTAAAGATATGCCCTTATTGGACTGTGACCCAAATATTCTTTAAAACATTTTTTATTCCCTTCTCATATAAAGACATCTGCATCTCCTCTGTATTCATGGAAGGAATTCTCTTTTCTGGTGAAACGTGGTGATAACTAAGAAAAAGTGTACATCAGAACCATAAACTGCATAACTTTTATTACACCTGAAAGATACAGCCTTTTATTACTTGTTACAAAACTTGATACGATCCCCGGACCAATAGCATGTATACATGAATTATTTTTTAAGAAAACCGTGAGTCCCAAGGATCCTTCAGTTCATCGAAGAGGATGTTCTGACAGCTCCAAATACTTCACCTGTTTTCGGTCAGAATGCGAATATGAAAAATGTGATTTTAGACTCCACAAACAACAATACGAAGCAGCTAAGGATAATGGTCATAAATTGTCAGAGTATTAGAGAGAAAGTAGCCGATTTCCATGCCGCAGTTGCGACTAATGATGTCGATATGATACTAGTAACCGAGAGCTGATTGACAGCAGAGGTTGAATCTAGCGAAGTATTTGTCCCCCATTTCAACGTTTTTCGGAAGGACAGAACTGTCTCAATGGGCGGGGGTGTGTTCGTGGCCGTAAACAAAACCGTTAATTGCTCTGTCCTAACTGAAACGGAAAATTTTTGTGAGTTAATATGGGACAAGGTAAAAATTGGTAAAAATTTAAAGTTCATAATCGGGTCATTTTATCAACCTCCGAATTCTGATTTAGCTAACGCGGAATACTTCATAGAGTCGCTTAATAATATTTGCAAAAGATTTGAAGGACATATATTGATCGTGGGTGGTGACTTTAACCTACCGTCGGTTAAGTGGGAGACATACACGTTCGGGTTGGATGGAAGAGATAGGTTAGTAACCGAAACGTTCCTAGAATCATTTGCAGAAAAATCTCTTGAACAGATGGTCGAAGACTCAACATGGTGTGACAAAGGTTCCTCGTACATTCTGGATCTTTTTCTTATTAGCAATCCTGATATTGTAGATACAGTTTGTATAGAAGACAGTATAAGTGATCACAAGGCGGTTGTGGTAACTTTAAAATCTAGTCTGAATTTGAAGCATGACAAAGAGAAACTCGTGTATTTCTTCGATAAGGCAAACAATGCGGGTATGGTTGATCACTTTGTGAAAAATTTGAACCGTTCATGCTAAATACAAATGTTGAGGAACTTTGGTTTAGTTTAAAAGAACTAATATGGACCAGTTTAAATCAGTTTGATCCTAAGAAGTAAGAACTTCCCTTGGTTCAATAGGGAAGTGAAACGTTTGCTCAGGAGGCAAAGGCGTTTACTTGCCGCGGTGAAGAAATCGGGAGATTTATCTAATCGCACTAAATTAGTCCAGTTGCGAGCGGAAGTGGTAAGGCAATGCGCGATGCATTTAAAGAATTCCAAGCCAGGAATTTATCCGAAGATTTGATTACTAATCCAAAAAAGTTCTGGTCGTATATCAAAGTAATAAGAGGCTCTGGTAAGGTTATACCGTTGCTGATTAAGGAAAATGGTGAATTATCAGAAACAAGCGTAGAGAAAGCAGAAATTTTGAATGATATACTTAAAAAAGCTTTCACGACAGAAAACTCTGAGGAAATTCCGATTTTTAACAATCGTACCAACAAAATTATGAATGATCTCGTTCTTGATGTCGAGGGAATAATTAAATTGCTTATGAATGTAAAAACCAATAAAGCTCCCGGACCAGATGGTATGCCTACAAGATTCTACTCAAGGTACGCAAAGGAAATTGCACCGTATTTGATGAAATTATATACCGTCTCCTTGGATCAAGGAAAAATACCAGCCAAATGGAAGACCTCCTTCGTAAGTCCAGTGTTTAAAAATGGGAATGTTAATGATCCTCAGAATTATAGCCCGATCTCGTTAACATCAATATTTTGCAGGATTTTAGAACATATCATCTATTCAGATGTCATGCGGTTCTTGGATGAAGGTGATCTTTTAAACCCAAATCAACATGGATTCAGAAAAGGCCGAAACTGCGAAACACAACTTGCACTTCTAATTCAAGACTTGTGCCGAATTATAGATGAGCAATCCTAGGTTGATTTAGTTCTATTAAGTTTTAAAAAAGCTTTCGACACTGTGCCTTACACTAGGTTACGTAGGATACTTCGTCGTTACGGCATATCTAGACAAATATGCGACTGGGTTGCAGACTTTCTGAAGGGCAGAACACCATGTGTAGTTCTCAACGCTGAGTGTTCATCAAGTACCGAAGTGAGGTCCGGGGTACTTCAGGGAAGCGTGATAGGGCCTCTATTGTTTCTCATATAGATTAATGATTTATGCGACATAATAGGGGGGATGAAAAGATTATTTGCCGATGATGCTATTATTTATCGTCAAATCAAAACCCAGGACAGCTGCGCTTTGTTACAAGACGATATTATGAAAATAATTGTGTGGTGTAAAGATTGGCAGTTGGAGTTAAACGCTAAAAAGTGCCAAGTCATGCGTGTAAGTAGAAAGGTGACACCAGTTAACTATGAATATAAAATTAATGAGACTGTCCTTAGAATGGTAGATTCCGCTAAATACCTAGGGGTAACAATTCGTAATAATTTGTCGTGCAATGAGCATATTGAGAATGTAACTGGGAAAGCAAATCGTATGCTCAGATTTCTAGGTCGCACTCCAGAAGTTAAATCGATTGTATACAAGTCACTAGTACGTCCTCACTTAGAATATTGTTGTTCTGTATGGGGTCACCATCAAAAGGGTTTACTGGAGGCATTAGAGAAAGTCCAAAGACGAGCCGCCCGATTCGTGACAGGTATATATAGTTGGAGGGAAAGTGTAAGTGTGATATTGAAGGAGCTAGGTTGGGAAGACCTGGAACACCGAAGGGATTGCTCTCGACGGAAGCTAATTGAAAAATTCACGACTGACGTATTTCAGAATGACAGCCAGGAATTATTGCCACCAGCAACATCCATATCTCGGAATGACCGTGGAAATAAGATAATAGAAATCAGGGCCAGAACCGATTCATTTCTGTACTCATTTTTCCCACGAGCGATTAGGGAATGGAATAGAAAGGATTTACCGGGTGAGTAAACTTAAAATCTGACAGGAGTAGCTTTTGCTAAAGTGCTCCAGCCATCCTGATCTGGGTTTTCCATGGTTTCCCCAGATCACTCCATGCGAATGCTGGGATAGTTCCTCACAATAGCCCATGGGCGCCTCCTGCCATATCCCGTATATCCCTTCCAAACCATTACTCTTTCGGATAGGTGCAATGCACCCTCTGCCACACACTTTTAGTGAATCGCGGAGTAATAATAATAATAGTAATTAATGATGATTGCTTGCTTGACAGTCTGCATAGTGTGCTGTGAAGAGATTGGCTAACATGTTAAAACTGATTTTAGTACTGACACCCCAGGTACATCAGTATGGCAGCTTGCTAAACATTGCACATTTGTTATGGTATGTTTGTTTTTACAACAGTACATGTTTCTTGGCTCTGTTGTACACTTAATGTTGAATAACATACCCTAAGGAATGTTTTGTTAACTGAAAATGATTCTGCTTATAACCACATTTCTCCACATGGGCTAATACTGGTAGTCAAGTGCAATACTTTTATTTTCAAGCAGTAATTAGGTTGTAATACACCCTGGACCAGCATTACTCATATCATTTCTGGACAGTAATTTTTTTGTAATCCACCCTAGACCGTTCAAATTGTTCATGGCGGATTACAACCCAGATACTGCTGGAAATCAATACGTCTACATTACGACATCATCAGTCCATGCAGAGGAATTAAGTTAAAGTGTAATCACCTTCTCCAGTAAACCCAAAGTGTATCTATGAATGTTTAGTGCAAATGAAAACTACTTCTACTGATGTCGATGGGATAATCTAACCCATTTCAATGAACCAATGTAATCACCTAGAATAAAAGCCAGTAAAACTATCTTCCCTATTATAAATAATTCTCTCGGGTGACTAGCCGAGTTATATGAGTGTTATAGTTACACGATATTTCGGCACACTGATTCGTCGGCGCCATCTTCTGGTGAAGTGAGGTCAGGAACGTGCGAAGTTGCTGAGCTAGACCAGATTACCGCTGCTAACCTCTGATTGGTCGGCTGTAGAACCAGTCGTAGCAGGGGTCAAATCTCGTTGCGGCTTGAATCGATGCTAAGGTGGAGTTACGGCTAGATTTGATGTCCGTTTTTACATGGCATGTAGCGGACGGGCTTAAAGTCATCGCTCCTTCGAAGATGGTATCATAAAACAAAGCATTCACCATAAATTGTTTATCAAACTGATGGGTCAACACGGATCCGTTGCGGGCCTCATATTGAGCCATGCTGCCACGTGATTGGTCAGATTTGTAACCAATCGTAGCCGGGGTCCTGCCTCGTATCAACACATCGTTCCATAGAAGGAAAAATCAGAAGGCAAAAACTTTCCCGTAAGCTGATCATTAATGCCTGAGTAACAAATTGCTCACTTATGTTACTACCGAACTTCCCGTTGATCTGGACGCGCCGTGTAATGCGTCCCGGTCGCGCTGTCGACGAATAGTATTGATGACTGGCGTCCAGGCTTCACTCAGCTGGTACCCGCTGTCGCGGTTGACGAGGTTAGACGCGAGACGAATTTCTACTGCTTCTGTAAGGATGCTGTTCCAGAAGCTCCCAGTATGCGCCAGTACTCTGGTATTTTCGAAATCAAAACCATGGCCATGTTCTAGACTGTGTTCCGCCACCGCAGACTTGTCTTTCTGCCCAAGACGAACGTGTCGTGCATGTTCTAGACACCGTTGGTGAACACACCGCACCGTTTGGCCAATGTAGCTTTTTCCACATTCACAATTAATGCTATATACCCCAGGTGTCCGCAAAGCAAGGTCATCCTTGGGGGAGCGTAAGATGTTCTTCACCTTTGGTGGTGGCAAGAAAATGGTCTTGATTCCAGTTTTTGCTAGAATCCGTCCTATCTTGGACGTTGTGGCGCCAGAGTACGGCAAAAAAGCTAGACGATCAGGTGGCTCCTTGTTGGTGTTGTTGAGCCTACGTGTCGGCTCTCGGAATGCCAGTCTTATCTGATAATCAGTGTACCCATTGCGTTGAAAGGTCTGACGCAGATGACTCAATTCACCGGGTAGACTGTCAGCATCGCATATCGCTCGCGCCCTATGTACAAGCGTGCTGAGTACCGTCTTGCGCTGTGCCGGATGGTGATGGCTTCGCGCGTTCAGGTATAGGTCTGTGTGCGTCGGTTTTCTGTGCACAGAATGTCCTAGAGACCCGTCAGGTTTCCTTTCTATTAGTATGTCTAAGAAAGGCAGCCGGCCTTCTTCTTCCACCTCCATCGTAAACTTGATGTTTTCGTTTCTACTGTTAAGATGATGGAGAAAAACTTGCAGGTTGTCTCTGCCGTGTGGCCAGACCACAAAGGTGTCATCTACGTACCGGAAGAAAGCTCTGGGCTTCATAGGAGCGCTTGCCAGTGCCTTGTCTTCAAAGTTCTCCATGAAGAAGTCAGCAATAGCTGGCGATAAAGGGCTGCCCATGGCCACTCCATCAACCTGTTCGTAATACTCCCCATCATACAAGAAATACGACGATTCGAGTGTGTGCCGGAATAACTCAATTATGGCAGGCTCAAAATGCTGTTCCAGTAGAGCCAACGTGTCATTGAGAGGGACCCTAGTGAACAGTGACACCACATCGAAACTCACCAATAAATCATGTTGCTGCAGGTGGAGTTCTTTAATGACGTCAATAAATCTTGCGGAGTTGGTCACGTGATGAGGACCTTTACCCACTAATGGTGTCAGCAGCCCAGTTAGATATCGGGCAAGAAAATATGTAGCTGATCCGATGGTACTTACGATTGGCCGCAATGGGGTACCCTCTTTATGGATCTTGGGAAGTCCATAGAGCCTTGGAGGAACAGCAGCACGGGGTAGTAGTTGTTTAACTGTGTCTTCTGGCAGACCTGAGTTCTTAAGAAGAGCTGTCGTTTTTCTCACCACAGCGTTGGTAGGATCCCGTGCAATCTTGCGATAGGATGCGTCCTTCAGGAGTTCTTCCACCTTTCGACGATAATCTGCCGTAGTAAGCACTACAGAAGCGTTACCTTTGTCTGCCGGTAAGACAATAATGCCTGTGTTGTTCCGCAATGCCCGAAGTGATCTCCTCTCGGCAGCTGTGATGTTGGGCCGTGGTGACTTTGATTTGCATAAAATACGGCAGGTTTCACGCCTCATTTCTTCCGCAGCCTCTTTAGGCAAACCACGGACGGCCTGTTCAACGCCGGTAAGAATATCCCTATACGGTATGGACTTCGGTACCGGAGCAAAATTTAGTCCTTTAGATAGCACCGATATGGTGTCAGAGTCCATTACCTCACCGCTCAGATTGATGACAGTATTCCTGTCTGGCTCTGAGGAGGGCTTTGATTTTCGGGTGAGCCGAGAGGTGAAGAACATCTTACGCTCCCCCAAGGATGACCTTGCTTTGCGGACACCTGGGGTATATAGCATTAATTGTGAATGTGGAAAAAGCTACATTGGCCAAACGGTGCGGTGTGTTCACCAACGGTGTCTAGAACATGCACGACACGTTCGTCTTGGGCAGAAAGACAAGTCTGCGGTGGCGGAACACAGTCTAGAACATGGCCATGGTTTTGATTTCGAAAATACCAGAGTACTGGCGCATACTGGGAGCTTCTGGAACAGCATCCTTACAGAAGCAGTAGAAATTCGTCTCGCGTCTAACCTCGTCAACCGCGACAGCGGGTACCAGCTGAGTGAAGCCTGGACGCCAGTCATCAATACTATTCGTCGACAGCGCGACCGGGACGCATTACACGGCGCGTCCAGATCAACGGGAAGTTCGGTAGTAACATAAGTGAGCAATTTGTTACTCAGGCATTAATGATCAGCTTACGGGAAAGTTTTTGCCTTCTGATTTTTCCTTCTATGGAACGATGTGTTGATACGAGGCAGGACCCGGCTACGATTGGTTACAAATCTGACCAATCACGTGGCAGCATGGCTCAATATGAGGCCCGCAACGGATCCGTGTTGACCCATCAGTTTGATAAACAATTTATGGTGAATGCTTTGTTTTATGATACCATCTTCGAAGGAGCGATGACTTTAAGCCCGTCCGCTACATGCCATGTAAAAACGGACATCAAATCTAGCCGTAACTCCACCTTAGCATCGATTCAAGCCGCAACGAGATTTGACCCCTGCTACGACTGGTTCTACAGCCGACCAATCAGAGGTTAGCAGCGGTAATCTGGTCTAGCTCAGCAACTTCGCACGTTCCTGACCTCACTTCACCAGAAGATGGCGCCGACGAATCAGTGTGCCGAAATATCGTGTAACTATAACACTCATATAACTCGGCTAGTCACCCGAGAGAATTATTTATATTTGCAACGCCGAGAAAAACTACGTAATTATGTAATTTACCTCTACGGGGAGGATATTTATTGTAAAGTCAAGCAGCTGGAGAAGTTACGCAAGAAGAAATCCAGACTTCTCAGCGCGCTCGCCTTTCTTCAGCGCTGCAGGGACCAGGACACCGTCCCACGTTTTGCCGAGATTCGGCACCCGATTGATTCTTTCGCAGCGAAGAAAATTCTGCGGCGGGCCAGCTTGGCTCTAGTGCGGGAAAGGATACGGTATACCAGGCGTGAACTAGACTCCGTGTCTCAAGAACTTTTTGCCGTCCACCTGTTTCTATCAAACCACATGCACCGTGACGCCTGGGACTGGATAGACAGTTGTACTGTGGCTGGAAGTTGCAAGGTTCAATGCAGCGCAACGGCACGTCAATGTGGCAAGTTCTCTCGGCTCACCCGAAAATCAAAGCCCTCCTCAGAGCCAGACAGGAATACTGTCATCAATCTGAGCGGTGAGGTAATGGACTCTGACACCATATCGGTGCTATCTAAAGGACTAAATTTTGCTCCGGTACCGAAGTCCATACCGTATAGGGATATTCTTACCGGCGTTGAACAGGCCGTCCGTGGTTTGCCTAAAGAGGCTGCGGAAGAAATGAGGCGTGAAACCTGCCGTATTTTATGCAAATCAAAGTCACCACGGCCCAACATCACAGCTGCCGAGAGGAGATCACTTCGGGCATTGCGGAACAACACAGGCATTATTGTCTTACCGGCAGACAAAGGTAACGCTTCTGTAGTGCTTACTACGGCAGATTATCGTCGAAAGGTGGAAGAACTCCTGAAGGACGCATCCTATCGCAAGATTGCACGGGATCCTACCAACGCTGTGGTGAGAAAAACGACAGCTCTTCTTAAGAACTCAGGTCTGCCAGAAGACACAGTTAAACAACTACTACCCCGTGCTGCTGTTCCTCCAAGGCTCTATGGACTTCCCAAGATCCATAAAGAGGGTACCCCATTGCGGCCAATCGTAAGTACCATCGGATCAGCTACATATTTTCTTGCCCGATATCTAACTGGGCTGCTGACACCATTAGTGGGTAAAGGTCCTCATCACGTGACCAACTCCGCAAGATTTATTGACGTCATTAAAGAACTCCACCTGCAGCAACATGATTTATTGGTGAGTTTCGATGTGGTGTCACTGTTCACTAGGGTCCCTCTCAATGACACGTTGGCTCTACTGGAACAGCATTTTGAGCCTGCCATAATTGAGTTATTCCGGCACACACTCGAATCGTCGTATTTCTTGTATGATGGGGAGTATTACGAACAGGTTGATGCAGTGGCCATGGGCAGCCCTTTATCGCCAGCTATTGCTGACTTCTTCATGGAGAACTTTGAAGACAAGGCACTGGCAAGCGCTCCTATGAAGCCCAGAGCTTTCTTCCGGTACGTAGATGACACCTTTGTGGTCTGGCCACACGGCAGAGACAACCTGCAAGTTTTTCTCCATCATCTTAACAGTAGAAACGAAAACATCAAGTTTACGATGGAGGTGGAAGAAGAAGGCCGGCTGCCTTTCTTAGACATACTAATAGAAAGGAAACCTGACGGGTCTCTAGGACATTCTGTGCACAGAAAACCGACGCACACAGACCTATACCTGAACGCGCGAAGCCATCACCATCCGGCACAGCGCAAGACGGTACTCAGCACGCTTGTACATAGGGCGCGAGCGATATGCGATGCTGACAGTCTACCCGGTGAATTGAGTCATCTGCGTCAGACCTTTCAACGCAATGGGTACACTGATTATCAGATAAGACTGGCATTCCGAGAGCCGACACGTAGGCTCAACAACACCAACAAGGAGCCACCTGATCGTCTAGCTTTTTTGCCGTACTCTGGCGCCACAACGTCCAAGATAGGACGGATTCTAGCAAAAACTGGAATCAAGACCATTTTCTTGCCACCACCAAAGGTGAAGAACATCTTACGCTCCCCCAAGGATGACCTTGCTTTGCGGACACCTGGGGTATATAGCATTAATTGTGAATGTGGAAAAAGCTACATTGGCCAAACGGTGCGGTGTGTTCACCAACGGTGTCTAGAACATGCACGACACGTTCGTCTTGGGCAGAAAGACAAGTCTGCGGTGGCGGAACACAGTCTAGAACATGGCCATGGTTTTGATTTCGAAAATACCAGAGTACTGGCGCATACTGGGAGCTTCTGGAACAGCATCCTTACAGAAGCAGTAGAAATTCGTCTCGCGTCTAACCTCGTCAACCGCGACAGCGGGTACCAGCTGAGTGAAGCCTGGACGCCAGTCATCAATACTATTCGTCGACAGCGCGACCGGGACGCATTACACGGCGCGTCCAGATCAACGGGAAGTTCGGTAGTAACATAAGTGAGCAATTTGTTACTCAGGCATTAATGATCAGCTTACGGGAAAGTTTTTGCCTTCTGATTTTTCCTTCTATGGAACGATGTGTTGATACGAGGCAGGACCCCGGCTACGATTGGTTACAAATCTGACCAATCACGTGGCAGCATGGCTCAATATGAGGCCCGCAACGGATCCGTGTTGACCCATCAGTTTGATAAACAATTTATGGTGAATGCTTTGTTTTATGATACCATCTTCGAAGGAGCGATGACTTTAAGCCCGTCCGCTACATGCCATGTAAAAACGGACATCAAATCTAGCCGTAACTCCACCTTAGCATCGATTCAAGCCGCAACGAGATTTGACCCCTGCTACGACTGGTTCTACAGCCGACCAATCAGAGGTTAGCAGCGGTAATCTGGTCTAGCTCAGCAACTTCGCACGTTCCTGACCTCACTTCACCAGAAGATGGCGCCGACGAATCAGTGTGCCGAAATATCGTGTAACTATAACACTCATATAACTCGGCTAGTCACCCGAGAGAATTATTTATATTTGCAACGCCGAGAAAAACTACGTAATTATATCTTCCCTATTCCCACTAACCACTGTAACAACATATCGACTGCTGGTTTTACTGAGACTAGCAGTGTTCATAATTCCACATGACTGTGAACTGAAGATGCTGCCTCCCACATCTCTGTATTATCATTAGAAAGCATTAAAGAATTGATATATGTGAGCCTCTCTACGTTAAAAATCGGAGGCAGTTGTTTTTAAAGTTGAATTAGTACCTCATCCTGAAGAAAAAGTTACTTGGAAGATGTTCCTTGTAGCGTAGATTAGTACTTCAAGATTTGTTTCACTTATGAGATTAGATTACCAAGGGTGTTGGGTAACATTCTGGTCTCATGTTTAGGAGCACACAGGTCCCATTCCTCGTCTGACCATTCAAATTTGGGTTATCCATGGTTTCTGCCAATCACTCCAGGCGAATGCCAGGATGGTTCCTTTAAAAATGGCATGGCATTATTCTTTTCCACCATTCCTTTTTTGCATTTTATAATCTCAATGTCAACGAGGCGTAAAGACAAAAAAAAAAAAAAAAAAAAAAAAAAAAAAAAAAAAAAAAAAAAAAAAAAAAAAAAAAAAAGAGTATGGATGTGCAATTACATATATTATGTGCAAGTTGTTAGAGTGGTCTCCAATGTTCTTAAGTCTCCATCTTTCCTTATGTTCTTTTACATACTACTGGTTTTTGTAAGTTCGAAGACATGCAGAATTTATTTCTAACTTACCTGGAAGAAGGTGGTACTTACAGTAACACAAACCTCAAAAGAACCTTTTTATTTAGGTGCAAGCGAAAATTACATTCATAGTGTTCCACATGACTGGTGAAGGTATGTACACATCAGGACCTACCATTTCAGTGAACCAATGATGAAGCAAGAGGGACAAGTGGAGATTGAACCAGTGGAGGGGGAAGTTGACTAACATTAATTGTGGGACAGAATAATATTTGTGACCATCAGTCAAGGTAAAATAAAATAAGGCTTCCTTGGCTTCCTGCTTCCTCAGTAATTGTCCTGTCCACATGTTGTACGAAACCAAATCTCTCACACTTCAGCCCACTACTCCAATCTTCCACCTGTGAAAATTAATCATAGCCCCAGTTCCCTGCTGGTCTCGAGTCTATTAACCCAATAATATGCCATGAACATGACATCCTGAAATGCTTCTCCAAAATTTGTAGCTTTCTCCACAAAATTCTGCTCACTGCTTCATGCTTCATCTGACCTATCACTGTCAAGAACATCTAGCAGTTCTAGCTAGGAGTGAGACACCAGGCAGGACATGACGTGAACACTCGGAAGGCTGTCTGGTGAATGGGCTGCATAGATTCTTGATTTATTTTTATAATAGCTATTATTATTTTTTATATTTTATTTTATTTACATACTTATTTTTGCTTACACAGATGTTTGTTGTGGAGATTTTACTGTATTATTCTGCTCTTTTCATAACATTTTGCATTGCTCTGGTACTAACTCTAATTGACTATCTCCCTCTCCCTGTCCTCTGTTTGAATTTACCCCCACCATGTTCCTGACTAACAGTCGTTCTGTGAAATAGTCTCATACAGCACCCACCCTCCACAATGTTCTCCTGTTGACAAAGGGGCAAGACATGAAATATGTATGTGTGAGAGAGAGACAGAGATTCCATTTGTGAATCTGTGACACATTTCTTAATTGGTGACTTCTTTCTGTGACTGGTATTTGTTTGCCACTCTATCATTTTAATATGAATTTTGATAATATTGGATTATAAGAGTTCATTTTTATGTTAATAGGAAATGGAGAAACATCCATTTTTCATGACAAAGCCACCAAAGGAAGGTGAAGAGTTATCACCTCTATTAGAAGGAATTCAGCAGTTAAAATATGATGAAACTGAGAATACTCCAGAAGGTATGTGCACTGTTTTTTGTTGTTGTGTCATACAATTATGGTTCAGGGGTGATTCAGTACACCAAATTTTTGATCAACTTCCTAATGAATTGATAAACATGATAAAGGGGAATAAAATGATAATTTTAAAAGAATCATCATCTGAAAGTGGCTCAGATTATTCAATATAAGTCAATGATAAAGAGTTTAGACAGTACACATCCTCTGGTTAGATCTTTAAGTTTCTAACACCGGCAAACTGTCGGATTTTTAAGACTTTTACTAAGGAAGCCTTACTAGTGGCCAAAGTGTATGGAGAAAGGGAAAATACATAGAAACTCTGTGTCACTATAATTTTGTGCTCTGAAGATAAGAGCTATGTAGGTGTTTTCTACAAAAGGGTCCCTCAAACATGGAAATTTTCTGAGACGGATGAATAGGATATTTTACTTCCTCAAGAAGTAGTTAGTAAACCACAGCCTTGTGAGGACAGCAAGACATCTCGTTTTAAAATATGTTAAATTTTTTAAAAAAATGACATGATTGATTTGAACTTGTATTGAAATTGTTGAAAACGTTTCAGAGTTATAATGTTTTCGACCAAATAAAGGTATTGGGATTCAAGTAAATACTTGAATGCATCTTGTGTGATCTTATATACTGACTTATTATTACCACTTTGTATGAATGTGGTGTGTGGGCAAGTTTCAAGCCCAAATCTATAATTAAAAATAAAATACTTTTCAACATTTTTTCACCTTAGAAGTTCAAAAGTGTTCTTATTCACCCCTTTAATGGTACTACCATAAAAAATTACTAACATTTGCTGGCTGCTTTGCAAATTTGAATGTTGGTGTGTGTAGGAACGCTTTGACCCCTTGTTGAAGTTAACAGACATTTGTAACCAGTCCTAATTTATGGAAGAATGTATAATAGGGCAGCTTGCTGCTCAATGCTGTTAGCCGCACACAAGCTGACAATCTAGCTGTTTCAAATTTGCTGATGGAAGAACAAGTTCCATGAGATTGGAATGTGAGGACTGAAAGGAAATTAGAATTCTGTGGTAAGGAACTGATTGAAAGCTTTTTCCATTTCAGTTAGGATAATCCAATTCTTAGTTGAGTAGTCATGGCGACTATTATTTTGGCATAGCTTGCAGTGTTTCAGAAAGATAAGTTTCAAAGTTATTTGTGTTTTGTATGAGTTCAGTGTTTGTCAACTTGATGGTCTGTCTCTCCTCTCTGTTTAAATCGGACATAGTAACATATGTATTATGTTTTAAGCTGTTTGGTTTACCACAGAAGTGCAAAACACTGGTTATCAGTATTTTTTCTAAAGTAAATAAGTAAACTGAAGTCCAGCAATCTAATTATGATGGAGTGCACACTTCAGTGGCAATTTCCCTATACCCCAATTTTTCTCCTTTTTTGTACCTGCCTACTTTTGATGCTGTAATTTATTCTAATCGCTGACTCCCATCCCTAAGAAAGAAAATTTTCACACACCCCTACGCCAGCTTACGGTCATCCTTTTTATGCACCACTCACAATTCTTCCACCAATATCTTTCTATGCCTCATCATCAATATACACCTTGTATACTCCCAGCACTCTCTTCACCCTCCTTTCTTCCAGTGAATCCCAAACCAACTCCTTCATCTTGTCAGTTACTGGTTGTGTTCAGCAGTAATTTCAAGCAACAAATCCCTTCTTTGCATCCCCTCCAACTCCCAAAATGTGAGTTCCATACTACACTGCCATATTCAAGCAATGGTCTGACCAAAGTTTTGTAACCCATCTGAACTGAATATATAGAGGGCGGAGTTTTTGTAGTATCAGTTTTGGCACTTCCATCCCTATGTCAGTACACCGATGGAGTACTTGATACTATAAAAATAAAACTATTAAACTTTCATTCAGAAATATGGAGTAACTTGTAAGAATACTGAAAATCAAATTTATTTGCTCGATAATAATTAAAAACATGTTTTTGATAAAGTAAAAATGCAGAAAAGTCACATCACGCGAAATGGCAATAAGAGCATGTGAATTCACATCCCAGCACGCACCAGTTTTCAGGTGGATTCAGGTTCGAATCCCCATCCGGGCATCCAGGTTTGTGTTTTCCATGGTTTCTCCAAATCACTCCAGGAAAATGCCAGGGTGCTTTGTTCGAAAGGCTAAAGCAGAATTAATTCCTATTCCTTGCCCCCCAGTTCTTTTTCCACCCTTAATTACCTCGACATCGACAAGTTGTAAAGCCATAAACAAAAAAAAAGCACATGTTTTGCTTCATATGTTAAACATATGTCACCAATCTGTGTGTCAGATGTTTAAGGTTTTAAGTAAGTTTATTACTTAGTTCTGGTTACCAGTCCATAGAACAAATAATATTTGCGATGAATACTGGATTTATCTAAAGAAACAGCTCATATTTTCTCAAAATTGAAGTGATAATGCTGGGAAAGTTTTTATCATAAAACTTATTTTTGCACAGCAACATTCTGGAATGTCAAAATAACTCAAAATCTGAAAATGTAGTTTAGTGCTGAAAAATGCGTATGTTGTTATATAATTAAGAAAATTCATATAAGAATGGAAGCCTTTCTTGGTGTTGTATTTGAATGTTAGGGTTTAGACTCAGTTTAGAGGATACATTTCAGAAACTTATATAGCCTAGAAAGTAGTCTTGTGTAGTTCGCGAACGAACTAGATCGGAAGAGCGCTCCCACGAGCGAACTACGCGAACTAGTTCCCAGATCTCTCGCTCATTAGTTCATTCGATCCTTTCCCGAAGACCAACTTTTGTTTTAGTTTATTATCTAAAAGGTAACACAGTTCGCTGTGGACACATTTCACTGAAGAGACAGATATAAAAAAAAATTAAAGAATGTAACTGTTAAACATTAATAATTATTGCAGAAGTCAAAAACGGAAATTTAACATGGAATGTGAAAACAAAACACACTTTGATCCCATTAACACTTAAAAGACAACTATCAGTAACCAAAACTATTATAACAAAGAAGAGAGCGCGTGAAGTAGCGCTAGCAAAGCGAGCGAACGTTCTGTCTTTCTGGAATTCCAGAGCGGAACGACCTAGTTCACGAACTAAACACAGCGCTACCGGTCGCGAACTAAACACAGCGCTACCGCTCGCGAACTAAACTGAGCGGTACCGTTCGCGAACTAAATTGAGCGCTACCGTTCGCGAACTAAACTGAGCATTCCCAGTCGCGAAGTATCACCATTCGCCGCTAGGATTACCAACATTTTTTTGGTTAATGGTAGAATGTTTTTTTAGAATAACCTATAAAAATATAGTACACTTCAAAAATATAATATTTTACAAAAGAGTAGAAAAGGACAAAGGATATCTTTTTTTTACTATTTTATTTTTTAAGCTATATTTTTTTGCACTTCTTGCATCTTTAACAATTTTCTGTCTACAGTAAAACTGTAATATGCTTTATCGCTTTCAGTTGTTAAATTAATGTCGATCAAAAGCTCATTTTCACTAATGAAATACCGCTCTTACTTTTACCTAGATTTTACCTTAGATTTCATGTAATATTGTAATTTCAGAGTAAAGTTCGTTCACTTTGATACTCATTTTTTCTCATAAATTTAGAACCTCTACTATTGTCTCACAGCAATCAAATGAAACCTCATGTTTTAAATTTAATTTTTGGATTTTCTGTAGCCAATTGCTTTCATTAAAATCTAACTATTTACTAAGATACTCCAGACTTTTATCAATGAATACTAGAGCATTATATTTAATATTATCACTTTCTGTGGAGAATTTGGCTTCTAAAGGCATTTTCTTGTTTTCTTAACCAAAGAAACAGTATCTTTAACATTTTTCTAGTGCTGATTTTAAAGCTGACATAATATAATACTTATCTCAGTCTGTTGATTAACAGATTTGTGAAAGTTATGTAAAGAAATGACTTGCGAAATTCAAAAAGATTTTAACTTTTGTGTCTTCATCAGTTTCATTTGTCGCCAAAATATTGTGAATACACTAATAAAAAAATAGCTCAATGACTTCCAATTTACTGGAAATTTACGCACTTTCGTTATTGTTACCACTTTCTCATTCAAGGGTCACTGTCATTTTTATATGTCTAATTGTTAGGTATCACATTGGAAGTATTACTGTTACTTTTCTTAGGATAAAGGAAACAAAGAAACTGCCGCGAGGCACTGAAAATAAGATAGGATAGGGAAAGATGTGATCACATCCCAACCTGGGGATGTGACCACATCTTTCCCCCTGCCATATGTCTCGCTCTACATGACTAAGACTAAAGTCGAAATATTGTGCAATTCGTTTTTGTGTTTTTACGTGTCTCGCCCTCCTGCCTTCATCTGTGGTAAGTGACGGGTAACTGTTTAATTTCCCTATCCTATCTTATTTTCTGTTACTTTTCTTAATAATATAGGTAATATTGTTTCTGTCATATAGTACTTAACTTGTAGCCAATAGTAGAATTATATTTTGTTAATGATTTCCAAAACTATATTTAAATTAAAAAAAGCCGATTACTTATAAATGGGTATTTTAATTCATCAAAATAAACGCACTTATAATATTTTATAAGTAATGTTTTGTTGTTGGGGTTTAAGGGCGCGTCGATGGCGGGGTCATTAGCGCCTTTTATAAGTAATGTTTCTTCTATGAACTAATAAATAAAGCCATTTAAAAAATTAATATTCTACGAATGCATGTAAAGTAAATAGTAAAAACAGCAGAATTATTCAGTTTACCCATTTGTGCAAAGGACAATGAGCACTTTGGTTTATCGGCGGCAACTGATCATGCTAATGTCTTTTGAAGTGCTATTATTAAGCAATAACTTTTGTTAAGAAGGTCATATTAAATTCCATTTAGAAATGACAAAAAATGATTATGTCCTAATAAAACTGACATAACAAACAAAATAGCGCGTGCAGTAGTGGTAGCAAGGCGAGCGAACGATCTGTTTCTCTGAATTCGAGACGCAAACTAACGAATTAAAAGAGCGAACTAGTTCGCGAGGGAGCTGCGAACTAAACTGAGCGCTCTTCTTCGCGAACTATAATGCGCAAGTCTACTAGAAAGAATTGTTGTTATAAGCTAAATATTGTTTTATATGACTAATATTAGCAGAGGCAGAACTTAAAATATAACTTAATTGCTGTGCACATCAGTAGATAAAGAACTAAGAGCAAGTATCTTTCGTGGCAATATACCAGTATTCAGATGAGATGATATATTAATTGTGATGATAAAGTATAGCTAAACCTATCAAAATATAACTGTGTTTCTTTTAATCATAGGCTATTAGAAAATAATAAATAAATCACAGACTTTTTTTTAATGAGGAACAGAATACTCTTAACAGTATGTGAACATATTAATCTGCTAGATGTTTTATATACTTGTATTCATTTAAATTATGTTTCAGATCTTATAGATGATGTCTGACTTATTTAAACAGGTTATAAACACATTCTGTTTGTGGGAGCATGCGATACTCAACTTTAAAAGTGATAATTCACTTATCGATAAAAATGTAAGACAGAATAAAATATTGAGGTACATAGCTTATTAAATGTAACAAAATATTGAGTAAAAACTAATGTCAAAGCAGTCTTTACAAAATTATATTGAAGACTTTGTAGAACAATATGCTGGGTAATGTGCAAGTTAGTTCTGCATATCTTCCTTGTGTGAGATATAAATAAACAATTTGTTTGCTTTTTACATTATGTTTTTACACACTGAGGCACTATATACTACTTGTAAACTGTATAAGTAATTTTATTAACAAAATAAGCAAACAACACTTTGCTTATAATCACACGGCCAGGGATGTGACATCACGAAATGACATGACAGCTTTGGGCGTTATGGTGCCAAATACAAATTGGCCTACAAAAATGCAAAATTTTTCATTTTTCCATTTGTTTTCTCAAGAAATAGTATTTTATTATTATTATAGGTGATGCACAGCTACAATAATGACTACTTTACCAAAATTAGTTAAGTATCCCATTGTCATCACAAGAGAAGGTTGTGTTTGGCTGGTGTACATTTTTTTGTGGTTCCTGTTTTGTGGCTCCTGTTTTGTGTACTCATCGTTTTTATGAAGGCTGATTCTCATGAACTACTCGTGACCTTGAAGTTTTGCTTCCTGCCCAGAAAAACTGGCACAAAAACTCTTGAAATGTTGAAAGCAGTGTACAAAAGTGATGCTATGAGGAAAATCCAAACGTTTGAATGGTTTTCCCATTTCAAAAGAGGTGAAATGGCAATTGATGACCATCCTCATTCTGGATGGCCTTCAACAGCCTGAGCCGACGAAAATGTCACAAAAAATTGTGAAATCATCCTAAAAGATTAACAACATATAATTGAAGACGTTGTGGATCTGTCTTGAGTGACTTGGAGCTCAGTTCACTTCTTTTTATTTCCTCGAATGAAAAGATACTTGAAATGGAAAAGTTTTTCCAACGTAAGTGTGGCGAAGAAAAAATGATCGAGATACTGTCAAGCATTTCTGAGTAGGCATATAAAAACTGTTTTAAATAATGAAATAAAGGATTGGACAAGTATATCAGTTCCAATGGAAAGTACTTCAACGGGGACTGATTGTATTTTCTCAGAAAATTATATACATGATTTTAAAAAAAAAAATTCAGTTTCTTTTGGGTACCCTCTCGTAGATGGTTCTTTTGAGGTTAATGAAACTGTCAGCAATATCTTTTTCTATGTAGCTATTGATGCAATTTGTTTGGAAGTTGATCGTTTGCCTTTTACGAGGAGTGGCCTTGATACTAATGCATCACATTTTTTTTCTTCAGTAATTATTTATTGATCACAGTGAAACTTATACACAAGAAAGAATGATATTTCTTCTACACTTCCTATTTTTCCACGCAATCTCCTTCCTGTTCTATAGCCTACCTCCAGCAAGACACAAGAGTGTGTATGCCCTGGCGGTACCACTCCTTGTTCTGTTCACGAAGCCATTTCTTCACTGTGTGAATCACCTCTTCATCATCCTCAAAATGTCTCCTACAGATGGCATTCTTCAATGGCCCAAACAAGTGAAAGTCTGAGGGAGCTAGGTCAGGGCTACAGGATGGATATGGTAACACTGTTCAACCCTGTTTGGTG
The DNA here is from genome assembly GCA_031002005.1 of Vandiemenella viatica. Lineage (NCBI taxonomy): Eukaryota > Metazoa > Arthropoda > Insecta > Orthoptera > Morabidae > Vandiemenella > Vandiemenella viatica. The sequence goes on from CM061914.1 coordinate 68,258,580, forward strand.
ATGTGTTCCAATGTCCTCAAACTTGTGTGAGGGTGTACGTTATCATGATGAAGCAAACAATCACCTGGGTTGTTATGGCATCCAAGTCACTGGAAGCACTTCTTGAGTTTGGTTGATGTTTTCACATATTCCTCAGATTTAAAGGTGGTGCCTCTTGGCATCACATCAATGAGTATGACATCATCATAGTCCCAAAACACAGTGATCATTACCTTACCAGCGGAAGCAGTTGCTTTTAATTTTTTCCTCTGTGGAGAGTCTGGATGGCGCCATTCCATTGATTGCCGTTTTGTTTCTGGCTCAGAATGGTAAACCCAGGTTTTATCATTTGTCACAATCCAGGACAAGAAGGCTTCCCCGTCAGCTTCTAACCATTGGAACACTCAGAAGAGAGTTTTGTGTTCCTCCGTAAGATGGTGCAGAACCCATTGTAAACACTTTTTTTGCATAATCAAGAACACTGACGGTTACACCTGCACTTGCTTTGCTGATTGACACCTCCCGCACCAACTGCTGAGTCATTATGCGTCAGTCCTTGCTAAATGAGCACATCAACACGCTGCATCTGTCAGGTGTTTGCAGCCATGGGTGGCCTTCTTGACCGCTGCAAATCTTGGAGCTCTGCATAACTGCTTTCAGATGGCCTCACTCCCTGTGCCCAGTGATTAACAGTACTTCTGTCAACTGCTGATACTCCATAAACTACACACAAACATTTGTGAATGTTTCCAATCATTTCTTGCTCTGCATTGAGAAATTCAATGACAACACACTGCTTATAATGTATTTCACTCACAGACGGCTTGTTGAACCATTGCTACAAGTATGCTATCTGTCAGAAGAAACGGAAACTATGCCTGCGTATTCTGAAAACTTCATAGAATTCATATCTAAAGTTTCACATTCATACCATTGTTGGAGGCTGAGAAAAAAAATGTGGAGCATTAGTTTCTAGGCCACTCATGTGTTTGTTCTTTGAATTAAATGCAAAAGTAGCTATACAAAAATGTAAGATGCACTACGAAATTGGAGAGAAAGGACTCACAAGATTTCAGATCGATAATAATCATACAGTACTTAATGGTGAGAATAAAGCTCAATTTTTGTTGTATGTTTTCATCTACAAGATGGATTGAAAGGGATTAGTCATGTCATATGGTTAAGTTTTACTAAAACATTACAATCAGCCTGAACCACAGCACATTCATAATCATGCATACATAAGTATGCTCATGTTTCACAACTCTCCCACCTTCAGCTTTAGTGATGAGTCTGTTTTCACTACATGTGTCCTAATTCATATAGCCTTTCAATTCAGGTGCTGTTTTTCTGTATGTTGCTACAAGATTTTTTTCTCCAAAGAATCACATAAATATTTTTATGTGTTCTGATATTTTATCCTTCCAGAATTGGCAGCTGCATACAAGGAAGATGGAAATTTCAATTTTAAGTGCAAAAAGTATCGAGTTGCAGTGATAAGTTATACAGAAGGCCTCAGGCAAAAATGTAAAGATGCAGATATTAAGGCACAGCTCTATAATAACCGAGCAGCTGCTCATTTCTTCTTGAAGAATTATAGGTAAATGTTGTTTTGATTTTAAATTTATAGAGAAAACATATCGTTTAGAACATTAATTTCTCAAACTGTAATTTATACAATATTCAATAGATTAAAAAAAAAATGAGCTATTGTGCTAAACATATAGTATTGAAAGGAATTTGTTATTTCCAGCATACTGAAACAATCTTTAGTTGTCTTGCTATGGGACTTTAAACTTTTTTTTTTGCAAATATCTTCTTTTTTTATTTATAGAAAAAGTATAATGCTTTCTCCTCTAGATAAACAAACTATACTCAATGCACCCTCAAGTGGTGGTTCAAAGTCATGTTCCACTGGTCCCATTCATCACCTCACCAAACCCTCCCTTCCTACCTCTCCAAGATAATCGCTGTGTTAAAATAGGTGAGTAACAAATTTGCCTTCTGCATTTAGTAGTAAGGACATTGGAGTGGGGATAGAGTAGACCTTGAGCCACTTCTATTAACTGAATGAGCTTTAGTAATACTTATAACATAAAATGTAAAGATTGATGTTATGGTTTCTCCTGAATTATTTGTTAACTGTGTCTCTGTTTCATCCAAGAGCTTAAAAACCTTAACCAGACCTTTCCATCTTCCTTTGTCTTTGTGTATTTCATTCCTGACCTGAATTGGAGGTAGTGACCCCAGCTACAAGTGCCTGCAATGGGCTTGGTGAGTATTGAATCCCCCTCTCACACAAGGGGCGACACTAAATATTATGTATCTTATACCATCAAATGTTTCATGAGCTGTTGAACTGAAAATGATTGAAGACTGTTGTTAAAATGTTGCAGTAAGGTGGATCAAAGGATGTAATATATACAGTACAATGTCTCTTGAAGTATTTGATGATCTCAACTTGACTCTGAAGAACACAAAATCTTTCCTTATTTTCACTGCATAAAGGCATTTTTTTCTCATTATTAACTAAATGTGTTATTATATTTTTCCATGCCATAACTCTTTTTTTTGGCTAGTAATATATCTGCTTTGGTTATATTCATACACGGCTAAAGAAACAAAAAAAAAGGTACACTTAAGGATGGTAAAAAATTCAGTTTATATTAACGGTACCGCCTTGAATCTGATGTGTAAATAGAAATAAGTTCATAACGTTTTGGAAAGTTCTGAAAATTTATTTGTACTTGTATTGTTCGTGGGTTTGCAGCCATATGGTGTCATAACAAGTGTTTTAATGATGTGCTCTCTCTTCTTTATCAGGCATCTGCTGTTCAAGAAGTACACTGTCAGTCAGCGGGCAGATGGGCTTATTTAATCTCTTTGCCGTCACCGCCATCATATGCCAGCCAGCCAATGAGTGTTCTGGCTCTAATCGCTGTCCACCCTGTCGCTTCACACTGTTATGCTGGTGGTCACTTTACTGCTGCCATCCTTAAACTGCTGTGCACCTGTCTGAAGATTGCAAACACTGGCTTCCATGCATCACTCAAGAGTCCTACATCTTAGTTAATAGTGTTGTCATTAAGTCTTATTTTGGCAGCTTCTTTTATGACAGATAGAAAAAAATAAATCAATTATACGGTCACTGTTAGTGACATTTTTGCCCAAGGACTTCCCTGGTTGTAATAGGCAAAGGTTCCACTTACGTTAAGCACAGCAACTCTCAATGGTATGAATGGTCTGCTTAATGTAGAATTTTCCACGTACATGGGGTATGCTATAAACCTCTGGTATTCTTAATCCCATGTCATCTTTAACAGGGTGATGCTAGTCCAGATTTTCTATATTTGGTTGGAAGATACTCCTGATCCCATGGTGAGCCAATACGCTATTTATCTTTGCAAAGCAATCTCTCACATACCAGACCAAACCCCTTGGTGGGTGGTTCTGCTTGCTCCATTGTTTCTTTTCTTGTCTTTGTCAGAAGCACCATGTTTTTTGGTGCTTAAAGTAGTCGTTCTGTCTCAGTGGGTGCCGAAGATGTTGGAGTACAGCCTGCGGGCTTTCTGAATCACAAATTTCTCTTGTCCTATGCACCAAAGTAGATAACCAAGTAGGCCCTACTCTCCTGCGTGGGGTGGTGGTGGTTGTTGTTATCATCATCCAAGTAGCAGTCATTGAGTGTTTGTTTGTGGTATACAATATATTTCAAAGCTCCATCCAGCATTTGCTTATTAAGGATATTGAAGAAAGGAAGACAGCCGTTTTTCTCTGCATCTATGGTGAAACAAATATTTGGGTGAATTCGATTAAGGTGTTTCAGGAACTCATTTAATGTTCCACTACCATGGGCCACAAAATGAATGTATCTTTCACATAACAGTAAAAACACTTAGGTTTTAGTGGCATACCTTCCAATGTTTTTTCCTCAATGCACAAATTGGCCATTTCTGAGTACAGAGGTAATCCCATCAACACACTGTCACTCTATTAATAGAACTTCCCGTTTTAATGGAATTTTCCAATCATTAGTTTCACCACAGATTCAATATCCTTATCAAGCAAAGACCATATGGAATTTTGGCAAATAATGTGTACGAGCAAACAGATGCAGGAAACCCTCAGGCAGAATTCCTCACATTCATATATAAACATAGAATATAAAGGGCTCTTTGGACGAATACAAGAAAACAAACAATGGGATAAGGAGACCCACCAAAGGCTTTGGCTTGGGTCCTGTACATGGGTGATTGTTCTGTAAAGATAGGTAGGTATTGACTTACCAAGGGATCAAGAGTATCTTCCAACTATCTGCAAAAAATTCAGGCTTGCCTTTATCCCATGAAAGACAATCTGAATTTATACCAAACCCTATGTATTTGAAAAATTTAATATCGGGCAAAATATCCATGACAGTGATACATGCTGTGCTGAACATAAATGCAACCTTTACCTGTTGCAACTAGAGAAGTCCATGGCTGCAGAACAAGTCATCGGCAGTAGCCATAAAATAGACTTATAATATGTGAAGGTGCAGGCTCAGACCTCTTACTTTTGGAAATCTGTCATAAAAGAAGCTGTCAAAATAAGACTTAATAACAGCTCCATTAATCGAGGTACAGGACTATCTGAGTGTTGCATGGAAACCGGCATTTGCAATCCTCAGCAAGTTTAAGGTCTGCGGCTGTAACAAAGCAAGCACCGAGAGAGCAGCGTGGAACGGTGGAGCTGACTCTGTATAAAGCTATGACAGCCATTCACTGACTGGTGTATGATGGTAGTGACAACGAGAATGTCAAATGATCCCATCCACCTACTGACTGACAGCATACTTCTGGATTTCTCGAACAGCAGATACATGATGAACACAACAGAGCATGTCGTATGACACAATCCAGCTACAAACCCTCGAGGACTACATTGGACTGACACTGACAAAATCTCCATTCATGCATTATTTATTGGTACTATTTTTCAAATAACAATGTGTTTAACAACATTGAGTCTGTATGTCTCTAACCTGTGAATCCAAAAAACCAATGTATGACTCATCAGGGCAGCATTAGTTACTGTAAAGGATATTTAGGACAGAAAAATGAAAGGGAGTCAAATATATAAGTTTTTTTTTTATTATTAATTAGCTGGTTCTGTAAATCAATATGTGATAAATATCTGAACAAATAAATACTCTAAATCTGTTTTCAGGTCATGTCTGGCTGACTGCCGTGAAGCCTTAAAATTACAGCCAGGATATGCTAAAGCATTGTCCCGGGCAGCAGAATGCAGTTTCCGCTTGTCACTATTTGATGAATGTATTGCTTTCTGTGATGATATGCTTAATGCTAGTGCCACGAATAAAGAGGCTTTGGAATTAAGAGCAAAGGCTGTGGCAACAAAGGTAAGATTTTATACAAGCTGTTTCATCCAGATTTTTAAATAAAGTTTTTTCAAAATTAGTTAGTCTGTTTTTAAGATATGTTTCATTGCATGGACTTTTAAACCAGAAGTGATAAGTGATAAATTTTTTGCAATTTATGAAATGTTTGCAATTTTATTTATTTCAACCAGAGCTGTGAAATATTTAGTTTTGATTTTAAGTATATTTCCAGAAAAAAGCCGAAATGCAGGCTAGGCGGCAAGCAGTTGCTAGAAGAAAGCAGGAAGCTGAAGAAAGAGACTTAATTGCGGCACTTAATGAAAGAAAACTAAACATCGAGGGAAAGAGTGGGTAGTTGTTATATATATATATAATTATCACTCCCCTTATTCATTAATTGTGTCATTTAGTGCCATATACAGTAGTTTAAACATCAAGCAGTAATTTTTTTTTTCCATTTTTTTAAACTTCATAGAAGATTCTGAAATTAAACTGAAGCTACTAGATCCAGTGAGCCCGCATAATGTTCAAAAACGAGTACATTTAATAGATGGACGACTGGTTTGGCCTGTTGTATTGCTATATCCTGAGCATGAAATATCTGACTACATTCAAGAATTTCACGAAGACTGCACGTAAGTTTTTTTTTTCTGTTTCTGTGCAAATGTTTTAAATTAAATTACAGTATCTTTATATATAAAGATGAATGTATGTATGTTTGTTTGTTTGTTTGTTTGTTCTTCATACAAATCCACAGTTTTCATCCGATCTCGATGAAATTTTGCACACTTATTCTTCGAAACAAGGAGAAAAATACTGTCTACATTTCATTGAAAAATTGTCTGTATAAATAATACATGGTGTCCTATAATTTCGAAAAATTACTGAACGGCGATAGACAGACGCATTGGATATGGAGGTCTCTCTACTATTTTTCCATGTAGCGGTCAGTTAGCTCAGTGGTTAAAGCGCATGCTTAATAATGTTTGGATTGTGGTCTCCGGTTCAAATCTCCGTGGAGGCTAAGATTTTTAAAAATTGTTTTTGATCGTAAGAGTAATGCCTGGGACGTCGGTTATTCGGATTGAATATTAAACTGTAGATATCACAAAGTTAGGGGTGCAATGCTAGGCAAATCATAGGTAGTCTTGCAATGGTGTAGGTGTACACTTTTTTACGTTATATTGATCCCTCAGGGGTGATTCACAGTCAGAGTGTGTGTGTGATCTGAAGTAATAATACTATAAATACGGAAGTAAGTCTCTGTCTTTTGTTACATTTTGACAACTAAATGCCTATACCGATATTGACGTAATTTGACAAGAAAATCTGTAGGGATGGCAAAGGACATTTTTTTTTCAGTATGATTAACAGTTGTAGTCAAGAAATTTTCAGAACTTAGCAGATGGTGATATAGAGACGGATCTGTGTGTTAGTCTGTAATGTTACGTCGCTTGCTCAAGCTATGCTTCTTGTGCATTATGTTAGTGTATAATTTGTTAATAAATTTCGTGTAGAGAAAAAAGTATTATTTAGTATATATGTCGATTTTTCTGTCCTTTTACTTTGTATCTGTTTAAATGTTTATGGCACCAGTTTATTTTGACTTCTTTTTTGACATGTCTTATGGGTATAAACTGGCCTAAGTTGTAGCTCTAGCAGAGCACGAGCAGCTAAAATTATTAGAACCCAAGAATCAGATGCTCATGCTGAAGAAAGAAGAAAAGTCCAAGCTGAAATAAAGCTGCCCTTAGTTAACACCCACACCCCTTCACATTCGTTTGTTTTTCTGTTTTTAAATATGTTGGAAATTGATTATCTTCAAGAGACAGGTTCGATGATAGAATAATTTAGTGATTGCTTTCCGGTCATATTATGCTGACTCAGTGTTGTTTGGGACCAATCCTTCGCTACCAACAACTTTCTATATTCAATTCTGACAAAGAAATTCGTAATCCACATGTACGAAGTCGCGGGTATCAGCTAGTTAGTGCATAAATGAGTAACATCAGTATTTGACATTGTTTAAAAAATAAAAATGAATGCTATTTCCACTTAAGTAGCAAATCTCATGGGATACCTCCTAATATCATGTGGGATGCCCTTTTGTACAGTGAAGTGCAGCAACCAAACATGGCAATGACTTGACAAGTCATTAGAAGTCTCGTGAAGGAATATTCAGCCCTGCTTCCTCTACAGATGTTCGTAATAGGCTATTTCACTATTTTTTGAAAATAGTTTTAAATTGTTGATTGATACACGTTACACAGCATGTAATTTATGTTTTTGAAGAAAGTTCTTATTTTACGTAAAATTCAATGTTAAAATTTGAAATATTTAAAAGCATGCCAAAACTCTCCTTTGCTGCATGGTGCGGACCAACGATGCCTGTGACTTCATTTGCCAGCAAGTGCTCTCTCTCTACATAAGTAATGCCTGGTTTTTTTTCGAAATCTGTGTAAAAATTGTTATAAATATGCTTTATAAATGGTGTGTGGTGCACCAATCTACAACAAAAGCAATAAAAACTCCACAAAAAACCTTAAGTGTTCCCAAAATAGCTGACATGTGAAAAAAAGTTGCTGCAACTTGCTCATAGGAACCCAGAAGATATTACTACTAAGTCACATCTCATTTTCTGAAAAGATAATTTACACTGTAATTTTGTTGAGTTAAATGTAGTATCTTGTCTAAGGTGAGTATTAGTAAGATTAGGTTCCTTATGTTCAATCCTCACTTTGGAATATGTTTTATTTGTTTTCTGTGTGTATTTTCTTTGGATACCAGCTGTTGTTGGTAGCAACACATATTATTATTATTTTTTTAAAAAGTACACTAAAACATAAATTTGGTTATTTTTTTGAAGGCTGCACAAACTTTTGGATAATAAGCGTGTAGCAAATATTTGCAAACATAACTGAAGAAGAGTTCTAAAATGAAACTGGAAACTTGCACATCGAAAAACTTTTTTTTTTTTTTTTTTTACTGAAAATTACTTTTTCATTAAAAGTAAATACTGCCTAAATAGTCACATTTATCTCAGAAAGGTAACATGCAGTTGTATCATCACATAAAAATTCGAACAAAAGGGTTTCAAAGTGTTCCGGAACTGTTCTAAAATTTCTTCAGGTGAGGTTTTTTTGCCATGATAATGCATCTCTAGTATGTTTCAAAATTAAAAGAGGAAAGATATCTTTTCATAAAATTCTTGTATGGCAGCAATTTATGTTTCAAAAATTTGCACGACGCTTAACAGCCAAAAATTTGTTAATTCTTCAAACAAAAACACCATTCTGTAGTGCAACAAACATTAAACAAAAATGTAAAAAATGCCCAATCAAGACTCGAACCGAGGATCTTCCCTATGCTTTTATCAGTCTTTAACCAGGCAGCCACTAAGACAGTAAAGCTTGGATGCTTCTCTTAATGTTAATAGTTAACACTTAAATATCACAGTTTCTTCATGTGAGAAGAAGTGAAACATAGTTGGTTAATAAATAAAGAAATAATAAATTCGGTTTCGTTGAAAAAAAAATTTATTTATCTGCAATTAATAAAAATAGCCCACAACATTTCACTGTTGTGCTTACCTTATGCCTACATTATTGCTTGCATTTTTCTCGTCAATATCTCCTAAAACCACTTATTTATTTTATAGTCTTAGTCATTCTTATGAATGGTTTCTGATAATCTCTACCTTTCAATTTAAATATAAATGATTCTCAATTGAAATTGTTACATTTTTAAGCTCCATAGAATAAAAGCCAGAGTTTGCTTCTGTAGCTAGCCCGACAAATAATGCATTTATTTTCAGTAATTTTCTGCTGTAGGTTTCTACAAATTGTTTTCCATTTTGCATTAAAAACAAAATGTCATTAATAACAAGAAATAATCAGCAACAAACAGTAAAGATAGTTGATAACTATTCGCAGCCACAGTGTTTACGGGCACGTGACGTCACTAAAGCAACCCCCAATCCTAGAGTGTTTTCTGACATGTGAACACCTTAATTTTTATTTCACTTTTTTTTTATTAAAAATAATCCAATTTTCTTTTTAAACTTAAAAAAAGCTTCCTTAAGCATTAATCTACATGAATGACTATAATTTGCAATATATTTTCAATACTGTTAAATAACCTATTGAGAAAGTGTTGCTAGTGTAGGACATTGTGCATAAACTGATCATGTCCCAGTTATGTTCAATTAGACTTATATCTGGTGATCTAGGTGGTCAGATTACTCTCTGGATTTATCCTCAATGTTCTTCATGCCAATCATAGACAATTTTAGCATGGTGACATGGCACATTGTTCTCCTGGAAATGTTCATTTTTGTGTGAGAACATGGTCATGAGTGGTTGCAAATGGCCTCCAAGTAGCCAAGCACAATCATTTCCAGTCAATGGTTTGTTCAGTTTGATGAGAGATTTTAGTCCATTCCATAAACACACTATACCAGTAGGGAGACTCCCCAAGCTTGCACAGTGCTTTCCTGACAACATAGGCCCATGCCTATATGGTGTCTGCGCTACACTCAAACTCTACCATCTGTTCTTATCAACAGGAATAAAGACACCTCTGACTAGTCATCGTTTTTACAATCATTTAGGCTCCAACTGATATGTTTATGATCCCAGGAGAGGTGCTTTAAGGGATGGCTTTTTGTTAGCAGAGGCACTCACATCAGTTTTTCTACCACCATATTCCATGAATGCCAAATTTTGCTGCACTATCCACATGGCACATCTGCTGTGTGTTTCACATTGATTGTTGCTATTCTTCAACACAGTGTTGCCAATCTCTCAATAAAGACATTGCTGGTCTCGGTCATTAAGTAGATGCAGCCAATCACTGCTTTATCCAGGGTGGGATGTAGTGCTGGTAATTACATGTTCATGGCACATTTTTGAAACTGTGGATTGAGGAATGTTGGATTGCTCCATGCGTTTAGTGCCAACTACCATTCCATGTTCAAAATCTGTTATTCCGTGTCGTGTAGCCATAATCACATCAGAAAATCTTTCATATGACTCATGAGAGTACAAATGAAAGTCTTGACTGTGCACAGCATATTTATACATTTCTTATGCAGTGATACCACCATCTGGATATCTGCATCTTCTTATCCCATAATTTTTGGCACTTCAGTGCAGTTTTATTCTATTAGGTAACAACATTTGTTTATAAAATTGCTGAATTTGCATCCCCTTACACTTAGATGACAATTTTTTTAAATTTTTATTTACAGTAAGTGTTTCACAGGTTTCAGGAACAGTTAACAGTAGTCTTTGAGTCACCACCTGAGTGGGATACTGAAAAGAAATATTACGCTGAAAACTTAAAGGTTTGGTATGAGGACAAAGAAGAAAATGTTAAATTTCCTATTCAGATGAAAAGCACTTTGGGTGAAGTACTCTCAGATAAAAGGTAATGGGATTAGATCATAATTTGATAATTTGCTTAAATTTTGTAATATGTCATTTATAATGACTTTTTCTTCCCTCAGAATCATTATTCGTAACGGAATGCCTATCTTCTGTGTTGGTGTCAAAGGAGAAGACAAAAAATGAAGTTAACTTTTCTGTTTCAGAAAATAAATTCTTACTGTGAACTTTGTTATTATTTAGTTGATATTATAAATTTGTAATCATTAAAGTTGCAGATCATTAGGTTTTTTTAAATTTTAGAATAATTTTAAGCCATTTTTAGATATTTTATGAATTTGTTGATTTATTGTCTTGTGTATTTAATAATTTCAAGCTTTTGAACTGGTATCCTTACTGCTTACTGTATTTAAAAAGGTTTTGTATCATAAAGGAACTAAATGAGTTGTGTTGGGAATCAAGAAATTTGAATTTTGTTTATGATTCCACAGTTTAAAAGCTTCACAGCTTATAAATATTGCGCTCTACTGGGAAAATTTTACCTGTTGAAATCTATTTGACTCTGCTATTTGAAGGGTGCAAACTTTCATTTAGTTTATATATGAAATCATTAAGAGCAGTTGTATCTTTATGTAAACATTTCGAGGCTCTCTTTTCAATATATGTAATCTCATTTATAAGATTATAAAAAGGAACTACCCCCCCCCCCCAACCTCCATTTTTCAGAATAATAATAATAATTCACGCTGTGCCATTGATGAGAATACAGCAAATAACAAATTAATTATATCTTTCAATTGTTTTGTAATTTATTTGTGTTCTGGTGTCTTACAATCTGCGAGATGAATATCAATTTCCCTTTTTTTTTTCCAATGGCAAGGGGGTGGAAGAGGTAGTGCTGTTCTTGTTCAATATTTTATTACTTACATCTCTTCTCCCTCCCGTTTATGTATATTTATTTTGCAGTCTTGATTTTTTTTTTTTTCTCTGTCTCTCTCTTCCTCAACACTTAAATATGTCTTGGCCAAGTATTTAGTTTTTCCTTTTTTTCCTTATCAGATTGCATTACATTACATTCAAAATTGACAGTGTTACTATGAAATATGATTCATAGAAGACTATAATAAACAAGTAAGACATTATTTTTTTTTAACAAAACCTAAGATGCTGAAGTACGTCCTTTAAAAATAATGAAAGAAAAAAGCAAAATGAATAAAAGCTGTAAGAGACGTTACCATTTACAACACTGAAGTTTACAGACACACTAACACCCACATTGATACAAGGCAATCAGAGTAATTAACATAACAATTTGAATAATGAAGTATCTAATGTAATAGGAAATACGTCACTTGAGACTGTTTCTTGAGTAATGGCTTCTTGAAGGATATATTTCTGATGAGCTAATTGGGTTTGCCTGCTCAGTCACAGACAGTTTTTCTGTTGTTTTTTTTTTTTTTTTATTCTTATTATTTTAAGGATATATCTTGTTAGTTTATAAAAATTCAGACTTAAGTAAATCTTCACATAAACTAAATGTACTGAAAAATTGGCTGTCTGTGTCCTGTGGATCATTCTTCTTCATCTTTCGATTTTGGCCACCAAAGGAGTTTTATTAATAAATTGATTAATAATATTTTTTAATCCTGTATGACTAAAGTAGGCAGACATAATTGGTTTTGCAAGTTCATGTTTTATGAATTAAAAATTCAATTCCTTTTCTTTGTTAAACCTTTGTTATAATAATTTTTATTTAAAGCTAATCTGTGTTTACAGGGTATTATATGTTACTAAAAGTAGAATAGATTTTCAATAAACATAACTCTAATGAGATGCCAAATGAAAGAAATATTTCTGTTGTATGCATTTAATAATATATATATATATATATATATATATATATAATAACAATGAAAAAAAGACGCTAAGTAGCGGAAAGGAATCAAATTAGGATAGGGAAATGAGCCACCACTTACCTTTAGATGATGGATGTGGGGCGCGAACACACAGAAAAGACACAAACACAAATAATAAAGTAATTTTCGGGAAAAAACCCTTCTTCAACAAGAGAACATTATGAGAGGTGGGTGCACCCGGAGACTGCCTCACGGAAAGACCGCCGGTCGACAAAATAGTGGGGGTAAGTTCAAACATCGGAAAAGTAGAGGGGCAGTGAATCAGAGCTCATACCCGAGCAAAAATTAATATCCAAACTAATATCTGGTTGGTAGGAAGATCAAAATATAATTTATGTTGAAAAAATTAAAATAATATACAAATAAAAAATATATATATAATAATAATAATTATGAATTAAACATCACCTCAGGTTAGTGGTGGTTCAATATAGGTAGTGGAAAGGAGAGGGAGGGGGGGAAAAAAAAAAAAAAAAAAGTGACCGGGTATTATCTTAGGTTGAGACCAGGTGGTTGCCTAGTGCCAAGTTTGTACTGGTAGGCAAGTTCCCACCTTCTGAGTTCAGAGAAACTGCTGCTATTAGGGAGAACTCTGATAGCACGGACTGTGTAACAAGAGTTGAAATTATTCAAGTCGTGGGTTATGGCATGGGCAGCAACTGGGTGCTTTGGGTTCTGTGTGAATACCGTCTGACGGTGGCCATTCATTCTTATGGATAGTGCATTAGTGGTCAAACCTATATATGAAGCCAGGCAGTGGTTGCATGTTAACTGGTATATTACATGCGTGGTTTCACAGGTGGCGTGTCCTATGATAGGGAAGCTTTCCCCTGTGACCGGGTTGATGAAAGTGGTGGAAGCATGGTGTATGTCACACATCTTGCAGCGTGGTCTATTACATGGGAAAGAGCCTTGGGGTTGACTGTTAGGAAGAGGAAGACTGTGTTTGTGGACTAGAAGTTCGCTGAGGTTAGGAGGTCTGCTGAAACAAGTTCTAGGAGGAGCAGGGAGGATTTTAGGAAGAATGGATCTCATTTCAGGGCATGTTTGTAAGAAATCATAGCCCTGCCTGAGGACTCTGTTGATGGATTCGAGGCCTGGGTAGTACTGTGTGACCAAGACTGGATTGTGGTTGGTTTTTTGCGGGTCTGGGATGATTGATTGGCTGATTCAGTTGTGCTGTGGCACGTGAAAGCTGTTTGTTAACCAAAGCTGGAGGGTAGTTCCGAGATATTAATGCTTCTGAAATACTGTTTGAATAATCCATGAGAGACTGTTGGTTAGAGCATATGCGACTACCTCGAATGCCAAGACTGTAGGGGAGTGAACGTTTGGTGTGGTATGGGTGGCAACTGTCGAAATGGAGATACTGTTGAAGATTGGTTGGTTTGATGTGAACTGAAGAGTTGAGATAGCCATTGGATAGGGACAAATCAACATCCAAGAATGTGGCCTGGGTGTGGGAGTAGGACCAAGTGAATTTCAGCATGCTAAAGTTATTGAGATGGTTCAGGAAATTTAGCAGTTCATTTTCTCCATGCGTCCAAATCATAAATATGTCATCAATGAAACGAAGCCAAATGAGGGGTTTGAGAGGGAATTCCTCCAGAAATGTCTGTTCCAGCCGGCCCATGAACAGATTAGCATAAGAGGGGGCCATGCGGGTACCCATGGCAGTTCCGCAGGTTTGGTGATAGATGTTGCCTTCGAAGGAGAAGTAGTTATTATTGAGGATAAGGTGGGCTAATTTGATGAGGAAGGATGTCATGGGAAGGCTATTGGGAGGGCGCTGGTCCAGAAAGTGTTCCATGGCCCTGAGGCCATGCCAATGTGGAATGTTTGTATACAAGGACGTGACGTCAATGGTAACCAGTATTGAGTCTGAAGGAAGAGGTGTGGGTAAGGTAGAAAGCCGGAAGAGAAAGTGCTGGGTGTCCTTTATATGAGAAGGGAGCTGATTAACAATGGGCTGTAGGTACTGGTCAACCAAGGCAGAGATGCGCTCAGTTGGCGATCCGTAGGCTGCAACGATAGGGCGTCCTGGATTGCCAGGTTTATGGATTTTGGGCAATAGATAAAGGGTGGGTGTACGTGGATTTTGAAGAGTGAGAAGCGAAATGGATTGTGGGGTGAGACCTTGGAGAGGTCCACTAAACTGTACATATTCTTGTATTTTTTTGTTGACAGCAGGAGTTGGATCTTCCGATAGGCAGCAGTAGGTTTTGGTGTCTGATAGCTGACGAAGAGCTTCAGCCACATAGTCATTCCTGTTCATGACTACAGTGGTTGAACCCTTGTCAGCTGGAAGGATAATGAGTTCTGAATTGCTGGAGAGTTGTTTTCTGGCACGGGTTTCAGCTGGGCTAAGATTATTGGTGTTTGCTAAAGATTTAAGAAAAGTGGGAGAGGCCAAACTGGTGGAAAGGAAATCTTCAAAAATTTGGAGGGGATGGTTCTGGGGAAGAGGTGGAGGGTCAAGTGTAGATGATGGTTTGAATTTCTCTAGACTTGGTTCTAGGTTGTCCTGATATCCCTGTTCACTGCTAGTAGTGGCAAAGTGATACCGCCAGCGGAGTGTACGGCAGAACGATAGAGAGTCACGGACTAGTTTGGCATGGTCAAACGTGGGGGTGGGTGAGAAGGTGAGTCCTTTGGAGAGTACAGAGAGCTGGGATTCAGATAATGGTGATGAGGATAGGTTTATAACTGACAGTTTAGGCTTGGGAGTAGGACTTCGGTGTAGAGAGCGAGGTGCAGGTTTTAAAGGGGGAGGTTGAGGTATGTTGAGGAGCTGGGCAATGGACGGTTTTGAGGAAATCAGAGGAGGCTGTGATTTTGATTGGTAGACCATTGGTTGGTGTGGAAGAAACTGCCCTAGTGCAAGATGGGACTTCAGCAATTTGGATAACTTCTGTAAATGTTTCTGGGCATGCATACTGCTGGAGTTAACTGCTTGCTGTAAAATATGCTGCAAAACTGTAATGACTTGTGGGAATGATAACATGAGTATTTTGTGTAGGGATATGAGGTTTCCAGAATGTTGGTTAGCCAGAATGGTATATTGTTGCAGAACAAGGTGAGTAAGGGCCAAAGACTGTTGGTAGCGAAAGGCATGTAGGGCAGGGTGAGTTTGTGGGGGACAACCAAATATTGGCAGTTTGATTGTAAGACCATTTGGAGGTATGTTAAAGAACAGACATGCTTTTAAAAAAAGGATATGTGATTGAAATTTGGCGAGCTGAAAAGCGTGGTATCTGTAGCTATGTATGTATTTATCAAAAAGTGGCCTATATAGTGATGTCAGTGGAGGCATGTTGAAAGCCAGAAATGTTTATATAGGAGAATGCAAATAGGGTTCGTTGTGGGAAATGAGGTTTGAATTGTAGTAAGATGATCAACAAACACGGGGGAAAAAAAAAAAAAAAAAAAAAAAAAAAAAAAAAAAAAAAATATATTAAAATGACTTCAAATGTGGGTTCATAGTTAACAATGAGCTTTAAGATGCACGCCGATAAAAGCGAGAGGGGTAAAAACTGGTAGGGACAGTAATAAGATATTCAAAGGACGCTCAAAATGTATGTAACAATTCAGGTATTTGCGTGCGCGATATGGAAAATTCCGTTGCTCAAGTGGAAATGGGACGCTAATATAAAAACATATATATGTAAAATTTCAATGAATGTAATGATTATCAGCAGAAGTTACGCAGTAATAAGATGGAAACACTGTCGGAACGGTAGGTATCGGTGCGTGGAGAGTACAATATGCCGTCGACGGTAACAATGGTTTGATATACGATGTGAGGTTATGTAGTCGGATTCGTAATTTACTATGAAACGGCGAAAAATAAAACGGAAAACAAACAAAAAGGAAGAGAAAGAATATATATATATATGGGAGAAATGTTCTAGTTTCTATAGCATATAGCGTATAACCTGTGATAATTAAGCACAATGAGAAGTAAAGGTACAAGTATTTTGTGATCAGAGAGTTTTTCATCTGAGTAGTCCAATCAAGCATAATATTTATGCTTACTTGAGATTGTTCATTGTGATCACTCTCTGAGTATACACAAATAATTTAGCTGAATGGGAGAAAATAGTATTGTGTAATTTCTGTGTATATTTTGGGAATAACTTTTTGACTGCAAATATTAAATGTAACAACATGATATAGAGCTATATCTGCAAAGTTAAAACATATCTGTTTTAAGATAATGCTGATGGAAAATGCTGTAATCATTTAAATCCAATAACTTTATGAAAATGGATTTTTTTAAATTGCTGTATTGCACAAATGGAGCATTAAATAGTATTGGTGTAATATTGACATAACATGTAAGGAATCTTCAAAGACACTAGCCTTCTCATTTTTGTCTTCAAGGATTCAAAAAATGCTTGTCAACAGTACGTAGTTGATAATTATATATACTGCTGCACTAACAGTGGTTTTTCAGAAAGAGTTAGCCTGCATCAGGTTTTAAAACACTATGTATTGAAAAGTATACAACCTACAAATACAACTGATGCATGAAAAGATACCTAAATTCACCAGTTTTCTGGTACATACTGTTAATGTTCAATGTGTGCACTTTGTCACCCAGCACACATCCAAACGGTAATCCAGTTCCGTCCATACGTTCGATAGCTTGTTTCTATCAATGTCTCTCACAGCAGCAGTGATCTGTTCCTGTAATTCTTGCAGTGTTGTTGGCATTCTCATTCACATAACCCTACAAGAAGAACTCACATAGGATCAGATCTGACCAACTGGGAGGGGGGAGGAATGACATTTTTGTGTACTGCACATGTAGCTTTCTCTCATGCACTCCACAGTTTCTTATGAGACACATGGTTGCCCCGTGTTGGTCTGTTTGCACAGACAACCAGTATCACGAAACTGGTGGAACCAACGTATAATTCTCTGATGACCAGATGCCACATTTCTGTATCATATATATTATTTCTATAAGGTATTTTTTTTGTCATAAGCCTGTATCTTCCTTCATACTTAACCGAAATCAATGAATGAGGTGTCATTTTAAAGCATATGGTCTCCACTTTGGTTACATCATATTTTAAGAAATAAAGTTTTCGGAATTAGACCCTTGAAGGGCAAAAATGTCAATATTTCTAAAATGCTGTTTTCTGTGTTATGAATCATTTATCTCCCTTGATACCTATCCGAAATCGCTTAATGAAGTATCATTTTAAAGATTAAGATCTCTGCTTTAGTGAAGTTATATACTAAGACCGAAATTTTTCGGAATTCGACCCTTAAAGGGCAAAAGTATCAATATTTTTGAAATGCGTTTTTGTGTCACGAGCGATTTATCTCCCTTACCATCTAACAGATATAGATAAAATAGGTATCATATTAAAGACTGAAGTCTCCACCTTGGTAACATTATATTTCAAGAAAGGGATTTTTCGTAATTCGACCCTTAAAGGGCAAAACTGTCAATTTTTCTGAAATGCGTTTTTTGTATCTGGAGCCATTTTTCTCCCTGGATATCTGACCAAAATCGATAAATGACATAGGATTATGAGGAATATTGTCTCAGCTTTGGTGACATCATATTTTAAGAAAGAATGTTTTTTAATTCATCCTATAAAGGGAAAAAGTATAAATTTTTCTATAACGCATTTTTGTGTCACGAGCGATTTATCTCCCTTAATATCTAACAGATATAGATAAATGAGGTATCATTTTATAGAATAAGGTATGCGCCGTGGTAACATTATATCTTAAGAAAGGAATGTTTCATAATTCGACCCTTAAAGGGCAAAATATCAATTTTTCTAAAATGCGTATTTTGTATCTTCAGCCATTTATCTCCCTCGATATCTAACCAAAATCGATAAATGACGTTGGATTATGAGGAATATTGTCTCAGCTTTGGTGACATCATATTTTAAGAAAGAATGTTTTTTTAATTCATCCCATAAAGGGAAAAAGTATAAATTTTTCTATAACGCATTTTTGTGTCACGAGCGATTTATCTCCCTTAATATCTAACAGATATATATAAATGAGGTATCATATAAAAGAATAAGGTCACCGCTGTGGTAACATTATATTTTAAGAAAGGATTTTTTTGTAATTTGAACCTTAAAGGGTAAAAATGTCAATTTTTCTAAAATGCGTTTTTTGTATCTGCAGCCATTTATCTCCCTTAACAATTAAACAAAATTGATAAACGAGGTATCATTTTAAAGATTGAGGTTTTCGTAATGTCTTTGGTTCCGTTACCACATTTCAAAATTCTGACCTTAGTGGGCAAAAGTATTAGTATTTTTACAACGCATTTTTCTGTCACCAGGTATTTATTTTCCTCGCACAGCAACAAATATTTCAGAGATATTGATACGTTGTGTGCATTTTGTTCAGGTTTAATTTGTTCTGCTAATACAGAGTGTTTTAAATTTTCCTAACTGTTTCGTAATATGTTGCGAGTATTTTGATGTGTACCTATTACACACACACACACACACAAAAACAAAAATTGCTACAAAAGTACGGTTCTACTTTTCATTATATTACAAGCATTCAACCTCACTATTCATCGCATTTTATTCACGAAATTTTCGCACGGGTCGTCTAGTTTTATGCAAATTCATGCTGCACATTTGTAACTGAAGAACACATATTCTAACAAACAAAAACTCTTCTGCGTTTCTGCCATCTTGCATGCATGCCAGACACCAAGCCAGCTTTTAAACTTGATGAGTTTGTATATCTTTTCATGTATCACTTGTCTTTGAAGGTCATCTACTTTTCAATACACAGTGTTTTGAAACCTGATGAATCATTTAGGCTAACCCTGAATTTTATATCCTTGCATGCATGATTATGATAGTAAGACAACATTCTATTCTGAAGTCCATTAACAGTAATGTATGTTAATTTGTAAAAGATTTTAAAAAAAAAATAATCTCAGTGTCACATCATGAATGTTGGTTTCAGAATGATTGCTGGAATTTTAAAGAGATACTGATTATTTTAGTGATTGTTGCTAAGATTGACTATCAGTATTATTAAATAAAAATTCCACCCTGCAGTTGTTCCATGTGTATACATGTTTTATCTTGTTCTGTAATATCTCGTTGAGCGAGGTTTATGAAGTGTAACACATATTGTTTTAATGAATAAAAATGTTAGTCTTCCTTTTAATATAAGTGTTGTTGTGAAAGACTGTTATAAAATTTCAGTTTTAAGAATATATATATATAAGTGTAAATTTGTTCACTATTTATTGAAAAATTCAAATGCTGTTACTCTTTGTCAAAAATTGATAAAGTCATCATTTTATTGATTTGATTGCTATTTGAGTCACAGTAAGTGTTTTGGACACTCATCAACACTTTAGCTGTGATAATATATTCATCAATGTTTGATAAATTTGTCACCATTTTCGCTATACTTTTAAAATAACTTGTTTGTTTTTGTTCACTTTAAAAATCTTAATTACTATGTATTTTATAGATGTTTATTCTTTAACTGCTTTCTAATAAAATAATTTGCAATAAAAATTTATTATCATTTTGCTTTTTCTTTATTCTAATACAAAGAAGATGAATTAGTAGGTAATTAACAGAAAGTTTCCTCTTAAGTGAAAATGGTTTCAAGAATATAATCTCAACTAACATAATTAATTTGCAATCACCAGTATTTATTATTATTATTACTAGCTGGTGCTCATGACTTCGTTCCTGTTTGTAAAGAATTTTGATTGACAGCTACCGACATGTATCCACCATAGTGCACGATGGGGGACTCAAGCCTAACAGCACACACTAACATCAGTGATCTGCAAAGGGTATTTATGGCTGCAAAGTGAAATATAGGGACCCACAGGTCTTTGGTTGAAATATGAAAATGCCATCCGTTGACCAATTTCAACCATCATATCTCCCACACCCCATAGCCACCAACATGACACCTCAATGGCGCATGTTGGGAGACCTGAGGATAATGCCACACACAACCACCAGTGGACTGCGATAGTTTGTTTTGGCTGTGGAGTGAAATAAAGGGACGCATGTATATTTTTATATCAGGTCCACCATATCTTCCACATCCCCACAGCTACCAACATGCAATCACCATAGTACTCAATAAAAAAACTCCAGGTTACTACCACATGCAATCGCCTGAGATCTGCACTTGGTAGTTCTGGCTGCAAGTTGAAACATAGGGTCACACATTTCTTTGGTAGAAGAAGGAAAATGCCTAACGTCTACCCCTATCAACCACCATATCTCCCCCATTCCTACCGACATGTAACCACCATAGCACATGATGGCAGACTCAATGCTACTACCACACACAAACACCAGTGGTTTGCACTGTATAATTGTGTCAGCAAAGTGAAATATACCGACACATATGCCTTTGGTCGATATACAAAAATATCCTTGATTGACCACTTTCAACCATCATATCTCCCACACCCCCATAGATATCGAAAATTGGCCAACGTTGTGCACAGTCGGTGAATGTATGCTACTATCATATACAAACACCAGTGATCTGCACTGGATAAGTTTGGCTAAATAGTGATACATTGGGACAAACACGTCTTTGGTCTAAATGTGAAAGTGCACCAGGTCTACCAATTTCAACCACCATATCTCCCACACCTCCATAGCTATCGATATGTAACCATCACAGTACACGATGGGAGATTTTATACTACTACCACACACAAACACCACGGATTTGCGCTATGCAGTTGTGGCAGCAAAGTAAAATATACGAACACAAATGCCTTTGGTCTAAATATGAAAACATCCTTGATCAACCACTTTCAACCAACATATCTCCCACACCCGCACAGATATCGATAATCGGCAAACGTTGTGCACAATCGGTGATTGTATGCTACTGCCATATACAAACACCAGTGGTCTGCGCTGGATACTTTTGGCTAAAAAGTAATATATAGGGACACGTTTTGATCAAAATGTGAAAGTGCCCCAGGTTGACCACTTTCAACCACCGCATCTCTCACTCCCCCATAGACAACGAGATCTAACCACCATAGTGCATGATAAGAGACTTGATGCTACTACCACACCCATACACCAGTGATCTGCACTATGCAGTTGTGGCAGCAAAGTGAAATATATGGACAAAAATGCCTTTGGTTGAAATACGAAAACATCCTTGAGCAACCACTTTTAACCCACATAATCCCCCACACCGCACAGATATCGAAAATCGGCCAACGTTGTGGACGATCGGTGAATGTATGCTTCTACCACACACAAACACCAGTGGTCTGCGCTGGATACTTTTGGATAAAAAGTGATACATTGGGACACACACATCTTTAGTTGAAATGCAAAATTGCTCCAGGCCGACCACTTTCAACCACCATATCTCCCACACCCCCATAGCTACTGACATCTAACCACCACTGAAAAAATAAAAGGAAAATATAATGGGAATATGGATGCTATAGCAATACTTAAATCCTTGTCACCAAAAACAGCACCTATGTCTCTATTTCCCACCAGTCAAAATGAAATTGAAAAAATTATTAAATCACTCAAAAATAAAAAGTCATTTGGTTATGATGAGGTTTCAACCCATGTAGTGAAACAATGTAACACCAGCATTAGTAGAGTTATTAGTCATATTTGTAATAGTTCTTTTGAAGAAGGTATCTTCCTTGACTCACTCAAGAAGTCAATAATCAAACCGCTTTATAAAAAGGGTGATACCTCAAAAATTGAGAATTACAGACCATTTCACTTCTGCCAGCATTTTCAAAAATCTTTGAAAAAGCAATGTACAGAAGGGTGTATGCACATCTACAAAAGAATGACCTACTCAGTAAAGTACAGTTTGGTTTTAGACAAGGCGTTTCAACAGATTCAGCAATTTTTGCTTTTGTAAACAACATACTGGAATCAATGCATAAAAAATTAAATTCCCTAGGTATATTCTGTGATCTTGCTAAGGCTTTTGACTGTGTTGATCATGAGATTCTACTAGGTAAATTAGACCACTATGGAGTTAGTGGTAATCCAGGACTTTGGTTTAAATCTTACCTGGAAAATAAAAAGCAATGTGTATCACTGAAAGATGCTAATACAGGAAATGTTATAAACTCAGAATGGGGTATAGTTAAATGTGGTGTGCCTCAGGGCTCAATTCTTGGCCCTCTGCTGTTCTTAATCTATATAAATGATCTCCCACATATACTAGGTGATAATGAACACATGGTGCTCTTTGCAGATGATACCAGCATATCGTTGAAAGACCCATCAGCACAAAACCTCGAAAACACAGCAAATGATGTTATAAAGAAAATTAACGGATGGTTTAATGCCAACAAACTAATACTTAATATAGAAAAGAGACAGTTACTTCAGTTTGTTACAAAAAATAAAACAAAGGACAGCTATAATGTGATATCAGAAGGAAAAGCAATCAATGAAAGTAATTTCACAAAATTCCCGGGTGTATGTATAGATAACAAATTGAACTGGAAACAGCATATTCAACAACTTCTTAAAAAACTGAATTCTGCAACATTTTCACTTAGGGTAATATCTAGAATAGCTAATATAGAAACCAGAAAGTTAGTATATTTTGCATATTTTCATTCCCTGCTCACTTATGGCATCTCATTCTGGGGAAACTCGTCACAAGCACAGAGGGTATTTAAATTGCAAAAACGTGCTATAAGAACTATTTGTGGAGCAAGCCCACAGACGTCGTGCAGAAATCTATTTAAAAACCTGGGTGTACTAACAATGCCAGCACAGTATGTATACTCTGTACTATCATTTGTAGTGGAAAATCCTGAACACTTCAATCTTAATGCTGACATACATAGCCATAATACTAGGAATAAATATAATATCCACAAGGATTACAAATCACTGTCAATTGTATAGAAAGGGTTAACATTTACTGGAGCTTCCTTATTCAATGTCTTACCACAGAAATTAAATGTTGTCTACAAAAACCCAACTACTTTAAGTCCAAACTGAAAGAGTTTCTGCTTCAGAATCCATTTTTACTCTGTGAAAGAATTTTCTTCTTGGAATTTGGTAACTAAGAATGACTGATAAAATAGTATATATGGTGTATGGAAGGGGAAGGTGACAAAGTTGTCCACAATTACTACAATGATATATGGTTTTTCTTTCTGTTGAAACTTTTGACAAATGAAGTAATTACACTGTTTACAAAATTTCACTCATATATAGTAACTAACATGGGATAGCATGCACTCAAAAACTGCTGTAAAAATTATGATACTAACAGGTTTTTAAGTAATTGACTGCTTATGAGTTGTGGTAACTGGTTGGTAAGAAAATAACTGGTTGTTAGATGCTGGTAACAAGTTTATACACTGTTCCACATAATAAGTATTAACTAACTCGGGATTGTATTTGTAGATTACAGGAAATATTGGTTATACTAATGGGTCGTAACTAACTTCTTGTCAATATATAATATTATCAATTTTATAGTAATATTGACATTACTAATAAGTGTATGTACTGTTCCACATCCCCGAGATTATTTTCACATGGGATCAAAGTGAACATATCTATCTACAGTGTACGATGGGAGACTTGATGTTAGTACCACACACTCACCTACCGGCTGGTAGGTTGGGTCCTAGAATGTCATCAGTTTTTGGGAAGCCCTGTGCTTCCAATCTTCATGAGCTGGAATTTAATACTTCGGCTCTCAAGGAAATCCTTTACCGCCGCTAGTTCTGTTGGGCTCGTGCATGTAACTAGTAGTTTTCCCGGTGTCGCCCCTGTCGGCGCCAGAGTTGCCTCTTCTTGGTGGTAACGCCGCGAAGCTTGGACAAGGGCGATTGTCTTGGAGTTTCCGGTTCTTTGTGGCCATCATTCATTCCATCTTTTTTGGTTCGCGGTTCATCTTCCTCGCTGGATGAAGATGATGGTTCATGAGGTTCACAGTAGAGTGCTCGATGTTGGTCCTCAAAATAGTCGTCCTCTCTGAAATCCTTGTTGAGGATGATTGGAAGGTTAACAAAGCGTGACCAGTCTTTCTTCTTATCCCTGATGGGCGAGGCGATGTGAGTATACTTTTCGTCGCTAAGGGTGCACAGGAACTTGTTATTTGGTATGCCCCATGCATACTCTTTTCTCCCGGAACTGACTCGGGGTTGGATTTTACATGATTGTTCTAGAGCGCTGAGGTATTTCTTCCACCAGCTTCGGGATATGTATTGTCCATTTGCTGTGAAGATTTCGTCACGTCTGTCAGACGTGCAGCGGATGTAGGTCAAGGTCTTCGACTCCTTGAAGTCAGGGTTGTAGTACCCGCTTTCAATTCTTGGTGACGACCATGTTGTCCATGATGAGTTTGCGGATTCTGACCCCTGGGATCGACGTGGGCGGGCTCCATCATGGCTTCCCGTGTAGGGAGAGGTCGTGTGAGTACCCCTCGGAGAAGTTCGTTCGTCGCTAGCGGCAGCGCAGGATGTGGGCTTGGGCTTCCTGTATTCCTTTGGCGTTTCCCCGTGGCGCGTCGTAGTGTCAGCAGCCGATTTCGTCTCGGCTCGGCGTGACGTTGTTGACTGCGGCGAACAGGACGCCGCTTCCCTAACTCTCCAACGCAGGAATTCCTGACAACTGGTACGGGCCCTGAAGGAATTCAAGGAAGCCAACGTGGCCATAACCAGTCCCGCGGGACCCTGATACTTATCAGTCGCAAAAGGTGCTGGTGGAATACTTCGCAGCCCAGCATGCCGAAGCAGCATATGAACTGACGAAAGAAGAAGAACGCGATGCACAAAGCATAAAGGAGGAGGCACGAAACATAAAGACAACACCAGCCAAGGAAGACCCAGAATTGGTAACACCGGGCGAAGAGAGAAATATCATAAAGAAACTAACAACCAAGAAAGCACCAGGAGATAACGAAATAGAGAACGCGCACCTGAAAAATCTGTCCACCAAAGCAGTGGTTCTTCTAATGCGTATCATCAACGCATGTATGCTGCAGAAGTACTTCCCAAACGTGTGGAAACTCACAAGGGTTACCGCAATCCCTCAAAAGAGGGAAAGACCACAGGCAACCAGAAAATTATCGACCTATTTGCCTCCTTTCCTCTGTCTCCAAGGTGTTGGAAAGAGTGCTCCTCAAGAAAATAAACTCGAGCCTAGATAAGGAGAAGACAATAAGGGTAGAGCAATTTGGCTTCCAAAATAGGGTCGCAAGCACCAGTCACCTCTTGCGCCTAACGGCGGACATTAGCATAGGCATGAACTACTCCAAACCCACGGCTGCCGTTTTCATGGACATTGATAAGGCATACGATAAAGTGTGGCATGCCAACCTCTTTGTCAAACTGAGAACACAGACTCAGATCCGCCTTTGCTATATCCAGCTAATTGCAAGATATTTGCAAAATAAGAAATTTTATGTCACCATCGACGGCCAGAACTCATCCAAATATGCCATACCAGCCAGGATACCACCGTGCTCAGTAATCGCCACATAATTATTCAACAAATATACCAATGACGCCCCAACACCACCATCGTCAAGATAGCCTAGTTTGCGGACGACATAACACTACCGGTAGACAACTAGAACTGATCACCCGACACCTCCAAAGAGGACTCGACAACTACGGCCAATGGTGCCGCAAAAACAAAATCAAAATTAACCCTGCAAAATGCACCGCCATTTATTTCACCAGGAAAAGACCCCTCATCAGAACACAACTAAAATAGTGGGCAAGGACATCATCTGGACCGATGAACACAAATACCCAGAGATAACCCTGAACAAGAAAGTCCATCAGAAAACTAAGGTTATACAAGATGGTGATCATGTCATACCTGCTGTACGGATGCCAGGTCTGGGGTATCGCCGCCAAATCGCACCTCCAACACCTGAAGCGCCTCCAAAACCGAAGCCTTCGGGCAATATATCGAGCCCCGAGATACACAAGAAACAACGACCTCCACGCTGAAGCCATAATCACAACAATACAAGAAGAAATCCGACGCCAAACACCTAGCCTCCACAACAGAATCGACAAATACAAAGATACTGAAGAGAGGCTCAGTAATCTAGGCACAGTAATACCCCGAACGTAATACAAACATAAGGTGCCCCTCAGTATAATACGTGAACCAATATGACCCTAAACAGCACTCCAAACACGAACATAAAGAGATTTTCCAATTAAGGTCGTCGCAGACGACCACAGTCCTGGTTTTTCCCCCAAGGAGCAAAAAATAGACCCAAAAAACTAAACATAATCCAAACAAATTCAAACTAGTAGCAAAGCTTCCGAATAGCGGGGCTACACTAACAAGCTGAGAGGCAAAGACACAAAAAAGCAGAGAACGTGGAACGTCTGTCCAGCAACCGCCATAGACGGCTCAAAATCCTTCACCAGAGAGTAATGATGGGATATACAAGAAAAGTGAGGGGATTGGGTTACAAATCTTTTGTCCGACCATTGTACGAATATGGTGGTGTAGCATGGGACCCACTTTTGGGTATCAAGTACAGGAGTTGGAAAGGTCAAAGGAGGGATGCTAGATTTGTCTTTATAAATTACTGCAGAACAAAATCAGTAACTGCTATGACAAAAGAACAGGAATGGGATTTATTGGAAGACAAGAGCAGTGTGAAGAGAGTCAAGGGCTTGTAGAAAGAGTATATTGGTAATGAGGCGTGGAAAGATATAGTTGTAATAATTAGTAGTGCCAGTATCAGATTAACCACGTAGGAGGAGTTAGCAGTTGCCTCCTAGCGGAACTCCGTTCCTTCTAGGGGTCTAGGGTGGGCCCGCTGCGCCTAGGAGTCTCAGGAGCCTCCCCGTCAGGCCAGATGGGCGACTTCATCTTTGTTTAGCTCTACTACTGCCCCGGACGGCGAAAACCAAGGGCCCCTTCTTCACATTTACGGCCCCCCCCCCCCGCTGATTTAATCCGGACCCGAGTATTGCATGGAAAAGAAAAGATGACCATAATCACAAGTGGGCTCTCAATTTCAGGCATAGGATTGTTAGAAGATTTTCTTTCGTAGGTATATTGGTCTGAGAACGGCATAACTTACAAAATTAAATGAATAATAATTTAGCAATAACGCTGAAAGAATTTAAAGTGGTGGATACATTGATGGGGGAAATTCCACAAGAGCGTGTGCTATATTGTGATTAAATTAAATCTGAAAAAATTGAAATAAAAGAAATATTGATTTTATTTTTAAGAACAGGTGAAGTTCCAGTAGAACAGATGATGTTTAAGAGAGGTTAGGAAAAGAATATTTAATTTAATTTCAATTGGGATGGAGCACACACGATCCGGGGGACAATGTCTCTACCCTCCAGCCATTATACTGATTCCCCCCCCCCTCACTACATAACTTCTCCTGCCCTTCACGAATTGCAATTTATAATCCTCCTTCCGAGTGTCAGTTTATAATTATGATCTTCTCTTCGCCTCCATGTAGAACTCCTGTTCCTTCTACTAATTTCCATCCACACGTTATCGTGATTATAAACGTTGAACAAACCAAACACTCTTTTCACCCGTCTTCTGTCTTCCAATACCTCCGAACCTAGCTGCTTCGGCATATCAGTTATTAATTGCATTCTGCCGTAATTTTCTCATAGAAATTTAGCTGCTCTCTTATGTTCCCCTTCAACCTCCTGAATTAAGTTCTTATTAACTGGATATTGTGAACCATTTCCTCAATTGCAAGTTAATCAATTTTTATAAAGGTGAATAACACGCCAATGCAATTGAATTTTGTTTTATTTTGGTGTCGTACGCGTTTCGCTCTATTTCAAGAGCATCATCAGCGACATCTGTTAGATATTTATTCATTTGGTTAGCTACATTTGGTTTAATGTCACTGATGATGCTCTTGAAATAGAGCGAAACGCGTACGACACCAAAATAAAACAAAATTCAGTTGCATTGGCGTGTTATTCACCTTTATAAAAATTGATAAGTTCTCATTATCGTAGTAAATCAGAGGCAATAATTATATTGTTTATTGTCTCTGTTTGTGAATGTTTGGTATCTCTGGTATACAATGCAATTTTTTCTGTCAGTGTGTTTACTGTAATTGTTACAATGTAAACATATTAACTATGAATGCTTGTAGATATTATGTGGTAGTAAATCGTGATCCGAAGTGTATTGTGTTTGGTCTGTGATGTGATTTTCTTCATATATATGTGAACATCAAAGAACACACACTATTGCTTTTACCTAATCTGTTGAATGGATTGTCTTTACTTAAGAAGAAAATTGTAGACTTGTGCTTTGTCAGCGAGGTTAAAGGTTCATAATGGCAGTAGTATATTTTATTTTCGTCATTTGTGTCATTAACGTTTAACATGGATTTACCAGCTTCACCTTCCACATCGTCGGGACAAATTGCAGATCCCGATTACGTAAATATGATGAGAGTGTCACTTGACCGTTCTCAAGGCATGGATTCTTTGGCTACCAAACGTAGAAGGTGAGAAAAATACTGTTCTGCTGGTTTGTTTCATGAATAAACATTTATTTCTCTCTGTCATTTGATTCAGAGGAAGAAAGGGAATTACACTACTGTGGCGTCAAGTTTTACCTAAATGTATTTAATTAGTCATTTTTTCGTTCTGAACTGGTTGTTGCTTAATCACTTGGATTCATCAAGGAATTGTCGTTTTGGTCTGAAAACTGTTGCACATGTTCATTTGCTGATACTATTTAATATATATTGCTCTTAGAGCTGTAAAATATTTACATACCTCACAAACTTCACTCAAAAAGTGCCATAACCTTACACAGAAACGTTCCTTCGACTATGTTATTTAGGAATATGTTTCTATTATATCCATCAAGATTGTATATAATTCACACACACACAAATAAAATGCCATAAAGTTCCAAACTAAGTTATAAGAGGACACCATTTGTTACCATATGCGACCTCCAGCGATACTAATATTATGTGCGACAAAATGCATCAATGAAGAGCAGCGATGAAAATCAAACCAACTTAAATTTATGACAAAAACAAAATTTCAAGTCCATTAAGCTACAACCGGAAGCATCTATAGCAATTCTGGTCCAGGCTGCATTCCAACCTATCCACAAGTGCCGATACTGATTCTGCTCGAAAGTCATGTCATATTAAATGTTTAATAAATCTAAATTGCTAGCAAATTAAGCTATAACAAGAACAGGCTAAATTTCAACTATAGAAACTAAATTCCTTCTACCTAATGCTGAAACAAGGATATTGCCACTCTTTCAACCTAAAAATAACCTACGTTACTTTTGCCACAACCTACTTTGATAAATATTGTAGAATATTAACATCTCGGACATAACATGCAGAAATGTTTCTTGACATTGTAATACCTATTATCGATGGACTTTGCATGTGTGTATGTTAATGAGGCATCTACCATTCGCTTATGGTTCAAAGTTGTGGCAGTTTTTTTTTGTGTGTAATTTGTTCCATATTTTAATTTTTGATTGCAACATACTTCCAAATAATACCATTCAAAAAACATGTGCATGATCATTATACAGGGCGTTCGCCGGGAAACGCAACCCACTGTTAGCGCTACAAGGAAGAAACTGCTCGCGGCGAACGAGCGGTCAGCTCCCGGCATTGTTCGACCGTCGGCCGCGGACTATTTCATAAACTTGTATGTGCTAAGCATTTAAATGTGACGTAATTCATTAGCTTACCTTATAAAAGATGCTGGAAGTGTTGACACTCTTGTGTAATGCACATTTCACATCTTCTGAACATATTTCGAGACACACGCTGCCCTAACTGACTTAATGATTTTTTGGGTGACTGTTCTAGTCGAAAGCGATATCGTCAATTTTCTTCTCTGTGAGAATACGGTTGACCGACAGTCTCTTTTTGTTAAAAAATGAACCCGTTTCTCTTACTTTTTTAACCAGACGCAGAATTGTTGATTTAGCTGGCAGTAAAGCGCCAGGATATTCGCGACGAAATTTACTGCGACACTTTTTAAACGACTTCTTCTTCACATATGTATCGTAGAGAAATATTCTTTGTTGCAATCTGTAACGTACCATAATTTTACTCACACTCAAACACGGTACAGATTAGTAAGAGTATGAAGCCCCAAACCAGCCAAACCGCAAAGAAACGTTTATTCACAACACTGATTAATAAGAGACTGAAGTCACAAACTAGCTACAATGCAAAGAAACCGTTCTTAACAATGTAAGGGTCACTGCACTGCACTGTTGGGGCAGCGGAGGTGTTAAACAGTGCGGTGATTCACGGTGACGTGTGGCGGAAACTGCTGGCTCCGCTGTCCGAGCAAGTTGCCGACGGCAACAGACTGGGAGGGTTGCGTTTTCCGGCGAACGCCCTGTACTTCACTATATGCCTTCTCCCAGTTGCTTGCAGTAGAGCTGTATGGCACTTTTTGAATGAAGTTTGTGAGGTATGCCTACATATTTTACAGCTCTAAGAGTAACATATTTTAAATAGTATTACCAAACGAATATGTGCAATAGTTTTCAGACCAAAATGACGATTCCTTGATGAGTCCCAGTGATTGCGCTATAGCCGATAACACTTCTAGGAGAAATTGTTCTTGTTTTTCACAGTTTGTGCACACGTTCCTTGGGCGATACTATATATATATATGGTTTGTGGTTTCAAATTTTTCTTCAATTATTACAATTTTTCAACAGTTTCATATTACAGTTCATTCATTCTACATAATGCCAGTCATTGTTGGACATAACAGATCTAATGATGGCTGCTTCGAGCAATTGGTTACCATTTAATGATATGGGAGTTTTAGTTTGAAATTAGTAGGCCTATAAATTTATTTGTTGGCTATGACATACACATATCGTGAACAATATCGCCAAACATTGTGTGTACAAGTTTCAAGACCAAAATGATAACTCCCTGAGTCGTTCTCTTTGCAGAGCCACCAATAAATGCAACACCTTTTCTTTTCCTGTTTACAAAATTTGACATAGACACCTGCTATTAACAACTACTCTGAATATTAACACATGAAAAATATTTAAATACACATCTTATTGAAGCGTTGTAATATAAGACTACATTTTTAAAATTAAATTTGCAATTTTAAATTTTTTTTCAATTGCTGGAGAATGCGATTCCACAAGGAAATGGCGTCATACATTGCACTAGTCAAATGAAAGACACTGCTATAAATATTTTTTAACTACGCTTAAAGGTGCCATTCTGGTCCATGGTGTATTAAAACCTAATTTCAGTTTGAAAATAATGGTCCACTCTGTATTACAATGGATTTACTGCAAGAATAATACATCTTACTATTACAATTACTCCGCGATTCACTAAAAGTGTTTGGTGGAGGGTGCATTGCACCTATCAGGAAAGGTAATGGTTTGGAAGGGATATACGGGATATGGCAGGTGGCGCCCATGGGCTATTGTGAGGAACCATCCCAGCATTCGCCTGGAGCGATCTAGGGAAACCATGGAAAACCCAGATCAGGATGGCCGGAGTGCTTTATCGGAAGCTACTCCTGTCCGATTTTGTGTTTACTCGCCCGGTAAATCCATTCTATTCCATTCCCTAATCGCTCGTGGAAAAAATGAGTAGAGAAATGAATCGGTTCTTGCCCTGATTTCTTTTATCTTATTTTCGCGGGTCATTCCGAGATATGAATGTTGCTGGTAGCAATATGTGTTTGCTGTCATTCCAAAATACGTTAGTCGAGAATTTTTCAATTAGCTTCCGTCGAGAGCAACGCCTTCGGTGCTCCAGGTCTTCCCAACCTAACTCCTTCAACATGGCACTTACGCTTTCCCTCCAACTATATATATCTGTCACGAATCGAGCGGCTCTTCTTTGGACCATCTCTAATGCCTCCATTAATCCCTTTTGATGTGGACCCCATACAGAGCAACAATATTCCAAGTGAGGCCTCACTAGTGACTTGTACGCAATCGATTTAACTTCCGGAGTGCATTGTTTTAAATTAAGATCTAGAAATCGAAGCATACAATTTGCTTTCCCAATTACATTCTCGATATGCTCATTCCACGACAAATTATTACAAATTGTTACCCCTAGGTATTTAGCGGAATCTACCGTTCTAAGGACAGTGCCATTAATTGTATATTCAAAGCTAAATGGTGTCACCTTTTTACTTACACACATGACTTGGCACTTTTTAGTGTTTAACTCCAACTGCCAATCTTTACACCACGCAATTATTTTCATAATATCGACTTGTAACAAAGCGCAGTCGTCCTGGGTTGTGATTTCACGATAAATAATAGCATCATCGGCAAATAATCTTTTCATTCCCCTTATTATGTCGCACAAATCATTAATGTATATGAGAAACAACAGAGGCCCTATCACGCCTGTGATTAACTACAGCAGTATTATGACATCATTAGTGAATGTTGTTGTAGTAGAATTGCAATCTACAGTAGACCCAAAAATCTTGTATTTGCTGTACTATATATGAGAAAATTTGAACAACAGGATAGAAAAATAAAGATATGGTAACCAAATGACAGGAAAAATTATGAAGAATATCAAAAAAAATGTAAGGGACAAGATTCTCGTAGGGAAAATGGAGACAGTGGGAGAGGAGTTGGAAGGATTTAAAAGGGTGTTGTTTGTAGTGACAGAAACATTGTGTGAAAGGACTAGTAATACCAAAAATTGGAAAAGGGACTATAAGGTGGAAGAAGCAGGGGAGTTTACAAAAAAAGGGTCCTTTAGAGAATGATTCAAGCAGACGACATGAGTTTAAGGGAGTAGTTTACAATGCGATACATGTTGTAACTAACATGGTGCACATGAAAGCAACATATTAATTACTAATAATAACTAAATTCCTTGTGCCTCTTATTGTACAAAGAACATTCTAGTCCAGGCTGCATTTCAAGCTAACCATTATCTTTGCTAATATTGCTGCTACAAAATGAAACAGACACACCTAAACACATGAAATGTATTGCGAACTACATTCCAAGTAATAGCAATGTTGTTTATATTGGGATGCCTAGTTTGGGTAGCATAAATTATCACAATTAATTTCATCATACACCCTCAGTATGAACTGTAACTGAACTAAAGCATACACAATAAAACTGTTACTGTATTGTGATGAAAACTTGTGTAATACCTAGATTGGGATACCGCTGCAACTACTTACCTACCACCTCGCGATGTAAACACTTCCGGATGGAGAGAGTATGACGTCACTACGTTGCTGAATGTAATGTATATGTTCCGTACGCAGCTTTAAATCTCTCACCAATACGTCTCATATCGTGAAATCGTTAATTTTGCAACAGTATAACAGGAATAATTTCATTGACGATGAGGTTTTAATGCTGCCTGGACCACACTGAAACATAAATATCGAACACCTTATTGCGGATATATAGTTTCTATGTCGTATCTATCGCTGTTACTGTCGTTTATATGTTAATGCAGCCTGGACCACAGTGAAACGTAACCATCGCACACGATATTGCTGGAACCCAATTTCCAAATCATATCTATCTCTGTTAGTATGGTCCAGGCTGCGTTACAACCTCAGCCCAATACTGTAAGCGCAAACTGTTATTGACGAAATCTTTTTTTATAAACATTTTATTTCCTGTGAACGATTTTAATAGCAATTTCAGCCACACCAGGAAATATAGAAGAACGGAATCAAATACAAATCAATGGAATTGTGACTAATAAAGTTAATGTTACTAATGAATGTTATAAATTATCAGTATGGAATGTTGTTGAGATAGATACTAACACCTTTGAGTGGCTGACACAGTTACATGCGGCTGAAATATGGCATCAGTACAAGCAAAGGAAATTAAAAATAAATCTTAACAACTTACATCATTTCACGTAATATTAGTATGAATGTAGTCTATGTTGTGTAGATCTGAAAAATGTGGAACTACTTTAGTTAAAACAAAGCAATGATGAAAGTAACAGAACACTTAAGGAAACAAAATTAAAATTATTTAAAAAAAATTAAATTACTTATGCCCTCTGCTGTCAAGTGCCAGTTCTAATAACAATCTATCCAAATTGCCGCTATCAATGACAAAATATCTCTTACATATCTGTGGCCAATGATTTTAACGAATACTTTAACATAAAATGAATCTATTATTAAATAAATCAAATCTACTAATACTTATTATGTCGATTTAAACTCAATACATACTTTTATTTCAGTGTTCTGACAATTCATGGCTTAGTGTAATTCCTCGTGCCTTGCGTTGTAGCAAAAGGTTTCAGTTTCCATTCGGGTTCAGGTTTCATTTCAACCTAGTCACGTTAACTTCTCGCCAGAAAAACAATACTTCAATCTCACGCATATTAATACATGAACTGTTTCGCGTTTTAGTGGCAATAATGCATCGCAATATAATTTTGATCAAAAATCTTCAAGGGTTTTTGCACATTTCTTTTTTGTGATTCAGGCTGGTAGTAAAACGTTTGAATGGTTGACACAATTGCTGAACTCATAGGCTCAGTAATATTACGCAGTGAAAGCAAAGGAAAT
Source organism: Vandiemenella viatica (assembly GCA_031002005.1). Lineage (NCBI taxonomy): Eukaryota > Metazoa > Arthropoda > Insecta > Orthoptera > Morabidae > Vandiemenella > Vandiemenella viatica. The sequence continues at coordinate 68,293,803 of CM061914.1, forward strand.
TAAAATAAACCTTATGAACTTGCATTATGCCACATATTATTGTTCTAAGTGTAGTGTAGGATTGCACAGTTCCCTGATCAATGTCCAACTATTTCCACAACCGAGCGGGGCATTGTAACGGTTAGCGTTCTCGCCTCGCATTCGGGAGGACGGCGGTTCGAATCCCCGTCCGGGCATCCAGATTTGGGTTTTCCATGGTTTCCCCAAATCACTCCAGGCAAATGCCGGGATGCTTCCTTCAAAAGGCCATGGCCGAATTCCTTCCCATTCCTTGCCCCCCATCCTTTCCCGTCTCTAAAGACCTCGATGTTAAAAAGAGACGTAAAGCAGTTTAGAAAAACAAAAAAACTATTTCCATTCAAACGAATTAATAATTTCAATAATAGGACACAGTTTAAAATATTTTGAAATAAACTAAATTATTCATTCCCTATGCTGTAACATCAAATGCCACTTGTAATTCTGATCCATCTTAAGTAATACTTTAACCAAACTTTTCTCAGCATTGATGCTCGAAATACAAAGCTTTTATCTTACAATATCTATGGACAAAGAATTTAAGGAATACTTCAATATATCAAAAGAATATTACCTAAATATAAGCATCTAATGATTGATATATCGATTTTAATGCAATACGTACATTTATTTCAGTGTTCTGTGAGTTAATTTATTCACTGTTGCTTGGAAATGTTATTAAATAATGCGCACGCCCACAAATAATATCGTAAAGCGTGACATCATAGCGCAACGTCATAGCTTGACGTCACCCCGTGACATGATGAAGGCGTGACAGCTTGTCTATTACACTAATAGATATTAACAGTTTTATAGTTAATGTGATGTAAAGTTTTGGAGAAGTAAAAAATTTAAAATTTTCTGGGAAGTTGCATCAACCCATGTACAGATGAGTTGTGTAGACAAGCCTAAAACTTAATTTCCCAATCTGGTACAATGTTGGCTAAAAAAATAGGAGAGGAAAAATTCCCTAAAATATTTCTGAGTATTTTCTTTTTGTGATGTTTTGTTCCTGATCACTCTGTTAGATTTCTAATCACCCAGTTTTAAGGTAGCAGAGGTAAGGAGGAAGTAGCTGTAGAGATGGGCTTATATAATGAAAGAAGATAGCAAAGGTAGTAAGAAAGTACTATAAGGAATGGTAAAAATAAATATGAAATATCTGAATGAAAATGCCAATTTGCTGGATGAGAATGGAAAGGTAATAAACAGTACAGAAAAACTAAAAACATGTTAACCCAAATTGGACACAGGATGAGATAGTATTACAGGAGTAGGAGAGGTAGAAAAAGGGGAAGAAATGGAAGCAGCTATGAGTAAGTTGACGGGTTGAAAGGCACCAGGCATGTGAGCTTGGAAATAGTAAGAGCAGAAGCAGTAGTAGCAAAGCAATGGTTATATCATGTGATGGTAAAGGTATGTAAGTAGAGGATATCATTGGAAAACTGGAAGAAAGGAATAATAATTCTTTTAAAAAAAAGAAGCACAAAGGAGTTTAAGAACTATAGAGGAATCACACTGATGTATCGCTGGGACAATGTGTATGAGAAGATCCGCGAGGAAAAATATGTGATAGGGTTGAAATAGAGCTAAGAGAAGAGCACCATGGCTTCATACCAGGCAGATCAGTGGTGCAAGAAGCTGCAAGAAAAACATTATGAGTATGGAAAGGACCTGCTGTTGGTATTCATTTTACTTAATAAAGCATACAATGTAAAGACATGGGGAAGGCCATTGGAAACAAAAGAGACCCAAAAGAAACTATCAGTAGAAAGACAGAATAATACCAGGGAAATGAGACAAGTCTTTGGAGACTTGGTGGGGCGATGTTAGAGAGTACAGGCATCCAGTTTGTAAGCGTAAGGAAATGATAGAGGAGAATAGATTAATATGGTATGAGCATGTTGAGAGAAGAGGAGCAGAGAATACCAAGGAAAATTCACGAAATGAAGATTCAAGATAGACAACCCAGAGGATAGATGGCCGAGAGGTATGGATGAGTGTGTATGGAAGAAAAGTGAGGAGGACTGTACCAATGTGGTAACAGTGAGGTGATGTAAAGAAAATTGAGACTTGTACACAGAGCAGACCCAGCCAGTAGCTGGAAACTGTTCTTGATGATAATAGTACCAAATTACCCATGATGTCATACTGACTAAAGAATCATATACATCTGAAATTAATTTTACAGAGGATTGTTGTTAGGTTCATTTACGACTTTGACTAGTATTCAAATGTGGCTGCAATTTGGTGCTGTTAACAGTGACCATTTAACACTATTTAACAAAGGTACAGATGAGTATTTTTGGTTTATGAGCTAAGTGCTTTGCACTATTTTTTAATTACAACTTTTTACTCAGTTTTTAATTTCAGTTAAAGTTTGGCTATTTTTATGCTGTCAAATTCTTAATTGTTTACTGTTAGTAATATCTGAGCCTAATTGGATTGTTATATTTCCTTACATTTGAACCTGATACAGCTTCATGTTGACTGTAGATCACTTTCGACTTTAGGTGCACTTACCTTATTCTGCTTATAACATATCACTAGCACTTGGAGTTCTTGATAAATCAGTTTCCTTCGTTGTTTATTATTACTGCTGTGTTCGGCAGATATTTTCAAATTTTGGTCAATTCTATGTTCGTTAACTATCAGCATTTTTAATATGTCATAATGGCTCTCATATACCGTTGCATATTAACAGATTACCAACAGCAACTACCTGTGTTCCGTTTATTTACTTTCATTAAAGTGGAACAGTATCATTAACTCTTAACTAGAGGGTTTAATGTATGGTGCAAATTTGAAGGGGCAGCATATAGACTACACCTGATGATTTTTCCAGCCTCTGCTTCAAATATCCGCCAACTTTTCCTAGTTTATTGTATTAATATTTTCAGGAAGCATATTAGAAATAATTAAGGTAATGAATTAAAGGAAAAAAAAACAATAATAGTTTTAGAATGAGTTTGGAGAAATCGCATCTTTTGACAGTTTGTTCAAGAATGTCACTAGATTTTTCTAAAAATATCCTCTGAACTTGTATGATACATCATGTTTGAAGAAATTCAAGAACATTTGCGAATTTATAACTGCAATATTTAACAGTGCATAAACATTAAATTCATCAACATGACACATACATATGGGAGAAAGTAGATTGAACAGATTTGCTAGGCACATTGTACTCGGGGAATGTTCTTCTTCTTCTTAAGTCGCCTTCTCCTATTGGAGGTTGGAAGTCTACACATCTAGCTCTGGGCGTGAAACTGCAGTGTGGAAAGCCTCTTCTGAGTGCAAATGAACCATCTCCGAATGTCCTTCAGCCATGAATTCTTTCTCCTTCCAACAGATCTTTTCCCCTGTATCTTTCCTTCGACGATGAGTTGCTGCAGCTGGTACCTCTCATAATGTGTCCTAGATATTGCGTTTTCCTTTGCTTTATACTGAGCAGCAGTTCTTTTTGTTTCTCTATCCGATTAAGTACTTCTTTGTTTGAGATTTTCAGCACCCAAGATAGGTGTAGGAGACGACGATACAAATACATTTCAAAAGATTCAACTTTTTTTTCCTAGATTTTGGTCTAAGGTCCAGCTTTCACACCCATAAAGAAAAATGAAGAACACATAGAAGCTAATAATTCGCATTCTCAATTGCAGACTGAGATCTGATCTTATGAAAAAAAAAAAAATCATTCTAATAAATTGTCTCCTGGCCTGTTCTATTCTCGATTTGATTTCTTTCTTGCAATCAAACTGCTCATCCATCACAGTGCCCAAGTATTTGAAGGAGGATACTTGCTCGATCTTATTGCCTTTTATTGATATGGTTGCCTGGATTTTTCTCTTAGAGAAGACTACAACATTGGTCTAGGAAGTGTTGACAAACAGGCCAAACTGTGCTGGACTATATTTTCTGTTATGCGTTGGAGTGCAGATAGATCACTAGCTATGACAACAGTGTCATCTGCATACCTGATATTATTGATCACTTTTCCGTTTATAGTGATACCACTGTTTTCGTTCTCCAACATTTCCCTGAAAATTACCTCAGAATAAATGTTGAACAAGAGAGGCCTTGGCGAACACCTTTCCTGATTGCAGTCGCTTCTGATGTTCCTTGGTCAATTTTGACATCTGCAGTCTGATTCCAATACAGCATGCTGATAATGTGTAAATTATTTTGGTCAATACCAGTTGATCTCAGAATCTTTATCATATTTTCATGTCTCATGCAGTCGAAAGCTTTCTTATAGTTGATGAAACATGCATACACATCAGCATTCATGTCCCTGCACCTCTGCACTAATACATTTAAGGAAAAGAGTGCTTCACGTCTGCCAAGCCCATTTCGGAAGCCAAACTAGTTCTCTCCCATATGAGACTAACACGTCTTGTAAATACGGGTGTGTACGATTTGCATAAATATTTTCAGTACATGCGATAGACTGATCATACAATAGTCATCACATTGTGAGGAATTGGTCTTTTTCGGCAGTGGTATAAAAGTTGATCTCAGCCAATCATAAGGTATCTTTCCTGATGCATAAATAACATTGAACAATGATGTTAGGAGGCTGAGACCATTAGAGTCCTGCTCAGCTATTACTTTAATAACTTCAGAGTAAACTCCATCAGGACCTGTGGCTTTACCATTCTTCTGAAGTTTAATGGCATGTACTACTTCACTCTTTGTGATTTCTGGACTGGCTTCATTTATTCTTTCGTCTGGTGGAGGAGGATCATCTCTGTCGTCTTTAAAAAGAAGTTCAATATATTCCTTCCACCTTTTAAGTTTTCCTTCAACTCCCAGGATAATTTCATTCTTTGCATTCCTCAGTATTTGTCCGCGCCACTTCCTTTGTACACTACTCAGCTCTTTTACCATTTTGTATAAGTTAAGGTGATAGTGTTTCCCCTGGAGTATCTCAATTTCCTTACATTTGCCAGACATCCATGTTTTCCTTGCTTCTCTGCATTTTATGTGTTTGTCTTTGTGCAGGTTTTTGTATTTTACGGGATCCTTGGTTTTATATTTCCTTCTTTCTTTCATAAACTCGAGGATTTCATCATTCATCCAGAGCTGCCTTTTGTTGTTAGTGATGTGCCAAATATTATTTTCCTGGACATGAGTTATGCTGTCTTTTATAAAGTTCCAGGTAGATTCTACTTCTATAGGACAAGTCTCTTCCATAACTTTCATCTTTTCCTCCAGAGCAGTGCCAACATTAGTTCTCACTTCGGGAATTACTAACCTTCTTACATCTATGCATCTTGATGTCCTTTCTTGCTTTTCTAAAGCGCTGAAATTTAAAGGACATTACTACTGGGTTGTGGTCACTATTAACGTCAGCACCAGGATAGGTTTTTACGGATTTTACATATTTTTTTAGCTCTTGTTTCACCAGAATAAAATCGATCTGATTTCATAATGTTCGTAGGAGGTTTAAAATGGGGATGGGGGGTGGGGTGAGAGTTTAGAAATGACGCCTAGTATACTCTGTACGCCAGCCCTCCAGTTGAGGGTTAACATAAAGAACATTTCTTCACTATCTTCACTCAGTACTAAATTTCATTATAATAATCCAACTAATGCCAATAAGTTGAGTCTTGCCCAGTGGTGTTTTGTACCATTACTTGGACTGATTACTGAACAGTCTGGTGGCTCAGTTGGTTAAGGTGCCTGATTGGGGTTGCTGAGCATCTGTAAATGGCTACGATGTATATTTTTGAATGGGGAAGGCAATTAGCACTGTAGAATTCAGGAAGAGTAGTATATGTCACCCATGGAACTACTTTATGCTGTTTGAGATAAAGACGTTATAATACTGCAATTGTAATACTGCATTATCAGTCTTGAAACATTTTATTACCTAGTAGTAATTAGATTGAAATACACTTTGGACCAGCAGGATACTGTTAATATTACTTTCTGAAGTAGTTCTAGTGGTTTCATCTTATAAAGAAGAAAAAATAATATACATATGAACAGAATTGTTTTCTTTTTGGTAATAAGAAATACAATATAAGTTACAACTAGATGTAGGCTACTAATTATAAGTATATTAAAAAAAATTGTGACATATTAAATATTTGGTGTACATTGCTCTTCTTTTTCCCTATACTACTATATATCTCTCGTTTATGTCTTTTTTTTATAATTTAAATTTTAGATGTTAAATTAATAGTTATACCAAATTTTTAAATTATTTTCTATTGTGATTAATCATGAAAATTTAGTCAGTTGTTTGTGCTGGTGATGTTAAGAAAAACTTAGGAATATTAGGCTGTAGAAATTTACAAGTAAATTAGATTTTTAATTTTATTCCTGATTTTAGAGCTGATAATGAAAATTCTTTAAGTCAGTTTAAAGTCAAATAAGTGTAGGGATAGAAAACCTATCAGTTACCAGAGTCTGTGTTAGAGGTTTGTAGGGTCAAAAAAGAAAAATCCAGTACAAACATTTGCCAGATGATTAATTGATTATTTGTGAGAGGAAAAGATATAGGGACCAAGGAGTGTTCATGTGGCAGGGTATTATGCCAGTGCATCTATTGGCCTTTGCTTCATTTATCTTTCATAAGAATAAGGGGTTCACCTCAATTATAGCTTTTTTTTTGGGGGGGGGGGGGAGTTACAGTAAAACTAACTAAAACTTTGGTAAGTGATTGGTTTACTTTACATGTTTCTCATTTTTAGTTTTTCTACAGTAGATGTGGTGTTTTCTTTTCTTTTAGAGTAATGAGCTATCAGAAGACATAATAATAAAATTCACTTTTGGCAAGTGTGTGTTTATATGAAATTTTTGTTTTCATTACTATAGTAGTTCGAGATCCATTAAACGTCGGCGGTTTGATGATGAGCTTGTGGAATCGAGCCTGGGGAGTGCAGGATCATTGGCGAAAATGGCTCGAGGCCGCACACAATCAATTTCCAGTCCAGGGCTAGGTTGGTACTGCACATTATTTGGCTATAGAGTGCACTTGAATTTTTATTAACATGTGAGAGTTTCTAGCTACAATGTTTATAGCCCATTTTGTGTAGTTATCTATAGTAGTGTACCATCCTACTGTCAGCTGAGGTTATATTGTTTTAAGCTGTACTTGCTTACGTACTTGTCCTTTTTTTATTTTTGAAAAGTGTGTTTACATTTCCCCAAATGTGAAAAAGTCTATTTGATGGAAGAATCTGACATTTAAAGGAAATTTACAATTCTGTTTATGATGTTATTAACAAATCAAATTGTCTATTTTAATATCATTGTTTTTATTTTTTTGTTAATCCTATGTTTACTTTTTTTGGCTTTGAGAACTAACCACTGTCAATGCTCTTACCATATTGTATCACAGATGTGCTTTAAACAATTAAAGATATATAGGGTAAATCTGTGATATTAACATTCTTTATTTTTTTGGTGTGTGTTGTAATTAACATCAATAAGATATTGACCCTTTTTCCCATCTTTAAACTGCACATCTCAAATATGTATTGCAGAAACAATAACCTCTGGAGCAACTGTACCTACAACTTCTGTTGTTTCGACATCTGCGCCATCCATTCCTCATGAAAGCAGACAGCGACGCACTGGAGGTTCTAGTGGAGGCCGCATTGGCAGCTCTTCAAGTGGACGCCGCAACAAGCGCCCACGTCATGCTCATTCTGTAGCCACCAAAGACCTAGGCCGATGGAAACCCACTGATGATCTAGCATTGATCACCAATGTTCAGCAGGTTATATGATGTATTTAAATCTGTCATAATGATTTCTTTCAAATATTGCAACAGTTTCTTGTGTAATTAATGATCCCACTGTCAGTGACCTCAGTGAACTTTTGAAGCTGTAATACATCATAACAGTGTCCAAAAGATAATGTTTTAGGATGGGAGATGATTTGGTTTTGAATACTAATAGCAGCAGAGAGAATTTTAAATGTTTTAAGATGTTCAGGAAGCAAACTTTGAATGTAGTCATTGCGTTGATGAAGTGGGTCTGAGATCAACATTTTCTTATTTTGACTAATTTTCCTGCCATTCATAACAATTAGTAGCCACTTTTTCTTCATCTCAGTATTAAGAGTTTAAAAGTTTTGATTTTCTCCCCTTGTTATCAGGAAGTAGGTATTGTAGTAACTGATTGTTTCTTTTTTTATTCTATTAAAATTTACTGTTCATCTCAGTTCTTTCCATACATTTACAGAGACAATTAATGGTTATATTTCACTAAGACAGAAGAATGCAATCACTTAATAATGATAGATAACCAAAATCAAGAGAGTGGTTATCAAAATTCAAATAAACACTTATATTGTCATCAATCTGCAGAATATGCAAGAAAATAAATAATAAGAAGTAAGGCTACTCTTATGAAATACTTAGTACATATTCTGTTCAAGGAATGTACTTGCTCAAAGAATGTAGCAGTTTGTACATTATTTTTCTTTGCTGCCATTTTATTTGGGAAGGCTAGAAAAATCTATGTACTTCCCTTCTTAAGTTCATATTAACATCTTACTGTGTACAAAATTTTCTGATTTAGAATATTGCCTAAAATTATTAGCTCTTGTAAACTTTGAATCTTCTGTACCCCATTTAAGTTAAAGCAGGTACTTTTTCATGCACTCATTCACTGAAGAATGTTGATAAAGGGTATTGCAGAAGAATTTCTATTGTTTGCTAAGTCAACCCCTATCATTTCCAAATAATTGGAGTGGTCAGAAAAGACCAGCAGTTAATATTAAATTTGAATCATGGTCACAAGTGTTTGAGAGATTTTGGAAGCCAATAAAAATCCTGCTGAGACTGGGATTTAACTCTGGACCTGCCAACCCTTACATGCCATGGAGCTACTTTACCATTACATAATATCACAAATAATCTTTGACAAAATGATATATATATCTATACTCCACATGATATATATTTTGAGTTAATTGCTTTCAGTCTCATTTTGGATTTCTTGTGTATAACTTTTAACTTTTTCCTTTGACTTAAATGTCTACATTTTTTTCTAGCTTAATTAATTTATTGCTTTTGTATATTTTCAGACTAGTGACTTGCGAATGGTGCACCGAGCTACAAAGTTTTCGTGCCGCTTCACAGTTCAAGAAATCCAGCAGCGCTGGTATGCTCTTCTGTACGACCAGGCTGTATCCCGTGTTGCTGTAGCAGCAATGCGAAATCTCCATGCTGAGATTGTTAATGCTGTCCGTAGTCGAGCACTCTTCAGCAAAGCTGAAGAACAGTTGTTGCAGACTGTTAAGTCGGTATGAAATCAATTTTGTTGGTTGTTAGACAGAATAAAACAAGTGGTGTTGCTAATTTATTTGGATACCATCTTCAGCTGATGAGTATCTTTTACTATGTATGTAATGATAGTGCATCTAGCCTTTAAGTTTCTGTATGGACCAAAGTAATATTCAATATTAGCTAGCGAATGATGTATGTATTTCGTATATTGTGTTTATCTCTTATATTAAAAAAGATCTCTAAAATGTTGAAAGATGGAAGAAGAATAGGCAAAGATAACACATCATTTACAAAACAAAATTAAAAAACTGTTTTCATGGTATATGAGCCTATGAGCCTTATGATAGACTTGGATATCAAGGTAGTTAGATATAGTAGGGGAATTTAAGGGGTGAGAATGTCTGTGAGTGGGACAAAAGTATGTGGTTCCATAACAGTGTTCCTGAGAGACTTATGCAGGATGGCTTCCAATTGCCTTCATGAGTGTGAAATCGTTTTTAAGCATATGGATAATTTTGGTAGTTAATATATTGAGCGTAATGTGTAGTGTATTATAGAAGGGTATTTTATTCTGGCTTACTCTTCTGAAGAGCACAAGGGGGAAAAATTAATAATCTCATCCATGGATGAATCGCTGCCAATAGTATTGTGTGGCATCACTCCTTAAATTTAATCCAGGACTTGGTGACAAGGAACTGGAAATCACTATCTCTTCTACCCTGCTGGCTAAGTTCTGATTAATGAAAATTCCTTTCAGCAGCAAGGCTTGAGCCGGATAATATCATGTAGATATCCACAGGCCATCTTGATGTCCCAGTCTCTTCATCCAATGAAGCAGGCTGTGGAAGACTGGAAAAATGAATAACAGATTGATAAAAAAACTATCCTGATACAGGGGTGGATGAATTTCAGCACAATTGGGAACCACCTTACCAGACACATCTGTTCCCTGTCTCTGATTATTCCTCCCATTTCTTCTAACCTCATATCTTGTATTTTATTCTATTTTGTTCATTTCATATTTTTTTAATTTCATTTTTGCTGTCATTATTGATTATTACTTTATTATTGATTATTGCTTTAGTTATCTATTTAGAATTATTCTCCTACTTGCTCTTCCAAAGACTGTTACAGACAAACTTCTTAGCATCCAAATAGCCCTCACCTGCCCCATCTGAAACCATCAACCCGGGCTCATTGCTATATTCTTGTGATCCTGGTTCCCTTCTCTGTTTCAGCTATCATATGGCACACTCACAATAGACAACAAGTAGAATTAATGGGTGCCTGAATTACTTTTTTTTTGTATTTTTCTTGTTTTGAATTTGCATTTTGCCATCAATCTTCATCCTTTTGCTTTGGTTTGGTGATGGAGTTTCTTGTTCTGTTTCTTATTTCATATTTCTTTTTTAAAAAATATTTTCTTTTACGTTTTGGTTACCATTGATTTGTGTAATTGTTATATGAGTGATAAAATTCACAAATTGTAGTTATTTGTTTTGTATTTAATTTATTTTCATCTTAGATATGAATGTTTGATTCTTATAGTATAAGCTGAAATAGCCAAGTATTTTTCTGATCTTACATTGCTTCCAGTAACTATTTGCTTTAGTATTTGATCAGCCTATACACATAGTATGGTTCTTGATTGTTTAATATTAATAGCAGAGTTCATTTATAGAAAGTTTTAGAAAAAAAACATTGTATAAACCCAGATATTTCCTTTAAAGTTCTTGTAGTTGCTACTTTTCTTTAGTTCGAGAAATAAAATACAATCATTAAGTTGAAGATTTGTAATGACTATCTTAATTGGTTCTATAATTTTTTTAAATTTACCTCAAGGTTCACAATATTCTTATCTGTGAAAACATTCATAAATCATGCAATTTATACTGGCTTGAATATTTATAGTGAAATTTTGGATCAAAATAATGTTCTTAAAGTCTTTCATACCATTTAAAAACTTGACATCAGGAAGATATTACCGAATAACATTTGTGAAATGTTCATTCTTTTATTTCAATGGAATTTAGTCAGGAAGAAAGTAAACCATAGGCTGGGAAATATTAGTTCTTTGAATGCATTCATAACCAGATGTTCTACTTTTTGTAAGCTTGTTTTACTTCCTTATCACCCAAATCACTATTTACATATCTAATCACCACACATTCAAATCACAGACAGATTTCCCCTTACAATAATTTATTCTTGTCCACTGTTATGTAGAAGAGTTTTCTAGATTTTTCACAGTTTTTATCTAATTACTTATGATAGTAATTAGCTGGTTTAATTTTAATGATTAGTTTGCTTTATTGTATGTACTCAGTGTAAGGATGTCCAAGCTGTCTTGGAGTGAATTTATAAAGCCATGTAAGTTGTAAATGTTGCTGTTGGATCAAGTTATTAATCTACATGATCACAGTCTACACCAGCTAATTCATCAGGACCCATTTAATATCCCATTCTAACATTCAGAAATCTAGCTCAAATTTAGAAATATTAGGGGATTGAATGTGGGCCTTCCTTGCTGAGCTCTTTTTCCTCCCTTCTTCCTACAGGTTAAAATCTGTCTACATGAAGATCTTGCATTGAGCAGTTTACAAACAGACAAGTAAGGCCACAATATTATTTGATTTTAAACCAAGTGTAAGTTAAGGAACATAAACATTTAAAGTATTTAAATAATGAGAAGGAAACTTTCTCAATTTTACTATGCAAGGAAGTAGGGAACTTGCTTATGTTAGTGTAAAGGCAGAATAAAATTTCTGAAGATATTTGGCATGAACAGTTACTTCTTTCAAAGCTAATTAAATTTTAATAAAGTGAAATACTCTCATGTAATTTAAGATGTGAATCCAGCTATATTTAAAAATTAGTGGTGAATTTTGCTGGGAAGAATTTTAATGTTATGGAACAACTTATCAGAAAAAACTAACTACTAGTCAAATTACACACTTTATTTCAGTGTTGTAAATGCCTTTCATTTGAACAACTTTATGATTAATAATTTCTAATGAACATATTAAAAGAATCCATTTGTATATTGATTTTTTTTAGTATTCTTGTGTATCCTAAACTATTACCAGTGAAATCTAGAACTGTTAAATTTAATTGGCTTACTAATTAGCTGACTTGATTTTGTCTTTCTGTTGTAATTGTTTGAAGCAAATATTAAGGAATTTTGCTGCACCATTAGAAGTAAAGATAGTATTTATAAAGATTTTAAGTCTTCACTTTAGAAATGATGCATAGATTGGGTATAATATATTCTGACACTGAATAACAAATGTTTTGTGAATGATTATAGAAATCAAAAGAAAATCATTGGATGATTTGTTGATTTCTTCTTTGAAATGTTAAGTTATGGAAACAATTTTGCTGTGTAAATTCTTTTAAGTAATTTACTATGTCCAATTAATCATTTCTATTGTTTTTATCAGTGACTCATAAATGTGACATTTCATTCAGTAAGAATAATTTAAGGTCATCCCATATCTTGCAAAGAAATATCTGGCAGATTGGCTTTGTATCTTAGTATCAGAATAATGCTTTTGTTTGTGTGACATTGTTATTAAAAATATCTTTAGAAATGAGGTCTCTTAGTGAATTACCATCTGCTGTTGTTTTGTTCCATAATAATTACTGCACCATGACTCTAAGATTTTTCTCTTTGCTGTATTCTGTTTGGGCTTATAGCTTTCTTGAAATTGTTTTTAGTGTCTTTGTTGTTAGTTTTTGTACAGCATTCTTATGGTAGTTGAATGAGCTATTTGAAACAAAAGACAACAGCTGGAACGATACACTGGTTTTTTACCCTTTATAATAATTGTACTCCTTCTGTGTACTTACGATATGGCATCTCGTCTGTCACGGAACGCCACGTATAATCTTTGTACTTTTTACTAACCTTCTTGTTAGTAAAAGGTGCCAATACTTCTCTTTTATTCCACCAAAAGAATAAAAATAACCATCAAAACATCCACTTGGCTTTTTTATTTTTAATTTACATTAATAATTGCATCCTTCTGTGTACAGATACAACTCACAGTTATTTTCCAAGCGTACCTCTCTGCATACTGCTTTCATCTCTCCTTGCCCAAAGATCTTCTTTCTGTACTGTCCAGAGATTTTCATGTACTTTGTTCATCTGGTAATAACGATACTTGGAATTCTTTGACATAATACTTAAAAAATAGTAATAACCCGATATAAAACACTTTTAACAACATACACATATAATCAGTTTACATTAATCAGAAACCAAATAGTGATTCGAATATCAATAAACACTTCCCATTGAAATAATAATAAAACAAAAACATTAATTACTAACTCTTTAAAAACTAAGATGCTGTGTATTCTTACACCTTGAGTTACTGTTATTTATTTTTCGTAAATATTTCTCTTTAATTCCTGCAGTATTCCCTGTCAGCAGATTTTTGACTTTGTCTCCTTTTCTATACTTGTATAATACAGGCATATGCATCAAAAGATTTCTACTTTACCATATACTGTAATATCAATTTTACTTTTGCCCTTGTTGGGGTCAACATTATATTGTTTCATGTTAACACTTATTTTATTAATTTTATTGTTGCCCAATTAATTATTTAGTGTTTTAAACTGAATAGCAAAAAAAGGCTAAAACTTTATAATTAAAAAAAAGGTACAGATTAAAACAAGCACTTGTAATAGTGGAAATATTTTTGCAAATGATTCTTATTTTCTGTGATTACTGTATGATTTTTTTTTAATCTTCTTCATTCAAAATTTCCAATTTCCATTAGTATGGAATAATTAGTTTTAAATCTAAAATTTTTGCTTCAGTCTTCAAATCCTGGATTAGATGTTTTTCAAGAGCTGCTTGAAAAGAATTGTACAGTGTTTTATCCAGCCCGCACAGCAAAATCATTAATGAATCACTGGAATCTTATGAAGCAATATCACCTCCTGCCTGATCAAGTAGGTGAGTTGTCCCTCATATTCTCTCAAATTTCAGATGTTCCTTAACGTCTTCTATGATTATCTAGTTCTTGTTTTCTTCATTTTACTTCTGCTGCTATAATGTCAAATAACCTGTAAACTTTCTCTGAAGTTCAAGCATTGCCCAGAGGAGAACATATACTTAATTTCTCTGATGCTGAGGATCTGATAAATGATAATGAACTTGCTGACCAGAGTGATGAAGATGTTGAATACGAGTTAGCAAGAGCTGACAGGTAAAGAATTTTTTCCTTGTAATTTTGCACTAACTAATTTTGAACTCATGAATTTGAACTATTTTTGAAATGCTTTTTTAAACAAGCTATTGACTTGCATACAACAGATGTACCTACCAGATTTTGGAATACAATGAGTGAAGTATCCATATTAAAGTTTCTAGGCTACAAATATATGATTACATTTAATTTTTTATAATATTTTAAGGTATTCTGATATGTTGAAATAATATATATATATATATTTGCAGTGCTCACCCCGACCATAAAATATATATAAAAAAGCCCTAATTCTTGTTGAAGGAATATTTTATTAGCTTTGCCTACTTTTTTTTTGTCTTTAAAATTTAGAATGCCACTGTATTAAACAGATCCTTAATTTCCATGTTGCTTTCTTTCAGGTTAATCAAAAAAGAAATCAGATTACTTGAAAATGAGATGGGTAATTGGCAAGTTCTAGTAGATTCAGTAACTGGCATAAGTCCTCCAGATTTTGATAATCAAACTTTGGCTGTTCTTCGTGGACGTTTAGTGCGATACCTAATGCGATCACGTGAGGTATTGAACATAACACTTTTTTTATTGGTTTCATAAATTATTCAGTCACTTGCATTTGTTAAGTTCAGGACAAATCATAGCTGCTTTATTATTATAAAAAATAACTAGACTTTGGAAACTATTTATTCTATGTTGTTAATAAGTTGTTGTTGTGCCATATTTCTTTTATTT
This sequence comes from Vandiemenella viatica, assembly GCA_031002005.1. NCBI lineage: Eukaryota > Metazoa > Arthropoda > Insecta > Orthoptera > Morabidae > Vandiemenella > Vandiemenella viatica. Next base: position 68,309,013 of record CM061914.1, read on the forward strand.
TAAAATTTACTTCATTAAAAAAAAGCACTATTTTTGTTTTGATAGTTGCTTTAATACCACAGGAATCTCTGGAAATAATTGTTTCTAAAGGTAATGACATGGCTGAACAGATTAAATGTTTCACCTGCTTATAGACCTCACAGTACTGATAATAGCATATTTCAGGACTTTGAAAACTTATTAGTCATTATTTCAGTATATATGACATGTTTTCCATTGTACCTTGAGTTCCCAAATGGTTACCTTCCAAGAATCACATGTTTGTAGAACTCCGTAACTTTCAGATATGTTGTTGTAAACACACTTGGATCAAGAGATGTAAAATTCAAAATTTCTTTATTATGACAGTAATGATAAGGTGAAAAGAACTCAAATTAGAAGTAAATGGGAAGTAAACACATCACTCAAAAAAGTTAGAGGCAGGAGAATTGTGATGAGACAAAAACTTTGTCTGAGCATAATATTTTGCGAGACTTATATGGCAGCTGGTTTAATACATGTGTTTCAAATGATTAAGTCACACCTGAATTATTGTGTATTTGTGGTTGTCTTTTTCTTTTACTGTCACTGCGCTTGTATCTTATATCTGAGGGTTTTACTTTCCTGTTCTTCATTTTAATGTAGTATACAATACATGTAACACATATAAGATTATAATATTTAAACTCTTAGTAAATTTGTAATAACTGTTTTCTTTTTTTCTTTAAATGCCTTGATTTTCTTCAATGCCAGAAATCCTCTCATAAAATACAATTATACAGGGCGTTCGCCGGAAAATGCAACCCTCCCAGTCTGTTGCCGTCGGCAACTTGCTCGGACAACGGGCCAGCAGTTTCCGCCACACGGCGCCGTGAATCACCGCACTGTTTAACACCTCCGCTGCCCCAACAGTGCAGTGCAGTGACCCTTACATTGTTAAGAACGGTTTCTTTGCATTGTAGCTAGTTTGTGACTTCAGTCTCTTATTAATCAGTGTTGTGAATAAACGTTTCTTTGCGGTTTGGCTGGTTTGGGGCTTCATACTCTTACTAATCTGTACCGTGTTTGAGTGTGAGTAAAATTATGGTACGTTACAGTTTGCAACAAAGAATATTTCTCTACGATACATATGTGAAGAAGAAGTCGTTTAAAAAGTGTCGCAGTAAATTTCATCGCGAATATCCTGGCGCTTTACTGCCAGCTAAATCAACAATTCTGCGTCTGGTTAAAAAAGTAAGAGAAACGGGTTCATTTTTTTAACAAAAAGAGACTGTCGGTCAACCGTATTCTCACAGAGGAGAAAATTTGCGATATCGCTTTTCGACTAGAACAGTCACCCAAAAAATCATTAAGTCAGTTAGGGCAGCGTGTGTCTCGAAATATGTTCAGAAGATGTGAAATGTGCATTACACAAGAGTGTCAACACTTCCAGCATCTTTTATAAGGTAAGCTAATGAATTACGTCACATTTAAATGCTTAGCACATACAAGTTTATGAAATAGTCCGCGGCCGACGGTCGAACAATGCCGGGAGCTGACCGCTCGCTCGCCGCGAGCAGTTTCTTCCTTGTAGCGCTAACAGTGGGTTGCGTTTCCCGGCGAACGCCCTGTATTATGGATATGTTGGCTGATCCTACCAGTTTGGTCATACATGTATAACTCAGTCCCTGTATCTTGATACTCATTGTTAATCAGACCATTAGTTTGTGACAGGTTTTTATGACTTTTCAATGATTGCAGTATCAGTATCCAACTATTTTTGTCCTTTCAAATTTTAAATTAATTTTGGTAAATTTTTCATTTCCTCTGGCAATTTGTTCCATTCCCAGACTTTCTTATCTTCATAAGCAAGTTTTCTCTTTTCCTTATGCCTGAAGTTGAATGTCAGCTTGTGGTCATGGTCATCTCTTCCATTCCAAATATTATTTTTAATTCTTCTTCCAAGCCTCATATGTACGAGGTGCATTCAAAAAGTTTTGCACCAAAATTTATTTCTACAATACCATCAATTCTACGCAGCTGAAATTTTGACGCATTCTAACTTGAACCTTGTGCCTTTGTTGTGGGTAGTTGTTAGCTTCCCCACCAGGTGGGAGCACAAGAGGCATTGTTGAAGGTGGAAACTCTTAGAGAGGCATGTTACAAGCAGCATGCTGAGTTTGAGTGTCTCCTTGCCGAGGGAGAAAGTGTCGGGAAAATTGGTCAGTGGCTGTATAATGTGTACGGAACTGTCACTGTTTACCGAAGCACAATTAGTTGATGGTCGCAACGTGTTAAGTCTGCGGATGCATAGGCACGTCTCACTGACTTGCTGTAAAGCGGTCGCACAACCACATATGTGACTCCAGTGCTGGTGCAGTACACTGCTGAACTGATTTGGCAGAATTGACATATTACTGGGCAATAGTTGAGTGAAAAATTGTCCATCATTGACAGTAGTGGATACCATATATTCCATGAACTGGGATACTCTGTGGTGTTTGCTAAATGGACCAAAATGGAGCAAGCAAAAACATTTTATCTGAACTGTTGCAATGCTACGAATGAGAGGGGGCTGTCTTTTTATCCCATATCACTACCGTCGATGAAATGTGGGTTCATCAATTCAAGCCCCAAATGAAGTGACAGTCAATGGAGTGGCACAGTACCCAGTCGCCCCAATAACGAAAGGTCAAATAAGTTCCGTCTGCAGGAAAGATGATCACTATGTATTGGGATATGCAAGGTGTCATTTTGTTGGATGTGATGGATCAAGGATCCACCATACTCAGACACCTATGTTGCTGCACTGTGATGACTAAAGGAGAATGTCAAACATGTTTGACCTGAAAAGAACCTGTGTGACATACTGCTTCAGCACTACAATGCAAGACCCCACACAAGTCTGCGAACTCGTGAAACAATGACAAAACTTGGCTTTATTATTGTGCCGCACCAGCCCTATGGCCACAACTTGGCGCCATCAGACTTTCACATGTTTGGCCCTTCAAAAAATGCTCTTTATGTGATACACTTTGAATCTCAGGACATTTTCTTCATGCTGTGAAGAAGTGGTTTTTGTAACCAGAAACCGGCAGGTACCAAGAGGGTCTTCCAGTACGTTGGCGTAAAATCCAAGGAACTGACAGAGAATTCTTTGAAAAATATTCAGTATACCTGTACAATGTAGCAATGTGCTCCCCAATTTGCTCAGTTGTATGTTCCATACTTTCAGAAAAATAAATTTTGGTGCAATACTTCTTGAACACCCTTAATACCTTATTCATTCTCAACACTCTCTTTACACTACTCCTTTCTTCCAATGAGTCTCAGCAACATTGTGTCACATAATTTACTGATTGTGTTCCACTGTAATCACCATGAATAAATCTGTATATGGTGCCCAAAATCTGGGTGCCATACTACACCGCCATATTCAAACATTGGTCTAACCAAGGTTTTGTAACCCGATACCCATTGCAGATGTATATCCCTACATTTACCTCTCCATTAAGTGAAGGCTTTTGCAAACTCACTACCATCTTCCCAATGTTTCCTGCCTCGTTTAGTTTACTATTAAATGTTATGCCAAAATATTTACACTTGCAGTGTTCAGCAAGCAAATTGTCCCTCTTCCTCTAATCATCAGAAAACTTAATTTTTTTTCTTTCTTTCTTCCCCAACTTTGTACATCCTTTCACTATCACCTGTTACTGTCCACTCCTGTTTTAATGGTATTGTAAAACATTAAGTCACCACCAAACAACTTCTGATGGTAAACCACCAACACAATTATTCCTTAGAATATTGAACAGCAATGTCCCAATACATTTCCTTGTTTTGCTACCATTTTCACATCCACCTCTTTTACCACCATTTTATGCCTCACCCCTACAGGGGCCTGGTATGTAAGTGCCAGGTATGGTTTTGGTGAACTCGCGGTGCCCGAGCTGGAAAATTATGAGCGCTGCAAGTTTCCCACACCGTAAACTCCTACCATGCTTCAATGACCACGTGCAACCTCAGGGGCACCTGTGCACCCCATATATTGGTTATACTCGTGGGACCAAAATTCAGGACTTCACTAAAACCAATATAAAAACCTGCGGTATGGGTGTGCCGCAGGCTAATATAAATACACCCAGTTCTAAGAAGCGGGTGAGGGTGTTGCCGTTTTGTATCCAAAAAGGATTGCAGGGTGTCGTAGGGACGGGACCCTGAACTTTGTAAAGAAGCTGAGAAACGGGATGCTGCTGCTGGAAACATCCACCAGTAGGCAGGCTAACACACTCCTTAACTGTGTGAAGATCGGGGAGTTTGCGGTTACTTGTGAACTCCACAAATCCCTGAACTTTTCTAAGGGTGTAGTCACCTGCCGTGACATCGTTGACGTAGGGACCGATGAACTTAAGGATTGGGAAGATCAGAAAGTGGTTGAGGTACGTCAGATAACTCGAAGGGTGAATGGCAGTATTGAAAAGACTGCCACCTTCGTCCTGACGTTTGACACTCCAGTACTGCCAAAGAACATCAAAGCAGACTACATAAATCTGAACGTCCGTCCGTACGTTCTGGACCCGATGCGCTGTTTCCAGTGTCAGCGGTTCGGACATACGACGGTGTCATGTAAGGGTAGCCCCACCTGTGGTAAATGCGGCAAGGGGGCACATGAGCCGTGTGTCAGTTGTACACTACCACAGGTGTGCGTCAACTGCTCCGAATTGCACCCAGGCCTGGAGTAGAGTGTGTCAAGTGTATCTTGAAGAGCGCAAGATACAAGAGTTGAAGACCAAAGAGCGGATTCCCTATGGGGAAGCTAAAAAGAAGGCCAAGTTGCTCACCGCTTCAATTTTTGCAACCAGTTTTGCTAAGATGGCTTCAGCTCCAGTTAGGAAACAAAGTGTTGCTACCCAGATGTCCGTTGCAGACATGAGCACAAGTACTACGTGCTCATGTCAGTGCAAATGTGGTGCAAAATCGGCCAAGGTCAGTTACGACTAAGGCCGCGGACGTTGGTAGCAACACGTCTGTGACCCTAACCACACCAGCAGCAGTAGTGAAGGTTCCACCAGCAGAATCAGTTAAAGTCACTCCACCACCAATTACACCACGAATAGTGGCAGGAGTAGCCATTGCTGGAAGATTTCTCGGGCGTGCAGCCTGGTCAATTGAGCGCGAATGTACGAATTTTCGATGGCGTAACATGCCATCATCTTCAGGTAGAGTCCACTGGTTGGCGTGAAGAGCGCAGTCCGGGATGCAACTGCTGGTCTGCTCCGGGGGCGTCGATATTTATACCCTCGGACCCCGCCCCCCACTCCCGCCACTGCGCTTCGATAGCGGTGGTGGGGGTAGTGCGTTGCAACGCGTCGAGCAGTGACCATCAGTTTGTACGCCACCTCCGTCGCGCACAGTGCCTCGGCTCCGGTATTTGTGGAGCCGCTTCAGTGCTGGGTTCCAAGCTGGGCTTAGTTGGAACCCGTTCACACAGGAGTAGCCATAACAACTGCTACCCCTACTAAAAGCGGTGATCAGAAGGTCTGGGGCCCGAAGTTCAGGTAAACAGACCCGACCTAGTTTGTGAAATCCCCCTTTTCGTCCCCTCCCAGACTAGAAAAGGTGTGAAGAAGAAGAGGAAGAGCTGGCAGGTGACAGAAAAGTCAACTGAGTCGGAGACGTCTGTCCCTTCGGAGCCAGAAGAAACAGAAATGCTGGTGGATGACACTGGTCCTGTTCCTCAACAGATAGTGACCGAAGACCCACCCGAACCGAGGCGGGTGAAACTAAACGAATAGGATGGCCTCTTTACAGCCACCCATCCATGTGCATTGTTATAATTTTTTTTTATATTGTTATAATTCCTGTCTCGCTGGCCACTATACAGCCAGCAAGAGTTTTTAATGCTTTTGTGAACCTGTTTGGCCCTTTACAGCCATCCAGGTGTTGTACGGTCTTTGGTCCTGGTGGTCCCTTTTTAAGCCACGTCTTATTTTTGTGAATTATTTTATTTGCTGTCTGTATGGCCAACCCCTTTACAGTTGACAATGCAGACAGTATTTTAGTATATTTTTTAGACAAAGTATTAGCTGGTCATTGTTAGGGCACTAATGACCTCGCTGTCGATGCGCCCTATAGCCACAAAAACAACAACAACATTTATACCTCACTCTGACAAGCGCTTTTCGAAGATCCATTGTTCCACTGTCAAGTTTACCTCTTTTGTCCATTTCATCTGAAATTTTGAGATTCACACGAATATCCATGCCTGAACTCATATTGCTATTTTGCAAAACAGTTTCTTTCCTCACAAACATTGCTCATGTGATTGCATGTCATTCTGCCCATCAACTTACTTGCCACTGATGTAATAATAATAGGCCTGTAATTTTCCATCCTGTTTGTCTCGCATCCTACTTTAGCAGTCCTATTGTAGCATTTTTCCAGTCCTTTAGTAAACAGCTACTCTCTAGGCTCAACCTAAATATATTATGGTATGGTACAATGTCATATCATATCTTTAATACATTATCAAAGTTTACAGTTTTCACTGTATGGTTCACTTGTGGTTTACAGAATTTCGTTGTGACAATTCAAGCACGGGTAATACCGAGTTCTCAGGTCGGCCAGTTGAGGTCACAACTGAAGAAATGGTAAACAAAATTATTGTGCTGGAAGACCAACGAGTGAAAATCTGTGAGATAGCCAACATCATAAATATCTCAACTGAAAGTGTAAATAAGATTTTGTGCATGAGAAAGTACTCAGCTAGATGGGTACATAACTGCTGACAGTTGACAAATGGACTTTAATGGCAATATCACAAGAGTGTTTAAACATGTTCAAGTGCAGTCTAAATGAGTTCTTGTGATGTTATGTCACACTTGATGAAATATGGATATACTACTTTCTACCTTAAATGAAACTACAATACAAACAGTGGCAAAACAGTTCCATTGGTGTGAAAAATCACGGCAACCATTTTTGATATTCATGAGGTGCGGCCTTCATTGATTACAAAGAAAAGGATAAAACATTTGCACATTCATATTATGCTGCATTACTGGATCAGTTTCACGGTGAAATGTTGAATAAACAACTTGATTTGTCAAAGAAAAGGTACTATTCGACCAGCACAACACACCTGAATAAAAATCAGTTATTGCAATGGCTGAATTTGTAGAACTATGCCCTCATATGACCCTGAGCAACTTCTTTCTCTTCAGAAACTTGAAGACTTGGTTCAATGGAAAGAAATTCATGTCAGATGAAGATGATATGGCAATTTTTTTGGTGGGCATAAAAAATTGAAGAAATTTTGAACTAAGTGTACTGAACTGAAAGAAGACTATGTTGAGAAATAAAGTTATGAACTTATCAGTCTACTTATAAACCCATAAATCTATGTTCTGCAGAAGTTGTTAAATACTTAATGATTCACCTGGTTATAATATTATCATTATAGTTGACTTCTATCTTGGTGTTCACATATTGTTATTACTGGGTAGATACTTTTGTGTAGTCTTATTTTAAAACATTCTTCAATATGTATAACCAACAGTCACATTCAACAGTCTTCTGCAAATTACCCTTAGCTTTCATACATTGACCGAGCATTTTAAAAGTTGTCCAGAAACAAGGCTGTAACTCGGGAAAAGCTCTTCAATAGTACATGTGCAATATTTGGCAGCCAGTCAGAATTGACTTATACTTATTCATTAGTAACTAAACCAGGGCATATAATGCAATTTAATACAGGTGTAGATCAATGACATTATAATAATCTCGTACAAACCAATTTACTCATAATCATGTTGTTGCTGCCAAGCCTGTTAAAAGTGGTCTGGCAGTTTGAAACAGCACTAAAAAAAAGAATATATTGGCAGCCATATTTCCAGCTACTGAATTAAACTGATGTGCAACCCAGACATGAAATCAAACTGAAATAATTATGTAGTGAAAATTTGTTAATTACTGGCTGCTGGAAATGGTTAGTTACTGTTTAGAAAAATTTCCATGATCGATTAGATTTAGGTACAAATTTAAAGGAGAAAAACTTCCCATATGGTTACAAAAATTAAAATGTTGACACATTGAATGTGGGGAGGTACAATGAACCCAGATTCAAACCTCTGGGCCTCATAGACAAGCAGACCAGATGAAATTTTTAGTTAATATTTTGTAATCATCTGGCTGAATTTCTGCCTCAAAAATTTCATGTCACACAGAGAATTAATGCTTAAATATCAGAACAAAACTGCTATTGGAGCTAAGTTCTGTTGAGGATACAGAGATGGAGATCTGTAACACCAAGAATTGTGCCACAGCTACAATTTTTGATTTATTTGTTGAGGGAAATAGAGTATAAGTCGTTCTGGCCTCGCATTCGGTAGGATGCGGGTTCAAATCCCCATCTGTGCACCCAGATTTGGGTTTTCCATTGTTTCCCGAACCACTCCATGCGGATGCTGGGATGCTTCCTTCAAAAAGGCCATGGCCAAATTCCTTCCTGTTCCTTGTCCCCAGTCCCGTCCGCCTCTAATGACCTTAGCCGTTGACGAGGCTCAAAGCCATAAGAAAAAAAAAATAGAGTGTAGATTATTAGAAATGTTGACTGATATCTTTATGCCATCATATTTATCTTAAAGTCACTTATTTGGTATTTAGACAACAAGAAAAATACATAGAATACAAGCCAATTGAATTTTTTGGTTTAAACTCTTTTGTCAGCAGTATAACATGATGTGTACTTGTGAGTTAAATACTTCCCTTTTAGTTTAATATAGGTCATTGGATCAAAACCAAAATGACAAATGATGACTACCTTGCTGCTGTTTAAAACAAACTGTTATCTTGAAAAACTTTATCCATTCCATATTAAATAAATCTTCTGACATTTCTTCTACTCAGCTTATGTCACACTTTGCATTAAAACTTTTACAAACCAATTTCCTTCAAGCATTTAATCAAATGCTCTTCAAGCCTTTTCTATAACAACTATTACATGGTCTCCTAGATAATTTCAGCAATAATCATTGTATAGCTGTCATCTTAAAGTCTGTCGACTTTCTAATATTCTTATGCTGAAACCATTCTGCAATATTATTTTATCTATTACTTATATAAATAATTTCATGTTTCACTGTCCCTATTGTTATATTACATATGCCCTTCATTTTGGAACTGTTGAATCATTTTTTAACCTCAGGATGATTCCAACAATCTGAAATGTCATATATCGACCATATCTACGTTTTTCAAAAACAACTAAATTACTTATTATACTACTTTTAATTCACTTTTTATGACAGTCTTTTAAAATATTTTCGTTGAAATTACCAGTCAAAAGTTTTTATTCAGTTCAACTTTTGACATATTCACTTCTCAATAAAAGTGTTCATTTCAGTCTTTCTTTACAGTATCACAGCCCCTAACTGGTATTTTGACACAACGAACACACAACATCGCCCTATTTCAGGATTGGTTTCAAATTATATTGTTTGTGCTCTATCAATTAAAATATTAAGGTTAAAAAAAATCACTTTTAATGCAAACAAGCAAAAATAAAATGTTATTAACAAACCATAATTTAAAAAAGACATGAATCAAAATAACATTACCTGTAGACACAAAAATATGTACTACGGGACCATGATCTCAATTTTACTATCAATGTTTCTTATCCCTACACCGAGCGTTTTGGGTGAGCAGTTAGCGCTTTGGCCTCGCATTTGGGATGACGAAGGTTCGAATCCCTGTCCGGGCATCCAGATTTGGGTTTTCCATGGTTTCCTCAAATCACTCCAGGTGAATGCCGGGATGCTTCCTTCAAAAAGGCCATGGCCGAATTCCTTCCCGTTCCTTGTCCCCAGTCTCATCCCGCCTCTAATGACCTCGACGTCAATGAGGCATAAAGCCATAAGTAAAAAAAAAAAAAAATCTTACCCCTATATAGCTTTTAAAACATTCTGAAACTCAAATCTCTCTCTCTCTCTCTTTTTTTTTACATATATGATATATGTACCAGGTGCGTAAATATGAAACCAGAATTTTTTCATAAAAAATACACATTTCTCGTGTAAAAATGGTACAAAGTACCTTATTTGAAGTATTGCACATTGTTAGATATACATTTTTCCTATCTCTATGGAAATTTATGAATGCCACGCCAAAATTTTTTCTTCTCTTTTGACGCAAACCAGTCATTGAGTCATTTTCGTAAATTTTCATAAGAAGTGCGAGTTCGTCTCCCATCAATGTAAAGAGAGAGTTATCGGATGGAGCTTAGTCACGTGAGTAAGCCTCATGCATCAGTATCGCCCAACTAAGCGCTTCAATCATTTCCTTAACTGGTTTTCCTGTATGTGATGGTAAGTTGTCATGAAGCAAAATTACTTTGTGTTGCCTTTTCTGGTATTCTGGTCGTTTTTCCTGCAATGCTTGATTCAAATTGATCATTTGCTGTTGATAAAGTTCAGAATTAACAGTTTCACCAGGTTTTAAGTAGCTCGTAATAGATCACACTATTTTGATCTCACCAAACACAGAGCATTGTCTTCCTTCCACAGCGATTTGGCTTTGACGTTGATGATTCAGCTGGATTTAGCCATGACCTTTTACACTTAGGGTTCTCGAAATATATCCACTTTTCATCACCTGTCACAATTCGATGGAGAAATTACTTTCTTTTGTACCTGGCGAGCAGCATTTCACAAATGGTTTTTCGTTTTCTTCGTGTCTGTCAGTCAGTTCATGTGGAACCAATTTCCCCATCTTCTGGATCTTTCCCATCGCTTTTAAACGTGTGGAGACAGCTTCCCTTGTTACATTTAATTGGTCTGCGAGTTGTTCTTGCATTTGGGCATAATCTTCATCCAGCAATGCTTGAAACTCGCTGTCATCAAACTTCTTTGGAGGTCTTCCACTGTATTCATTTCTCACGTCAAAATCACCACTTTTGAATTTTTTAAACCATTCAAAACACTGTGATTTACCAAGAGAACGCTCGCCGTAAGCTTCGACAAGCATTTGATGCCATTCTGCATCAGCTTTCTTTAAACGGTAACACAAAAGTCAATGATGTCCGCAAATTGTAGTTTCAAGCCTCAAAATGTTCAACATTATTGAAAACTACACTGTAGTATGAAACTTGTATTGTTGTTGGTTAAAAATGGCTGTCAGATGTCAAAAAAAGATAATGGTGACAATGATGCAATCTGATGGTAACTGCATTGATAGCTAGAGCCATCTATTGGCAAATTCCGGTTTCATATTTACACACCTGGTATACTGTATAAACTAACATTTAGGTGTTCAGAAAACGATCTTCACACAATTACTAAAAATCCCCATTGTACCTCAAACATTCCTCAGTTTCTGCATTCATTTCATGTACCATAACTCTTATGTTTATTCGGGAGGACACGGGTTCGAATCCCCGTTGGGACATCCAGATTTGGGTTTTCCATAGTTCCCCCAAATCACTCCAAGCAAATACCAGCATGCTTTTTTTCCTTCGTGGTTCAAATGTAAGCCTCTTTTCTTTCTCCTTTTTCTTCTTTCCTGCTTAGACGATTGAATGTCGAAATTCAATATTAATCATGCCCGCACTTTGACCTATTCATCAGTCACTTTACTGCTTTCATTTATCCCATACTGATTCCTTGTTCCATTTATTCCCCATGCTTGATCTTCTTCTTTTCTTTCTTCTTCACGTATGGTGTTTTTTAGTATTTCCGCAATCACTTCTGTCTTCCGTTTATACATATGATTCTTGAATTCTTAGATTTCTCCTTAAAATTAACTAGGTATTCATCATACTTCCTTTGTGTGTGGTAAATTGGTCTACTGTATACTATCACAAAAAGGTGTGGTTGAATTTTACCATCTGGCTTAAATTTTATTTCCAGCAATTTGAGTTGTTATTCCATCACATTACAATCTGATCCCCATTCAAATCTTTGTTGCTTAATGTTTTTTAGTCCCTTATATATTATTTCACTATGCTCTGATTTTATTTCCAATTCACTTATCCTGCCGCCTTGTGCCTGCACTTCTTTTCCAACTTGCATTATTTCTTGTGTCTTTTCATTAATTTTGTTACTTCACTGAAATGTGACTCCTTATTTCTCTCAAATTCATTCATTAAGTCACTGTGTTTCTTACCCTGCTGCTCTTTCAACTCGTCAGATTCTTTGTTTGGGTTCCATTTTATATTATCGATACTCTTGTCCACCATCTTCCCAATTGTACGTTCCCATTCTTCTACATAACTTTGCACTGCATTCATTTGTGTCCCTTCTATTTTAAATATCATAACCTCTTGATTTATATCACTAAGTAATTCCTCCTGTGATTTTCTAAATTCTTTTAATTCCTTCCTCAGCATTTCTTTTGACTGCTTGATTATTTTTTCTTGCTTACTCAAATCCTCCGTATTTTTTTTTTAACTGCACAATTTTTTCTTGTGTTTCTTCCTGTGAGTTTCTCCTCTCTTTCTGGAACTGCACAATTTAGTTACTACGATTTTCTTCAAATTTATCTTGTTTCTTCCTTGCATCCTCTTGTGACTGCCTTGTCTCTTTCTGTAACTGCGCTATATTCTGCATAAATATGAATAACATTTCATTGTTATTTGGATGCTGCTTCCAAACTATTTCATTATCTGCTGTATGAATAGGCAAAACTGTTACTTCATTTTCATATTGATGTGTCATATCTATTCCAGTAACATTATTCATTGTATCCACATGAATTTCTGATTGGCTACCCAATATTTGATTAACTGTTTCAGATTTATTACTTTTGTAAATACTATTTATGTTAGGATTGTTTATCTCTGCACAGATATTTCTATAATTTCGCTATCCATATTATTTGCCATTCTGATAAAACAACCAACTTAATTTTATTAACATCAATATAGAAATTATGTGGTTGCTCAATGTTGTCAAAAATAATTCAGCAGAGAAAAACAGATCACAACAGAAACAAACTACAACATTGTTACTGAAAGTCACTTACTAATTATAGCTAGTTCAATGTCGATATGAACAAAATATAAGCACTGTAATTTAGCTAACTAATACAGATAAATAACATGCAGATATTTCATTCAATTTCACACAGCACTGTAGTTATCCATTCACTGCATCTGTAAAATAGTATATAAGTAATCTGCTTGCAATTTTCCGATCCACGTGAAATTACCATTCATAACCACAACAGTTTCTTTACAGTTTTTTAATATTTGTATTTAACTTTATTTTTCTATGCCTTACCTATTATTTCGGTTGTTTGTCTCAGCTAAATTTATTTTCATTCACTGAACTTTATGGCCTGGAACCCAACATCACAAAATGTTGTACATGTTCTTTTGCTATTTTTTTTTTACAATACAAATTATTTAAATTACTTGAGATTTCTGCTGCAATATATTTTATCTTCCAACTGCTGCTCTTCTGCCCGAAATCAAGTTGGCTCCTGCAAAAATATGATTCAAAGCTTCTACATACCAGTTGATATTTCGTATCTTCAGACAGCAGGTTTGTTTTGGAAAATAGTTAATTTTAATCAACTACTTTCCTTTGTCAATGAAATGCATCATCAAAATGCAAGGTAAAAATCTTAATTTACCTGCAGTATTTCATCTTTTGTCCTGTCACAACTGTGCCAAAATGTGAGGTAAACACAGGTTGCGACAAAATGATGTGATGGTTTTCAAGCAAGTAGATGGTGGTGGGTGGTGAGGATAGGCATATTCCAGAGCCCACACATTTGTAGTAGCCATGGAGTAGTGGTTGGGTGAGCACCATGCGTTTGTTTTCAAACCTTTTTTAACACTAGAGTGCACGCGCCCCTAAGTACTCCGCACGCGCGGGCTACAGGCGTAGCCCATTTATAGGTTCATTAATTTTCGGAATCAAACAAAAAATATATAAAACCGAGTAAATAATTACTAAATTTCTTTATTTTTATCATATTGACTCATAAAATTAACAAAATTTTGTTTCTTAGTTATAATTTGAAACATAAACGTAAACTTCTTAAAAATCAAATATTTTTGAAAGGTTTGAAATCTGTTAGTCTTATTTTTATTTAGGAACGTAATATTTATTATAAAATGGGTTTCCAGTGTAGTAATTGAATCAATTATCAAAGTGATTGATAATAATTCATTCTGTTGGCATACATTCAGGACAGACGACAGCCTGAAGTTCGCTACAAATGCGCCTCATACATTTGCTGCATTGCTTATGCATTCTGTGGTCCCGAGCCCTGCTGCAAAATACGTGGACCAACTCCTCCCGGAATAGGCATATTATGTTTCGGGGGTTGATCTGCCAATCGTAGAATTAGTCTTCCTTTCAGTTTTATACCTTTTAGTATATTTTGCTGGGATATATGACGCTCTATAAAAGGTCTTGCAAGATCGAATCCGACTTCTTGAAGATATTGACGACGGATCACTTTCATATCAGGATTGTTCGTCAGATATATTACAAGACCGTTTATATTCGCCATGTTAACAAAATTGTAAAACAGCGTGCGAGGCAATCGACAACTGTTCCGAGCAACGAGGTATTCTTTAGACATTTTATCAAAAATATCGACATCGTATTTTGTGTGGTTATAAAATGTGATGATATCAGGTTTTTGAGCTTCACTAGTTGCATAATCAATTTTTAGCATGATTATGGAGGGTAGACAACATCAAAGCTACTTAATTTCGTTTTGTCATTCTCCAGCAACCATCTTAGTATTTGGGCATAGCTCACATTACCCACCATCTAAATATGACAAAAACATAATAAAGTTACATGAAAAATACATAAACACAAACAACACACATAAAAAAGTTATTGACATTACTTTTTGTAGTATTAATACAGAAAATGTATCATATTTACCTCAATTTTGTCACTTGTATATTAAATAATTGACTTGATCCAACGCTCGCGCGGGCTACAGGTGTAGCCCATCAACTTCAAGGACGATTTATGCAGATGTCCGTGTGCCGCGAGGGATGCCACGCTACTGGCGGGGGCAGGGGATAGTACTTGAGGAATACACTGAACGATTAATCTGTAGTGCGTAAAGTTTATATAATGTACGACAATATTACACGTTGGGCTACATATGTAGCCCGTGCGTGCACTCTAGTGTTAAAAAGTGGCATTCCTGCGTTGCTGTTCAGCAGAAGTTCCGTAAATGTTTTAATGTGGGTCCAGGAGGAAGAGTCTCAACTCATAATGCAGTTATGCTGAGGCTAAGTACCTCCAGAGACACTGGTCCAGCATTAAAAAAAGAAGTTGACAGGCTGTCCAAGGTCAGTCCAGACACCAGAGAATATCAATTGAGTGAGGGATGCTGTGGAAGCCAGTCCTTGGTGGCCAGCCCGTAAACAAGCTGCTGCTTTGCAAAAGTCTGACCACTTGGTAAGACGAATATTGCATTTCGATTTACACTTTCACCAGTTCAAAATGACTAGTTCTAAATAACAATGATATAACCACCATATCTTCCACACTACCACATTTACCGATATTCGGCCAATGTTGTGATCGACGGGTGACTCTGTGCTACTACCACACCTAGATGCCAGAGATCTGGGCTAGATATTTTTGGCTGAAAAGGGATACACCATGACGCACACGTTTTTGGTAGAAATATGAAAGTGCTGCAGGTTGACCACTTTCAACCATCATTTCTCCCACACCCTCATAGGTGCCTACATCTAACCATCATAATTCATGATAGGATATACGATAACACTATGTAGTTGTGACAGCAGAGTGACATATAAGGAGAAATATGGCCGAAATATGAAAATATCCTTGCTCTACCACTTTCAACCACCATATCTCCCACACTACCACAGTTACCAAAATTCGGCCAACGTTGTTATCGACAGGTGACTCTGCGCTAGATAGTTTTGGCTGAAAAGTGATACACCATGACATATATGTTTTTGGTAGAAATATGAAAGTGCCACCGGTCAACCACTTTCACCCACCATATCTCCCACAACCCTTTTGCTACCGACATCTAACCTACATAGTACACGATAAGAGACACGATACCACTACCACACACAAACACCATTGGTCTATGCTATGTAGTTGTGGCAGCAGAGTGACATATATGGATACACATGTCTTTGGTCGAAATACAAAAATGCCCTGCATCGACCACTTTTAACCATCATATCTTTCACATCCCCACAGCTATCGACATTTGGCCAACGTTGTGCACGACAGGAAACTCCATGCTACTTACTTACACAAAGACCAGTGATCTGTGCTAGCTAGTGGTGGCTGAAAAGTGAAATATAGGAAAACTCATGTCTATATATATATATGTTTCACAATCCCTATGATTGTTATCTCACATACTGTACTAGATTGTTCCTCTCTGTGGTCTCTATGTTTTTGTGTACCTGCGTTGTTTTGTCACCATCTGTAGTGAGCTGCAGTTTCTTCCTCTTTTCTTGCAATATTTGCATGTCAGTAGCCATGATTTTTCCCCAAACTAATACTGTAATTTAATATTTCACTTTAATTGCTGCTTTGCTGTATTGTATTCTTCATTCTGTTTTTGTTGTGTAGGTTTATCCATTTAGTGACAGTGAAAATGTAAATCTAAACTGTAGCTTTGTTGAGTGCCACCCTGGTTACAGGGTTTAGTTAGTTTTCAACAGTCACCTAGGAAAATGTTGAAATTTTATTCACTTCATAACAGTGTATAAACTTGAGACTTTATCGGCGTTGCAAATGAATAAAAGTTCTCGGGTAACTAGCCGAGCTAGTCCATCGTTTAACCACGACGTTTCGGCGGTCACAATCTCACTACTAGTTACCCGAAAACATTTTATTCAGTGTATAAACTAACTAACACAAGATATGCTGTAATAATTTTTACACTGTTCAAAACCAGATGCAATTGTCATTTCCCTCTCTTAGATTAGGGCGTCCATAATGACCTTGAGCTATCAAAAGGATGTAAAGCCCCAATTTATGAAATATGTTCTTAAATTCTGATGTTACTAAAATTGCTTATTTTGGTTTGTAGCTTAAAAGTTATGAAATTTTTTAATGGGACTAACGTTAACAGCAAGAAAATTTTGATCAAAAATTGGTAAATAATTTCTTTTCATGTTAATAAAGTATTTGTGAATCATTTTATATGCCACAGATATCTTTGGTGAGAACTACTGAAACAGATTACTTAACCAGAAGTAAATACACTAAACACATCAAATAACAGTGCAAATTCTTTGATTTTAAAGTAGGTGGGTACAAGGTATTACAGTTTTGGAATGGAGTAAAGTATATCAGAATGTGGCTCATTCATTATTTGGACATCAACTTCCCCGGACAATGGCTTAAATCTAGGAAAGGTTTCATAAAGACGTTGGTGGCATTGGATTTACCGCTGAAAGTTGTCCGGCTCAGTCTGTGGTGAGAGACTTGCATAAGACAATGGCTAACCACTATTGCAGCACTATCCTCAGTGACAATTAAACTGGAAAATATGAAGAGCATTAAATAGGCTGAGTAGAGGCATAGGTAGGTTGAATAATAATCTAGCAAGATGACATTATTTCAAGGATGCAACAATATGTGGATGTGGGGCAGAACACACAACCAAGCTGCTATACAATTGTTCGTAGTGCCCAACAGTCTGATCTTTGGAAGATGTCCTTATTGCGAGTGATTAAGTCTTCCAAGTTGTTGACTTTTAGTTGGTTATAATATGAGTGATTGAAGATTGATTTTGATAGGTGTACTTTTTTCTCTTTAATTTTTAGTTTCTTGTTAACTGTCTGCGCTCTTCCTAACTGTTGTATCAGCAACGATTTTCACATGATACAAATTAATTCCAACAGCAGAAAATTTTGACTGCATCAGATTCAGTTAGTTTGTGCTCAGATTGATAAAGGGATTGTTTGCACCAAATATTTGAGAAACTGTAATTCTAGAACACAGGTCAGAACTCTGTGTGCGCATGGATCAATATGGGTAAATCATGATAGTTACTTCTAAATAATTTTAAAGAGATTATTTGCCTGGGTTTTAGTCTGATGGTTTTGTCATGCAAGAATTGAACAATAATTTTAGTGTCAGATTTCGATATGACTGGAAACACTTTTCTATTGCATTTAGGTAGTGCTGTTTATAATGGCTTCGATTTCTGAAACACTTGAACATTATATGATAACAACAAATCCTTTAAAAGACTAGTAGAAGTAATAGTTTATTTACAAGTATTTCATTGCTGCTTAGCCTATCTTTTGAAGGTCTGTATATCGTGTACTTTTTTTGCTTTTGTTTTATAAATGCAATTGCTCTCATTTTATAATTCTTAGCGGATTTATTTTTGTTTCTCTTAATTTATTAGTTTCAGGAGTTTGTACCAAACTATTGTACAGAAATGTGAATCTATTAAAATTGTTTATGAAGTTACTAACTGAAAGACTTGAATGTCATTATCTTCAATAGATCACAGTAGGGCGCTCAACCAAAGACAGTAGTGTGGACGTGGATCTTTCCTTAGAAGGACCAGCTTGGAAAATATCTCGGCGACAAGGTACAATAAGGCTGCGTAACAATGGCGATTTCTTTTTGTCCAGTGAGGGAAAGAGGCCAGTATATGTTGATGGCCGACCAATTCTAGCTGGAAACAAATACCGTCTCAACAATAATTCTGTTATCGAGGTGAGCTTTTTTTCTGGTCTCGTTTAGTAGAAAGATCAACTTGAGAAGTGTGTAGCTTTCTGACATATTGTATTGCATTATGTTATGTAATTTATGTCTCAAGTTAACTTGGGCTCAAAGTAACTTGTTAAATTTGTGGTTGTGCATGTGTGTACAGAAAAAAATGGAGGAGCATGTTGAGTATAACCAGTTCAGTTTAGTTTAGTGCCGTTTCTAAAGGTACGGAAATTGTTGTTTAATCTTAAAAATATTATAATTTGTAAAGGATTTATTCGAAATAATTGCTTTAGGCATCATTTATCTCTCCTGCTTTTTTGCTGATAACATTATTTTTGCGGTATTATTTATAAATAATTGCTGTAAGAACTCATAAGTTTCCTTCATGTCTTGCTCCCAATATTATTTTTTACTTCATCAATTGTATGTGAGGAGAAGCCATGGGCACTTGAATGCAGTTGTTTCAGCTTATCACCAATCTAATGAAGTCATTTACGTTTTAATTATATACTTGGTTACCACCTCTGATAGATTAAAATTAAGTACAATTTTAGTATTTCAGTTATTTGTAAATGGTTATGTTACGTATGTACAGAAATCTTGCTGCCAAAAATTGATTTCTAGACACTTTAGATCAATAATTTCAAACCTAATGAGTTGTGTCGATAAGATAGATTTTATAGTAAGTATAAAGATTTAGTATATATATCTTTCCAAGCAATGGACAGGCAGTAATCACAAAGAAAGATGAAACTTTTGTTGTCTTCACTATGCGATGCAGTAGCTCAAGGCTAAAACTAGCACTTTCAACTTGGAAATACCATTTTATGTAAAGAGCTTTGAAGTTTCTATAACATAGCAAAGTAGCCAATGGCAGTCTTTACATGCATGCTTCCACCAAGAGCATGCTTTCACCCCATATCAGGCAGACAGCTGGGAGCTTGATTTGAATGATGATAAAGTGGAGGAGCCTTGAACATAAAATCATCATAAAACCTCATAGAAGATCATAAGTGGCTCCATCTCCTTACCATTTGATGCTTTATTTTATATTTACCTTGTATGCCATTTTGTAACTCAACCCTACCATTCTAAAGTTGTCACATATTTGTTTCTCTGGATGGGTTTTATGCAGCTCAGCCTCGTTTATTTAAATATTTCTGATGCTTCCCCATTGAAAAATTACATACATTTGATAAAACTTATTACATGTTAGACAGTATAGGGTAAACTGGAGTGTATAAGCATTGTGACAGTCTTAACATTATTATTAGTTGAAGTTAACAAGGATCTCCAACAAACAGGAGAAATCTGTTGAAGTGTTTATTTCTTAAGCAACTAATTATAAATTTGACTAATATTTTTTATTTCCTATTTCTACAGATTGCTGGCTTGCGGTTTATCTTCCTTGTTAATCAGGAATTAATAAATGTTATTCGTCATGAGGCAGCTAAACTTAATCTCCAGCCATAATAACAATTTATCTTATGGAAAAAAATGTTTGCATATTTTTTGGCTGAGCGTTGGATTATTTACAGTTTGCTCAGATTTTCTTTTCCTCATATTATTTTTTCAAAATATTTTTTGTGCTAGGATTATTTCATTAACTATGTAATTACAACATGCTGAGTGTCAACTTTTGTAAAATAGTTTGTTATAATTTTGATTTTCATTGCTGAAATAATTTTTGATTGTAATTGGAATTACATTAGTGCAATTGACTGCAGCTTGTGTGTAACACCAGATGTTTTCTCCTTTAGGAATGTACTTGTAGTATGCGTGTTTGATTGTAGTCTTAAATGACTGCTGATGCAGTAATTAATTCTGATTGAATAAATGTGTTTCTTATAATAAAAGAAATTAGATATATGGTGTGTGATTTTATTTGGTTTGCTGTAGTGTTTCCCTCATGTCTATGAATTAGCCTTTTTTTGCTAGTAATGATAAAGTAGGGGGAAAAAACCAGAAATATTTCCTCAGTACCGGGACACGCTGACGTAATAAACATAAGCCAATAGGGGGTATCATCCTGCCATTGTTTATGAAAAATAAGAATTCTGTATCCTCATTTATGTTTTATTAATTGTTTGCTTATTATGCAGATAATATTTAAATTGGTAAAGCATTTGTTTTAAAAATATTTGTATAGAATTTACTGACAAATAATGAAGAAAATAATATAATATTTTTACATTAGGAATTTATCCGAGTTTATGGCCTGAAATATTCGAGATGTACTGGAAGTTACATATTTGTACCGGGAGTCGAAACATATTCTTTGTGAATCTGTATAATTATGTAGCATTATAGTATGATCTTTTCTCTTTGAATTCTTATCCCTTATTGATGTATTATATTTGTTTTACATTAATTTGCATATTGTTTTAATAATCTAGATGTTATATTCTGTTTTGCACATTAATTGGCGCTGTTCACATGAATTCAAATCACTAAACCCTTTCTCTGCTGTTGATACTAAATTTTTAATTGCAACTCATTTTCAAACCCGTAACTACATTACTAACCACCTTGAAGCATATATCTTCACAACTTGCTGCTTTCAGGTTAGCCTCCCCTATTCCCTTAACAAGATTGTTATTTTCAAATGCTACTTCCTCCTTCATACCGCACCCTGATCGGACAAAAACTTCCATTCAGACAGATCCCTCCTCTAAACTTCACTTTTCTTTGATAGCTCACCAGAAGAATTTATTATTCACATAATTCAAGCTGTTTTACTAATTTGTATGCAACCACTGTTTATGTAATTACAATGATCAGATATTATGATTTAGCTGGGACAATCCATTTTTCAACCTTTGTCCCAACTTTTTTAAAGTCCAAATTGGCATAGCAAGTGCCCCAAATTGCAACGTCTGAAACTTAGGGTCAATTTTCCACTGCTGACATAACCCCGTACCATAATAAAATCTTCTACTACATTTTTTTTCTTTTTGAAATATTTTTTCTGTTGCAAATGCATGGTATCAGTGTGGACTTTTCAGCAAGGTTCTATGCCTGCTTATAAAACGATAACCACCCAGACTTAGAAACAATTTACCAGATTTCAAAAGCACTAGCGGTTGGCCGCCTGTCACTGGGTACTCTAACTATCTAGATTACAAATTTTGTTCCATTGACACACTGAAGCCAGTTTTGACCTGAACTGTGTCCACCTTTGCAAAGAATTAGAGCATGCTGCATCTGATGAGTGGCTGCTGCAACGTAAGTCAAAGGTGGTTATTTTGAGTACATGTGTTACTAAAGGAATAAAATTGGCTATTTTTTTATTTGTGGTTCATGTACTGCCCAAAGTGTGTGTAACAGTATCCATGTTCCCAACACATAGATTCCAGCTTCTACCTTTGCATCTGCAGCTGGTAAAATTGTTATCAACAATATTCTTGATGAAATCTATCAAACTTCTGTTTATATTTTTTTGTTGAAGTTGTTGCACCAAAAGAAATGATTTCTATTTTGTCTGCAGGACTGTGTGCTACACTTGTGTCACCAAGCATACATAGCATATGCACTGACAATAAAGCTGATGCAGCATAAGTGAGCCTTATGTGAGATATTTCACTGTGCTAGAATGAAGAGTGACTTTCAAGTAGTCTTTTGAAACAGGATTGAGACATCCTTGTAAAGTTAAAAACAATTCTTCAGAGAGTAAAATTCACATTTTTTTTTTTTTGAAAATCCCCTTGAGAAAACCTGAAACTGCAGCACCTGTGTGATTAATGAAATGAGCGCATGCGCAGAATGGCTAAATGGCAGAATGGCACTGCGGATATTGCAGTTCCGACAGAACAATCTTTGTATATGTATGTAATTACTATTTGTGGACAAGAGGGTGATTTCTGGAATTAAATTTAATGGTTAATTATATATCTTCATTACAATTAGAGAAAAATTCTGAAGTAAAACAGCAAAATAATAAATAGCACTACGATTTTCTCAGTGGCCATTTTTTTTTTTTTTTTTTTTTTAAATTACAGCACGAGTGATCGATTGTCGCCGCCCTGATAGTTGCCACATCATTGTTGATTTTTTTTTTTGGTTCGACTGCTGCTTCAGGCGGTGACGACATTCCAGGTGGCAACATGGGGGCGGCAAAATAATGTTCGAAGGGACGGCAATCTCACGACCCGGTTCGCGGAAAATTGCGATATACATCACCGGCTGTATTTAGACAAGGGGCTGCATAATCGGCATTGCATAAGGGAGTTCAAACAGCTAGCGGCGGGTCTGAAAAAAGGTGTTTCGAAACTGGTGTGTTTGAGTGAGATGTTATTTAGTAATTTATCATTTCAAAATCACGTCAGATGATCTATTTTTCTTGTATGTCACTATTTGACACACACATAATTGAATTTTATAGCATTAATTAAATAAACAAAATGTTTTATTTATCACAATATTACGTCTGCTGCGGTGGAACCAGAAGATTCGGCTTTCGTAAAGGCATTGTCCCAGCTTATATTGCAGTATTAATTTTATTTTTCACTCTATATTCATATTTTGAAGCAATTTGAAGAACAGTCACTCGCAGGAGTTAGTTTATATTTTATTATTATCGAGTCTTATAAATACCGTACATTTACAGTATTTCAAATATGTAATTCTTACCAATTGTGATGTGTGAGCGGTAACACTCTCGACTTCTATTCGGTAGAATTACATTATCATTCCCGTTTTTCATGGTTTCTAAACATCACTCTTGGTTCCTTCCAAAGTATGTGGCCGAATTACTTCGCGTTCCTTGCCCTCCAGTCTTTTCTCGTCTCTAATGACCTCGATGTTAGCAAGGCGTAAAGCCATACAAACGCTATAAAAATTTAACTTCAATGAAACAGATGAACCCCTTTTGTTTAATTTTATTTTAGTATAAAAATGAAAGTGCATAATTTCATATCCACTCACATTTATTCATATTCATTAGATGTAAATAATTACTGGCTCTTTTGTGCATTGTTCTATTCATATTTTAAACAAGATTTTTGTCATGCCATTCTCGCATTCTAAAGAAAGAAATTCTGTGGTTGTGAGTGAGTTTCAACAGCTTAAATTTTGACAAACGTCTCTCCTTGAGAAAGTTATATTTATGACAAGTGTACATTCAACCACAAAATTTAATTGTTAAAACATTTTTTTTTTAAATTTAACAATATTCATTAATAGCTAGGTCTAGATTTTCAGAGTAGCACCCTCACTAATTTTACTCATGAGCTGTCACTGATGTTCCTCACGTTATACTCCTTCGAAACACACTGTGGTTTTCCATTATGTTCAGCAAAAAAGTAACTTTCCTGCCACTTTGACTGAAATTGTCGCTTCTCATCTTCAACACGACTTCCGCTATTTCAGTTAGCGCTCTCACAACAACGACGACAGTCTCTCATTTTACTATATCTCTCGAACAACCTGTCTTGTTAAAAACAACCATTTCAAACTGCCCTGCAACCGAAACCTTCAAGAAAATCCTCCGCAGGACACGAACGATCACGAACCCATCCGTCCATACAGACGGTATTTACGTTTTAAGCCATATTGTCATATCGGGTTTTAGTCAGGGCGCTTATGACTTAGACATCGAAGCGCCCTAAAACACCAACAACAACAACACCACCACCAACAATTACAACTACAACAACAATGAATCCATCTGCAGTCACTGGCGACCAGCCGTCGCCTGGAGGCGGGGCCGCTTCCCGCCTTCCCCACATGCCTCCTTCGAAACAGTAGCCTACTTTATTTATCTATTTTTGCATATGATGCTAC
The DNA here is from genome assembly GCA_031002005.1 of Vandiemenella viatica. Lineage (NCBI taxonomy): Eukaryota > Metazoa > Arthropoda > Insecta > Orthoptera > Morabidae > Vandiemenella > Vandiemenella viatica. The sequence continues at coordinate 68,333,462 of CM061914.1, forward strand.
ATGACATTTATAAAAATCAGCAACAGTTATATTGTAATTATTGAATAACTTTCTTTTAAAATAAATATGCATATATATATCTTGTTAAACAGTCCGTGCTATCAGAGTTCTCCCTAATAGCAGCAGTTTCTCTGAACTCAGGAGGTGGGAACTTGCCTACCAGTAAAAACTTGGCACAAGGCAACCACCTGGTCTCAACTTAAGATAATATCCGGTCATTATTATTAGTAGTACATATGTTTAACCTTTTTTTATTCCTCTCCTTTCCATTACATATATTGAACCACCACTAACCCGAGGTGATGTTTACTTCATAAATATTTTTATTTATTTGTATAATGTTTTATATAATTCTTTTTCAATATATATTTAGTTCTAATTATATTTTGATCTTCCCACCAACCAGAAATTAGTTTGGATATTTATTTTTGCTTAGGTATGAGCTCTGATTCACTGCCCCTCTACTTTTCCAATGTTTGAATTTACCCCCACCATTTTCTCGACCGGCGGTCTTTCTGTGAGGCAATCTCCGGCTGCACCCACCTCCCATAATGTTCTGTTGTTGACAAAGGGTATTTTTTTCCCGAAAATTTCTTTATTATTTGTGTTTGTGTCTTTTCTGTGTGTTCGCACCCCACATCCATCATCTAAAGGTAAGTGGTGGCTCATTTCCCTATCCTAATTTGATTCCTTTCCGCTACTTAGCGTCTTTTTTTCATTGTTATTATATATATATATATATATACCCATAGTTAATAACCGGAGCCTGTAGGTGACGAAGCCACTATGCCATGACATCAAGGTGCTCCAACCAGGCCGCTGCACCGCTTCCTGCATAGCCAAAGTTAAGTCTTCCAGACTACCAGGAAAGGCATGCAGTGAGCAATCCTGCACAATGTGCGACACAGTTTATGGAACGTCACCACAGTCACAGTACGGAGAATCTGCCCAGCACCAGTTTGTGGTATGACGGCGTCATCCTCCAATGAATTAATATATTCATATTTGTTATTCAGATTTATTATATTCAAGTATAAATTGTTTAGGGTTAATCAATTCATAGGTTATTATGTATTAAGCCCGGGCGGCCGAATTTATTGTTGTATAATTTTAGTTTATTGCAAGATTGCTGTCAGGAAAGAATTAAACGGTGAAAACGCTAGCACTCAGTGGCAGTTTTGAACATTCAAATAGCCGGACAATGCTGGGCGCTGGTGGCAGCCAGACGTCCCATACAAATGGAAACGTCCGGTGGAGGGCGGAGAAACCCCGTTAACTGGGCAAGGGCAATGTGCCCGTGCTCTACGCTGAGGGCGCAAGGTCACAGCAACTGCGCGCAAAACCGAACAGCGAATGATAGCAATGCCGCGACACACGTGATTGTGGAATACACCGATTCACCAATCGTGTATAGCCACGGGGTCTGCATTTATTGATGCAAAGCTTCTTTTCCATGTGCTGGGAGAGGGGAAGCTGACTTCTTTTGTGGCGGCAGAAAAGACGCCATCACGAGAGACTTGCTGTCCAGACGAGCTGGAGTACAGATGTACTGTTCGGGTGTGGTCCGACACATTCGACTAGCTGTTCGTCTATGGTTGTAGATAGGCGCTTTCTGGCTAAGATGTTGCCGGAGGCATAGTGTCTTATCTCGTAGAGGCCATCACCACTGATGCATTAGCGCGGATGGGCTATCCGTGGATCTGCATCTGACTGCGACACAACGTGTCGCAATCTTCAAGAAGTTGCAAAAACAGCAATGTATCGACGCAATGTCATTAGTTCCATGGGTTTTTGATGAGGTTTACAGGTCCATAAGCGATCCCTATGAATAGACTCTTGGCTCTGATCATGGAAATATTGCTGAGCTAGCTAACATTTCATATTCACCAATGTTGAACTTTTAAGCATCTTGCTCATCATAACATTATTCAAATGATATTGTTTTCACTTTAATTGGCGCCCCTTGGAATTTTGTTATGTTTAACTTTTATCTGTTGGCCTGCGATGCCACATTATTTTACATTCACTTTGCAAATCTCTGAAATACTTAAATCTATTAATGTTTGCATTTATCTGGCAAATTGTAAGGCCCGGGCAATATTTGCTTGTTTTGAATATCTTGTGCTTAACGTTAAAATTAAATATACCCGGAAGTGTATAAGCCAGAAGATAAAATAAATTAAATATTTTATTTACCTGTAATTCTTGCACCATTCAAGATTCTGGTTCACCAGATTAACCTGTTTAACAAATTAATATTAATCTTCTCTATAAAATTTAAAGGTAATGGTTCCCCCCCACCCCCCTTTTTTCAACAAAAGGTCCATTACAAGTTGAAGGAGTTCTTTCCGTACCACATCTAATACGATCTAATTTACAACAAATTGACTGCGGTAAGTTGAATCCTGGTAGTTTTGAGAAGGGATTGCTAATTTGCACTATGCCATGTGGTGTTGACGGTCCTCATTCTGCAGTCCAGCTATCTGTAGGGCTGAAGGAGTTAGATGTTAGATCGACAGCAGATTTCCAGGCAGGGAGACGTGGCGTCAGCCGTGTTTAGTATTCCATAATATCTCCATGGATGGGAAGAGCCTTGTTGTTCAGAATTCTCGACCATAGTTGCTGAGCACCGGCAGTCATTGGATTGAATGAAAGTGAAAATCGAAGTAGGAACGCCACGAATTGTAACAGTCCAAGAGTGAAGCTTAATTGTGGCCATTATAGGAGAAATGAAAATTGTAAGGTGCTACTGACATACACTACAAATAAATCTAAAGTAGTATTACTTAAAAACTTAAAGCAGTAAGAAGGGACTTCGACTGGTGAAACCTAGGGAGGAGGTCCTAAGAGTGCAGAGAAGTGTGTTGCTGCGATTGAGTGGAGCCTACAGTACTACCTCCACAAATGCCCTACCAATTGTCATAGGTGTATGGCCGTTGGACCTCGAAATCAGAAGAAGAGGGGCCATGTACTGGTTACGAAAAGGAAATCAGACCAGGGTGCAAGAGATTGTGGGAACAATTGCACAAAATGCGGCAGAAGTCAGCGCCGCACTTCTCGCTGAATGGGAGGAACGGTGGGACAGTAGTGCCACAGGCAGAAGATTATACAGTGTGTTTCCGAACATACAAGAACGGCTGCAACTTGAATACTTTCATCCCACACCAGGCCTTATACATTATCTCACAGGGCACAGCCCATATAACAGCCTACTGTGTCAAAGAGGGCTGAAAGAAACGAGCTTATGTGAGTGCGGGGCAGAAGGAACCCCCGAACATGTAGTGTGGTCCTGTCTGATAGCAGAAGAAGTAAGGACGCCGGATATCAACATAATACGGAGTAGATCAACGCGAGACATAATTCTAGATGAGCGATCATGGATTATTCTCGATAATCTGGCGAACAAAGTATCTCAACTACACAAAAAAAGATATCTGGACCGAGCGGCAGTCGGGCATGGGGGCCGGCCTAGGGAAGTCGCACGGCCAAACATACAGGCATAGAAAATTATTCACGAACAAGAGTAAACAGTATTCTTCAGAAACTTCCGGGAGCCGGAAGTTTTGTCCTGATGTGTCGGTCGATCCTGTCCCACTGGAAATCCAGAGGGGCATGGCTGGCAGACTATCCCGGGATGATAGTGGTGGGTAGATTAGTGTTGATAGAGTAGTATAGGTTTCAAGGTAGATTAGAATAGATGTAGTATAAAAAAAAAAAAAATAACGTAGAAACGGATAAGGCCTTATAGGGGAAAAGTAGGTTATAATACCAGAGGTGATTATTGAAAAAGAAAAAAAATCAAATGTATAACTATTAAATTAAGTAATCCTACCATTGTTAAAACGGAACCAAGCCTACTGCAGGCCTGAGTCAGAACGATGGCGTGGCAGAATGAGCAAACGTCAGCATACCACTTACAGCAAACAAAGCGCTTCTACCACGGCCAAAACAGTCTTGTTTGTAATGTAGAGGGAATGATCATTGACTTTTGCACAAATACACGATGAATCATAACAATATTTGGGAGTTAATTTCCATATTAATGGTAAGCCAGGTTGCTGCAAATTTGAACTGGCTCAGGACTGTAGTGGCTGAGAACATATAATTAAGTGAATGTTACTTAAAAGCAATTGTTATTACCCAGTAATCCGGTATAACTAAATGATAGATTACAGAAAGATATGTACAAACTGGATTAACTGCAACTAACTGACTAATGGGATACTCTAAGAATAACTGGAATATTTCAATAAAAACCACTAGCACTATAACAACAATAAGCGATATTTGTGATTTAATATAACATTAAAATTTGCAATAGCAGCTGTAACTGTTATTATTGTAAGCAAGACCAAATGTAATATTATAGAATTAATTAGACAGTAAGTCAAGGTGCAACGGAACTGTATGCCAAATTCCTTGCATGTAAATATTTTGTACAAAACACTACGTAAATCAACAATGTAAAAATTAATACGTAGGGCCTAATTTAGTCACTAAGATATTAGGCTGTATAAATAAATAAAAAAAAAAAGTAAGAAGGGTAAACGATTTCTTTCCAAATGTTAAATTAATTTTTTTTTTCAGTAAGAAGGTCAAGGACCAACAAAAATGAATAGGTGGGCAGCATACTGCCCGTGGGCCGCGGGTTGGACCACACTGCCTTAAGTAATGGAATTCTCTTTTGAGCAAAAACCAAAAAAAGTTTTTCGTGGAAGAGAAATGGAAGGAAAAATGGTCATTATACAACTTTTAAGCAGGCAGTTTCTGTAGACTCCAACAGTCTCCAGCCTCATATTTAATTTACAACGAATGACTGGTGCCGTCTGAACAGTGCAACAAATGGTTTTGTAAGATCCGGAGTATAGATTCTCAATCGTTTTTGGCCTACCGCCCCCCTTACGATAGAAAATTATCACCCCCCCCCCCTTTTTCAGAAAAAAATACAACGAATCCCCGTTTTGTAATAAATAATTTAACACATAGTACTATAACATTTTTGGCTCGGAAACCACTGTTTGAAACAGTGATTTGGTGGCGCCCCCTGTTAAGGTTAAGTTTACAATATCAGATGTAAATAACAAGGTCAGATTTCTGAAATTAATTTATTATAACATATTAACAATTTAAGTGTATTTTTACATTTTAACTAACAAAAGAAAAAGTATTATTAATTGAGGACTGAGCTCAGTGTAATGACAACACTAGTTTTTCGATATTTGGTTCCTGATTTGTTATCAATAGAGACCAGATTATTTGCAACAAAAAAAAGCTAGAAATATGCATGTAAACATACATGAAAAATGCTTAAAATATGCATGAAAAGTGTCAAAATATGTAACATTATATAACATGAAAATAGTAATTTTTAGATTTTTATTTCAAAATCAGCATACAATTAATAAGTAGTTGAATAACATGTTTATAAATTCTATAATTAACAATTATTTAACATTTTTTTCTTACTTTTGTAAACGTAAACAATCTGGGTACTATTCCAAATATTCAATAGTAAGATTGTTTCTTCGACCTCTCAAAATATTTTTATAAGTGGATATGGACATTCACTGAAGTTATTGGACAGTATTTGAAATTGGGTGCAATCATTGTTTCTGGAAAAAGTTTACCCATCCCGTTACTGAAACCATTATTTTGACACAAAGGTTAAAACCTGGGTTATTGTTCAAAATATTTTTAAACTTCACTTTACACAGGAGTACCTCTGGAAATGCGTATTTTATTCATTAACTGAATAGATTCAATCAACGTCAAACCTTGAGTTTCAAGTTGTTTAATACTCGAAGGTATGTGGGAAAAACGAATGCTAATCACAGCTATGGTTTTAATACTAGAATTGTTAAATGCTTCCTCGTACTGAAAAACTGTCATTGCCTCTCCACTATCAAAGTCGTTTACTATACCTTTAATGTCCTCGAAATTTCATTGTAAAATAGTACATATTCAACCCACTTTGCTCATCGAGTTACTACTGGTTCCGGAGGTAAAGGCAATTTTGGCAATTTTTATAGGCCTTATTACGTGCCTTAAGAAACGCTTTCTTTGATGATGAAATCAGTTTACTTATATTCCCAAACGTAGGTCGCAGTTCTTCAGCGAGTTGTCGCAGACTAAGAGCTGTGGATTTTGCCGCCAACAACGTATGATTCAATTTATTAACTACGTAAACTACCGAAAAATATATTGTAAATATAGTGAAAATATGCATCATCACTAGGTTTTATGTAAAATATGCAATAACCGGTGAATGCATATGCAAATACATATAATCCAGTCTCTAGTTATCAATAATCTTACGTCAACGCGTTTCACTATTGGTAATCAGTTACTTTTCCTAGCTAATAAATTGCTGACGACGCTTATCCTTTTAGCTAGGTATGAACATGGGAAAGCAATTAAAAACTTCTTTGAAGCAGCCCTTAAAGCCGGATATAATACTGGAAAGCAGGGGGCGCCGGTTGATCCTCAACGCCCTACAAATATTTCTTGGACCAAAAAAGCTCCCAATGATCTCTCCAATATCCGCCGATGCGGGGTACCGCTCCCTTTAGGAATCACTGATGTATAGCATGCTTAATAAATACAGTATCTAAATCTCATCAGAATATGACTGTGGAACTCCTGATTAATGATGCTTGATATACATCGTTGTATCGAAAACATCGATGTTTACTATTCGATGCATCGAATTAAATCGATGCATCGCTTATTTTCGATATTTAACGATGCATCGATGTATTTTATTCGATACATCGAAAGAACGTACGTGTTTTTTTTTCCCCGACGCGATAGCATTAGTTTTAAAGCAAAACATAAAAACAGGAAATCGTATCGCTACACGTTATTGTTATCACTTGAAAAATCACATTTTTTTCTTTTAACTTGACGTCTTTGCAGCATAAATAAAATAAAAACTCCGTAATGTTGAACACCTCACATCGACTAGTGATAGTCACATATGTAGATGCATGGGTGCCGGCAGGATCATGGAGGATATATTCCTTCCTCCATGGGCAGGATTACCTTAAGGGAGGTACATCTGTATCTTTTTTATAGATTATATATAACACTAATTACTTATTAACTAAGGATACTGAATTTATTGACAAAACCTAGAGGCCTAAAGTTATTACACAAACAGTGAATTTAATAATAAAATTTTTGTTTCTTAATCTTTTTCTGTGTATTTTCTTTCATAGCAGGGAGGTGCAAGTGCACCCCCTTGCACCCCCCTCCCGGCGCCCATGTGTAGATGCGCAGCTTTTGAGTATCACAGCGCATTTTGGTCTCCACACGGTGTTCGAATCAATGACATTGGGAGTTTATT